>CM021106.1:441630720-442830720 GCA_007115665.2 Sequoiadendron giganteum | reverse complement strand
CTAGTCTGACACAAAATAGAATAACACCTATGGTAGAACTGTTCTGCAAATAAAAAGAGGAAGCTCCCTGGAACAAAAACTAACCTAATCCAAACAATTCGTAGAATTTTTTTGGGGTGGTACATACTTAGCAAACAAACTAAAGGTGTCTTTTTGGATTCATCTAGGGCAAAGGCTGAAACACACTTATACTCAAGGCAAAAAAAAATTATGCTTTTTTGACTGAAAGTAAACCCTACAACTACCATGCTTATGCTATTCAGCTGAGAGAGTGAGTAGTGCAAGTACACATAGAGATGGGATTGGTTTAAACTTAAACAATAAAAGAAGACTTAGTAAATCAGAAGAGAGAATAGCATACAAAGCTACCAAACCCACTTTATTAAGACCTGCAATACAAAGTGTACAGTTAATAGTAAAACCATTTCAATTTACTTCATCTACACATACATTAGATGTTATAAGCTAAACACATTAATTGCATTCAAAGCTACAATTATCAATTTTTTGCTAGTGTGACTTGGAAGTTCTATTAATATGCCCTTTAATGGTGTGTGTCCCTTCACATTCTTTCATTTCTTCTTTGAATCTTGAAACAAAGATTTGTCCTAGGTCATGGGACTATATACTAACCACATTTTTCTTTTTCCTTTTGGATTTGTTTATGCCCATTAATGGCACATGCCATAGTATGCTAGTGCATTTTTATGTTTTGTAAATTTGTTGCAAGGTGTGCACCCAATACATGCCTAGCATTATATTTGAATCTAATAACGTCTACTTTGTAATGCATTCCTTTCCTTTGTAACTGGTCATTTTTGGATTTACCTTTGTTTCTAAGAGTAGGAACATATGCTTCTATAGTACTAGCAAATTTTTAGGCTTTGAAATCATGTTCACATGAAGTTTGGAATGTGTTTCATGGTGCTACTGCAACTTAGACTCAAACAAAGTCTGATCCTTCCCCAAGGTACACATGATAACCTTATTTACAAGTTAACCTGCAATATATTGCTTTAAACTAGTTGCTGTAGCTGGACACTTCAAAACTGTTCATTCAATATAGTGGCACACTCCAAGCCATTGTGATGTAATCTCTCCATGCCTTGATGAATCTCAACTACCTCTTTATTGTTTGAACTTTTTCTTTCAACTTGATGAATGTGTTTGAAGGTTTTTCCATTAATTCTGCAAGGAAACAGAGAAAATGACAAAAAACATCAATGGATTATTGGGAGAATTCAGAGAAATAGCTTAGCATATGGCTATTATTTTATTGCTGCACATAGCCTTACCATTCTAGTGTCTACAAGCTGTGCCATTGTGGGGAACTAAGTCACAACATTCGAATTCGAATTCGGCAACATTGAAATTCGGATGAAATTCAGCAAGGAAATTTTTGAAAAGTATAAAATTCGGATCAAATTCGCCTTATGTATTTTTTATTTATTTTTTAATAAATATAAGTAATATATCCATAAAATTGTTTAAATAGTTTAACATTTATAAATAGATTTGAAATCATTATAGAAAGATGACACATTTATAAAATATAAACCATAAGAAACATGTGAAATCACGTTTGCGAATATGTTTTTTTGTCAAAAAGGTACAATAACAGTCAAGACTTTAGAACTTCAAAAAAGCTCCAAGTCATCAAGAGCACTTGGTTGAGATGCTAAATCATCATCATCTGTATCACTACTCAATTCATCATCTGCAAAGTCAAGCTCATCTACAACTGGCACTGCTATGTCTTCAAGATTCTATTGTGAGGAAGAGTCCTTTGCTGATTTGTTCATGAACAATTTTAAATTGCTGCGAACATAGACAAGATCTCCCAACTTTCCAGACAACAATTTATTCCTTTTCTTGGAATGGATGTGGTCAAAGCAACTCCAATTCCTCTCACAAGCTAATGAACTTGCTCCTTGACTCAAAATTCGAACAACAAACTCTTGTAGCTCAGGAGTTTTTCCTCCATAGTCCAACCACCATCTATATCCAGGTATACGTGCCAAGTCATATTTGGCTGCTGCCATTCCAAACATCCCTTCTCCTTTCTTGTATTCCCAACATTGATCTCTGATTAGTGCTGAAACTGTTGCATTTGATGCATACTTTTGAATTGCTTCAAAAAGCCCTCCCATTATTTCAGAATCACCTTTTCTATTAATAGAAAATAGCTTAGGCTCCAAAAAACAAGCTGCTGCATGTAAAGGTGTGTGCATCATTTTCCATCTATAATCAACTATCTCCCATGTCTCCATATATTCTACGTCTACATTATTTAGTGCTTTTTCAATAGATTCCTTACAATAGTCCATGCTTTCATAAAGCATGCCAAGGCAAGGAGTGTCACCATCAACCATACAAAGCACATCAACAATTGGCTCACATATAAGCAAAACTTTTGCTGCACTTTCCCAAAAATTGCTGTTTAGAATGATTTGCTCTATATTCTTCCCCTTAGGACCTTTTGAAAGCACAGAATTTTCCCACTGATTGGAACAAATAATAGCCCTCAAAGCTGCTTTTTCTTCAACCACTCTTTTCAAAGTGATATAAAATGATGCAAATCTTGTTTCACAAGGCCTCAACAACTCCTTGGATGTATGTTGCCTATAAAGACTCAATGTGAGACGATGATTCCGCATGAAATTTGCAATTGCTTTCCCTCTATGAATAGCTTCATGTACCCATGGGAATTTAGCTAAGTCATGAAGCAACAAATCGAGACAATGGGCTGCACATGGGCTTCAATATATTTGTGGGTACTTCTCTGTAATAAGTTTCCCAGCTCCCACACAATTTGCTACACTATCAGTTACCACTTGAACCACATTTTCCACCCCTACTTCAAGAAGGGCTTCCTCTAATATTTGGAAAATATACTTAGAAGTTTTCTTGTGGTTCATGGTGTCAATCACTTTCAAAAACACAACACCATTAGGAGAGGACACCAAAACATTAATCAATGGCCTTTGACATATATCTGGCCATCCATCACTCAATTTAGTGCAACCTGTTTCATTCCAAGAAGCTTTGACAGCAGCTAATTTCTCAGTTACTCTATCTTTTGACCTTTGCAAAAGACTTGTCCTGAAAGCCTCTGAAGATGGGGGTGTGTACCCTTTCCCAAACTCTGCAACTTTTTGAATTGCATTACGAAAATGTGGATTCCTTGCAACATTGAATGGAATAGCACTTGAGTAAAACAAATCAGTTAATGCATCATCCACCTGCTCTTTCTCTACTGGTTTCCAAAAGTTGTTCAATGTTCTACTCTCTTTTGATTTACCCACATGCCTAGGTAAGGTGGAAGAAGAGGACATGATAGATGTTGTGTGTTTAGACTGAGACATATCCTCTTGAATTCTCTGCTTTTTTTGTGCATTCTTCATCTTTGCTACAATTGAAAAGGATTGTTCTTTCTCTAAAGCAGCTCTCATTTCTGGGGTAACTTTTGGACATGCTTCAACACCTCCTCCTGCACCTGCTGAAATACTAAGTAAATGGTCTATTGCCCTAGTCAAGCCTCCAGTAAAAGGTTTCTGACACCTGTTGCATGTGAGACTTGTACCATTGCGAGTGACATATTTCCATGCCTCGGCAGTTGATTTTTGAGGAGCCATAAAGTAACAATCTGTATGTTTCAAAGACAATACAAATTTTAATTTTCAAAACATAAAATCAAAATATATTAATTTTGTCATTCTACTTCAAAAATTAAATAAGAAATACTAACACTATATTTTAAAGCATAAAATAAAGAATATAGTAATTTCTTATTAAAAGCATAAAATAAATATATTCAACTTTTTATTTTAATTTTTAAAAACAAAATAAACTTGCTGCATTTTTGTACTTTAATTTTAAAAAACTGAATAGTGGAACTAAAATAATATTAAATTTACTGTTTACATATATTAAATATTAATTTATTAATATATTAATATATATTTAATACAAATAAAATATTAAATATTTCATATTTCATATTTTATAAAATATCAAAGACCTAATAAGTAATATATATAAATGATAAAATAATACAATATTAAAAAATTTATTTTAAATCTACTTGGTATTAAATCTAATATTAATAAAAATAAAATAATAAAAACTAAAATAAATATTATAAATTTATATGAATACAAAATATCTAATATTAATAAAATTATACAACCTAATATTAAAATAATATTAATAAATAAAAATAAAGAAAGCTCATATAAATCAAAAATACAATATTAAATAAAAAATTATGAAAACCCCTACTTTTTTTTTGTGCTTGGTTGGAGTCGAGCGACGACTTGCAGAGGAAGATGTTGGTTGCAGTCTGCAAATGTTGGACGCGACTTCGAGCTTCGCTTGGATGCGGGCATCAAAGCTTCGACGCGTCACACGGGCTTCACAGGTTGGACGCGTCACGCGGGCTTCACAGCTTGGACGCGGTCTTGAACAGGTGGCTTCCGTCGACCTAAAAACCTTCTCAAACACCTACGCCTGTGGAAAGATTCGCTAGAAAATTGAAAGCTAATTCGTCGAAAATATGAGACACAATTTTGCTTATTGTAGTAGCATATTTATCAGTGAAAATCCTAAAACGAAAACACTTTTTGAATGTAATTTTTAATAAATTTTAACCCTTGCGAATTTGACGAATTTTAACGCATTTTTTTGGGTTTAAAAAAATTCGACAAATTTCGGATTTAATGCCATATATTCGACGAATGTTGTGACTTAGGTGGTGAACATGAAGAAGAATATTGTTACATTATTTGGAGGACTTGAATCAGCTCATAATCTACTGCAACTATTTATGGACTTAAACAAGTTTTATAAGGTGGCGTGACTTGGTAAGCTACATAAAGGGTGTTGGTGTTTCAATTAGCACCTCTGGAGTGCTTATTGGAAATGGACAACTATTGCAAGTGTGTTAGTACATGCTCTTCGGATTATAGAGAGGAAGATCTCTCTTTGCTAATTTACTACTGTAAAAAAGGGGTGTACTAAGGTTCCTATCTTTTTTACTCAGTGGCAGGACACAAGGGTGCATAAACACAATGCGTCGTAGCTAAGCCTTTTCTCTGGTTTTCACAGATCTTAACTACGACTAACTAAGCTTCTAAACTATCCTACCTCCCCACGATAAACAGAGCATGAGGGCGTAGGAGCGAAATGGATTGGTTGGATCACTTGAATCCTCCGTCTCAATGGAATATGGCCGAGGCTTTGAACCTTCGGATATATACCAAGATAGGGCTCAATACAAGCAAACACTCTCTTATGGTAAACTAGATCTGAGACTTGCCAAGGAGGAGGAACCCCTATCCGAGGTGTAGGCTTGAAAACAGTTCACTGGAAACAACAAGGAACGATGACCTGTCTAGCAGGATTCCCGAGGAGGTGACAACACCTGTCCAAAGTCTAGGCTGCAAGACAAATCATTAAACAACATCATATGATAATGATTGATAACAAAATATCCAAGGAGGTGACGACACCTGTCCAAGGAGGAGATTGAAACAATACACTATTTGAAAACAAGACTATGAATAGACTCAACTATTTAGATCAAGCAAGCATGTGCCATCTGATTTATTTCTTCAAGCTTTCTCCAAAGAATTACAAAGGTCGGGACAGCAAAGGCACGAAATCATGCACAATTGCGATCAACCAACGAACTCTCATCCAAGAGTGAACAGATATAAACAAGCTAACTCTGGCAACAATGGCGCAGCAATTTTGCTTAGCAAATAAAGGTTAAAAAACAAATAAAGAACCTAAGGCTCTTATTTATAGAAACTCAAAGGAGTAGGCAACCCTAAAATCTCCTTGAGTTAACAAACAGTTCTTGCCAATCAGCAAGATTTATTTCTCTGTCTAAAAGTAGGTGAGCAAACAGTTAACTGGAAATCTACTTCAGTTAACTGAAACTAAACAAAAGTCAAACTGGAAGTCTACCTCAGTTGACTGACACCTAGCTAAAAGTGAACTTACAATTACAAATGTGTCTCCAAATAGACATCCACCTTTTGAGGAGATCTGAGATCCACAAATCGTGGGAGTCAAATAGACATCCTAGATCAGTGGGATCTGACACGCATGATCTGTGGAGATCTGGAGTCAACTTGGAAAGGAGCATCAAGTTGACTTCAGTCATCATTAATGCTATTTGGAGGGGAGGACGTCCTTCCTTGGTGCTTTACACCTCTTCACCACTGGTCAACAAAGTCTCTATCCAGTCATTGACCTCTTCGGCCCCCAGGCAATTAATGCTTTTCAAGGTGACTATGTGGCGTCTAAGCATTTCTTCACCTGTCGTAAGCTGCTACTGATAGTTTATGCATTGGGCAGCTGCTTCATCTAACTGGATAGATATCGCTGCAATTTTGGCTAATTTGCAACCATTGGGATCTTCAAGGAATGAGGATCGGATGACATCTTGGAACCGTGTCTGTATCGTTTCAAGCTCAACATATTCTCCTACTCGCTGATATTCTAACTCAGGGAAGGATATTACCAATGTTCTTGCGAAGTTGATAATATTGGTGACAAAGCGTCTATAGTCAATCAGCTCCACTGAATTGGCATCGTAGGCTCTCACCTTGTATGCCACCTGTTCTTTCCACTCAAAGAGATGGTGTTTGTTCTCTGTGGTTGTAACGGATTCATATGCTTGTCGCAAATCAGCAACTGTCGCCTCCTCTTTCGGCCTCTCTTGAGCTGCTTTCAAGTCTAACTGCTGGATTTTTGATCGAAGTCCATGTGCCCTGTCTCTCAACTGATATGCTTTTTCTAACACACACCGTCCTTTGACGACAAACTCATCCACTTGACGTCTCAAGTGTTTGCCGTATGTAATCAACTGATGATGGTTTCTTTCAGCTTGGAGATCCAATAGTCCTTGAGGCAAGGCCGAGGAGTTGGGAGTGTCATGTATCAAACTAGAAATGTACAATTTTAGCTGACGGATTTCAGCCTTCAAGGCTGCTTTGTCTTGTCCATCCTTTGTCATCCTTTCTTTAACACTCGCTGAGGCGATTCCAAGAAGGTCTCCACCTGTCGAGTGGTCTTTCCAAGGTTCACCTTTGAAAACGTGAAATCCTCAACCCTCACATTATGTATGTCTTTATCTTCAGGCGGGGCAGCAGTCTCTATGACAACCTTGTTCTCTGCATTCCTCTCTACATGTGTCTGCTTCTTCAACTTCTTTGCCAGCATGTCTTGTGGGACATGGTGGAATTCAGAGAAGTCAAGTTGATAAGAAGGTCTCTCCCTTTTCCTCCCAAGAGAGCTTTCCAACCAGATAGAATCTCGACTAGCATCGCTAGGAGGAGGAACATAGGCCCCCTGAATGTTGGAAGAACGAGACTATGTCGTGGTAATGCCTCGTGGTAATGCCTCGTGGTGGCGAGTCCAAATCAATAGGACTTTGGGACCTCTGTGATGGTGGTGAAGTCGGTGGCTCTGCTTCTATCACAGGCACCGCTTCCGTTGCAACTTCTTCTACAATGGATTCCATCTCTGCAGCGATTATTTCAATCACTGGCTCTGGTGTAGCTGCAGCGTTCTCAACTGTTTCAGGTAAATTGGTGGCTGTCTCCACCTGTACCTCTTGCCGGCTTGTGCTGGCAATTCCTCTTCTTCCCCATGTGCTCCCTGACATCCGCATTCCTTCTGGAAGAATGCTCATCTTCTTCTGTCTGGGTTTCCTCCTAGACGAGGAAGGTAGTGTAAACTGAACCGCTGGCGGCTTTGATCGGGTAAGTACTACCTTCCTTGTGTTTTTATTGTCAAGGTAGAGTTGACTGTGTCGAACTACTCTACCCGTTCTTTCCTCAATAGACGTACTCTCTTTCGCGTACCAGTCTACTTTGCTGAGTGGTTGTGCATCCACTAGACCCGCGAAGAAGGAAGAAAGAATGACTTCTTCTTCGTCATCAGATAAGCCCTCGATGTCCTCTGACATGAATTTTGCAATCTGCGAGAGCTTGAATCTGCTATGGTTCCTTCTTCTCACCTCGAACTCATCCTCGCAGTTGACCCAAAAATCCTCCATGAAAGGTTCATGTGATGATCTTTGGTCAAGGTGAGTTGCGAAGATGCCTTTGGGGTCATAGGATGGCCTCTTGTCAATGAGGTACTTGAGATTAAATCTCACTATTTCTTGGCTTATCAACCTGGCATCGGCTGTAGTCATGCATCTATAGAATCCCATCTGAAAAGGAAAGTTGCAGCAGACTTCTTCTTTATGCGAAGGTAAGAGTGAACCTCGGCCAACTGCCTCAGGAATTCCATGAACACTACCCTATCTGAGGGGTAGCGTGGCATCATGGCGGGGTGGCCATTGTAGCCATACATGCGTATGTAGGTGAAAGTGGGGAATTGGATGAACCAATCCGCCCAGTCCACCATTGTTGCCTTAGCTGCTGGTGAAATACGAACGTGCATCTCATGGTCTAGCTCGTGCATGGTGTGCATAGTGAAAAGGTCATTTATCTTTTTGAAGTGTCTTTCCGCTAGAGTGAACTCCAGGCGAGGAAAGTATTCTTGGACCTTTTGCACACCCAGGGTTCCCACAGTGTTTAGTGTTCTGAAATCGCCTTGGAAGGCTATCAGGTAGACCAGGTAGGAACACATGTGGAAATGGTGCTCTTCTAGAAATCCGGTGAATTGTTGGTGGAGTGTGTCATTGATCAGAGAGGCCCAATCGTAATGTTCTTTCCTGCTTTTTATTTTGCCAATAATGTAGAACATCCACGGCTGGAAGGATTTCCCCTCCTCTTGCCTAGTGACTCTGCTGAGTAGGGTGATTAACACTCCGTACTCATCTTTGAATTCTCCTCTCCCAACCAATCTGGGCAAGCTGGTTCTCTTTGTTTTCAACCAATGTTCAGCCATTATAAGCGAACACTCATCCTTCGAAGCCTCGAATGCTTTTTCGCATTCTGTCACTGATATGACCTTCTTGGTAGGGCATGGTGAAATTGCAACACAAGTCTCTATGTCCACCGGCTTCAAGCTGCAAATCACCCTCCCGTCCACTGACAGGATCTCTCTTGTAGTCGGGTTGTAATGCTTTGTGCAAGCAGTTATAAGCTCAATGCTCTGTAAGGTGATCAGAATAGACGCAACTTGGAATAAACCGGATTCTTCAATGTTTTGCAACGTAATTTGGTTCATACCCTCCAAGTCTTCAGAACTGACCTCTAGATTTTTCTGTCATAAGTCTGTGTCAGTTGTTTTTAGGTAATCATGGTATAAGACCGTCTTGGTCTTGTATTGTACCTGGGAGTACTGCATTCTGAAAACCTTGAAGATTGACTCTGCACTTGATGTTGCTCGGACAACTTTTCTGGAACTGCTAAAAATAGCCTCGTCGTGGGTAGTTTTTACGAAAAATTTTGAGACATGGGTTTTGTTGAGAATGATTTTCTAAACAGACCCAGATCGTCAAAAATTCAAAAAAACGAGTTTTTCTTTGACATGCAAGAGCCCTTTGGTGGCAGAGGCAACAGGGGCACCAGAAAGTGTTTTTTCTCGGAAAAATCTAACACATGGGTTTTGTTCGTGCTTCAGAGCTAAACAAACCCAGTTTTTCTGTTTTTCAATATTATGACTTTTTCCAGAAACCCTAAAAAATAGGGGGCAGCAGGGCTACTTTTTCTGGAAAAATCCAACATGTGGGTTTTGTTGAAAAAGTTGTGTTGATCATACCCAGTTGGCCAGATCTGTGATTATCTATCGTTTCCTGTGACATGCAAAGAAATATAGATAGAAATAGACGAAGTAGACAGAAGATGGATTGGAAGTTATAAACTGCCACTTTGCAATAATTTGTCTCTGGAAGCAATCTCTGGGGAAGAATACTTTTACTGCCACTGATCTTCAAAAATATTGAAGATCCATCCAAAACCTCTGTCAGATCTTGAAAACGTGTTCTTGGGAGCTATTTGATGTTTTATCCTTCAACCTGCAAAAAGAATAATGAAGAATGGGATGCCTAGAATGAATATATGGTGATTAGGGTTAAGATCCATTAAGTATGGAAGACAACTCATGATTTAGGCCTGATCTGGAGTACCAAAAGATGATTTCCACTGATTGTGGAGTGTTTGGCCTCTTTTTGGCTCCAAATTTGCTAACTCAAGTCAACACTTTTGCTTTGACTTCTTTTAGGCGTCCATCCTTGAAGTTGATCATTTTTGTCCATTTTTGCAAGCTGAAGTGCCTCCGTTTAATCTTTGATTCAGGTTACTCAGTTGATCTCTGGCAGTTCTGTTGTTGAGGTGGGACCAACACGATGAGATATGCCTGGGAAGGATTAACTCAGAAAACTGAGTTTAGGCCTCCAGAAAGAAGGGCGCCTTTCCTTGAGAGGGGCTCTTTTGATAATGCCTTAGTCAATTTTCATTGACTGTTCTTCATTTTGACCTTTTCAGACCCTCTTTGCTTTGATCTGACATTCCCGATGCTAGATGAATCAGATGACTCTACTTGACAATGCATCGGGTAGCCAGCTTGGTCTTTCTCAGGATGACTAACTTCTCAGTTGAAGCTGGCAGGTTTAGGTCCTTCAAACTAAAGGGCGCCCCTGGCCAACAAGGGCGCTTTTAGCTTTTGATTGAATTTCTTCATGCGGTGAACTGCCTGACTTTGACCTCCTTCATCAGATGTTTGATTTGTCAGAAGTTATTGCTGATAGTCCTACTGACGAGATAGGTCATAGTTGAGAAGGTCATCTTGGGAGGCAGTGAAGATTCTGGTTGAATCTGGATGCCTTCAAGAAAGGGCGCCTTTCCTCAAGAGTGGCGCTTTTAGCCATGCCTTAGCCATTTTCTGGCTTATCTTTCTAGTTCTTCAATTTTGGCTTTTTCTGCTTGATCTCAACTCATGATCGTTTGGCATGTCTTGTGGACCTACTGTCAGATTGATCACGTAGTTGGGAGGAAGCTGGAAAGATATCATGTATAGAGCTATTGCTTATGGATTCATCTGGTGCTTGTAACTGAGGGGCTCCCCTGGCCAGCAGGGCGCTTTTACCTTTAAGCTCTCTGTTTTGGCATCTTCATTGCTGGTGGATCCTCCATACTTTGCTGACGTTTGGTCAATGATCCCTGAATCAGATGATTTTGCTGATTGTTTCGTTGTCAAGCCAGCATGAAAGTGAAGAGGATGACTAAGTTGAAGATGCCAAATGACTACATTTGCCCTCTGAGATCCAAGGGTGCCTTTCTTCAAGAGGGGCGCCTTTTTCACCTTTAGGCTGTGTTTTACCTTGGTAGACAAAACGTGCACCTTCCAGACTTAGCCAAATTTTGGCCTTTTCCGTTTTGAGAATCTCCTTCGTTCAAACAACATCTTTTCATCCTTTTCCGCCATAGCTTCTTCGTTGAAGCTTTTGAGATTTAGCTTTCAGCACTTGGTACTGGCCAATCTGCCATTAATGGCTGCGAAGCTCCTAACTTTGTCCTTGAAAAATAGAAATAGACCCACTAGAGTAAAACATGTCTTTTGATAATTCTGACTTGATTAGTGTGATCGTAAAGGCAGTTAACCCTATCAAAATTATTTTCAATCATTTCCGGGAAGGTCCTATTTTTAAGGGTTTCCTCTAAAATAGGGGCGTAAAACCCTAATTTTGATTTTTTCAGAATTTTAACCATAGGTTCCTGGGCAGAAACCCACAAAGATTTCATATTTGTTTTGACCTAAAACATACTTTTGATGGCATTTTTACATTGTTTAGCTCAATTTAAGCAGAATGCCAAAAATTTAATTTGGGGTATAGCAAAGGGAATCGTGTTAATGCAGGCAATTGCTTCAGATTAGGATGTGCTATATAAGTTGAAGAGTTTGAAATTGCCGCTGTATACCTTGTGATATGGTTTAAGAGTTTTTTTGGATGAAGCATGTCGAGTTAATAAAATTTAAGAATTTTGGAAGCTTCATATATGGATGCAGTTTTTGGAAGTCATAAAGCATCCGATACTCCTATGGTGTTTTGAAAACTCCTCTAGATTGGGTCAAAGAAATTAATGGCCGAAATGTTGAAGTGAGGCAGCCAACTTCAAATATTATATTGATAAGTCTAAAGGGGGGTGATGGAGTTAAAGGAGGTGGCACCACACCCTTTGAATGCATTTGGAGAAAGGTTGAAACTTGAAGGAAATCCCATGTGGGTTTACAACCTCCTACACAGCACCTGAAATACCTTACTCATTTCCTCTAAGCAAACGGAGGCTTGATATTATTAAAGGCAAAATTCAACTATGTGAGGAAGGAGTGGTCAAGGTTCGAAGGCATAAAGCCCAATGCCACCCACATAGAAGATGTCGCAACTAACAATGAGGGTGCCGCATCACCGTGCAAGGAAAAGGTGGCGTGGAAATATATTATTTATTGATTGTAGGGAAAGTTGTGGCTATTAATTTTTTAGTTGTTGTATATTGGCTTAATAGTTTCAAATACATCGTATGCAACAAATTTCTCTATTGCCTCATTGTCCATCTGTGTTACTCCATATATCTGAAATTTATAAGAAATCTATATTTTGAATGACCCGTTCCAATGAAATTCTCTTTGTTGAAAATAAATTGATTATGTGCTAAACCAGCAAGTTCGCAATTTGTTTGACGAAATGCCTATGCAACTGTACTTGTGAAAGAAAAAAAATGCATAAGAAATTAGCTTGGGATATTTTTTTATTTTTTATTTTTTAGACTACAAGAATTGGGTAGCACGACCCCCTATAATTAGCTTGGGATATTTCAATTGCATGGTATTTTTCAAATCTTGGGAAGAAGTCATCATTTGTAATGTCCCCTTTTTAGCATGATCTTGTTTTTCTGATGGTTTAGCCTATTCTTGGTCCTCGTAGGCTAACACAGATGGATAGAGGGTCCCTTTTCGCAGTGATCAGTGTGTTTTCTCCTTCAAAGCTTAGTGTGGGTTCAGGTTTGGCCTTCGTTAGACTCGGTTCTTCATACTTACTATTTATAGTAAGTCACCATTTTAGGGAGTCATGGTTTCTATTTTTAGCAGGGGCACCTAGACAAGTCTCAGTTGCAATGTTGATCTCCTTAATCAGTTGGATGGACGGAATATTAAGTATTTAATGAGTAATTATCATTAAAGGCACTTTAATGATAATTAATTAATATAAAGTTAAATTATAAAGTCAAAAAGTGTACTTTATTTCAATGGGGCCATGACCCATCATTAAAATCACTTAAAGTACGTTTAATATTTCATGGATTTGAGTGCCCTCTTATGGAGACTTATAATAAATTTTTTATTAAAAACCTAATGTGGATTTGAAGAGAATTAAATGCTTTTAAGGAGATCGACCTCCTCTTTGAGGTTATAAAAAGGCTTCAAAGAGCATAAAGTGGGCATGAATTGATTATTATATACTTGTGTTTTTTATGTGTGAAGTTGTGTGGAGAAACACAAAAGGGTTTCTACCATTGTTGAGCCTTTGGGAACAAAAACTCCCATAGGTTTGTCATGTCCCCAATTCTGAAGGTAGATTAATTTAATTAATTAAGTTGTCCAAATTCATGATTATTTCATAAGAATGACTAATTGATTATTTTAATTAAATTAAGTGGGATATTAAATTAGTTATTTATAAGGTTATCAAACAATTATAAAATAAAAGGTGACCTTATATTCAATTAATTTAATAAGTGACTAAAATATATATTATATCATAAAGTCACTAAAAATAAAATGTCTTTTATCCCATATTGACAAGAAAAGTGTGTGAGCTCTCCCAAGAAAAGTATAAAGGGAGCTTTGGGCTGAGCATTTGGTATGTTTTGAATT
Organism: Sequoiadendron giganteum; assembly: GCA_007115665.2. NCBI lineage: Eukaryota > Viridiplantae > Streptophyta > Pinopsida > Cupressales > Cupressaceae > Sequoiadendron > Sequoiadendron giganteum. Next base: position 442,816,881 of record CM021106.1, on the reverse strand, counting down.
GACTACATTTTCTACATTTGGTGAGTTTAATGCTTGGCAACTTCGCTTGTGAGATATCAAGCCTAGCTAATTCTAGTTTCGCTTGTGAGATATCAAGCCTAGCTAGCTTGGAGAGGATACTTAGTCCTTTTAGTTGCAGCATAATTTTGTGGACTTTGGCCAAATTATCACGTCTTGAGGAGGAATTGATTGAGGGTGGCATTGCTGCATATTTCCAGCTTGAAGGAGAAATCGATATACTTATCTATAGGCAGCCTTGCATCTACAATATCTGATATGCATTTTCAGTATCATAGGGCGGCTTGAGGAGACACTATTTTGGGGTTAGCTTGCTACATGATTTCCTTTCTTGGTCTCAGCTGGGTGCCATTGGTGAAGGGGTGATTTTGAGAAATAAATTCATTTGTACATTATTTTCACTTCAGACCTTAAGCGATCATCTTAGGTGGGTTTGGCAATGAAGATTGTTGCATTTGGAAGATGTTTATGAGCTTCTGCATCATTATTTCATGGTATTACATCAAAACAGGGACGGCTTCATGGAGGCATGATTTCATCATATTTCAACTTGTCTATTGGTCTTCATTTCATCTCAGCTCTACATTGACTTGTTCCAGGTTCTTGATATAGTTTAGCATTGCAAATTTCATCTTGTAGTTGCGGATAAACTTACACCAGCATGATAGATATATTGCCTATAATTCTGATATAAGTTTGGCAGCCAAGAGTCTTGGCATAATTGTAATTAGAGTACTTCATATTCTAAGAAGAAATAGGGCTGCATATTAGATGGTTGTCATTATGATATTGATCATGGAGTTTGTACTTTGCATGGCAAGTGCTTGTTAAAATGTCTAGCTGAAATATACTTGCTGTTACAGTTATATCAGACATTGTAAGATTGCATTAGAAGTAGATATTGTATTTCTTTCATTATCAGCATTTAGTTTAATATCTCTCATACCATTTCAAGCATAATTGCATCAAACAACTTCATCAAAAACAAATCAGAAGTTCAAAATAGAAAACTCAGACCTTGCAAGACAACTGTTTGACAAAATTACCAAGGCTGCAAATCAGTGCTTTTATATCAAATTTGGTCAGGCGCATCATAGTGGTATCAGAGCTAAAGATCTTGCCATCCTGTAAGGGTTCATGAGTGAAAGAGAAAAGAGGTATACAACAAGGGAAGAAAAGAAATGACAGTATTACGCAACAGGTGGAAGAAGACAATTCAGCCCTCCACATATTCCACAAGGACAAACAGTTTCAGTTAAAAACACATTGGGAGGAGCCAACTAGAACCATGAGTGAAGAAGGTGACAGCCATTGTAGGACAAGGAAAGAAAATTCAAGTGATGCATTCTTGAGGGAACATCTAGCAGAGCAAAGAAGAACAAATCAGCATTTAGAACAAATGATGAACATGCTGATAAGAAATTCCATCGGCAATAATAACAATAATGGAGGCAACAATGGACATGGAGAGCATTCAATCAATAATAACAGGGTTCCTAATCATCGCACTTCACAAAGTGGAATAGGACCTATGATGCCTAATTTTCCGGCTAGAGAAGAACAACTAGAAGAAGATAATGAACTCACAATACTTGAGCTTCAGGAACAATTCAGGCAAGATTGGGTAGCGGCTGGTTTTCAACAAGACATGTCTCTCAAAGACTACATGGACCTAAGAATTCTAGCTGGCTTTGATACCAATATTGTAATGAATGATATCGGTATCAGACCCAATATTGTCATATGACGATAGAAAGAACGCTGATTACAGGCTCATGTAATATCGTCAAACACTTTGCATGTAACCTCAAAGCTTGCCGGTTTATGGTTTCAGTCTGATTTTATTTGATTGCTTGTATTGATAACAATTGGTCTATATGCTGGAAATAACACTTGAATTTGTCTATGTAGTGAACTAGATGCAATACATAAAATTTCATATGCAAAAAATGTACTTCCAGCAAGTAGGCATTATATCAAACAATTGTCATGCATCCTAATATAGCATTCAAATGACCATTACATTGATGTATGAATCTCTCAATGATGAAATCCTTATTGAAAATGCAACCTCCAAACACAAAGCTAACTTGAGACGCCAAGACTCTTGGCTTTACATCCAATGCTGATTTATAATCAGGTCTGATATACAATAAATGTTTACTCGCTATGGGTACAATGATGTACAGAGTAAACGGAAATATAAAATAACATTGACATGTAATAATCACATGGTAATTGCACAGAACATAGATATATTTCTTTATTCAGTATTCGGCAATTGCATCATAATGTCTCCAGACAGAACATAGCATAGCATAGTAGAACCGTAATGTTTCCCGACTACATGACTCAAGTACATATAGTACACTGGCGGTGGTTGAGGTACCAACCGTCGCATCCCTTCATTATAACTAATTGCTTCGTCAGAAACTTAATTCCCGAGACAACTAACCAACATGAAATGTACATAAGTACATGGATTATTAATATTAACTAGTGTCTTATTTACTTATGACTCACAGCCGACCAAGTACACTCTCGACCGACTACATCGACTCACGGCCGACTACAATAAACACCTACAGCAATAGCCATACAATAACAAATATTATCATGCATCTACTCAAATCTACAATGGAACCTGATGGATGAAGTCGCCCTTTGTTGGAGATGATGAATCAAGCAATATCCAAGCAATGTAAGCCTTTGCAGCCCCAAGTCGACTCTCTTTACCAGCCACCCCGGTTCTGACCTGAATCTTCAATAATAAATTAACGTGGTCCTTAATGATTCCCAATCACTCCAAAATTCATTGCCATGCATCAAGGAGTGAAGCGCCCAAATGCCCATGAAAAATCGATGCCTCCATAGCTTGGTATGAGTGAAATCGTGGGGTTTCTATCTGCTGCACTATGCCCGTAACATGTTGACAGCAGTACCTTCATTCATTGCTTCCAAGAATTTAATATTCAGCTTCAAGACAATAGTGAATTCCTCTAAGTGATTCAATAAGCTGATATATAATCTCTTTCACCAAATTTGGCCCAAGGCCATTAAGTTCGCAATGAGCACAAGATTGGACTTCTGAAGTAAAGCCCACAATCGACAATAATTCAGCTGATATCTCACAGCCTCAAAATTGCTCAACCAATGAGGGTTTTCGTCCCCAAAGGTTCTTCAATGGTTGAAACCCTAGCTGGCTTCTCCACCACCAAAAGTCTTCAATTCAAATAACAGTGGTATTAGAGCTATATTGACCTACCATCCTGTTGGGTAGATGGGACATTGAATCAGCTAGTTAATCATGGTTACTTCACTTTCCCAGAATTAGTTGGATAAGAATATGGAGAAGCTTAAACAAAGTTTGAAAAAGTTGGATGAAAATCAAAAAAGGATAAATGAATTGATTTCAGACCCTGCAAAACTAGATAGAGCAGGAAGGTATATGGCATCCATCTTTAGGTCTACATCACAAAACGAAAATGGGAAACATGAGGTCTCTACAGTTGAAGTATCCAAAAGTCTCCATAATGAATTCTCAGCTATTAGTGACCAGCATACTGCTGATCCTATGGAGAACAAAAATCAGACTTATATAGAAGAAGATGTTGGGTACAAGACACTTCAAGATGAGCAAGTGTTGTTTGAAGAAAAATCGGTTGCATTAGAGCAGCCACATGAAGGTAAGGTTTCTTGTGATGCTTCATTAGTTACTATGGAGGAAGTAGTGTACAAGGATATGGCTTCTACAACATCTTTTGAGACATCCTATGAGGTACATAGCAGCAATACCTTAGATGTTGATGTGTGCACCGATGATAGCACACATGATGCGGCTAATCATGAGGTGAGTGATGTTGACTCAACCTCATACTATAGTGCAGAATTGGGTGGAGAGATGGAGCATGAAATGATCTTCAATCCATTGTTCGAGACAGATGCTACATGGTCATATAATAATCCATTGTTTGAGCTAGATGTTGATCACTCTCTTGACTCCAATTCTGAGATGAGCATTGATTGTAGCGTTTAGGATCCCTCTAGTGCATCGGGATTTCCAACTGGGCTCGCAAAGGAGATTTCGGAGGTGTACACGGCTCCTCATGTACATGACTTATTTCAAATGCATAGTTCAGCGGCACATGTGATGGACAACTTGTATGATAGCTTACCTTGCACAGAGTTTGGAAGCAAATACGATCAGTCCTTTGAGTTGCTTCCCTTTGAGGCTCATACTCCTGCAACACCCGATGGCAAGATTGAGTTGATTCAGCAAGATCAGTTGGTTGAGGATGTGGTTACACCCATCACAGTTACAGGTGGAATTTATACAAATGGGATGAGTGCATTGGTCGAGGATTGCAATGAATCACATTTTGCACATAGTTCTCCTGAGGTTAATCCCATGTCAGGTAATGTAGAGCAGGACTATGATGGTCAGCCATTGACGGAGATTGGAGCTTTTTACCTTGACTACATAGTGAGGAGTGTTCATCACTTCTCTCTTAGTCCACATGCAGAGGATTGTTTGATGCATCGATGTGGGTTAGCTTCGGGGTTATACCATCCGTTGTGGGATGGGTATTCGCCATCTTCAGCAAATGGAATCATTAGCTGCAAGTACCCGAGTCCGTCATTTGTGGGGGATTACTTGCAGAGTCAGCACATCCATGGGAGTTCAGTAGAGTATGGAGATAGTTGTGGTGATGCAAATACTTTCAATTATTCCTATCTCCATAGAGCAAATGGATGTGAGTTTGGTTTGCATTGGGACCTAAGTAGCGACAGGTTCAACACTACCATTTGGATGAGTCCCATTCATTGGCTTCACCACTTCTGGCATGGTGAAGTTGAGATCAGTGTTGAGCATTGGAAGATGGTTGGTGCCATGAGGGACATTACACAACACTTCCCTTGGGATCCTGGTGGAGTGGTGTGTTCTTTGTTGCTGAGATTGCTTGGGGACAAGTAATTTCAAGGAGGGCGGACTGTAATGTCCCCTTTTTTAGCGTGATCCTGTTTTATGATGGTTAGCCTATCATTAGCCCTTGTAGGCTAAGGAAGTTGGTTAGAGGGTCTCAGTTATCAGAGAAAGAGTCTTATTCCCATCTAGAATTCAAGTTTAGCCTTTGTTTGATTCAGATTCACACACTTACTATTTATGGTAAGTGACTATTTGAGGACAGTCAGGGTTACCATCTATAGCAGGGCACCTGAACAGGCTTCATTTGCAATGTCAATCTCTTACACCATTGGTTTGATTAGATAATGAGGGATTTACTATAATCAGTGGTTGATAGAGAGGGACCCTTACTATTTTTAGTAAGGCAGTTGGATGCACAGTGGGCACAATGGTTAACTCCCAAGTTGAAACGGAATGGAGAAATAATAATTATTTGTGGAGTTATGTTATTTTAATCATTAATAAAGTGATTACTTTATTAATAAAGTGCAATTATAATACAAGGTATTAAAAATCACTTTATGTGCAATGGGGCCATGACCCTCAATTAAATGACTTAAAGTGCAATTAATTATTTTAATATTTGAGGCCTATTTATTGATGCATTTGATCAAGTCAAAAGATAAATATAAAATATCATTTTAAATGATATTAATGTGCATCTAATAATTCAAGACTTGGGCACCCACTTATGAGGATATTAAATGAAGTTATTATGCAAACCCTAAAGTGGATTTAAATGCTATTAAGGAGATTGAGGTTATAAAAGGACTCAAAAAGCAAATGCTTTTTCATTCTTGAAAATTATAAACTTGTGTTTTCTGACATGAGAGTTGTGTGTAGAAATACGCAAGGGTTTCAAGGACTTTCAACATTGGAGAACGAAATCTCTTCATTGTCTTTGCAATTTCGAGGTTGTGAGAGATCAGCCGAATTATTGCTGGAGGAGGACTTCATCCAGGGGTTCTATTTGTGCTTCATTGGAGAAAAAATTGAGAAGTTTACTTAGGGTTTTGAAGATTAATCTTTGAAAGATCAGAGAGATATATATATGTTGTTGCATCTACAATTGTTAGAGACTATTGCTATGACACGTGGGAATTATATTGAGCAAATTGGAAAAGTTTTCTAAGGTTTTGTTGGCGTTTCAATAAGCACCTCTGGAGTGCTTATTGGAAACAGACAGCTATTGCAAGTGTGTTAGTACATGCTCTTCGGATTATAGAGAGGAAGATCTCTCTTTGCTGATTTTCTACTGTAAAAAAGGGGTGTACTAAGATTTCCTATCTTTTTTACTCAGCGGCAGGACACAAGGGTGCATAAACCAATGCGCCATAGCTAAGCTTTTTCTCTGGTTTCCGCAGATCTTAACTACGACTAACTAAGCTTCAAACTATCCTACCTCCTCAAGATAAACAGAGCACGAGAGCGTAGGAGCGAAATGGTATGGTTGGATCACTTGAATCCTCCGTCTCAATTGAATATGGTCGAGGCTCTGAACCTTCGGATATATACCAAGATAGGGCTCAATACAAGCAAACACTCGTTACGGTAAACTGGATCTGAGACTTGCCAAGGAGGAGGAACCCCTATCCGAGGTATAGGCTTGGAAGCAACTCACTGGAAACAACAAGGAATGATGGCCTTTCTAACAGGATTCCCGAGGAGGTGACGACACCTGTCCAAAGTCTAGGCTGCAAGACAAATCATTAAACAACATCAAACGATAATGATCGATGACAAAATATCCAAGGAGGCGACGACACCTGTCCAAGGAGGAGATTGAAACAATGCACTATTTAAAAACAAGACTTTGAATAACTCAAATAATTAGATCAATCAAGCTTGCACCATCTGATTTATTTCTTCAAGGTTCTTCAAAGAATTACAAAGGTCGGGACAGCAAAGGCACGAAATCATGCACAATTGCGATCAACCAACGAACTCTCATCCAAGAGTGAACAGATATAAACAAGCGAACTCTGGCAACAGTGGCGCAGCAATTTTGCTAGCAAATAAAGGTTAAACAAATAAAGAACCTAAGGCTCTTATTTATAGAAACTCAAAGGAGTAGGCAACCCTAAAATCTCCTTGAGTTAACAAACAGTTCTTGCCAATCAGCAAGATATTATTCTATGTCTAAAAGTAGGTGAGCAAACAGTTAACTGGAAATCTACTTCAGTTAACTGAAACTAAACAAAAGTCAAACTGGAAGTCTACCTCAGTTGACTGACACCTAACTAAAAGTGAACTTATGTTACAAATGTGTCTCCAAATAGACATCCACCTTTTGAGGAGATCTGAGATCCACAAATCGTGGGAGTCAAATAGACATCCTAGATTAGTGGGATCTGACATGCATGATCTGTGGAGATCTGGAGTCAACTTGGAAAGAGGCATCAAGTTGACTTCAGTCATCATTAATGCTATTTGGAGGGTAGGACGTCCTCCCTTGGTGCTTTACACCTCTTCACCACTGGTCAACAAAGTCTCTATCCAGTCATTGACCTCTTCGGCCTCCGGGCAATTAATGCTCTTCAAGATGACTATGTGGCGTCTAAGCATTTCTTCACCCGTCGTAAGCTGCTGATGATAGGTTATGCATTGGGCAGCTGCTTCATCTAACTGGACAGACATGGCTGCAATTTTGGCTAATTTGCAGCCATTGGGATCTTCAAGGAATGAAGATTGGATGACATCCTGGAATCGTGTCTGCATGGTTTCAAGTTCCACATATTCTCCTCCTTCCCGCTGATATTCTAACTCAGGGAAGGATATTACCAACGTTCTTGCGAAGTTGATAATATTGGCGACGAAGCATCTATAGTCAATCAGCTCCACAGAGTTGGCATCATAGGCTCTCACCTTGTATGCCACTTGTTCTTTCCACTCAAAGAGATGGTGTTTATTTTCTGTGGTCGTAACTGATTCATATGCTTGTTGCAAATCAGCAACTGTCACCTCCTCTCTCGGCCTCTCTTGAGCTGCCTTTATATCTGACTTCTGGATTTCTGATCGAAGTCCATGTGCTCTGTCTCTCAGCTGATATGCTTCTGTCAACACACACCGCCCTTTGACGACAAACTCATCCACTTGACGTCTCAAGTGTTTACCGTATGTAATCAACTGATGATGGTTTCTTTCAGCTGGGAGATCCAACAGTCCTTGAGGCAAAGCCGAGGAGTTTGGAGTGTCATGTATCAAACTAGAAATGTACAACTTTAGCTGACGGATTTCAGCCTTCAAGGCTGCTTTGTCTTGTCCATCTTTTGTCATCCTTTCTTTGACACTCGCCGAGGCAATTCCAAGAAGGTCTGCCTCCACCTGTCGAGTGGTCTTTCCAAGGTTCACCTTTGAAAGCGTGAAATCCTCCACCCTCACATTATGTATATCTTTGTCTTCAGGTGGGGCGGCAGTCTCTATGATAACTTCGTTCTCTACATTCTTTTCTACATGCGTCTGCTTCTTCAACTTCTTTACCGGCATGTCTTGTGGGACATGATGGAATTCAGAGAAGTCAAGCTGATAAGAAGGCCTCTCCCTCTTCCTCCCAAGCGAGTTTTCCAGCCCGATAGAATCTCGGCTAGCATCGCTGGGAGGAGGAACATAGGTCCCCTAAATGCTAGAAGAACGAGACTGTGCCGTGGCAATGTCTCGTGGTAGCGAGTCCAAATCAATAGGACTTTGTGACCTCTATGATGGTGGTGAAGCTGGTGGCTTTGTTTCTATCACTGGCACCGCTTCTGTTGCAACTTCTTCTACAATTGTTTCCATCTCTACAGCGATTATTTCAATCACTGGTTCTTGTGTAGTTGCAGCGGTCTCAACTGTCTCAGGCAAATTGGTGGCTGTCTCCACCTGTACCTCTTGTCGGCTTGTGCTGGCAATTCCTTTTCTCCCCCATGTGCTCCCTGACATCCGCATTCCTTCTGGAGGAAAGCTCATCTTCTTCTGTCTGGGTTTCCTCCTAGACGTGGAAGGTAGTGTAGACTGAACCGCTGGCGGCTCTGATCGGGGAAGTACTACCTTCCTTGTCCTTTTACTGTCCAGGTAGAGTTGACTGTGTCGAACTACTCTACCCGTTCTTTCCTCAATAGACGTACTCTCTTTCGCGTACCAGTCTACTTTGCCGAGTGGTTGTGAATCCACTAAACCCGTGAAGAAGGAAGAAAGAATAACTTCTTCTTCGTCCTCAGATAAGCCCTCGATGTCTTCTGACATGAATTCTGCAATCTGCGAGAGCTTGAATCTGCTATGGTTCCTTCTTCTCACTTCAAACTCATCCTCGCAGTTGACCCAAAAATCTTCCATGAAAGGTTCATGTGATGATCTTTGCTCAAGGTGAGCTGCGAAGATGCCTCTGGGGTCATAGGATGGCCTCCTGTCGATGAGGTACTTGAGATTAAATCTCACTATTTCTTGGCTTATCAACCTTGCATCGGCTGCAGTTCTGCATCTGTAGAGTCCCATCTGAAGAGGAAAGTTCACTGCAGCCTTTTTCTTTACGCGAAGGTAAGAGTGAACCTCGGCCAATTGCCTCAGGAATTCCATGAACACTACCCTATCTGAGGGGTAACGTGGCATCATGGCGGGGTGGCCATTATAGCCATACACGCGTATGTAGGTGAAAGTGGGGAATTGTATGAACCAATCCGCCCAGTCCACCATTGCTGCCTTAGCTGCTGGTGAAATACGCACGTGCATCTCATGGTCTAGCTCGTGCACGGTGTGCATAGTAAAAAGGTCATTTATCCTTTTGAAATGTCTTTCTGCTAGAGTGAACTCCAAGCGAGGAAAGTATTCTTGTACCTTTTGCACACCCAGGGTTCCCACAGTGTTTAATGTTCTGAAATCGCCTTGGAAGGCTATCAGGTAGACCAGGTATGAACACATGTGGAAACGGTGCTCTTCTAGAAACCCGGTGAATTGTTGGTGGAGTGTGTCACTGATCAGGGAGGCCCAGTCGTAACGTTCTTTTCTGCTGATTATCTTGCCAATAATGTAGAACATCCACGGCTGGAAGGATTTTCCCTCCTCTTGTCCAGTGACTCTGCTGAGTAGGGTGATTAGCACTCCGTACTCGTCTTTGAATTCTCCTCTACCAACCAATCTGGGCAAGCTGGTTCTCTTTGTTTTCAGCCAATGTTCAGCCATTATAAGCGAACACTTGTCCTTCGAAGCCTCGAATGCCTTTTCGCATTCTGTCACTGATATGACCTTCTTGGTAGGGCATGGTGGAATTGCAAAACAAGTCTCTATGTCCACCGGCTTCAAGCTGCAAATCACCCTCCCGTCTACTGACAGGATCTCTCTTGTAGTCGGGTTGTAATGCTTAGTGCAAGCAATTACAAGCTCGATGCTTTGTAAGGTGATTGGAATAGATGCTGCTTGAAACAAACCGGATTCTTCGATGTTCTGCAATGTGATTTGATTCATGCCCTCCAAGTCTTCAGAACTGACCTCTGGATTTTTCTGCCATAAGTCTGTATCAGTCGTTTTCAGGTAATCATGGTATAAGACCGTTTTGGTCTTGTATTGTACCTGAGAGTACTGCATTCTGAAAACCTTGAATATTGACTGGGCACTTGACCCTGTTCTGACACTTTTCTAGAACTGCTAAAAATAGCCTCGCCGGGGGTAGTTTTTACGAAAAATTCTGAGACATGGGTTTTGTTAAGAATGATTTTCTAAACAGACCCAGATCGTCAGAAATTCGAAAAAACGAGTTTTTCTTTGACATGCAAGAGCCCTTCGGTGGCAGAGGCAGCAAGGGCACCAGAAAGTGATTTTTCTCGAAAAAATCTAACACATGGGTTTTGTTCGTGCTTCAAAGCCAAACAAACCCAGTTTGTCCGTTTTTCAATATTATGACTTTTTCCGGAAACCCTAAAAAATAGGGGCAGCAGGGCTACTTTTTCTGAAAAAATCTACCATGTGGGTTTTGTTGAAAAAGCTGTGCTGATCATACCCAGTTGGTCAGATCTGTGATAATCTGTCGTTTCCTGTGACATGCAAAAGAAATATAGACAGAAGTAGAGGAAGTAGACAGAAGATGGATTGGAAGTTATAAACTGCCACTTTGCAATAATCTGTCTCTGGAAGCAATCTTGGGAGAAGAATGCTTTTACTGCCAATGATCTTCAAAAATATTGAAGATCCGTTCAAAACCCCTGCCAGATCTTGAAAACTTGTTCTTGGGAGCTACTTGATGTTTTATCCTTCAACCTGCAAAAAGAATAATGATGAAAGGGACGCCTAGCATGAATATAAGGCAATTAGGGTTAAGATCCACAAAGTATGGAAGATAACTCATCATTCAGGCCTGATTTGGAGTTCCAAAAGATGATTTCCACTGATTGTGGAGTGTTTTTCTCTTTTTTGGCTCCAAATTTGCTAACTCAAGTCAACATTTATGTTTGACTTTCCTTTAGGCGTCCAACCTTGAGTTTGATCATTTTTATCTATTTTGCAAGCTGAAGTACTCCTGTTTGATCTTCGATTCAGTTTACTCAGTTGATCTCGAGCAGTATCCGACAGTTCTGTTGTTGAGGCAGGATCAGTATGATTAGATATGCCTGGGAGAGGTTAACTCAGAAAACTGAGTTTAGGTCTCCAGAAAGAAGGGCGCCTTTTCTTGAAAGGTTGACAATGCCTTAGTCAATTTTCATTGACTTGTTCTTCATTTTGACCTTTTCAGACCCTTTTTGCTTTGATCTGACGTTCCCGATGTTTGATGAATCAGATGATTCTGCTTGACGATGCGTCGGGTAGCCGGTTCAGTCTTGTTCACGATGCCTGACTTTGCAGTGGAAGCTAGCAAGTTTTGGGCCTCCAAACTAAAGGGCGCCCCTGGCCAGCAGGGGCACTTTTAGCTTTTGCTTGGTTTCATCTTGGTTGTGGACTGCCAGTCTTTGACCTTCTCCATCAGTCGATTGATTTGTCGGAAGTTCTTGCTGATAGTCTCGCTGACGAGATAGGTCATAGCTGAGAAGGTCATCCTGGGAGGCAGTGAAGATTCTGGTTGAATCTGGATACCTTTAGGAAAGGGCACCTTTCCTTGAGAGGGGGGCTTTTAGCCATGCCTTAGCCATTTTCTAGCTTATCTTTCGAGTTTTTCAAATTTGGCTTTTTCTACTTGATCTCATCTCGTGATCATCTGGTGTGTCTTGTGGACTTCTGTTAGATTGATCACGTAGCCGGGAGGAAGCTAGAAAGATATCATGTATAGAGTTGCAACTTTTGGATTTATCTGGTGCCTGCAACTGAGGGCCCCCCCCCCTGCCAGCAGGGGCGCTTTTAGCTTTGAAGCTCTCTGATTTGGCATTTCTGCCAGCAATGGACCCTCTATACTTCGCTGACGGTTTGGTCAATGATCCCTGAATCAGATGATCTTGCTGATTGTTTCGTTGTCGAGCCAGTATGAAAGTGAAGAGGATGGCTGTTTTGACAATGCCAAATGATTTGATTTGTCCTCTGAGATCCAAGGGCGCCTTTCTTCAAGAGGGGCGCTTTTAGCCACTGTAGACTGTGTTTTGCCTTGGTAGACAAAACGTGCACCTTCCAGACTTAGCCAAATTTTGGCCTTTTCCGTTTTGAGAATCTCCTTCGTTGAACGTCATCATTTTCATCCTTTTCCACCATGGTTTCTTCGTTGAAGCTTTTGAGGTTTAGCTTTCAGCACCTGGTACTGGCCAATCTGCCATTAATGGCTGCGGAGCTCCTAACTTTGTTCCTGAAAAATAGAAATAGACCCACCAGAGTAAAACATATTTTTTGATAATTCTGACTTGATCAGTGTGATCGTGAAGGCAATTAATCCTATCAGAATTATTTTCAATCATTTCCGGGAAGGTCCTATTTTTTAGGGTTTCCATAAAAATAGGGGTGTAAAACCCTAATTTTTATTTTTTCAGAATTTTAACCATAGGTTCCTTGACAGAAACCCACAAAGATTTCATATTTGGTTTGACTTAAAACATACTTTCGATGGCATTTTTACGTTGTTTAGCTCAATTTAAGCAGAATGCCAAAAATTTCATTTTGGGTATAACAGGTTTGAAGGATTCAATGAAATATTGCAAATCAGAAGTAGTTGTTATGCTGCTACAGTGGCGTGAATAGTGTTGCGCTACAGTGATCCGCTACAGTGGCGTGAACAGTGTCACGCTACAGTGTCACGCTACAGTAACTTGGTGCATCATTCCAATAATAACATGCCCTAGGCATCTTCATTTCCAGGTCTGATTTTCAGCATATATGCATTATTATCTATCATTGTGAAATCTGCTTAAATCTGAAGTTATTGTCTTGCTGTGTTAATTCTGGGCATTTCTGTACATTGCAAATCTGAAGCTTTTTGCTCAGATTGTAATTATAAAAGCCTATTATCATTTTGCTGCAAATATTAAGGCTGAATATATGTGTAAACCTGAGACAGTGAACTGCTGTACATTTTTTAGTGTTATTTATTGGTAAATCTGCTCATATCATACTTACCTGGGGTTTGAAAAAGGCTGTTACTCATTTCCCTGTAATATCATTGAAAAGTCAGTCAACTATAATGGAAGAAAGTATGAATATTGCTGCTCAGTCTGATAAAGTGATGGCTGTAGCTTAACCATTGTATTCTCTCTTATAAATCAGACTTTTGGCATTGATTGGTGAAGAGGGAATTCAGTTTCAGATCTGCATACATTTTGCTGGCATGGTTTACGTATGTTTGTATGATGCAATGTCAACTCATTGATACTAGCTGGGTGTTACATGTGATGAGATAGTATATGAGATTATTTATGCAAAACCAATTGTAAGCGATTTAGATATGCAAGCAAGCAAACTGTTTGACGATATGTCTAATATGCCCAATGGAGACAAATCAGAAAAATTTGAGTAAAAATTGCAATAGGGATTGTTCTATTTGGGGTGGCACAATACAATGGTATCAGTGCCAACTAGGGTTTGATTTGATATTTGTCATATGATTTGTAATGAACGATATTGGTATCATACCCAATATTGTCATATGGAAAACCCAAATAGTCAAATGTACTCAATATCGTCATTACAGGCTCATTCATTACACTGGCTAAACCTGAAGAGCTCATTTGTAATGAATGATATTGGTGATCAGCGTAATCAGCGTTCGACTATATGAGCTCTTCGTGCAAATATGATACCATTGTAATATGATAGATAATCAACCACACTCATTATCATAGTAATGACCTCCTATATGAGCTCTTCATGCAAATATGATACCACTGTAATGAGCCTTCCTAGTTCTGACCTCGAACGCTGATTACAGGCTCATGTAATATCGTGAAACACTTTGCATGTAACCTCAAAGCTTGCTGGTTTATAGTTTCAGTCTGATTTTACTTGATTGCTTGTATTGATAACAATTGGTCTATATGCTGGAAATAACACTTGAATTTGTCTATGTAGTGAACTAGATGCAATACATAAAATTTCATATACAAAGAATGTACTTCCAGCAAGTTGGCATTATATCAAACAATTGTCATGCATCCTAGTATAGCATTCAAATGACCATTACATTGATGTATGAATCTCTCAATGATGAAATCCTTATTGAAAATGCAACCTCCAAACACAAAGCTAACATGAGACGCCAAGACTCTTGGCTTTACATCCAATGCTAATTTATAATCAGGTCTGATATACAATAAACACCTACAGCAGCAGCCATACAATAACAAATATTATCATGCATCTACTCAAATCTACAATGGAACCTGATGGATGAAGTCGCCCTTTGTTGGAGATGATGAATCAAGCAATATCCAAGCAATGTAAGCCTTTGCAGCCCCAAGTCGACTCTCTTTACCAGCCGCCCCTGTTCTGACCTGAATCTTCAATAATAAATTAATGTGGCCCTTAATGATTCCCAATCACTCCAAAATTCATTGCCATGCATCAAGGAGTGAAGCGCCCAAATGCCCATGAAAAATCGATGCCTCCATAGCTTGGTATGAGAGAAATCATGGGGTTCTATTTGCTGCATTATGACTGTAACATGCTGACAGCAGTACCTTCATTCATTGCTTCCAAGAATTTAATATGCAGCTTCAAGACAATAGTGAATTCCTCTAAGTTCTTCAATAAGCTGATATATAATCTCTTTCACCAAATTTGGCCCAAGGCCATTAAGTTCGCAATGAGCACAAGATTGGACTTTTGAAGTAAAGCCCACAATTGGCAATAATTCAGCTGAAGGTGCTTAATTGTTGGCTTCATCCAGAGGTCAAGTTTGTGCTTCATCAGGAGAGAATTTCAGAAATAAAAGTTTCTTCATATTTCAATACCAAAAGATTGTATTCCCGGTATGCTCTATTGTAAAAGCTTTTCAAAGTAGATCAATAAAATTATCTTATTGCTGCAATAGGGTTCATATATTTACATTTCCAGTATTTTATTTCATGTCTGTCATTATAATTCAAAAATACACAAAAAAGGGCGAATATACAACAAGAACACAAACAAATTCAAAATCCCTCATCAGAAGTATAGAGTTTCAGGAGTTGGGAGGAGACGAGTTCTTAAAAAGATATTTCAGTCTTTCCATTGTGTGCAAAATTTTGTGGCCAAGGGCCAAATTTTGAGAAATTCGACTGAAGCAATATATTCTCAGCTTAGTGGAGATAATTTTCAGTCCTTTGGATAGGACGATTTTGTGTTTGAAGAAGATCGATTTCATCTTTTTGCTGGATCAACTTCTATGTGAGTTGCTGGTGAAAATCGTGGTCTTCTTGCTTGCTGGGAGCACTTACTCACAGGTGCAATTTTGTTCACAGTGACTGGGAAAAATTTGAATGAGCCTTGAGAAGAGTCGCAGGTCTGCTGGGAGGCTAGATGCTTCATTAGAAAGAGCAAAGTCACATCTTCATGAAGATTTGATCCATTCTTTGCTTGCTGTGAATTGATATCAGGTTCCTCATTTGCACATATTTGCATTATACTTTGTAGAATCGTTGTCTCATACAGCTGGTCATCATTGTAATCATTGATAAATACAATCATATTTCAGTCTAGTCGCTGTCCTAGAGCAGCCACACAACATTGTAATTTCAGTCACTCTAGATAGATCAATATAAGGAGTTAATTGGCATCTTTGGCACTTCATTACCAGCATTGTAATCTCTTTGCATTTATCAAATTCAGGAGTTGTTGGTTGGCTGCAACTTGTTTGTCCAAATGCCAAGTTGATCTATCTTTACATCAGTTTGAGTAGCATGCATGTTAACTGTTTGACAAAATGTCTTACAGCTGTAGGTATGCATTTTGCATAAGTAGGTCATATATATGCATTTGAAAAGGACAAAAATACTTGCATTATACTTCCATTGCATTGTTAATCAACTTGGCAATCATTTTCAAGCATTAAACATCATTGGCATCAATCAAAGACAACACAAAACAAATTGAAAACAATTACCAACAAGTTCAAGGTTGCAAGCAAAGTGTTTGTCAAAATAGCTAATGCAAAAATTCAGGATTTTTACATCAGATTTGGCAAGGTACATTACATGGTATCACACATGAACAAATGTTGTACTTAGAATCTCAAGGTTGTGTTATTCTCATGGGCAAAACTATGTTGTACCCATATGAAATTTTTTGTCATGTGTAAAGTTTCAAGCAAGATCCTTGTCTTTCTAGCAAACAAGAATCATGTTTCAAAATGTGTCGCATTCACCTATGCCTTTGTAATGTCCCCATTTTCGTGAGCATCAGAGTTCGATGGTTTAGCCTATTAACTGATCCTCGTAGGCTAATGCAGACGGTTAGGGGTCATGTTGGGCAGTTATCTATGTGTTTTCCTCTCCAAAGCTTAGTTGATTCAGGTTTGGCCCTCCCTTGAATTAGCTTCTCATACTTACTATTTATAGTAAGTCATTTTGCCAGGGTTACTATTTATAGCAGGGCACCTGATTGGGATACATTGGCAGTGTCATTCCGATATTCAATTGGGTTGGTGAAATAAGGTGTTTTGCCTAAGTTATAACGTTTAATTATTATTAAAGGTGACTTTAATAATAATTAATATTTTAATATTATAATTTAACGTTATATTTGCACTTTATGACTTTAGGGGTCTTTAGTCATTAAAAAGGGGCCATTTTATAATTAATTTTTGAGGCGCCAATATCAAGAGGATTATTTAATATTTCTAAAGTGCAAATATTATATTAATTTTAATGAGTCAAAAAAGCCAAAAAGGAGGGAATCGACCTCTTGAGAATTATATAAAGAAACCAAAGGGGAAATGGAGGGATTATTGTTGAACATTTGATATTTTGTCTAGTATAATTTTGTGGGCGTTTGGAGAAAAGGAACCTAGGGTTTTTGTATCCAAAGCTTTCGGCATTGGAGAGCGTAGCTTCTTCATTGTAACATCATTCTAAGGTTGTGAAACTATCAACTAAAGGTGCTTAGTGAGTTGGTTTCATCCAGGAGTCCAACATTGTGCTCCATCGGATTTACAAGAGAGATCCAACATAATGAATATCAACCCAAATAGCCAAGTGTACATGAGCCTGTAATCAGCGTTCTTTCTATCGTCATATGACAATATTGGGTTTGCTAATGGATCTATTGTAATTTAATTGTAATGAGCCTTCCTAGTTCTGACCTCGAACGCTGATTACAAGCTCATGTAATATCGTGAAACACTTTGCATGTAACCTCAAAGCTTGCTGGTTTATAGTTTCAGTCTGATTTTACTTGATTGCTTGTATTGATAACAATTGGTCTATATGCTGGAAATAACACTTGAATTTGTCTTCTATGTAGTGAACTAGATGCAATACATAAAATTTCATATGCAAAGAATATACTTCCAACAAGTAGGCATTATATCAAACAATTGTCATGCATACTAATATAGCATTCAAATGACCATTACATTGATGTATGAATCTCTCAATGATGAAATCCTTATTGAAAATGCAACCTCCAAACACAAAGCTAACATGAGACGCCAAGACTCTTGGCTTTACATCCAATGCTAATTTATAATCAGGTCTGATATACAATAAACACCTACAGCAGCAGCCATACAATAACAAATATTATCATGCATCTACTCAAATCTACAATGGAACCTGATGGATGAAGTTGCCCTTTGTTGGAGATGATGAATCAAGCAATATCCAAGCAATGTAAGCCTTTGCAGCCCCAAGTCGACTCTCTTTACCAGCCGCCCCTGTTCTGACCTGAATCTTCAATAATAAATTAATGTGGCCCTTAATGATTCCCAATCACTCCAAAATTCATTGCCATGCATCAAGGAGTGAAGCGCCCAAATGCCCATGAAAAATCGATGCCTCCATAGCTTGGTATGAGTGAAATCGTGGGATTTATATCTGCTGCATTATGACTGTAACATGCTGACAGCAGTACCTTCATTCATTGCTTCCAAGAATTTAATATGCAGCTTCAAGACAATAGTGAATTCCTCTAAGTTCTTCAATAAGCTGATACATAATCTGTTTCACCAAATTTGGCCCAAGGCCATTAAGTTCGCAATGAGCACAAGATTGGACTTGTGAAGTAAAGCCCACAATCGGCAATAATTCAGCTGATATCTCACAGCCTCAAAATTGCTCAACCAATGAGGGTTTTCGTCCCCAAAGGTTCTCCAATGGCTGAAACCCTAGCCGGCTTCTCCACCACCAAAATTATTCAATTCAAATAACGATTCCTAGATGATGAGAATGAGCTCTTAAGTCCCTTTTTATAGAACTCTCTGATCTTCTAGAAAGACCCAAGAAGAGTGTTCAACAAGCTTTTAGTAAAAATATTTTAATATTCCTTGATGTGACCTCTTAATGTGTCCCCTTGATGTGATGTGACGCCTTGATGTGATTGCTTGATGTGACATCTTGATGTGATTGCTTGATGTGACCCCCTAACCATCTACTCTAGCCTACAAGGGTCAAGAATAGCCTAAACCATCCATAGTCATGGTCACGCTAAAAAGGGGACATTACAGAGGCACAAACCAAACAAAGGTAACCGGGAGCAGCACAATGACCTCAGGAGAAAGTGGGCAAATTGAGGTTGTCATATTATGATGGTTCAGGGAAGACAACAACACGAGCTTGGGTGCAAAAAGTGGACACTTATTATCAACTTAATCCTATGCCTGAGGATGAAGCAATCAAATATGCTACAATACACTTGGACGGGGTTGCACATGAATGGTGGTATCATGGATTGGTCACCATGGGTCATGATCAGATTAAATCTTATGCAGAGCTCACCGAGCGCTTGATTGACAGATTTGATGTGAAGGATCCATAACTCCATTTCAAGGAGTTAGCACAACTTAGACAAACAGGGTCATTGGATGCATACATTGCAGATTTTCAGAGGTTGGTTGTTCTAGTGACGGACATTTCAGAGAGGAGGTTGCTAGTCTTATTTATGGATGGGTTAATGGATCCATTGAGAGGTTGGGTTAAGGCTCTTAGTCCGTTTTCACTACAGGAGGCAATCAAGAGGGCTAGAGACATGGAGTCTAGTCAACAAAGGAGCAAGTCCTCTAGCAACCTAAGGAGTAAATCCCCCTCCCACAGTGCATCTTCTTCAGGTGACATGGGGAAGAAGCCTTTCCATAAAGAAGATAACAAGAAAAATAAAACGGATGATGATGACCACAAGGAGTGTAGGGAGAAAGGACTATGCTACCATTGCAAGGAGAAATGGACGGTGGGTCATCGTTGCTTGGGAAAGGGGAAGGTTCACCTCATAGAGGTAGTGTCAGATGATGAGGATGAGGAGGAGAGTGCACATGTGGACAGCAGTAGTTCAAATGAGGATCAACCTCAAGGGGAAGACACTGGTCGTGGTTTCATTGTCTCACTTTCATGCTCTCCTAGATTCCACTCCTTCAGAGTTAAGAGGTCCATACAGGGTCAGCCCATCACAGTTCTGGTTGATAGTGGGGCTACACATAATTTCATTGATTCAGCCTTAGTGGCAAAGCAGGGACTGACAACACATGCCTTCGATGGGTTTAACGTCATGGTGGTTGATGGGTATAGTATGTTTTGCAAGAAGAAGGTTCCACGACTATGGATCAAATTGGGTAACTATACAATGTCAGATGATTTTTATATAGTGGACTTGGGAACCACAAATGCTATTTTGGGGATTTTCAGTGGCTCCATTCATTGGGCGAATATTCGCAGAACTTTCAGACAATGGAGCTCAAGTTTAGAACAGCCAATGGGCAGAGAGTGGTGCTTAGAGGGAAGGCAAATGGAGCACTCAAGAGTGTGACAGCTAATTGTATGATGAGACTTGAGGGGCCGAGTGGTTTCAGTCTATGGGATGGAGTTAGGTTTATTGGCAACAGTTCTTTGACATTGCCCTCATGGATGGATGGCTGCCCTACCTTGACACGATGCTCCTTGTGGTCCGTAGTGGTTGGTTGGGATGGTCACATGAATGCTAGGGAATGGAGTAGTGATGAGTTTCTATCCTTGGGCAGCAAGGATACATTTAGCTCCATCAAGGACCTGATTTGTAGACTGCATGGTGTTGCCTTGATTCATGACATCAGTTATTCAGGGATGGGCATATGCTTCTATGCACCTAGGTTGGGTGTCATTCACATCTTTAGGAGACCACTTTGGGTATTTTGGCATGACACAAGCACAATAGGAGTAGATGGCATTCATGATGTTGGCATTGATGATATGGAGAGGTATGCACATGGTGTTTCTGGGGCGTTGATAGGAGGTTATCACCTTGATTTCACCTTGAGGTGTGCTCACCAAATATCCTTCGATCCACATGTTTAGGACTTGGCCTCGTCATTGTTGCTTCAACGATGTGGGTTGAAGGACAGGGCATCAGGCATGTATTATTCAGGTGGAGATGATGGTTGGGGCACTTGGTTGCACGAGGATTGTCACTTCAGTGCTTGGTTACCATATGATGAGGTTTGGTGTTTTGGAGTTGCATTGATGAGTCTTGGGTTTTACAACTTGATAGGATACGATAGTGGCATGAGCTTCAGCTACATTTGTGGGTTGATTGGAGTACTTTGCAAGATTGTTTGGGATCCAGGTGGTGGTGGATAGGTGCTGTGGTGATTATGGATGGAGTTGCAGATTGCTCGAGGGAAAACAATCTTTGGGAAGGGAGGACTGTCATGTCCCCAATTCTGGAGGTAGATTAATTTAATTAATTAAGTTGTCCAAATTCATGATTATTTCATAAGAATGACTAATTGATTATTTTAATTAAATTAAGTGGGATATTAAATTAGTTATTTATAAGTTTATCAAACAATTATAAAATAAAAGGTGACCTTATATTCAATTAATTTAATAAGTGACTAAAATATATATTATATCATAAAGTCACTAAAAATAAAATGTCTTTTATCCCATATTGACAAGAAAAGTGTGTGAGCTCTCCCAAGAAAAGTATAAAGGGAGCTTTGGGCTGAGCATTTGGTATGTTTTGAATTGACTACATTTTCTACATTTGGTGAGTTTAATGCTTGGCAACTTCGCTTGTGAGATATCAAGCCTAGCTAATTCTAGTTTCGCTTGTGAGATATCAAGCCTAGCTAGCTTGGAGAGGATACTTAGTCCTTTTAGTTGCAGCATAATTTTGTGGACTTTGGCCAAATTATCACGTCTTGAGGAGGAATCGATTGAGGTTGGCATTGCTGCATATTTCCAGCTTGAAGGAGAAATCAATATACTTATCTAGAGGCAGCCTTGCATCTACAATATCTGATATGCATTTTCAGTATCATAGGGCGGCTTGAGGAGACACTATTTTGGGGTTAGCTTGCTACATGATTTCCTTTCTTGGTCTCAGCTGGGTGCCATTGGTGAAGGGGTGATTTTGAGAAATAAATTCATTTGTGCATTATTTTCACTTCAGACCTTGGGCGATCATCTTAGGTGGGTTTGGCAATGAAGATTGTTGCATTTGGAAGATGTTTATGAGCTGCTGTCATCATTATTTCATGGTATTACATCAAAACAGGGACGGCTTCATGGAGGCATGATTTCATCATATTTCAACTTGTCTATTGGTCTTCATTTCATCTCAGCTCTACATTGACTTGTTCCAGGTTCTTGATATAGTTTAGCATTGCAAATTTCATCTTGTAGTTGCGGATAAACTTACACCAGCATGATAGATATATTGCCTATAATTCTGATATAAGTTTGGCAGCCAAGAGTCTTGGCATAATTGTAATTAGAGTACTTCATATTCTAAGAAGAAATAAGGCTGCATATTAGATGGTTGTCATTATGATATTGATCATGGAGTTTGTACTTTGCATGGCAAGTGCTTGTTAAAATGTCTAGCTGAAATATACTTGCTGTTACAGTTATATCAGACATTGTAAGATTGCATTAGAAGTAGATATTGTATTTCTTTCATTATCAGCATTTAGTTTAATATCTCTCATACCATTTTAAGCATAATTGCATCAAACAACTTCATCAAAAACAAATTAGAAGTTGAAAACAACAAACTCAGACCTTGGAAGACAACTGTTTGACAAAATTACCAAGGCTGCAAATCAGTGCTTTTATATCAGATTTGGTCAGGCACATCATATTTGTGCAATTTTGACGCTGTGAAAGACCAGCTGAGATTATTGCCTGAGGGTGGGCTTCATCCAAGAGTCCAATCTATGCATATTGGTGAAGGATTCAATTAGGGGTTTGAAGCTTATTCATTGAGACAGCTGTATATCGTCATTGGCTGCTTTAATCATTTGCTGGGCACAAGTTCCAAGGCCGTACAGTTTCTGTACTGTCAGCCATACAAGCTTCAAGAGGTGGCGTGTTCTTTAGAGGCCAAAACGCCTCACCTGTTGTGCCTATCTTTGTCTCATCCTGGCTGCCTAGCCTTTCCAAGACTTTGTGCACACTTTTTGGGGCGGAGAAATCATTCTTAGCAGCAGGTCGAATTGATTATCAGATTGACACATTGCTGCATCAATTTCCAGAATTTGACATAGTGGATATTCTTGCATATCTGGCCATCCTTTTGGGCAGCAATCGATATGTATCAGGTTCTTTAAATTGCTATTAATGATTCCAGAATTCTATGATATATCTTTGTAATCATTGGACTGTTAAAAAAATCAATAGAAGTTCCTTATATGCTGCTGATATTGGATTCTCAGTTCATTGCATTTATTTAGTTAGTATTTCTTTTATGCATTGTTTCTGGCACCTTACTGAGAAAACACAAAAAGATCATATATTTTCCAAGAACAAACAAACAATCCTCACTCAACAGTCAGTCAGCAAGGGTTAGAACCAACAGGGTTGTTACATCATTTGTCTTCAAGTCAAAGAGGAATTTTTGATGAATTTTTTTTTCACATTGCTAGTTTCAAGGTGGGAAGCTTGCACTTGTGGTATGGTGAGATGTGAACATCCTTTTTCTTACAACCCATATGAGGACAAATTGTCTTTCAAAAAGGTGAGCAAATTTTGAAGGGTGATAAGAATATTGTGAATAGTTGTCTTCTTAGACTTATTTGGCAAAATATGTTATTTGATATGAGAAGGATCCACTCTTTATGAACATTACATAATGGTTCATCACATTGAAATAATATAATTGGAACTTTGAAGTTTTTACTTTCTTGAAATTTCAAGATGCAGTTTGGTTAGAGAGATACAATGGAGTTTGGGAAAATGGTTGATGAGATATCTTTGGAACTCTAATATTTGTAGAATGAATCAATCAGTTGGAATCGATGATTTGAGTCTGCATTGCTTGAGGACAAGCAATTTTGGGGAGGAAGGACTTGTAATGTCTCCTTTTCTCATCCATTCCAAGTTTCAACATTCTTGGGAATTCCAACTTTCATAGAGAGTTTAACTTTCTCAAAAAGAAATTTTGACGATAGTAAGTTTTTGGAACCAAGACGAGTACAATGGTATTTTCCTTGTGCATTTTGATATTTTGGGAGCACTCCACACTTCTTGGAGAAGTTCGTCATCTTGGGAGAGCACCAATTTTCATATGTATTGATATCCTATGCATTTAAGGCATTGATGGTGTGGACATAATTCATATTTTGAGCTTTTTTATTATTTTTTGTAACTTTGGTGGTTGCGTGGAAACTAATTAAATAATTAAATGGTTAAATATTAAAGTTGTGAAAAAGTAAAATTAAATGACAACTTATGTTTAATTATTTAAAAAGGTATTTTAAGTTTGTAATAAAGTGTCGCTAAGCCCAAGGTGTTGAAAGTGGTCATAAGGACACTTTATATTATTTTATTAAGGAAAATTGTTTTTTTTTCTAAAAAAATGAAAAAGCAAAAAGTGATTTTTTCGGAAAAGCAATAAAAAGAAAAAAGTGCATTTTCAAAAAAGCAACAAAAATACAAAAAACATTTTTTCTTAAAATAACTCTAAAAAGGTTATAAAAGAAGGTTGGTGTAATGTCCCCTTCTCAGCACTAGTTCATTTTGAGACCATTAGCCTATTTTGGAGGCTCGTAGGCCAGTCAGAGGTAGAATTAGGGTTTCCTATTTTTTAGGAGGTTTCCTTCTAAGTTTTCAAGGGGTGTTTGTAGGAGTTTGGTAGAGTGTTTTTTGGGTCTTTCTGGGTTTTTAGAGGGCTAGAGGGGTGTGTCATGGATTTCAATGAGAGGATATTTTTGGACTTACTATTTTTAGTAAGTTACGACGGTTGCTCGGTTTGTGCTTAAACGGAGTTTGGAGTCACTTACTATTTTTAGCAGTATGCTATTTTAGTAAGTGCAGTTTAACAACAATTCAACACACAGTTTCTAATTCTGGCAGTGAAGCAGTTTTGTCTTGGCAGTGGCTTCTCTGGCATTCTTGGAGCTCGAAAAGGAAAGTTTTATAACTCAAGTCACATTATATTTCATTGTTGCTTTTGGACCCCCATGCCTAGGCGTTGTGACTTGAAGTTGTGTTTAAAAGGCGGGCCTCATTTTGGATGCCCATATTGGAGATTAAAATGTTCTAAGTGATATTATTTGCCAAGGTAAAGTGGATGCCATATTTCACAAGCTATGAGTTTTAATTTATAATTTTATATTCTGTTGGCGTTTCAATTAGCACCTCTGGAGTGCTTATTGGAAACGGACAGCTATTGCAAGTGTGTTAGTACATGCTCTTCGGATTATAGAGAGGAAGATCTCTCTTTGCTGATTTTATACTGTAAAAAAGGGGTGTACTAAGATTTCCTATCTTTTTTACTCAGCGGTAGGACACAAGGGTGCATAAACCAATGCGCCGTAGCTAAGCTTTTTCTCTGGTTTCCGCAGATCTTAACTACGACTAACTAAGCTTCTAAACTATCCTACCTCCTCAAGAAAAACAGAGCATGAGGGCATAGGAGCGAAATGGTATGGTTGGATCACTTGAATCCTCCGTCTCAATGGAATATGGCCGAGGCTCTGAACCTTCGGATATATACCAAGATAGGGCTCGATACAAGCAAACACTCGTTACGGTAAACTGGATCTGAGACTTGCCAAGGAGGAGGAACCCCTATCCGAGGTATAGGCTTGGAAGCAGCTCACTGGAAACAACAAGGAACGATGGCCTTTCTAACAGGATTCCCGAGGAGGTGACGACACCTGTCCAAAGTCTAGGCTGCAAGAAAGATCATTAAACAACATCAAACGATAATGATTGATGACAAAATATCCAAGGAGGCGACGACACCTGTCCAAGGAGGAGATTGAAACAATGCACTATTTAAAAACAAGACTTTGAATAACTCAAATAATTAGATCAATCAAGCTTGCACCATCTGATTTATTCTTTAAGATTCTTCAAAGAATTACAAAGGTCGGGACAGCAAAGGCACGAAATCATGCACAATTGCGATCAACCAACGAACTCTCATCCAAGAGTGAACAGATATAAACAAGCGAACTCTGGCAACAGTGGCGCAGCAATTTTGCTAGCAAATAAAGGTTAAACAAATAAAGAACCTAAGGCTCTTATTTATAGGAACTCAAAGGAGTAGGCAACCCTAAAATCTCCTTGAGTTAACAAACAGTTCTTGCCAATCAGCAAGATATTATTCTATGTCTAAATGTAGGTGAGCAAACAGTTAACTGGAAATCTACTTCAGTTAACTGAAACTAAACAAAAGTCAAACTGGAAGTCTACCTCAGTTGACTGACACCTAACTAAAAGTGAACTTATGTTACAAATGTGTCTCCAAATAGACATCCACCTTTTGAGGAAATCTGAGATCCACAAATCGTGGGAGTCAAATAGACATCCTAGATTAGTGGGATCTGACATGCATGATCTGTGGAGATCTGGAGTCAACTTGGAAAGGGGCATCAAGTTGACTTCAGTCATCATTAATGCTATTTGGAGGGTAGGACGTCCTCCCTTGGTGCTTTACACCTCTTCACCACTGGTCAACAAAGTCTCTATCCAGTCATTGACCTCTTCGGCCTCCGGGCAATTAATGCTCTTCAAGATGACTATGTGGCGTCTAAGCATTTCTTCACCCGTCGTAAGCTGCTGATGATAGGTTATGCATTGGGCAGCTGCTTCATCTAACTGGACAGACATGGCTGCAATTTTGGCTAATTTGCAGCCATTGGGATCTTCAAGGAATGAAGATCGGATGACATCCTGGAATCGTGTCTGCACGGTTTCAAGTTCCACATATTCTCCTCCTTCCCGCTGATATTCTAACTCCGGGAAGGATATTACCAACGTTCTTGCGAAGTTGATAATATTGGCGACGAAGCGTCTATAGTCAATCAGCTCCACAGAGTTGGCATCATAGGCTCTCACCTTGTATGCCACCTGTTCTTTCCACTCAAAGAGATGGTGTTTATTTTCTGTGGTCGTAACTGATTCATATGCTTGTTGCAAATCAGCAACTGTCGCCTCCTCTCTCGGCCTCTCTTGAGCTGCCTTTATATCTGACTTCTGGATTTCTGATCGAAGTCCATGTGCTCTGTCTCTCAGCTGATATGCTTCTGTCAACACACACCGCCCTTTGACAACAAACTCATCCACTTGACGTCTCAAGTGTTTACCGTATGTAATCAACTGATGATGGTTCCTTTCAGCTGGGAGATCCAACAGTCCTTGAGGCAAAGCCGAGGAGTTTGGAGTGTCATGTATCAAACTAGAAATGTACAACTTTAGCTGACGGATTTCAGCCTTCAAGGCTGCTTTGTCTTGTCCATCTTTTGTCATCCTTTCTTTGACACTCGCCGAGGCAATTCCAAGAAGGTCTGCCTCCACCTGTCGAGTGGTCTTTCCAAGGTTCACCTTTGAAAGCGTGAAATCCTCAACCCTCACATTATGTATATCTTTGTCTTCAGGTGGGGCAGCAGTCTCTATGATGACCTCGTTCTCTGCATTCTTTTCTACATGTGTCTGCTTCTTCAACTTCTTTACCGGCATGTCTTGTGGGACATGATGGAATTCAGAGAAGTCAAGCTGATATGAAGGCCTCTCCCTCTTTCTCCCAAGCGAGCTTTCCAGCCAGATAGAATCTCGGCTAGCATCGCTGGGAGGAGGAACATAGGTCCCCTGAATGCTAGAAGAACGAGACTGTGCCGTGGCAATGTCTCGTGGTGGCGAGTCCAAATCAATAGGACTTTGTGACCTCTGTGATGGTGGTGAAGCTGGTGGCTCTGTTTCTATCACTGGCACCGCTTCTGCTACAACTTCTTCTACAATGGTTTCCGCCTCTACAGCGATTATTTCAATCACTGGTTCTTGTGTAGTTGCAGCGGTCTCAACTGTCTCAGGCAAATTGGTGGCTGTCTCCACCTGTACCTCTTGCCGGCTTGTGCTGGCAATTCCTTTTCTCCCCCATGTGCTTCCTGACATCCGCATTCCTTCTGGAGGAAAGCTCATCTTCTTCTGTCTGGGTTTCCTCCTAGACGTGGAAGGTAGTGTAGACTGAACCGCTGGCGGCTCTGATCGGGGAAGTACTACCTTCCTTGTCCTTTTACTGTCCAGGTAGAGTTGACTGTGTCGAACTACTCTACCCGTTCTTTCCTCAATAGACGTACTCTCTTTCGCGTACCAGTCTACCTTGCCGAGTGGTTGTGAATCCACTAGACCCGTGAAGAAGGAAGAAAGAATAACTTCTCCTTCGTCTTCAGATAAGCCCTCGATGTCTTCTGACATGAATTCTGCAATCTGTGAGAGCTTGAATCTGCTGTGGTTCCTTCTTCTCACTTCGAACTCATCTTCGCAGTTGACCCAAAAATCTTCCATGAAAGGTTCATGTGATGATCTTTGCTCAAGGTGAGCTGCGAAGATGCCTCTGGGGTCATAGGATGGCCTCCTGTCGATGAGGTACTTGAGATTAAATCTCACTATTTCTTGGCTTATCAACCTTGCATCAGCTGCAGTTCTGCATCTGTAGAGTCCCATCTGAAGAGGAAAGTTCACTGCAGCCTTTTTCTTTACGCGAAGGTAAGAGTGAACATCGGCCAATTGCCTCAGGAATTCCATGAACACTACCCTATCTGAGGGGTAACGTGGCATCATGGCGGGGTGGCCATTATAGCCATACACGCGTATGTAGGTGAAAGTGGGGAATTGTATGAACCAATCCGCCCAGTCCACCATTGCTGCCTTAGCTGCTGGTGAAATACGCACGTGCATCTCATGGTCTAGCTCGTGCACGGTGTGCATAGTAAAAAGGTCATTTATTCTTTTGAAATGTCTTTCCGCTAGAGTGAACTCCAAGCGAGGAAAGTATTCTTGTACCTTTTGCACACCCAGGGTTCCCACAGTGTTTAATGTTCTGAAATCGCCTTGGAAGGCTATCAGGTAGACCAGGTATGAACACATGTGGAAACGGTGCTCTTCTAGAAATCCGGTGAATTGTTGGTGGAGTGTGTCACTGATCAGGGAGGCCCAGTCGTAACGTTCTTTTCTGCTGATTATCTTGCCAATAATGTAGAACATCCACGGCTGGAAGGATTTTCCCTCCTCTTGTCCAGTGACTCTGCTGAGTAGGGTGATTAGCACTCCGTACTCGTCTTTGAATTCTCCTCTACCAACTACTCTGGGCAAACTGTTCCTCTTTGTTTTCAGCCAATGTTCAGCCATTATAAGCGAACACTTGTCTTTTGAAGCCTCGAATGCCTTTTCGCATTCTGTCACTGATATGACCTTCTTGGTAGGGCATGGTGGGATTGCAAAACAAGTCTTTATGTCTACTGGCTTCAAGCTGCAAATCACCCTCCCGTCAACTGACAGGATCTCTCTTGTAGTCGGGTTGTAATGCTTAGTGCAAGCAATTACAAGCTCGATGCTTTGTAAGGTGATTGGAATAGATGCTGCTTGAAACAAACCGGATTCTTCGATGTTCTGCAATGTGATTTGATTCATGCCCTCCAAGTCTTCAGAACTGACCTCTGGATTTTTCTGCCATAAGTCTGTATCAGTCGTTTTCAGGTAATCATGGTATAAGACTGTTTTGGTCTTGTATTGTACCTGAGAGTACTGCATTCTGAAAACCTTGAATATTGACTGGGCACTTGACCCTGTTCTGACACTTTTCTGGAACTGCTAAAAATAGCCTCGCCGGGGGTAGTTTTTATGAAAAAATCTGAGACATGGGTTTTGTTAAGAATGATTTTCTAAACAGACCCAGATCGTCAGAAATTCGAAAAAACGAGTTTTTCTTTGACATGCAAGAGCCCTTCGGTGGCAGAGGCAGCAAGGGCACCAGAAAGTGATTTTTCTCGAAAAAATCTAACACATGGGTTTTGTTCGTGCTTCAGAGCCAAACAAACCCAGTTTGTCCGTTTTTCAATATTATGACTTTTTCCGGAAACCCTAAAAAATAGGGGCAGCAGGGCTACTTTTTCTGAAAAAATCTACCATGTGGGTTTTGTTGAAAAAGCTGTGCTGATCATACCCAGTTGGTCAGATCTGTGAAAATCTGTCGTTTCCTGTGACATGCAAAAGAAATATAGACAGAAGTAGAGGAAATAGACAGAAGATGGATTGGAAGTTATAAACTGCCACTTGTAATAATCTGTCTCTGGAAACAATCTTGGGAGAAGAATGCTTTTACTGCCAATTATCTTCAAAAATATTGAAGATCCGCTCAAAACCCCTGCCAGATCTTGAAAACTTGTTCTTGGGAGCTACTTGATGTTTTATCCTTCAACCTGCAAAAAGAATAATGAGGAAAAGGGACGCCTAGCATGAATATAAGGCAATTAGGGTTAAGATCCACAAAGCATGGAAGATAACTCATCATTCAGTCCTGATTTGGAGTTCCAAAAGATGATTTCCACTGATTGTGGAGTGTTTTTCTCTTTTTTGGCTCCAAATTTGCTAACTCAAGTCAACATTTCTGTTTGACTTTCCTTTAGGCGTCCAACCTTGAGTTTGATCTTTTTTGCCTATTTTGCAAGCTGAAGTGCTCCTGTTTGATCTTCGATTCAGGTTGCTCAGTTGATCTCGAGCAGTATCTGACAGTTCTGTTGTTGAGGCAGGATCAATGTGACTAGATATGCCTGGGAGAGGTTAGCTCAGAAAACTGAGTTTAGGTCTCCAGAAAGAAGGGCGCCTTTTCTTGAAAGGGGCGCTTTTGACAATGCCTTAGTCAATTTTCACTGACTCGTTCTTCGTTTTGACCTTTTCGGACCCTCTTTGCTTTGATCTGACGTTCCCGATGTTTGATGAATCAGATGATTCTGCTTGATGATGTGTCGGGTAGCTGGTTCAGTCTTGTTCACGATGCCTGACTTTGCAGTGGCAGCTGGCAAGTTTTGGGCCTCCAAACTAAAGGGCGCCCCTGGCCAGCAGGGGCGCTTTTAGCTTTTGCCTAGTTTTATCTTGGTTGTGGACTGCCAGCCTTTGACCTTCTTCATCAGTCGATTGATTTGTCGGAAGTTCTTGCTGATAGTCTCGCTGACGAGATAGGTCATAGCTGAGAAGGTCGTCTTGGGAGGTAGTGAAGATTCCGGCTGAATCTGGACACCTTTAGGAAAGGGCGCCTTTCCTTGAGAGGGGCGCTTTTAGCCATGCCTTAGCCATTTTCTGGCTTATCTTTCCAGTTTTTCAAATTTGGCTTTTTCTGCTTGATCTCATCTCGTGATCGTCTGGTGTGTCTTGTGGACTTGCTGTTAGATTGATCACGTAGCCGGGAGGAAGCTGGAAAGATATCATGTATAAAGCTACAGCTCTTGGATTCATCTGATGTCTGCAACTGAGGGGCGCCCCTGGCCAGCAGGGGCGCTTTTACCTTGAAGTTTTCAGATTTGGCACTTCTGTCGTCAATGGATCCTCCATACTTCGCTGACGGTCGGTCAATGATTGCTGAATCAGATAATCTTGCTGATTGTTTCGTTGTCGAGCTAGTATGAAAGTGAAGAGGATGACTGTTTTGACACTGCCAGATGATTTGATTTGCCCTCTGAGGTTCAAGGGCGCCTTTCTTCAAGAGGGGCGCTTTTAACCACTGTAGACTATGTTTTGCCTTGGTAGACAAAACGTGCACCTTCCAGACTTAGCCAAATTTTGGCCTTTTCCGTTTTGAGAATCTCCTTCGTTGAACGCCATCATTTTTATCTTTTTCCGCCATGGTTTCTTCGTTGAAGCTTTTGAGGTTTAGCTTTCAGCACCTGGTACTGGCCAATCTGCCATTAATGGCTGCGGAGCTCCTAACTTTGTTCCTGAAAAATAGAAATAGACCCACCAGAGTAAAACATATTTTTTGATAATTCTGACTTGATCAGTGTGATCGTGAAGGCAATTAATCCTATCAGAATTATTTTCAATCATTTCCGGGAAGGTCCTATTTTTTAGGGTTTCCATAAAAATAGGGGTGTAAAACCCTAATTTTCGTTTTTTCAAAATTTTAACCATAGGTTCCTTGACAGAAACCCACAAGGATTTCATATTTGGTTTGACCTAAAACATACTTTAGATGGCATTTTTACGTTGTTTAGCTCAATTTAAGCAGAATGCCAAAAATTTCATTTTGGGTATAACATATTCCTCATATTTGGGCGTGCCATTCTAGAAGGAAAAGGGATTTGAATTTTTGGGTTGAAAACCTATAAGTATGCCTCTCCGCCTCTTCATTTGGTTATCCATTTTCATAACATAAGAAAGTGTTGCTGAATTTTATTTAGACTCTTGCTTCAGGTTTGGAATACCTCCTAGCCTTCATCAGTTTCGGGTTTGAAAGACAACTCTTAGCTGATCTTTTGGTGCATCTTCATCCAGAGGTTGCAATCAGAGCTTCAATGGTGATGGCTTCATTTGATGTTTTCTGATTTTTGGTGTGGTTGTGAGTTAGCTTCCAGTTTGTTTCTTTTTGGAGTGTTTCTTTCAGTTTTTCTAGTTGTTGGTTTGAGTATGGTCGATGAATGTTTTGACTCACACTAATCTAAGGAGGCAAGAGATTGTTATGGGTATTGATTCTATGATTTCCTCATACTTGGGCGACCTTATGCTCAAATTCTTGTGATTTTTGGCAGAGTATTGGAATTTTAAGACAAGGTCGCCCTTCCCAAGGAGGTCGTACAATCTCTGTGTGTGCATTGGAATCCGTGCTCGGGAGTTGGTGACAATTCCGGGGGGTTTGGCTGCTTGGTATTGGATGCCTAGCTTGTATGCCTCATTTGCAACAATTTTGAGGCGAATTGGAGTTGTGGTTGGTGAGATACGAGCATTTTGGTGTGTTTCAGGCCTGTTGATCAGGAAAATCAGATTGCTGCTCCATATCAGACCTTGTATTTTTCAATATTTTGTCTTTATTTCTTTATGCTTATCTTTGTAATTATCATGGAGATGATTATCTAACACTTGGGCCTTCATATTGCTAAGTTATCTCATGATACATTGTAAAAGACTCTATATTGTAACATTGTTTTAGTAGTATTGATCATTTCTTTCATTTCAGTACTTTGTTTTCACTCCCACTGAAGAAGCAATTGAGTTTTGCTTTCATTTTGTTACCTGCTGAAAAGTGGAAGTGGTTGGCTATGCCGCCAAGTTTCTTGCTTTCATTTACTTTCCTGTAGCCCGCTGAAAAGTGGAAGAGGCTGGCTTGCTGCCTAGTGTTTGCATTTCTCAATTGGCTGGCTTGCCACCAATAGCATTGTACTTCCAATATTTCAGATTATTATTATCAAATCCCCTTACACCGTATGCTCTCACCTTGCCCACTCTGGGATTTGGGTGATTAGAAAGTGAAGGGTTACATTCCAATTTGCTTATCTTTCATTAAACTAACACTAACGGGTGAAGTTTTTGTGAAAAAATTAGGGAAAAAACTAAGGGGGATATTTCAGCTGGATCTTGAGCTATGTTGCAAGGTTCATACCTGCAAGTCCCAAATCTAGTTCGGATACACACCCGGTTCGTGTTCGTCTGCGGGTACGTGCTGGGTGCACACAGGGTGTGCGCCCAACATTGTGGGGGTGAATCCACAATGCTGGGCGCGCACACAAACCCGGGTGAATCATGCACGAACCCACGGCCCAAATCATAAAAAGTGGGCCCAAACTTAATAAAAAAACAATTTTTTTTTTATTTTTTTTTCCTCCTATTTGAATATTTTTCAACTATCAATTGGCATTTAATATTTATCTTTGGCATTTGACATTGATCAATGATCAAGTATCATACTATGAAATGATTTAGTTTTACAATTCTGTATATTTCTCTTATTTTTTTGTATATATAATACATATATATATCATAGTTGCCGAGAGGTACTGGTACTGGTACGAGGATGGGGACGCCAATCAAATTAGGGTACACGAGTTAAATGAATAAGGAGACAACTATTTTATATGTAAATGATTCACCGGAAATTTTGGGTACGGGGATTGGTACGTTGTCTATGTTCCCAAAATGGAGTTTCTCAGCATAATATATATATATACACACACACGTACCCATACGTACCTAAACCCCTAAAAAAAATTCACGTACCCACATACTGGGTTCTCGTACCCGAACCCGTCCCCGAACCCGAGCTGGTAACTTAGATCTTGAGAAAAAGGGTTATTGCTTATTCAATTTCATTTTCTTTGGTGAAAGAATGTCCTATTTGCCTAAGGACAAAAACCCTTTGGTGAATCTAGTTTCGGGGATGAAAATCCTCCTAGCTGGTTGAGTGATTTCATCTAGAAATCACCATTGTGCTGAAAGCTGATTTTTTCCGATTTGTTACTGATAATGGAGATTTTTGATGTGTTTTCTATTGTAAATGGAAAAAAGAAGAGATTTCTCTCAAATTCAAAATTTAGGCATTCACATTACAATCAAATCAATTACATATTATTGGCTTTATAAAGCCATCATTCCCATATGAAACTGATTATGGGAATATAACTGCTAAAACCAAATTTATTTAATAAATTAACAATAGTATGTTACTTTATTTATTTAACTATTTATTTAAAATGTCAAGTACTAAATTCTGACAAGTTTGCTTCTTGCTCCTCTCCAAGTGTTATGCCTTCTACTTCTATTTCCTCTTACTTGAAATCTTGTTTGGCATAGCAGCTGATCTGAATTTTCTGTGAGTTGAAGAACCCACCATACAGTACCCCCATCCATGGAAAAATAGGATATCAACAAGCTTTACCAAATGGATCTATGCACTGCAACAATTCCAAAGATCTTAATCACTTGAAATGAATGCCAAAATCACCACCAAATGGTTACTAGTTTGCAAGATATGACAATTTTGCACCAAAATAAATTCATTAAAAATCAGATTTGCAGGGTCCACTTAACATTGCCATATCTCCCTTGATACTACTCTAAAACCTTACCATGACCACTTTTTAGAAATCCCTTAAAATCTTGTTTCTTCCAATGACTCCAAGATCACTTTAATCAATTAACTATGTGAGGAGAAAGATTTTCTGCAAGACACTTTTTTTTCTGGAAAAAATCATCGAAAATCTTCTCCCACTCTACCCAAATCAATGCTTTGATACCACTTGTATTGATTTTACTTTTGCAAGGTCAGAAATACAAGTTTTAATGGAGAAAATTTGCACGCTTTCAATAGCCAAAATAGTAATCTAACAAAAGAGAGAAGATACGCTAATTGATGGCAAGAATAAGAGCATAACTAATATATAATAATTTATAAACAAATCCACTTTGGAGGGAGCAACCTCCCAAGTCTTACAATAATCTTAGAATGTGCAATATGATGTTCCCCAACTACTCACTTCCTCCTATATGAAGACCTAACAACATAATGATGGGGTAAACCACTAATCCCAACCTAGGCCTACTAAGCCTACAATGATTACATCTAGGATCTAACAATAGAGATAATGTGTGCCTAGTCAGCTAATGTGTAGTCGATGTACAATGTCTATTATTATACTTTGGTAATATTGGTTATCTGACTATGTACTAATTGTTTGTATTAATTGGTTGTCGGCTTTGGGTAGTTATAAACATCGGTTGGTTGACGGTTGTGTTCTTCTTGGCAATCATCGGGTCCTTCAAATACATTGTGTATCGTCAAGGAGAGCAGTATGATCTAGTCGGATCGACTTTGATCCTTGGTTGACCATCTCTGGTCTTCTTTTGTAATAATTTCATGTGCGAATAAAAATATAACTTACGCAAGTATCTTGTATGAATTGTCTTCTCCATTATTAATTCATGTATTTAATTTATCAAATAGAGCAGAAAACATTTGGCGTTGTTGCCTTACAAAAATTGGGTCAGATTTGAGAGATTCATGCCCTTAGACCCAAATAAAGGAGGCTAAGACAACACAACGTGGTCAAGATCAAGAGATCGGGCGATCTTAAGAATCATCAAACAAAGAGAACGAAGGAGATGACTGAGGGGTGAAGTTGAAAAAGGGGAAGGGTTTTTGAGGGAAAGCTTGAGTCCACCCAAGAGCAGAAGCTGAAGCTTAAGCAAAAACCATAGTCGGGAGAGAAAGAGAACTTTCAGAACAAGTGAACATACGAAGGGAGAGTGGGTAGAAATAGCCCGACACCAATTCCCAATGAAACATACACTGACCTCATTGACCAAACCAAAGAACCATTTGTACCATCAGTGTCAAACGAAGGGGAAAGGGAAGAAGAGAACACCGCCAAAGAACCGTGCGAACTATCACTGATGGACAAAGAAGGGTCCTAGTTGGGTGACAAAGAGGGTTCACCGTTGGGCGAAGGGGAAGGCAAGGAGAGAACCCCCAACCCGACCATCCAAGAACAATTCGTACCATAGAACTAGTCGAAGGGGAAGGCCAGAGAGAACCTATCGATGGTTTAAAAGAGACCATACGCTAGATTGAAGACTTGACACTAACAGAAGAATCAAACATTGGAAGATTAAAGCCGATAACAAGACGAAGGGAGCATCGAAAGGATCCCGAAGGCAACCCGAGGGTGACGAACGTTGAAGAGGGACGAGTGAAGGATTGCGGTGTGTCTAAGAGTGCAAGGAAAGCATAAGAATGTACAAACCAAAACTCTGCAACCAGGTTATCGTCACAAAAGGTGCAACATGGAGGCATGGTGACTCCCCTTGCAAGTTCGAATGTAGAGCGGTAGAAACTTCCAAAGTTCACTAGAAACAAGTTAGAGGACCCTGTAAGGCATATTAAGATATGTCATACAATCTGGGTAGAAAACGGTCAAGATGACAAAGCGTATTGGTTGAGAGCATTTCCAACAACTCTCAGAGGGATAGCCATAGATTGGTATGCATAATTGGAAGCTTCTCATAAGAATACATGTGTTGCATTGAAAAGAGCATTCCAGAAGGAGTTTAAACTAAGAAATGACAATGAAATTGTGGCGGAGATCTAGAATACCAAACAAGGGAAGCACGAGAATGTGCGAGCCTATAATTGTAGGCTCAAGGAATTATTGGTGAAATTAAAGAACTAGCCGGCTGATGAGCTAAAGAAAAGATGGTTCATCGAAGGATTGATTCCTTCGTTGAGGAAGAAAATGAAAGTAGTGCCTCTGTCATCGTACACCAATTCTTACAATTGAGCGATGGACATAGAAAGCGGAGATAAAATGTCCTCACATAGTAAAAGAAAAACAAAAGAAGATGGAAGTTCAAATGACAATAGCAATGATGAACCAGGAATGGTACAAGCACTCTGGTGGGACATGCTCTAAATGATGAAAGAATTGAAGGTGGAGAAAGAAACCAACAAAGAACTACGGTGTATTGAGTGCAAAATTGAGGGGCACACAAAAGGTAATTGTCCTAAAAAGATGTTTTGTGAGATTTGCCAGGTTATGGGTCATTCAATAAAGGAATGCCCATACAATTTGAGGATGAGGAGTACACAAGTACTCTTTACGCAGGGAGAGGAGTCCACTCCACAGAGTGCATCTCCAAGAAATTATAGAAATCAAAGAGGAGGACGAAGCCAAATACAATATGACCCCAAAGGACGCCCTATCATAGAATGTCAACAATGTAGCAAATGGGGACACTTTGCGAGAGATTTCTAGAACAAGCAAGACAAAGTGCAATTATTGTGCAAATGGTGTGGACTTGGAAACCACAAAGACACCGAATGTTTGAAGCAGAAGGTTGGTGTCAACATGATTGATGTAAGGTATAATGAAGTATTGGCCATTACTCATGCCCAAGCAAAGAAGGTTGTGTACCAA
Source organism: Sequoiadendron giganteum (assembly GCA_007115665.2). NCBI lineage: Eukaryota > Viridiplantae > Streptophyta > Pinopsida > Cupressales > Cupressaceae > Sequoiadendron > Sequoiadendron giganteum. The sequence continues at coordinate 442,779,238 of CM021106.1, read as the reverse complement.
GACCCATGTACAAAAAAAGAAAGGCTTCGTGAAGCAAGGGTTGAAGTAGAGAATGCTATGGCAATGAATGACACCACTCAAATTGAAATGCAAGTATGGTAACAAATCAATTACAATCCGAGAAAAATATTGCACGACAAGTACTTCAAGCTATTGTACCAATTAAAGTAGTGGATTTATTATAGAGTATTCCTAAACTTTGAAATGCTATTGTATTTGGGGAGAATGAGACGATGCATGCTACAACCCAATTAGAATCTGGTGAGAATGAAGAACCAATAATTCAATCTCTGCTCTTGGGCGACCAAGAAATTGATAGTGCTGAATATGGAGATCCTTGGAAGGAATCTCACTAATACAATTGTTGATGGAAGGTTTGGTGTGAATGTACTTCCAGAAGACACTTGGAGAAGTCTCAACAAGTCAACCATTTGGCTGCCAACCTTTCAACCGGTGGGTGCAAATCAACAAGTTATTAAGATACTTGGAGTTTTAATGGGACAAAAGGTAATTATTGGAACTCGAACATTTTTGTTGAACTTTGTGGTCATTTCATTAAGGAAGAAAGCATATGATGTAATCTTAGGGTAGGGTTGGCTAGTGGCAGCCAAAGCTGATCACAACTGGAAAAAGAATATAATCCCCAATGAGAATAAGGGTCGGAAGTATATAGTTGATTTGAAAAGCCCAGCAGTCAATGAGGAAGTAGCCTCTTCGGATTCGTCAGATTCAGACTCCAAAGAAGAATGGCCAGAGAGTCAAGGTCCGATGGAACCAAATGACGAAGAAATTTTGGAGTTACAATCATGTTCGGATGATGAAACAAATTCTCTTCATGGCCTATTTCACTAGCTAATGGAGGACTATGAGCTATTTCCATTGACTTGTAATTTTCTCAAAACTATGACTCTTAGTGAAGGGCAACCAATGAAAAATGATTTTGGAAAGTTGGATAGTTTATGTACACAGGATGCAGTCCATGGTTGGCAAAATACAATAGTTGTAGCGGAGGTATCCGACTTTGTAGAAGAATGCAAAATAACGGACGATACGTCTCAGAGTATGGAAAGTAAAATATTTAACTTGGAACACACAAATACTGGTCAAGATTCAAGACAAATCAACTTCACAAAAAGTTTATAAAAAAAGGAAAAGAAAATTAGAAAATAAAGAAACTATGGAAAGGAAGAGGCAAAAATATTATTTGGTGATTGAAGGAGAAAATAATCAAAGGCCCAATCACATAAAAGCCCGATTACATAGCCTGACTATATTAAATGGTTAGATTATGTCGTACAACCAAGCTACGTAGCACAACGGGTTCTTAAAACCCGTTACATAGTATGATGGCAGCATCAAGTGAAGCTTCACTCAACAAAAGGAATAATTTATAACAACCACCCAATCATTCCTCATGTTGTACGAATTCCTCTCCAATCATTCATTCAACATATCACTTGGCCTTGAGACACTATATGGCACCATTGACGAAGGCATCCAAACATTCATGACATCATATGATAGAACCATTCAGTTAGTCGATATAACATTCAGTGGTCATGGGAATAGTTTAAAGCAGCGATCAAGTATATTGTACGACATCATCCCCCTAGAAAGAAACATCACCCTCTATGTAGCCTCCTTCAAGTTGTATGGCGAAAACAACCACTCATTCAGTGCACCATACAACATCGTCGCACACCTCTTTGCATAATAGGCATCCTTCCTTCATCAATGTCCACACCATACAGTGCAAGAAGGAAAGCACACAATATATCGTACAACGGCTTGGGGTGGAAGAGATTCACAACACACGACAAATACAAGAATCCATAGTATGGACCCTAGGCGTACGACAAAGAATCCACGGTACGGTGGTAGCACAGGAGGTTGTAGAGAGTAGTGTACGACGAGGCCAAAGTCTTCATACCATACAACAAGATCCCGTATGGCCTCTAATTCCTTCTATTGTATAGCAAAATCCCATACAACCACCATTCACTCAAACGGTACGACAACAAAGAACAATCACTGTATGACCTGCTACAGTCAATGTACAACAGGAACAAACATCACCTTACGGTATGGTACGGATCCCTTCAAATTGTACAATACAAAAGTCTAATTCTTTGACAATACGGATCCCAACTCAGCAAAAGGCTCCAACCTCTATTTGATAGGCTCCAACCTATTTTGAGACTACAATCTCTACACAAACTGAGCTCTAACCCAGCAAGAGGCTCCAACCTCTATTTGATAGGCTTCAACCTATTTAATTCTTCAATGCTGATATGATAAACTCCTTCACCAAATCTGATTCAAATATAATCACTCTCTTCCTTCTCAAATATTATTGTCATCATGCACCAATCTTTCTCACAAATCTGATTACAAACCACACAATATACTTCTCTCAAATCTGATCACTGTTCACACAATAAACTTCTCTCACAAATCTTATCACTATCATGCACTCTTTCTTTTCACAAATTTGATCACTATCATGTATTTCTTCTTTTCACAAATCTGATCACTATCATGTACTTCTTCTTTTCACAAATCTGATCATTATCATGCACTCTTCCTTTTAACAAATCTGATCATAAACATGTCAATATATTCTTCTCTCATAGTCACACACATTCCTTTTCAAAATAAATCAGAATTAGACTTCATTTTTCTGCCTCTTCTCTTTTTATATCTGCTCTAATATTCACATGATATTGATTACATTTATTTTATTTCAAAAACTCATCTACTCTCCCTTAAATACAATTCACATGTCTCTTTGAATTTAGAGACAGACCACTTCACACAATTTACATATCCTTTCATAAACACACCTCTTCTCTTTTTCTTTATCACACCTCTTATCTCATATTAATCACTGCCTTTGACATTTAGTAACTTGTCTTTATTACCTTATATAATTGTATCACTTTAATGTTATGAACCACACACTAACAAAAAATGTTCGTTGCTCCTCTCTTTTTTTTTATAAACCTTGATCATACCATTCCTTAATTTAAATCGCACCTCTCCATGTTGAATATCTCCGCTGCTTTTTATTATGAATAGATGCCACTTTTATTACTAATATCACCTCCCATTGATCAAACCTATTGTTTCACCTTTTATATAAGACAATTTTTTTGTCTTTTGTGGGAGCGCTGCCTTGTATTAATCTTTAATTTCTGCCTTATGCTGATTTCATCTTTAATACTAACCTTTCCATTTCATAACTAATTCATTGTCTTTCTTCATGTTAATCGCTCCATGTATTGTTTTAAATATGATACATTTCTTTCTCATTTTGAAATGCTCTTTCTGTGGTCGGACACCTCAAGGAAATTCATTTGAATTTCATACTTAGCTCTAAGGTATATGGGCTGGCCCATATTTATTTATCATGTTTTTGTTCTTCAATGTCTTTCTCATAATTATGTTTAAATCTTTAATTTAAACAAAAACAATCAATTTCTTCTAATATATTCACTGTTGACACTTGACATAATAGACAATGTCTTCTTCTTTAGATGTCTATTCCATATCAGTCTCAAACTTGATTGCTCTGCTACATCATCCCTCTATCATGTATTGTGTCTATTGTTGTTCCTCTTACACATCCATGTCTTAAACTAATCCATCTTACACATCCATGTCTTATTCCTCTAATACATCCATGTCTTTGTAATGTCCCTTACCCGGACTTGCCCTAAAATCCATTTGTCTGCCCTAGAATTTGCTTGTTGATTAGGTTTAGGGTTTCTTCTTTCTAAACGAATGTCCTTTTAATACAATAACCCTAGATGGGAATTTGTTTGCATCACATTAACAACATAACTGTTAGCATTAATATATAGATATCAAAATCAGACATAATCATAAATACAGATTGATAAACATAAGAGGAGTCACTCAGCCCATCAGGAAAGGGGAACCCTTAAGGGGCCTATGGTCTACCACCCTCCAATGCCCAACCCGTATCTCGGGCCTATGGGGCAGACTGCCCAACCGTTGCTTGGGCCTGTGGGGCGGAACCTGGGTGAGGTTTTTAGACGAACCACTTAAGTCATGACTCAGCTCTCCTGGAGGGATTACAATCACAATTCAAACAATTGATATGCAGTCATTAGTACTTCATTTGTATTTACACGTATTATGCAATAAGAGTATTTAATATGATCAAATAGTTCCTTGAATCCTAATATGAAGGTATATCAGAATACAAAACCAAATTAAGCAGTATTCATGTCTACATGTTCATTATGTTCTTTTGCAATTCAATACATCCTGCAAGTCCAATATTTGCAAAAATCGAATATAAATGCAAATTAATCATCATTAGAACCATATCCATAGAAGATAAACCATTTGGCCTATGATCAGTTGAAATATTCCGAACCAAATTTTTTTTGTTTTTTCAATTGCAAATTACAAACAAATGCACCCGTTAAGGTTAGCTCTAAACCAAAACGATGCTGAAGCAACTCTAACCAGAATGTACACCAGGATCCCGATGAGGGCAAGGCGTGAGCATTGGTCAGAGGATCTGAATACCGAAACAGAGCTGGAAGGAACTCTAACCAAGGATGGCGCCAATGATGGCGAGCATATGGTCAGAGGGTCTTAATTGAAATGCTTATACAAGAACTCTAACCAAGGATGCACCGGCTAACGACGAGCATGTGGTCAGAGGGTCCCTACCATCTAATATACTGAAAGCAAACTCAACACCAAGCATGTGCTACCCAATTCCAGTATGGAAATGAGGCGACCATATGGCGGAGATCAAAGGAATACAATTGCGATTACAGAAAGTAAAGTAAGACTAAGAGAAGTGCTGACAGTACTACTATTCAACTTACAATGAAATATATAATGCCTGCAAGATCAAGTATTAGAGCTCTTCAATTTTCTGCAACAATAAGGAATCTTTCACAAAGCCTTTAATGATTTCCTAACACCAATCCAAGAAGGAGAATGTAGATTTCCTCAAATCTGTTATGACAGACCTGCACTTTAAATTATATAACCAGCATGCCTATAACCCACTAAATTGCTCATATATCACTCAAAACTGATCCAAATGACTTCAAGTTTGATGCAATAGACCTTCAAAAAGATGGCGCCTAGTTTAGTAATAAGAAAGGGCAACTGAAAGTGGTTATTAATTACTGGCACGAATCCCAAGACACCCCAGAAAGTACGGCCTTCAAGGAATGACGAATTTGCTTTATAAAATCATAAACTTCATATTAAAATCTGCAAATATTCATGAAGAGTCGCCTCCAACAGGGAAACACAATGAGACAATACCCAGAACGATTCTTTTTGTATTTTTTGACTTATGAATAAAAATGACAATCTGCTGTAATGAAAATGCAACTCCAGAATTTCACTAAAATGCAAATAAGCTGATCTACAAAACCACACAATGAATTACAATGCAGAAATCCACTACAAATCACTCAACACTAAACTACTTCACCACTAGTCGCTATCTTTCAAGCGAGAAGCAATGCCAAGCTAAGAGGCTTTCATTCCTCGAAGCAATCCCAAAGCCAATCCGGCAACATAACATTTCTATAGACAAAAGATAATCTCAATGATAACCAATGGCCTCCTTTTATAATTTGTAGGTGATCTTTCTCGAAACCCTAAACTTCCTTTTCGAACCAAACCCTAATCCTCCAATAGAAGGCGTCTCACTTTTCCAAGCAACTTTGACTTTTTAATAATACTTTATTTCCTCCTTGAAGTTGGCGTCCAATTTGAGCTTGGGTTAATCTTTACTTTATAAGAAATATAATTAATTTCTTTCAATGAGGTGCCCACCCATAAAGACATCATTTAAAACAACTTAAAGTGACGAGCTAGGCCAAGGGGGTCAATGTTAAAATATAACATTAAAACATGACTTTAATTAAATAATTCGACTTATCTCTCCAAATGTGCCCCGAAGCCATAAATGAGCAGGCCAATTGATCAGTCTGAAGTAGAAGGTCAACCATGCCGAAACCAACAGGAATACTGCCAGAAATAGAATTTACTAAAAATAGTAAATTCTTGAAATTGCTCAGAATGCCCAGAACAACATATCACTGTGAAGCTCTTTGAAAACTCAGAAAGAATCCGCCATTGAAACAACCAACCTCAAGCAAGAGCATCCTTCGAAACATGAAACCCTAATTTCACCTTTCGAATAGCCTACGGGTCTCCAGAATAGGCTAACAGTCACTGGAAAGATCATGCTCGAAAAGGGGACATTACATTAGTCAAGGACTACATAGTCCGCTTAAATACACTGCTGATTTCCAGTCTAGTTAAGTCTGTTTCCATATTCGATATCAAGAAGGCATGGTTCTAACATATCAGAAGTGACTATGTGCATTCCAATGAATAGAGTTTATTGGTTACTTTTAATAGTACATAGATTGGTTGGGCAACAAGGTTCATGCATCATGGTTATGTCAGATTGAAGATAACTAAACATTAAAACTAAGTGAGTAGTCTCACCTGAGTTGTTGTATCTCTACATTTTCTGATTTCTTACTCGCCTCCTTCAACATCATACTGGATTGATCATAAGGTGAGGACAATTCATAAATATACATAATCTACTTATGTTTATATTCAAGAGTCATCATTACTTATAAGACTTAATAATTACTAGATGTATCATTTGTATATTCACAAGTGATTCACATATCTACTTACCCAATATATATATATACATCTGATTTTATAATATATTTATATATTCTATATATAAATATAGAATATATTTATATATATATTATAGACTATATAAAATTTAAATATATATATATATATATATATATATATATCATTATTTCCAACTTGATTTCAACTTACAATAATCTCTTGATATGAACACATATATATAAAATTATATCTTTATATTATTATATTTAACTTACTGTTTAATGTATTGCTGCTGCCTCTCTAATATATACGATCTGCAGGAGTTACTTTATTCCCAGCCATGTTTACTTATCTCTAACCACCATCTCTTATCTCTACTCAGCTACCCATCAGATATAAGGCTTGTTCTTTTTATTTATATCCGTCACCCATGATTCCCTTTACTGGTTATTTTAATACCAAAGTTACTCATCCTCTTATTTTACTTGCAGACCTTCCCTATATATCTATATATATCTAATTGGTCTCTACAAAGGCACGACCTTTCATTTCACCTGCACTTCCTAAAGACCGTGTCTCTTCCTATCACCGATCCTTGTTTTGTCTTATTAATAATAAGGATTGCTGTTATTAATAGTTATTATGTTTGCTGTGTGCGTTGGTTTTATTAACTAATATTTATCTTAGGGATCATTGCTTACTCTATGGGATTTAGGTATTAACTAAGGCAGGGGTTAATCCATAGTATTTTGTATAAAGATTATTATTAATTTTATTGTTATGATATCTATAATTAATATTAATGGTTCTTATTAGTATGATATTTGTATTATAATATTATTGAGGATAATCATAATTATAATGATGCTTGATGTGTTTTATTAATATTATTTTGTCTTGTTAATTTATATTTATAGTAATATTAAGTTGTTAATATTTGTAAATATGTAATTTGTCACTTATTCTATTTATTTGCATCTCAATACTCAGTTATTTTAAGGTTCTATTTCGGGGACATGACAGTCTTAAGCTGATCCAACTTGTCTTAGATATGTTATTGAATAATGTTTCTCTTGACAACATTTACACCTTGCATACCATGATACTGTCACTTTGACGTCAACAACAACCACCTCATCTATTCATCAATAATGACAATACCAAATACCTTCATGACATCAATGGCAACATGACCATGCATTCTCCTAACAATCTCTTTGACATCAATGACAATATTTCCAATAGGTGTACATTGTTTATTATTATGCTTCGGTAATATTGGTTATTCGACTATGTATTAATTGGGGCGGGGGGCCTAGCTTGATTGGCTAAAGAATCCTATTGCAGGAAAGAGGTCACGAGGTCTAATCTCCCCCCCGTCCTCATGGTACTGGAGGGTGTGTCATGCTAGCGTCACCAGTCACGTGAAATTCTTTTACCAAGCGCACTCTAGGTCATAGGGGGGCCTACCTGATTCCTGCAGTCTAAAAAATAAATTGTTTCTATTAAATGGTTGTCAGCTTTGGATAGTTATAAACATCGATTGGTTGACGGTTGTGTTCTTCTTGGCAACCATCGAGTCCTTTAAATACATTGTGTATTGTCAAGGAGAGTAGTATGATCTAGTTAGATTGTTTATGATCCTTGGATGATCGTCTCTAGTCTTCTTCTATAATAATTTCATGTGCAAATAAAGATATAATCTATGCATGTATCTTGTATGAATTGTCTTCTCCATTATAAATTCATGTATTTAATTTATTAGATAGAGCAACAAACATAATGCATATTTGAATACAACTCCAAAATTAAGGGCATAACATTTATCTAATGCTTCTATGGAAGAGAAAGCAATAGTATTTCTTTTATTTACTAAGCCTAAACCAAATTCAAACAAATCACCACAAATAATTGTTTTGTTATTAACATTACCAAGCCAATCAAAATCAATATAGCCAAAAACTTTGAAATCATAAATTTTATTCTATTTCAAAACATAAGTAGAATCATAGTTGGCAGACTCGAACTTGGCAAAAACTCGGCAGGCCCAAAAATTTTGACTCTACAAAAATTTGACAAAAAACTCAGCAACTTAAAAAATCTGCTTAAATTTCTTTAGAAACAAAATCTTTTGTAAAATTCAATGACAAGATGTATCCAATGAGTCCATAAATGAGCACAAAAGTGTTTTCTATTAAATTTGATTAATTTGAATACAAATTGAGTACAAAATCGCATCATAATGTGGAATCCTAATATTTGAAACCTGATACAATAGATAGTTGACAACTATTATGAATTTATGATGATTTCGTTTGAAAATCATCATCATAATTCATAAATTAGATATTACAAAATAAAAATACAACATTTTACATTTTCTTCTTCCCTAATCTAGTGAAAATTTGGGGAGAGGTTGAGGTTCTAATCCTTGGAGTTTGTTGTGGCTCGTCACTTGGGATAGAAAGTTGTGGCTCGAACTCCATCTTGCTAGTAGATGGCAATGACTCCTCAACCTCATCAATGTAATCCAATCCTGTATCTCCTGATGCACCCACATCCTCCAATGCCTCCCTCTCAAAATCAACAATCTCATCTTCATTAAACAATGGAAGCTGCTCATCCCACCTTGTCCAATTGCTATAAGGATCAATCTCATTCAAATCAATGAGCTCCTCTAATTTGTCCTCTACCCTTCTTGTGTGAAGCCGAAGGTTGTATTGCACAAAGACAAGGTCATTGAGGCATTTTTGAGCTAATTTTTTCTTCTTCATGTGGATGGCCTCAAACAAGCTCCAATTGCACTCATAACTAGATGCACTACAAGGTTGACACAAAATACAAAGGGTTAATCTTTGGAGATTTGGGGTATTTGCACCCCAATCTATCCACCAAGAATGTACAAAATAAAATATTAAAGATTTAGAAAGCAAATTCAAACCATATTTTATCAAATTATCAATAGTTATAAATTTGAAATTTGTAACTTGTAAAATGCATGTGATATAAAGACTCCAAATTTTATTACCTGGTGGTTGAGTGGTTCTTCCTCGAATAGCTAGCTCTAAAGAAAAGAGCCTACCCCTTCTAGTCCTATAATTGTGCGATTCTTGAATAATGAGGTATCTCACCTCAATCTGGGGCATCATCTGTTGAATGCATGTTGTGAGGCCCTCCATAACCTCTCCATTAGGATCTAAGAAGCTATTCGAATAGAAAAACAGGGGTTGAGGACCTCGCTGCATGGATGCGTTGGTGGAGTTGATTGTTCCACCTCTTATCAATGATCTCCCAAATGGGATCAAATTTAAGGTTGTCCCCCTTGTAATAATTTCGGATGGACTCTTGGGTCCTATCCATGGCCTCATAAATATACCCCATTGGGTTTTGATCCCCATCTACCAAACAGAGAATTTCAACCAAAGGCTTCAACACCTACAATTTACAAATACAAAAAGATTAAAGTTACAAATTTTTAATGAAAGACTTGCACTAAAAAATAAAATATTCAATTTGAATTTAAAATCAAAGTTTTGAGGTTGCCTTCACGATAGCTCTTTGTGCAAAAAGGTTGTCAAAGACTATGCTTGCAACCCTCTCTCCTTCAGGCTTTTTTGAATATGATGAGTCTAGCCATGCTTGACTCACAAACAGTTGTTTTAAAGAAGTAAACAAACCAATAATGCTTTGCAACATTAGGAAAATCGTTGCAAACCTTGTGACACCGGATCGCACCAACTCTTTTCCTTGGGTGTGATCTCTCATCAAATTAAGGACCCAAGGGTGATTGTAGATAAATTTTGTTATGCTCCTTGCATCATCTACAACTGGTCTCACCCAATCAAGTTTGCCTATGTCCTCCAAAAGAAGGTCAAGGCAATGTGTTGAGGAAGGTGTTCAAAAGAGTGTTTGATGCTCGTCTTGGAAGAATCTCCTAGGGGCCACATATGTTGTTGCATTATCAATTATGATTTGTACCACATTCTCTATGCCACCTCCATGACAATTTCCTCCAACATTAGACACAATGTTTTTGCATTTTTACTTTGTTAGAGACATCAACTTATTTCAAGAAAATCACCTCACCATTTGAGGCTACCAAAAAATGATAATGGTGCAGTTTTTCCCATCTGTCCACCCATTTGAAAGAATAGTGCAACCATATTTTTTCCATTGATTCTTTTGTTCTTCCACTATTAACTTTGCCTCTTTAGTTGCATTCATGAGCAACCTACAAGTACAAAGTGAAAGTACAAAATTTTAATTTTTAAACACAAAAAATAAGCCTAAATTCAACATAAAATTAAAATTACTATAAATTAGCACAAATTTACCAACCCCCACTTAAGTCTTTACAAGAAGGTGCCTTGTAGCCTTTTCTTGCAATTGTCAATGCAATTACCAAATTCTCCCAATAAGGATTGCTTGCCACATTGAAAGGAAGGTTGTTGAAGTACCAAAAATCAGCATATGCCTTATCTATTTGTTCGTGCACCTCCCTATTCCACCTTGTACCTTCCAATGATGGTTGTGCTCCAAGTGAGTTTTTGGGCACAAAAAAGCTATGTGGAATGCATGTAGCCAATGTAGGCACTCTACTTGAAGTGGATGAAGAGGATGCTGATGTGTTTTGTATGGGTGGACCATGAATGGATCCCACTATGCTTTCAAATTTTGTTTCATCTATTTGTGCTTGAGAACCATGACCACTAGCACTAGCTATGGCTGCTGCTATGATTGCCTTTGTTTTCTCCCTTTGTAATTTTTTCTTCTGCCAATGCCAAGTTTGCACTCATCTCATGTTTGATCTCTTTTGTGGTTCTCTCACAAGGCTTGGCATCATGGTGAATAATGCCTACAAGATGGTATTTGAGGTGATTTATGTCTCCTTGAAGTAGCTTCTAGCATTTAATGCAAAAAAATGTCCTAGGTGTAGGTCCCTATACGCCACATTTCCAAACAGGGTCTCTAGCTCTTGCTGGACAAGTGCCTATTACAGGCATTGATTGGGCTGAGCTTGAGCTCGATTCTAGATCCAAAGGCCTCTCTATTTTCCATTGTATCTAATAATTAACCTACAAATACAAAGTGAAAATACAACATTTTAATTTTTAAATACAAAAAAATTAGCCTAAATTCAACATACATTAGTTTAAATCATAGTTTGTGGACTCGCTGCAGACTCGAGAGTCCGTTGGCCAGCCGAGTTGACTCGTCACGAACTCGGGAGTCAAGTCCAGGAGAGTCCTAGGTTTGGACTCGAGAGTCTGACCTCAGGACTCGGGAGTCCTGACCCAGGACTCTTCTACGCGGCTGGGAGTTAAAATGGGTTAAAAACCCATGTTTTTTTTCACTTTTTCTTTCATTTTAACATTCAACTTTGTGAATTTCAGGTCTACAAATTGATTTTAGGTTGAAAGAAGCCAAGAGAACGAGCTAAAAAGATGTAGATTACATGTGGTTGTTAAATGTTTTCCTCTTTTTGACATGATTATATGTAAACATTTATAAACTTATGATGTTGTTATACATTGAAAGTATGACTCTATGAGTATTTGATGACTATGAATGATTAAATTTCAATTATTGAGTGTTTGATGATCATATAACATGTGTAATCTTTGAATTATGAGTGTTTGATAATCAAATTAGGCTCTTATGTTCTCTAAATGCATTAATTTGTTCTTGTTTTTTTGTAAAACTACGGGTTTTTTTTTGCCGAGTCTTTTCCCGAGTCCATCCCGAGTCCCGAGTCCAAGTCATATTTTTGGGCTGTTGAGTCCGCGGCGAGTACGAGTTTGCAAACTATGGTTTATCACTTTAAATAACATAAATTCAATATAACCTAATCATTTTATTCCCAAAATTTGGTTAAAATCAAAAGAATAATGTGTATAAAAAAAATAGTGAATCTCTAAAACAAAATCAGCATAAATTTTTAAAAAGTGTTAAATCCAATTTTTTTTAAAATAAATTTAAAAAACTACTAGGGTTTAGGAAATTATGAGTTTTTCATAGCCTACATGCTTGATTTTAGCTACTAAAATGAATTGAAATGGTTAAGAAAAAATTACAAAAGAAAATAATTTACTAACCTGCCCTTGAAAATCTTGAAATTTGCTCTTCAAATTCGCCTAGAAATCCTTTCAAGTTCCTCGAATTTTCTCTTCAACTATTGTGTGAGGAATAGTGAGGGCGTTGGTGCTTTTATAAGCCAAAAAGGAGTTCTTTTTTAGTGTTTTTGATGCATCCCAGCCGTGTCCCACGTCCACTCAGTATCTTGCAACTTTTTCTAACTCATTGAGTTTCTAGCGAGTACTTGCCACAAACTGGGCATTTTTTTCTTGCAAGTTAAATGGCGAGTATTTCCCAGAAAAAAATAAAATTGGCGAGTACTTGCTAAGTGTGCCAACTATGAGTAAAATTACCCGAGAGACTCTTTTCATGCGCTTAAATGCTCTATGTATGGATTTTCCATGTATCTAGAAATCATTCTAGCAGCAAAAGAAACATACTCTCTAATGACCATCAAATGAAGAATCATAACAACAAACATTTTGTGTAACTTATGATTCACTTTAAAAGTTTTAGATATTATATGAGATGTTTGAATCCAACCTCAAAAGATATACGAATAGGCTCACAATCTTCCATATCAAACTTGGGAAATGACTTGGTAGGACTGTGGCCTAGATTGAAAAATAAAAATATCTTACATGAATTGCTTGATTTCCAAGAAAGTAATGTAAGAGTTGAAGAATGGGAATTTCGAAGGGACTTTTGAATTCATCTTGGATTTTTTCAATCATATCATCATGATAATCAAGTCATCCACATAGTACACATTTCACAAGTACATAGCCTTCACAAGATTTCACATCCTAAACAAGATTGTTACCCATACTTTGATTTAAACCATTCCAACAAAGTCCCCATTGATCTTGTTATTTCATGCTCTCAGGTTTTGTTGAGGCCATTTAAAGACTTGCTCAACTTCCACACCCAAAATTATTTTCCTTGAATAATGAAATCTTTTGGTTGCCTAATAAATTTTCTCAAAAGTATGACCATCAAGAAAAATAATTTAGCATCAATTTAATAAATTTTCTGATTTAATGTAGTAGAAAAGAGAAAATAACTCTAATGAAAACCATTGCATTTATAGTTACAAAAGCTTCTGCATAATTGTCCCCTTCAATTTGTTTCCTAAGTAACAAGTGTAGCTTTGTATTTTTCAATTTTTCCTTTAGAATCACAACTAGTATTATAGACCTATCTGCAATCACAATCTTATCATCAACAAGAGGAATCAAAGTCCAAGTTCTTTCTTAGCTTTATATTTCTCAAATTTTCCTTCAAAATCATGCTTAATGTAATAGATCCATCTTTCCACTAGATTGCTATGATCAACAAGAGGACCCAAAGTCCAAGATCTATTTTTCATTATGGTACTATATTTCCTTTTCGTAACTTCCTCTTGGTGTTTAATAATTAATACCACGAGTGGTTTTATAAACAAAAAGAAGTTTTTTTAGTGTTTTTGATGTGTCCCAGCTGTGTCCTGCGTCCACTCAGTGTCTTGCAAGATTTTCTACCGTTACATTAATTTACTTTACAAGAAGTGCACAACTAGAAAGTTTCCTTCTAGCTCTTATATGAAATAGGATATTAATCTTAATTAATATCCACTAATACAGTGTTAATGTCACTTGGATCTACCTAGGCCTCTTGAAAGTAGGCTTATCATTTCCACAATCATTCACATCACCATACTGCAACTTATTTTCAATATTGAGCGAAGGGCATCAATAGATTCAACTTACTTTCCATTCCCAACCAAAGGAGGGAGAGGAAATCTATGAAGGCATATTATTATTTTTTCAATTGTGCTTTGAAACTTTTGTTTCCACTTTTAATAGCCTAAACAATTAGGCACAATTAGTTCGAGCCTAATGTTCAAAGGGAGAAAATATTTTCTCTTGTCCAAAAGAAGGGATGGACGATTCTTGAACTCTTTATTAATATGCAGAAATGTATTAAGAGATAAAAAAACAAAGTTCTCTCCTATTGTATGGTTTAACACATGTGGACAATATTAATTAATGTTTGTTTGTTTGTTTCCTCCATCCTACATCTTCATTTCTCATTGAAGCTTCTATTTCATTTGCAACATGGCTTGTGAGGTGACAAAATTTTTAATCTCTTTACGATTTAAGGTGTATGCTTTTCTTTTTGTTAGGCTTAGGGATTCAAATTTGTCACCTATTCTTATTTCGATCTTAATAATCGCTCAAGATGTATCTTTGTAGACGATAGATTTGGTCTCTTTTTCCTTAATCCAAGAATGGTCTATTTTTTCCTTAGGAGAGGGTTTTTAAGATTTATCTTGATATTAGAGATCGTAACATATTAACATTGTTTGAGATCAGGGCTCTTCCCTGTTTATCTAATAAAAAACATATTAACGTATCTTGACATTTTTATAAATGTTGTTGTTAATTAACAGTCTTAAACTGCTTTACATAGAATGAAACAAGAATTTGAAAAAAAAATCTACTGAAAGATAGAAATTAATTCTTAGACTCCTAGTTTACGTGACAGATTCTATATTTAAATTGATACAAGCAGGCAATCCATTTCTTTTTTATGTTATTCGTCTTCCTACTTTTTCTTTTCATTCTCTAGAATACAAATAAGAAGATTATTCAAAGATTATTCAATTAACCTTCTTGTGTGCTTTGGCGATGGTATATTGGTCATAAAATGTTTTCTTGAATTACCAATTGCCATTATCTCTCTGAGTATTAGTTCAATTGATTGTTCTTTCCAGGTATTTGGATTTATCACAAAGCCTATGATTAGATTTATGCTATTTCGACATGTCAAGGATGGGCCAAGCAGCGGATCAGAGATAATTATCCCAAAGGATTCACAAACTCCACTTCTTAATAATGACAATGGAGAGGATGTGGAAGCTCAAAGTACTGTAAGGATAAATAGCCTTCACCAGCTTCTTCGAGCTCCTACATCTACTGTGCATCACTTGTGGCGCAAATTTGATGACTCATTCATGCGTCCTGTGTTTGGGGGTCGAGGATTTGTTCCTCTAGAACCACCTTCTTCATCCCAGATCAATCTGGATATCTAAAAACCGTCATTAAGTCAGGAGAGATTGTATAAATTTGTTCTCTCCAACATTGGAACCTGCTGGTCCCATTTTTGACTGTGGAATCTCAATACATTGGAATCTGGGTCTAGTGATTTGTACATTTTATATGGTAGTTAGTAGCATGGATATGGACCCTGATTTCCTATATTGTCATTTAAATATTATTTTTGACCAAAGAATAAGTTGATCAAAGCTTCTTTGGTCATATCTGTGCATGAAGTGGATGTCCATTTCAAAGTTCATTGAGTTGAGTTTTCTCAAACGAACCTAAATTTCCCAATTACAAAATTAAAGGTTTGCTTTTTATGAGTTATATATTATAATTTTGGCCTTGGATAATCTTGCATAGAGATTGGCAAGTTTTGTCAGTAATATGTTTTTGATTTGCTGATTCAACTAACATTGGATTTGATATTGCCAACCCATTGTCCATTATAATCATGCAATAAAATAATTTGTTGTTGTCATATTTGCATATTAAATGGTTTTAAAGATGCTGCAGAAATATAATATTGATGAACAGTTTATTTTAAGATTTCAGTAATTTATGCTCATCATCTGATGGAATTATCAGATGCTCAGTCTAAAGATTTTCAGAAAATTCAGTATTGTAAAAGATTTCGATGCAATTTACATGTATTTCGTCTACTTAACTCTTTCATGTTTCAATGTGAGAAAATGAAAATTTTACATATGTTAGCTGGATAATCTCGCAGAATGATTTTCGAGTATCTTACTAAGAAGCAGTTCTATGGGAGAGGCTAGGGTTCTTATTTTTATTTTATACAATCTCATCCATTAAAAAAAATGTACTTATTAAGATTTAAATGATTTTTTCTTTAAAAATTTCTAAGCCGGTGCTATTGAATAATTAGGAGTTCATGGGGTTCCATGGATATTTAAATTCTTCTTATTAAAAAAATTGTATTATAACAATTTAATAATAATAGAACTACAATTTTTTAAGCCCTTAAGCTAATTAAGAAAACTTTCAGTGCTTCTCTTCACTACCTAAAACTGGCAGTTATAAATGTGATGCTCTTATTTTCAAGAAAAAATATTCATTTTGATTTTGTAACTGTATTTTTTTAATTCCATGAGATTACCTAGAAGTGAAAATAGGAATCTAAGTCCCATGGTCCCAAATTTGTAGCTATAAATGTGGGGCTTTTATTTTAAAGAAAAAGGTCCATTTTAATCATGTAGGTGTATTTTTTACATACATGGGACTCCTTATAAAGTAAAAATAGGAGCTCAACCCCTTCCATAGGACTGAAATTTGCAACTATAAATGTGGGGCTTCTATTTTAAAGGGAAAATATTCAATTTAACCAATTAAAGTTTACATGTCATTTAAAAATAAATAAATGAATTCAATTTTATTTAATTACTATAATTTCTCAATTTAAGCATCTTTTTCTTCACTTAATTTTTTTTAGTAGAGAGAATTTAAAAAACCATGGGACCATTTGCTTTAAATGGGTCCCTATTTTTTTCAGCAATACCCACTTAGAAATTTTAGCAAGCCCTCCCTCTATGGCCATTATGTTTTCATTTTGATAATTCAAGTAATATTGAATTTAGTATTATTAACCATTACATTTTTGGCACTTGAATTATACAAGAAAAATCATTTCTAGCTATATTTTTTTATGGTGAACAAAGCACTTCTATATTAAAAATATAAAATTATAATACACAATCACATAAAATATGGGTGGAGTGGAATCACACCCCAAGAGTATGTTGGGACCTAAGAAAAAGTAACAAATATTACACATCAATACGTAGTAAGAGCTATAATAGCGAGAGGAGGAGGTCATTATTAGTTGTTTGCCCTAGCCATCTAGAGGATCCTAGGCATTAAGCATGGGATGTCGAGATTCTTTGTCTTCTTTTTCTTCTAAACCATCAATAGTTATGTGAATAGGTGAAATAACAAGGTTTGGCCTACTCCTAGATCTATAACATAACATTAGATCATATAGTGGCTTTAATATACAAAGAGAAATGAGCATCCACTACCAAACTTGAAAATACAACAATGCTTCTATCTTTTCACATGTTGAGTAGAATTTGTACTTTGAAAGCATGCCAAATTTGGATAAATCTCACAAGAATCCTAGGCTAGTTACCTAAAAGAATAATATGCTAGGGAAAAACCTTTGGCCATAAAGGCTTGAAGAAATCATGTATCTAGTTCCAAGCCACTTGGGCTTGTGGGCAACAATAGAAGAGGCACTTGAGGGTTTCAAAATTTTCATAGAAACGATAGAAGGTTAGAAACATCCAAATGGATAAGGAAAGGTCCAATGAGAAGACCCTAGTATTGGAGGCACCATGCAAAATGAATTAACTTGAGCTCCGAATTGAGTCAACTCAACCTCCAAATTGAGTCAAACTTGAGCTCCAAATTGAGTCAATTTGGCCTCCAAAATGAAAAACCAAGCTATTTACATCTTGTGATTGCATTAATGGCAATAGACTAGAAGGTCCAACTAATATTAGGGTTTTGAACCATGGGCAAGTGAGGAGAAAATCAATAATACTTCTAGAAGGGTTTGTAGTTCTTGAAGGAGTACTTTGATACCACTTCCAAATCCTTAATTGAATCCTAAATTTATGTACCACTTTTGGAGGCACGAACACCATATTATTTTGAAAGGACTCAAAATCTTAGTTGCCAAGCTTGTAATAAGCTTTAAATTCCAACCAAGACAGTCAATTCATAGTGGCTTTAGAGAAGAGGTTTGAAATGAAGTGAATCACATGCTTAAATAATTTTAGCACATAGACCAAAGGAACTTTGGCAAGAGGTCAACCTTGGCAAGTAATCACATGATACCACTATAGAAGTTGTTGGTTGAAGGAAATCTTAGTCTTGAAATTGTTTCTTTTCTAAATAAGATACAACTTGATGGCTTCTCAAACCTTCCAAATACTTTTGGCAACAAAGCTAGCAACAATTATGGGTAAAGAATAAAAGAAGGCTCTAGAGATAGAAAAGAGTGCAATATATAGGCATCCACATCATTGTGATAGATAAGAATCATGGATTAAACCATCATGGAGACATGATAATGCATGGAATCAACAATCCAACAAATGTGAACTTACATAGAACTAAAGGAACAACTACAAAAAATAGTGACATCAGATAATTAATGGATATTCATATTAAAAATAAATACTTTGATCTTGAATCAAATGGATACAAAAAAATATGGATCAAGAATGGGTTCTAGGTATCATTACAACCACCTCAAATATCAACTATGGCTAGTTGGATAATTGATCATGGATTAATATGTGTAATGACTTGCACCAATCATACAATTTGTATTTTTCTCGTGTTTCAAGGTTGAAATATGTGAAGGAGGGGTGCCATGTTATATGCCTAAGGATACAATATTATAATGTACTTAAGTGGATGGAGATGCTAACATGTAGCATACATCCCTTAAGTTAATTATTTTGAATAATTAATTATATTAAATGATAAGTAGGCTTACATTAGGATTATGGTTTACCCCTTCATTATGTTATTATGAGGTATATATCAAGGAGGTGATTAGCATTACAAGTACGCATGTTTAGTATGATTTTATGTTTGGGATTTCTTGAAGATATTGCATGGATTGACTTTTTCCAGTATGTTTAGTATGATTTTTTGTTTGGGATCTCTTGGGTTTTATGTTTGGGAACTATTAGATATTAGAGCATCTTTACCCATGAAAATATCTTATGTGGTGTGTGTTCTACTTTCTAAATTGTATTAGATCCTCTATTATGTGTGGATCTTACCATGGTTGGCCAGTCCACTAGCCTAGGTTGCCTCCAAATTTCACATAGGGATCTTTCTCACTATTTTTAATAATTGAAAAATATTTAATATTATTCATATATTTATCTTTATTTGACCTACAAGTATAAAATGTATAAAGTAAAACCTACAAACTAGGATGGTTAAAGGGGACTTTACCTTGATTAGTCTCCTTTTGGAAATTTAATCATGAGCCCACTTTACATAAAATACTAGTAAAAATATTAAAATAGAGTTTATACCTTGAAATAAAAATAATTCTAAGTATAAATAGTAATATTATATGGTAAGAGTAAGTGGAAACAAGGAAAAAGCCACAATAAAGGCAAGGTTGGGAGTGAGGGAAAACTATACAAATGAAAACTCAACTTTAAAAAAGTAAGATGGGTGGTGTAGACACCTAAAAATGAATAACATATCACGAAATCATTTTTCATCAATTTTTCTTCTAAGTTTAATTAAATAATTTTATTATTTAATTAAATTAACATCACTTCCCTTTGATCCTTGATAATTAGGTATTATTTAATTATTTAAATTTGAATTTTTCCTTCATTTCTATTTTAATTGAACAATTCTTAATTATTTAATCAATTCACAAATTTATCATTTTCCTCCATATTAATTAAATAATTATAATTATTTAATTAATTTATTAATTATTCTTCTCTTGCATGCTAATTAAATAATTTCTAATGCTTTAATTAATTCATGTTCTATTAATCTCTTCTAATTCTCAATAATTAAATAATTATTTTAAATTATTTAATTAAGTTAATTATTCCTCCATAAATTATTTTCTTCTAAAAATAAATAAAATCATTATTTTATTTAGTTTTTCCATGTGCACATGAATTAAATAGTTTATTTATTTATGTCTTCATGAACTTTTCATCTCATCAGTTAACTCACACTCGCTTCTAGTCCACTCTTCAATCATACTAATCTTTTATATAATCAATTTAGTCTAACTTATAGTCACTCTTACTTCTATTATCAATCAATTTCACTTCCCTTTTACATATAGTCAGTTCACTCAAATCATGCAATCAATGTAATTCCTTAGATCTATCAATCAATTCTTCTCAAGGATTCTCATCCATTAATCTATCTAATCAATCTCAACTATTGATTGACATCAAGCAAAATCTATAAATATAACCTTCATCCATCTCATTGATCTCTCTAGAAATCTTTATGAATTTGTGATCATTATTATTTTAAGTGTTTCGTACAAAATTCTGAGAGTAACTACACTACCATTCTTCAAGGTAGAATTAAAAAACAATGGAACTAAACAAGGTGATTGTATGAGTTTTTTATTGGGAAAAGCAGGTTTGGAAGGGACCCCGAAACCCTTTACAATGCAAAATGCTGCAAAAAAGATAGTCATAAAAACCCACAGCACAAGAAAACCCAAAAGCTGACTACAAAAAATAAACATGAAAATAAAATAGAGTCATAAAATAATTGTATGAATTATTATTATAGATTTGATTCATTATTTATGCAATTTATGTAGGCTTTCATTAAGTGATTTGATTTAATTGTGATTATGTTTCTTATTGTTCCTAGTTTATTTATTCATAATTCATTTCACTATCCACATTTTTGACATACCTGATCCCTTATATTTAACAAATTTTGTGAGAAGTTATGTGATTTTAACAGTTACAGGGCAGAACGAAGCAACTGATTGACCTTTTCATGCAACTAATCGGTCTTTCACTGCAACTGATTCTACATACGACAGATTTAATTCTGGAAATAGTTAAGAAATTGGAGGATCCATCGCAATTGATTCAAGATTCGTTGCATTTGATCGACCTCGTGTCGTAGTTGATTTTGTTTTCACCACATTTGATTGATAGAGCAGTCTGTTTATTTTGCAGGGATTTGATTTTGTTGGTTCATTATTATATTTATTGGTCATTGTTTGCTATTTCTCTAATAACATCTTATTGTAATTTATTTGCATCTGACCCTTGGTCAATCGTTAATCTAGTGTGGCACAAGGTATGGTATCATACTTGAAGTTACCCAACATGTATCGTCTTAAGGGGAGATAGGATTTATTTGGAGGTGTAAAACCTTCAAGAGAAGGGGAAATGTGAACCCTTGTGCCACTAGAACCCTATTTATTCCCTCTTGAAAGTGGAACACACATGTACAATTCTATTGTATTTTATCGCTTGGGCCCACACTAGCGAGAGACTCCTTGATTAAATAATATAAGTTGTTATCATGTTTGGTGTGTCTTTATTATGTGAGACTAGTGAAACCATTTGGTCTTATACCCTAGAATATCAGCAACCATTGTGTCTTATTGCTGCTTCCTTCTTTCCAAATTACCCTCAAAATAGTAAAAACAACCAATTTTCTAAAAAAATGGTAGAATAGTAAAACTAATTCCTTGATTGTCGCAACTAATTATCCTTTGGCATGATTAGTTTTACATAACAATCCAAAAAAAAAAATCCTAGAACACCACAATTGATTATTCCGTGTTGCAATTGATTATAGAAACACTATAATTGATCATATATATTTAGCACAATTGATTTGTAGACTAGAAACTTGACCTAAATAATTTTTCATAGAGCGTCGCAATTGAAGCTCTATCTACCACATTTGATCCATCATGTACCACAATTGATCCATACTTCGACGCAATTGTTCAAACTATCTAAAAATATATAATATCAACAAGACCCTAATGTTGTCACCACAAGCATGAATCATACCAAAGACCCATATGGAGTGTCCTCACATTTATTCATGTCAAGTGGGTTTGAAACCCCACCACCACCTAGTGTTGAGACTATACCTAATGTAGGTGGGAAAATTAGAAATTAACACCCGAAGAGTTGGCAGAAGCATAATAGGATGTTAATGCCATGAAACTTGTAGACTCTCTTCTTACAGCAAATTGTGATCAATATTTCTTATTGCTAACACAAGGATCCAAATTACATTCTACATTTGATACCACCCTCCCCCAAGACATCACCAACACCAACTCATCACAAACCTTGGGGGAAACAAGTTCAAACAACATTCCACAACAAACTAATACCTTCACACAACCACCTAACAATACTTCTATATTGCAACAAACCAACCCTTTCACACAATCTTCTAATAATGTGTCCCAACAAATTTCTGCCATCATTCCACAATCAATAATACCAAAAAAATCAACCCAGGTATCTATACCTATTGTAAACACTCAACTTCCACTATACAGCTTGCAAATCACTAATCCATTATACCAATGAAATACTTCACACAATAACATTATTATTTCCATTCTAATGACTAATCCACAAATTTCTTCACATGCATAAGAATCTACATCGAACATACACACAAGTACCCGAAGGGCACACAATTTAATAATAGGGGTGGATTAGTAGATCTAATCATTTAAAAATTCTTAACTTTTGCTATAGTTATCAAATTATATGATTCTTCACACTTAACCCCACATAAGAAAATAAAACATAAGAGCGTAAAAAACACAAGAGGACACCGGATATACATGGAAAACCCAAGATGGGAAAACCCACTGTGAGAATAGTTGCTTGGATCTACTGTCCATATCCAACCTCACAATGCAAAAATATACAAGTGAATTTTACACACTGCAGTAGGCACCAACCTATCGGAGATAGGAATCCCCTATATGCTTGTAGGCATCAACCTACTAGAGACACCAATCCCCAATTGAAATTATACAACAAGTAGAACACCGGTCCTACTAGATTACAATGATAAAGCTTGTGGATCTTCAATGCAACACATACATCATGTGCCAGAGTCACAACTAACACCCTTCCTTACTGCAAATGATCTTTTGATATAGGCACACATGTTGAAATGCAATTATCCCTTTTATCTTCACCACCTTCTCTTCAATTTGTACCAGCAACCAACTCTTCTTCACACAGGTGTACTTCTAATTCATGCAGTCACACACATCATGCATACAATGCATCTTAACATTTGAAATATATAAATGAAATTATATTAACACTCTTCTATGTCGGCTAGGGATTTGCAAATACCTAGGACGACATAAGGTGGACCTAAATTCAAATACAAGAAATGTGTAATAGGTCGGTCCAAAAACAAATTTTCTTATCGCCAAAAGAACATGATATTGTGTGCTACTATAGGAGCCATAAACTCATTTGCAATAAGGAAGAGTGTTAGTTGTGATAGTAGATAAAGATTGTGGATCTTCAATGCAACACATACATGTGGCAAATTCACAATTGACACTCTTCCTTACTACAAATGATCTTCTGATATAGGCACACACATTGAAATGCAATTATCCCTTTTATCTTCACCACCTTCTCTTCAATTT
This sequence comes from Sequoiadendron giganteum, assembly GCA_007115665.2. Classification (NCBI taxonomy): domain Eukaryota; kingdom Viridiplantae; phylum Streptophyta; class Pinopsida; order Cupressales; family Cupressaceae; genus Sequoiadendron; species Sequoiadendron giganteum. Next base: position 442,755,205 of record CM021106.1, on the reverse strand, counting down.
GCACCAGCGACCAACTCTTCTTCACACATGTGTAATTCTAATTCATGCGGTCACACACATCATTCATACAATGCATATGAACATTTGAAATATATACATGACATTACATTAACACTCTTCTATGTTGGTCAGGGATCTGCAAATAGCTAAATTCAAATACATAAATGTGTAATAGGTCAATCCAAAAATAAATTTTGTTGCCGCAAAAAGAACATGATATTGTGTGCTACCAGAGGAGCCTTAACCAAGTCATATCTTAACACCACACATGAGATTTGAATTATGCACGCTACTAGTCGTTATCACACATGCCTTGAACTCCAACCGGTTGACAAACAGACACAGAACATTTTGTCACTTCAATATTTTTGCATTCTAAACATATTCTCCGAAAACTTAGAAATATGATAGAACTAGTGTAGAAATACTCTCCTATGAAACTGTAGAGCAAAATTGCATTTCTAAAAGAAATGTTGACCATAATTGTATTGCCAGAGAAATCTCTTTGCCCTCATAACTGAACTGATACATACTTTTGGATCACCACTATCATAGAGAATAGATGCAAGCATACAACAGTTATACGCACACTCCTCAGCAATTAATAACATATATTTCTTGATTTTACATATTGATAGTAAAATTACCAACACAAAACAAATTAAACTTTTGATATCAATGACATTACTGACAACCTTTAACATCAATGAAAACTTATGTTTAACAATCTCCCCCTTTGTCATTGATGGGAAACAAAAAAATGTTGGGCCACCAAACTAGCTGGCTACACACAAAAATATACTCCCCTTGATAGATTTATCACCCTTGGAAGATGTAGCATTTTGAGTTCATTTTCTCCCCCTTTGATGTCAATGGAAAAGGTCAACTCTTTCCCCTTCTAATACCACTCTCTGAAAAACACATCCTTCAAGCCACAGGACAATAGATTCTAATGTGGAGAAATGCAAAGCATTTCTCCGAAACTCCCAGCCAACAACAACACGTGTTCATTATGTTGATTCTAAAAACTCCTTTGATAACTTATATGACCTGAAAATAAGAGAAATACATGCTTCACACTTTCCTTGGACAAGATGTCCAATCTGCATAGCCAAATATGTAATTGTAGAGAAATGCAAAGCATTTCCTGGAACTCCTTCAGTACAACTCCCCTTGATGTTGTACTATTGTGCTTCTAAAAATTATTCCACAAGACTACCAAGCCTTCTTGCAATAGGGAGACCAAGCTCTCGCTCAATCTGTGCTTCCTCTTGATTCAATAGGAGGGAGCAAAAAATCCCAATTTCTATTGGAGAAACTCAAATGTCTCCTTAGGAAGTGGTTTTGTGAATATATCTGCAACTTGCTCCTTTGTCTCAACATACTCCAACTTTACCTCCTTTTTTGCAACTTTCTCCCTTAGAAAGTGCATTATTAAATTCTTTGAGATATTTATGGAACTAGTATTATCACAAGGAACAGAGATAGGTTCATCAAACTCAATCTTCGTCTCCTTCAAATTTTGCTTCATCCACAATACCTGAGTGCAACATGATGCCACAATAATTATGTATTTTTCTTATAGTGTAGATAAAGAAACCGAGTCTCGTTGCTTTCTCAGTCAGGACACCAAACTATCACCAAGAAAGAATTTTCCACCAATTGTGCTCTTCCAATCATCAATGCATCCTGCTCAATCTACATCTGTGTATGCAGTTAAAGTGAAATTTTTACTCTTTGGATACCACAACCCAAAATCCATAGTAGCCTTCAAATACTTGGAGATTCTCTTCACTGCTTTAACATGAGTTTCTTTAGGTGTTGCCTGAAATCTGGCAACCATTCCAACTACATGCATTATATTTGGTTTGGATTCTTCCACATACAACAAACTACCAACCATGGATTTTTACAAGGTCTAATTTTTCAGAGCGGGTTCATCATATTTACTCAACTTGCATCCTATAACCATAAGTGTTCCCACCAGTTTTCAATCTTCCATCCTAAACTTGTTTAGCATCTCCTTTATTTACTTGTGTTGAGAAATAAAAATGAATTTCTTTGATTGTGCAATCTGGAGCCCAAGAAAGAAAGATAATTCACCTAGCATAGACATTTCAAATTCATTTTGCATTGCCTTTTGAAACTCTTTTCACATGTCTTCACTGCTACCTCAAAAAATGATGTCATCTACAGAGACCACAACAATTAGGATTTGATCTTCTTCTATTTTTATGTACAAATTACTATCCACACTTCCTCTTCAAAATCCCTACTTTTGCAAGTATCCATCCAGTCTTGAATACCAAGCTCTGGGAGCTTGTTTGAGTCCATACAAAGCCTTCTTCAATCTACAAACATAATTTGGATTATCAAAACATTGAAACCCTTCGGGTTGTTCAATGTAGACTTCTTCTAGTTTTCCATTCAAGAATGTTGACTTCTCATCCATCTAGTAAACATTGAAGTTATTGAATACTAAAAGAGTTAAAAGCATCTTGATTGCTTCCAGTATTGCTACCAAATAAAATGTCTCTTCAAAATCTATGACTTCAAACTAAGCATACCCTTTACACACAAGTTTTTCCTTGTTCCAGATCACTTCACCTTCTTCATTTAGATTGTTTCTAAAAATCCACTTGGTTCCAATCACATTCTTCCCTTTAGATCTTGGGACAAGTTACCAAGTTTCATTCTTCATTATTTGATCCAGTTCTTCCTCAATAGCTTATATCCAACCTTTCTCTTTGCTTGCTTCTTTATATGACTTAGGCTCTATCTTTGACAATAATGCAAAGTGTACTTGCTCACTTTCTTTCTCAATTCTATTTTGGGCCTAAACCCCATTGCCTTTGTCTTCTATAATATGGACTTCAAAGTGGTGCTTCTGAACATACTTTGCTAGAGTTTTTGTAACAACTTCTTTTGAGTCTTCAATATTGTTGTGAATTGGTTCTTCATCATCTTCAACTTCCAAAAAACTAGTAGACTGAATTGTTTCATCAACTCTCACATTTTTTACTTTCTAGAATCCTCTTCAATATTTTTTTGTAACATCTATATGCTTTACTTCTTAAAGAATAACCAAGAAAAATACCTTCATCAGATCTGGAATCAAAATTACTTAAATTCTCTTCATCTCTTTTGATGTAGCACTTACTTCGAAATATTTTGAGGTTTCTAATAGATGTCGGTCTTCCTCTCCATAGCTCATATGGTGTCTTATCATTCTTGCATTTGATCTAAAATCTATTCAGAATGTATACAATAGTTTGAGTAGCTTCTCTCTAGTACATATTTGATACATTTACTTGACATAACATTGTCCTTTCCATCTCTTGTATAGTTTGGTTCTTCCTCTCAACAACTCCATTTTGTTGTGGAGTTTTAGGAGAAAAAAATTGTCTCTGAATCCCATGCTCTTCATAGAATTTTTCATACTTATAAAAAGTGAATTCTCCACCTTTGTCTGATCTCAAAACCTTGATTGTCCTTCCGAATTCATTCTCAACTATGTCTTGAATGCCTTAAACTTCTCAAAGGCTTCTAAATTCTCTTTCAAAAATTTAATTCAAGTCATTGTAGTGTAATCATCAATGAGAATCATGAAATACCTATCACCTTGTAGAATTTTTGTCCTCCTAGGTCTGCACAAATCTGTATGAACAAAATCTAATGGTTTTGATGTGGAATACTCCTTAGCAGGATATTTTCTTCTTGTGTGATTTCTTTCATGACATGGTTTGCAATTGGTAGAATAAGGCTTCTTAATATTTGGCATATCCCAAACCATTCCTCTTGAGCTAATCTTTACAATATCATCAAAATTCATATGTCCTAACCTTTTATGCCAAATCTAGTTTTCTTCTCTTTGCACAATTAGACAACTTTGTCCATTTAGCTCACTGTGATGATATATGTCACTGTCTATCCTATTTCCTTCCACAATCAATTCACCAGTGCTTGATTCCTTGATTTCACAACCTTCAACACTAAAAGATAGCTTATAGCCTTTATCACACATCTGACTCACAGTTAATAAATTATGCTTTAAACCTTCAACATACAAAACATTATGTGTCTTTGTCCTACCACCATCAAGATTCAAGGTATCCTTAATAAAAATTTTGACAATAGAATTATTTCCAAATTTCACATAACCACCTTCAAATTTCTTGAAATTCATGAACTTACTTTTATATCCAGGCATGTGGCTTGAGCAGCTGATGTCTTTGATCCGCAGATTCTTCTCCTCTTGAGCATGTAGAGTATTTTGAACAATCATTGACTTTGTTGACTTCTTATCTTCAGGAACCTTCTTCCAGACTTTATCTAATTCATGACTTCTACTTTTTTATCCTTTTCTTCCACTTTCTAGTAGAGGACTCACAAAATTTCTTTTGCAGATTCTTGTAATGTGTCCAAATTTGTTGTATTTGAAGTAAATGATATTAAAATTGTACATTGCATTACTGCTGAAAAATCTATTTCTTCTTGTTGGAGCTTTTCTACAGTCTGCAATATCCAAAATTATTGCAATTAAAAAATAACCAGAGAAATGATAATTGAACCTGGTGTTGTATCCCTATCTTCCAAATCTTCTTCTCTTGTTCTGGACTTGATTAAAGCCATCATTTTATGTCATTCTTTCAACACTTGTAATGTGATTCTTTCAAACCTTGAACTTCTAGATCTAGTCACTTCCAAATTCTTTAGAGGTGTAAAACCTTCAAGGGAAGGGGAAATGTGAACCCTTGTGCCACTAGAATCCTATTTATTCCCTCTTGAGAGTGGAACACACATGCACAATTCTATGGTATTTTATCACTTGGGCCCACACTAATGAGACACTCCTTGATTAAATAATATAAGTTGTTGTCATGTTTGGTATGTCTTTATTATGCGAGACTAGTGAAACCATTTGGCCTTATACCCTGGAATATCAACAACCATTGTGTCTTATTGTTGCTTCCTTCTTTCCAAATTACCCTCAAAATAGTAAAAACAATCAATTTTCTAAAAAATATTGTAGAACAATGCAACTAATTCCTTGATTGTCACAACTAATTATCCTTTGGCACGATTAATTTTACATAACAATCCAAAAAAATCTCCTAGAACACCACAATTGATTATTCGTGTGTCACAGTTGACTATAGAAACACTATAATTGATAATATATTTAGCACAATTGATTTGTAGACTAGAAACTTGAACTAAACAATTTTTCATACAACATCGCAATTGAAACTCTATCTAACACATTTGATCCATAATGTACCACAATTGATCCATAATTCAACACAATTGATTCAAACTATCACTTACTTGAATATTATCTTTGTTGTACCCCAAATTAAAAAATTTGCTACACTTAGGTATTTTGAAGAAATGAGTTAAAGTCTTGTTAAAATCTATCAAAAAGGTCAAAACTGGGGTTTCCATGTCTTGCATGGGGGTCAATAACTTGGAATTTTCAAAACTTGACAATCTGGGTCAGCTCAAAATGACCAAATCTACAAACCCAGATTTCAGTTTTTCAACCCTAGATTTTAGGAAAAAATATATTTTTAGCAGTTTTCTAAAAATATAAACTTTTTCAGGTTTTTTTGGGTTTCTTTTGAAACGGATACTGTAAAATTTTCTAAAAATAGAAAGTTTGGCTTCTAGGGTTAAGACTGATTTTGATTGGCTCAAAATACTTCCTCATCAAGCTGGTGTAGTCAGAATCACAAAAAGATCAGTTTTACCCTAGTGGGTCTATTTTTCTTTTTCAAAAGCTTTTACTAGAGATCCAAGGTCATCAATGTAAGTCAGTCAGCTGTCAGGCGCCAAATTCAGATATGCAAACACTAAACAAAAGTTGTCAATGATGAACGTGCACGAAGAACAAAGAACAAAGATGAAAATTGAGTAGAAGTTGAAAAATGAGAAATTTTGGTTGTCTGGAGACTTCAGGCGCCCCTGTCAAGAATAAGCGCCCATACATTCATGCCTTAGAAAAAAAATTGTTTCCGACAGCCAGGCAAAGGGAAACACATCAAATGAGGAGGAAAATTGAAAATTTCAAAAAAAATTGTAAGTCTGCCAGCCATGGGCGCCCCTAGAGAGAATAGGCGCCCAATTTTTCAAGGCATCAAATGATGAAATTAGGGTTTGTGTTCCTAGGAATTATTGTTCAAATTCTTCTCAACTCCGCAGTGAGCTCAGCAGTACAACCATCTGCTCATTCAATCATCCAGAATCGAAGACTAAACAGAGAAGTTTCAACTAAAAGGAAAAATGCAATCCATGAAAATGATGAAAAATATTATGTGTGGGAACTCTAGGTGCCCTAGGTAGCCAAGGGCACCCAGTCTTTTGGAGGACCTAATCCAATAGTTAGGGTTTGCAGATAGGCTCAATCTCGATAGTTTCCTGTCAGCTTCGCAACGGATGTCTTCATCAGCTCATCAGATCACTCAGTCGTTGGAAAACTCAGATCAAACAGGGGCCATGACAAGAGGTTTTCAACTCTAAAGGTGAAAACAGATGAAAAATGGTTAAGTTTGGAGGAGATGGGTGCTCCAGAAGGAGATAGGTGCCTAGGGTTTTGAGGCCTCATATGGTAGTTTCCAAAAATGCAATATCTAAGAGACCCCTTCTAGAATCTTCTCAGCTATCAAGTGAACTTGACAGCTAGTCGATTTGATCAATATAACTCCTGAAATCATGAATTCATCTGAAGGTCAAAATACAAGCAAGAACTAAAAGCTCATGAAAATGGCTAACACTAGTAAAGATGGGCGCCCCTAGAGGAGATAGGCACCCAACATTTTGAAGGGTCAAATAAATTTTTCATCACAAGTTGCCTCCAAACAAACTTCATTTGATCAAGCTCCACGATGAACCATTCAACTTGTATGTCGAATCAATCTGGAGTCCACAAATCAAGATCAAACTGGAGATGAAAACTGAGAAAAAGTTGAAAATGATGGAAAAAAGGTTAAGTCTAGAAGAGATAGGTGCCTCAAGCCAAGAAGGGTGCCCAAACTTTCTTGCCTTAGTATAAATTTTGAAATTTTTCAAAATTTGAAGATGAACAAAACCATCCAAGTTCATTGCACAAATTCATATTAGGGTTTTGAAGAGTTAGGGCAAAAGAAAGTTGTTTTTTGAAGACAAATCTTATTTAAGGCACCTTTGTGTTTCATTTTTTCATTTTTTGTTGCAGGTGATGTCCAAGGAGAAATAGAGTAGCAACTTCAAACCTTTCTTTTCAAGATTCAAGAGCTTAAACTTGCTGGTTTTTCAAAAAAAAATTATAAATTTTCAGATCAGCACACAAGAAGGCCTACTTTTTCATCTAGAACATCAAATATTTGAAGAAGGGGGTTAATTTTCTCAATTTCTACTGATCTGGGTCATCTCAGTTTATGATTCTGGATATTTTTTGAAGAATTTTCTCAAGTTGCAGTAGTTTCTTTTTCTTCATATGTCAGAGAAAACTTCAAAATTTATAACTTCTAATCTTTTGGGTCCATTTTAAAAATTCTTCTGGACAAAACCCATGTCACAGCTTTTTCAGAGAAATTTCAAGTGGCTGCTTTTTCTATTAGACCTCAAGGTTTTCAACATCTGATCAACAAGGTTCATCTAGAATGTGCCTATGAACAATACCCAGATGCCAACTTTTTCTGCTTTTTTTGGAGAAAATTAGGGTTTGCTACTTTTTCAGTCTACACTCAAAATTTTCAAAAACAAACGATCTGGGTTGGCTTGTACTGAAATTCTAAAGAAAACCCATATCTCAATTTATTTATTTTTAAAATCATCTATTTGATGAAGAAAATCAGCAAGCTAAAAATAGAAAGTTATGCAAAACTTGTCAGAACATAGGTGATTTTACAATCAATCTTCGAGTTTTGCAGAATGGGGTACACTCCCAATGATTTTAAGACCAAATCAACATGGTATCATGACTTCATTGAAAGAGTTGAAACTGACTTATACCACATTAAGCCAATGTTCAATCTACGTGCTTTAGAAGACGCGGGCAATGTCACCATTAGGCACCTTGGCCATTCAGACCTTCTTGCAAAAGCATCCATCCCTTTTTTAGTTCAAAGCTTAGAATTCATAATTGCTTGCATCAAGCATTACAATCCTGCAGCAAGGGAGATTCAGTTAGTGGATGGGAGAACTATTTGCAACCTAAAGCCTGATATGATAGAAAAATGTTTCTCAATTCCACCTTGGCCTAGAAGTGTTACTATCTCTTGAGATGAATGTGAAAGTGTATGGGAAATGCTTAAAGAGAAATACAACAAGAAGATTGCAACAAAATGGATGAAAGAAAAACATAAGACATTTCCCAAGAATGTTGGGAGAGGTGAGTTTAAGGATGAAATCGCCATATTAATCACCTTGCTCAACCAGATTACAGGCCAAGAAGATGCAACTAAGTTTCAGCCCTGGATGTTTTACGTGATACATCATATCATGAAGAAAAAAAATTTCTATGATTGGCCTACATTGATCAATGACAGCCTTCATCATCAGATAATTGAGTATTTTAATAGGCATGAATTCCACATGATCTCCTACCTAGTCTACATAGTTGCCTTCCAAGGCAAATTCAGAGGGTTAAACACTGAAGTATCTTTAAATATACAACATGTCTACATTTACTACACTTAGTTGGAGTTCATTGCATCATCACATCACTACAAAAGAGTGAATGAAGCATTCCTAATGTATACAGTGTGTGACCTGGACAATGAGATACATATATGCATTTCATCTATTGCCAGGGCAGCAATGTCAGAATGGGCAGATTGGTATATTCAGTTTTCTACTTTCACTTACTTAAGGGTTTATGGCTATTTTGGTGCTCCTCTCATGTTACCAAGGTATCTGTCGGATGAAGTTGTGTGTATGAAGTTTCTTAGGAAAGTATTAGATGTTCACATTCGCTTGCAAAACAAAAAGAAACCAGCCTTCAGCTTCCCTTTAGAATTAGGAATTCACAGGTGTAGGTCATTAGAAGATGCCAAAATAATGGGTAACGAGTTAACTAAACTTGGTCTCAAGCCTTTCAACGAGAGACGATCTTATGATCCCCATGGTGTCTATGTAGCTAGACTTGGTCAAAACTATGCTCATGTGCCCGCACTCGAGGATTTTTGGGCCAACTGCATAAATGATTTCGAGGTCCGAAGGCGTAGCAATAGTAGAATCACTCTTCACTAGATGAAGGATTTCATGTCTAAGGATATTGAGGGGTTATCAGATAATGACGGAGACGTGCTTCTCCCAGCTTACACTCGAAAGCAGATTGAGCAACAACCTGTTACACAGGTTAATTGGGCTAATAAAGAATGCATCTCATTGGAGGAAAGGACTCACCAAGTTGTTGAATATAGTAAGACTTTCTTGGTCCTTAAAAGGAAGAAGTCCATTCTAGTAGCAGAGTCACCAAGGATACATTCATCTCTTCCTTCTTCTTCCAAAGCTCAGTTGAAGATGAAAGGAAAAATTTAGGAGGTTGTAAAGGGTAGCAGGTCAACAAAGAATGCAAAATAGAGGTTGGACTTCACGGGTATAGTCATATAGGAGCAGTCAGGTATGTGCAGGATCATGATGGGCCAAAAAGTGGCGATATATAAGTGATATGATGGCCCATGTGTCTGATGATTTTTTTTTAACCCAAAATTGATGAAACGAAAAGGATTTTTAAAGGAGATTCTCAGCTTTCCACCCATATAAAATATGCTTTACTTTGAATTTAATAAATAATTATTATTCATGTTCTATTTAAATTACGACTAAAGTCCTGATTGATAGGCTGACTAAAAAACATCTATAGCTTTCAAACAGTATCATATTTTTTGAATCCAAAACATGCGTCACATTCTATGATTTGCACACTATAGGATTAAAAAAAAATGAATTTCATGAAGTTTTGACCAAGTTAAGTTGGTTAGACATATGAGTTTTTATAATTTTTAAAAGTTGTAATAAAAAATTAATAATTAATTGTTTACTTGGAAAAAAAATTATAAAAAAATATGCATCACATCAGGACATGAGTCCTCTAATTATATCTAAAATATTATTAAAAAATATTATCATTTTATTGCGGTTAGGGTGGTCAGACAGACACCTACTTCTTATTTTTTCCCTGAAATATAAGTACTACTACATTGAAATTTCAAATTTTCACCAAATAGAATTTTTTTTTTTAATAACCTAGTAGTTTAGAAACTACATTCAATTTGCTACAGATTCTATTCTTACATATTTTTGAAATAATATACATAGCTTATTCAAATTTTTACGTCAAGTTGCCTAACTCTGATTTTTTTAAATTTTATCGCCACTTAAGGGCCTTTTTTTTCATGATGATCTTGCACATACCCAACCAATGGTTGAAAAAGAAGCCCCTCCATACGAGCCCATACCTCAAGAGGAAACAAAAGATGTTCCCTTGACACATGATCTTTTGCCATCCTCGAGGTCTTCACCAATTCACATTGACTTGGAAGACGAGGAGGTGGAAGAAGATGTTGCAGTCGTACCTCCCATGGATGTTAATAGAGATACCACATCTTGGCTTGAGAGATCCTTGAGAAGGACAAGAAGACCTCCATATCAAGTAAATTTTGATGACTTTAATGTGTATCAGGAAGCACCCAAGAAGAAGGCAAATAAACAGATCCACTTTGAGATAAATCCTAATGGTGAGATGGTCATGGAGATGACCACACCTCCTGAAAATAGAAACAGGGATGAGGTGGATATGGATGATTTTTTGATGGTGAAAGTCAATCCTGGAAAGAGCACTAGGCATGCTGACATGAGTTTTTTCAAGATGGTAAGTGAAAACATTCAGGAAAGAGTGCAAAAAGATGGGGAAGACAAGGCAACCCTCAAGGCTGAAAACCGTCAACTACGTTTGTACATCTCAAACCTCATTCATGGCACTTCACAAACAACACAGTTGTTGCCCCAGGTTTTAGAGACACCAGCTGTTCAACAATAGTTGAGACAGTTGGTAATTTGTGGGAAACAGACATAGGAGTGGATTGAGGAAATCATCACTAAGGGCACAAAAATTCTAGCACAGATATTTCATCTGAGATATAAGGCCCATGATTTACTTCAAGGCATCTAGGGATTTGAGCAGTTGATTGCAGAAGTCAAGCCTATGTATGAAATCATTATTGCAGATATAGATACAACATATGGCTCAACCGCTGCTAGAGAACATAAAAGATAAATTCTTGCATGGAAGGAATATCACTTCTTCAAAGTGAAAACTTATGAAGGGATGTCTGAGGAGCTTATTGTGTACAAGAAAAGGGTTGTTGATGCTCTTGAATTCATAAGGGAGTTCGTCACAAGAATTCCTTGTCGATATTGTCAGGGTGATGGTTCCTATGTTGGGCTTGATGAATTCCAAACACAATTTCGGAGTGTTGTTCATAGCAGCAATGGAAGTGACAGAAAAATGAGTCAGCTTTCGATGATGTCAACAAAGTTCGAGAAAGCGTCTAAGGAGAATGAAGATTTCCTGAGATCTATTGCAGATGGTGAAGAAATATTAGAAAAGCGAAACTTTGTTATTGATAGTACTGATGCACCTGATCGAGATACAATTTCCTTCTTTTTAGCAGATGTGTTTGAGATATAAAATTAGCTTTCATCTAGAAGCTTTCTTTATATTATTGTCTTAATTCTTATATATTCTTTTGAGAAGAGAAAGAAAACAAATGTAATGAGTTGGCATTTCCAATTTTACATGCTTTCTTAGTTGTAGATGTTTATCTTCTTTAGGTTTAGAAATAAAGCTTGCATGTTGGCAAGAATTAGTTGTAAAAGCAAGGAGATTTTAGGGTTCCCTACTCCTCTGCTTAGTTTTAAATAAGAGAAATATTTGCTCATTTTTCTTTAACCGTGCTTGTGATAACAAATTGTTGTGCCTATGCCTTCAAGTTTGTTATTGATTAGTTTCAGTTCACTTTGTGTTAAGAACAAGTTTGCATGCCTCTTTTAGCTGCAAATCCTTGTTTAGTGCATATGTTTTGTGTCAAGTGTTAATCTGGTTTGATCGCATGTTGCATGTATTTTGGTACAACTTGTTATCCCAGAATTGTAATATCTTGTACTCAAAGTTTGAGGAAATAAAGTCTCGTGCTTGCTTTGTTGCCCCGATATAAAGTCTCAGATTTCTGTTTATTGTGTTTTTCTTATATGATATCCTTTTCGCATTGCATTGAAATTCAGTAGATGTATGTTGGAAGAGGGTTTATCTAAGTATCTGTGTCAGAGAATCAAATCATGTTCATTTCTAAACTCTCTTTCTCTACGTTTACTTGAGAGGCTAGAAACATATTTAGCGTAAGTTAGTTGTAGTTGATAGTTTTATTAAAGAGAAAACCTCAGCTACATCGTTAAGAGTTCTATAACCTTGTGTTCTCATGGATGAAACAAAAAGATAGGAAAATTAGCTCTAGTTTACTTTCTTTTAGCAAACCCAGCAAAAGAGGGAGCTTCCCCTCCGAATTTGAAGAGTAGTTTACTGCACATAGTTGTCTGTTTCCAAACCGCATTCCAGAGGTGCAATTTGAAATGCCAACAATTTTTTGACACCCATTGTGAGCCACAAGGAATAGAATTTTAAGAAAGCTTACGCTTTATGACATGTGAATGACTCTTTGGTATCCTATTGCTCCAATTCAACAACCTGATCTTACACCTCTAATTATCCAGCCAAATCTTGAGATAATTGAAGGAGAGCAAGCAAACATTATCAACAGCCTAAGGAGTTTCATCTTTGAGAATGAGACCCCTTCTCAATGGAGAAAAGTTGCTAACATACTAGACAAAGAAGAAAGGAAAGACAATATTCCAGTCGAAAGATTTGTATTTCTTGATCCCGCGTGGAATTAGACAATCCTGGCTTACATTGTCTATACACGAAGGAGAAATCCTCTATTTTTAGAAGACATCAATATTGATCCTTTCTTGCTACATCATATCCAAGTTGGAGAGCCATCCAATGAAGCTCCTAAAGTCATCACCATACCTAATATCAAGGAAGAAGAACCTAAAGTCAAGCAAGAAGAATCTGCAGCTCAATTAGGAACAATGGGTGACAACAACAATAACAATAACAACATCTTCAACAACAACCACAATTGGAGGCACCCGATCTTGCTGCCTTGGGGCAATCAAATTGGACCTTTGTTCTTGGCAGAAAATCATGAACTCCCTAAGGGATCAACAAATCACTTTTCGCGATTCCATGGCAATGAAACACATCATGATGATCATGTTTCAACCTTCTCAATAGCTTGTGGTGTCTTGCATGTAGAACATGAAGATATTATAGTACGTCTCTTTGTTGAGACCCTCAACGATGCTGCTACCGAATGATTTCACCACCTGGAACTGGGTTGTATTAAAAACTAGGCTACTATGAGTGACAAGTTCTTTACAAGGTTCAAACCAGCAGAAGATAGTCATTGATTGTTTGTTCAGCTATCCAATTCAAAATGGAGGCCCATGAACCAATGAGAGAGTTTGTGGCAAGGTTTAATCGCCTTGTTATGCGTATCTCACATACACTCAATCTATCACCCAAAATTTTGATGAGTAGTTTCATTAACGCTCTCCCCTCTGAGATAGCCTTCTTCCTCAAGTCGGCTAACGAAACAGAATTAGAAAATGTACAGCAAGGTGCGATAGAGATTGAAGACAACATGATCACTAGTGGAAAAATGAAGGGAGATTCCATCAGGATTTTAGTTCAAAGTTCTATGGATCCACTGTTACAAAAGGTGGCAAATGAAATGACTATTCTCAAGAGGTAGTTTCCCACTCATCCAACACTTCCTGTTCCACCAGTACCACTTGCATTTCCTGCACCACAACAATATCAAGCACCATAGTAATATCAAGCATCGCAGCAGTCGTTTCAACCAAGGAGGAACAACTTTCAACCCTACAACAACTTCAGGCCACAAGGGCAACCTCCACCAAGGCAAGCAGCTGACAGTACATAGAATGTTGTGTTTTCCTCTTTTCATGATACCAATGAACACACTAGCTCCTCGTGTCTTGAGAATTTGAGGATGACTCAGATCATGGGTTTTGCCAAAACTGCACCAGAGTCAAGATTTGTACCAACTCCTAGTTCAAATGTTGTCTTACCACATTTGTACCTCTACAAGTGATGAATGCAATGGGATACTTTGAAAGTGAACCTGATATTGAAGAAGAAGAAGAGGATCCTCATCATTACTCTCTTGCCGTGAATCCTGAAAATCGTATATCTCTTGTGTTCACATGAAATCAACATCAGAAAGCACAGGATGAAGAGAGACTGAAGGTACAAAGAGAAAAAGAAAAAGGAAAGGAAGCAACTTCTACTTCCAAGTCTTGTCAAGAGAACATAAGTGTAGTCACCTAAAAATGACTTAGGCCTGCAAGCAATATTTTACCACCTTTCTTCCTAGCATAATTATAACATTTTAATTATGTTTCTAACCCACATTCAACTATTAATTAAATAATTCATAATTATTTAATTAATTCATAATCTCTCATTCTTCATGATTATTAAATAAATAAATCTTATTTATTTATTCTAATATGTCACTAATTGTCAAAGTCTTCTAAATTAAATAAAGTCATCAATTTATTTAATTAATCCTGATCATTAAAGTCATCATGATTATTAAATTAATATATTTTAAATATATTGATTTAATTCCTAAATCCTCTCTTAATTAAATAAATTCATTTATTTAATTAATTAATTAATTATCTCTTCTAAATTAAATAATTATTATTAATTATTTAATTGTCGTTTGTGACATTTACCTATTTTTAAATAAAACAATTTATTTAAAAGTGACTTCACATAGTTAACTGATTCTTCTTTTAGTAATTGATTTCAAAAATCAATTACTCATTATCTCACAAATCTTTATTTTGAATTAATTTAATTCAAAAGGGAAATATTCTTCTACAAATCAAGTAATTTCTAAAATTACTGATTTTCTAAAATCTTATCCTCTTGTCTTCTGATTTTTACTAATTTTATCTCAACTGTCACATTCAGTCTTGATTTAATTCATTTAATTAAATCTTATTCACACATATGGGTATTTTTCCCTAACCCTAAATGAGAGTTGCCTTATTGAATCTTGACCTTTGATTCTAGGGCATTCTTCAAATCTCTCATCTTGTTCGTCCGTTCAAGATTGCATTTTCTATAAAATGACAATCTTGATCTCATTTTTGGGATGGATGAATCATTATTATTTCTTAGCATTTTTATAATCTCATTTATCATCAATCGTCATATCACACACTAGGCTTAATATTACTATTTGCATAATAGGATTAAATAGCTATTTGCATATTAGTTTATTTAAAAATCCTTCAAAGGTTTTTGCTAAGGCTAGGCATTTTAGAGTTTGCTCACAAAGCTGAGGGCATTCATTTTCATAACAGCAAGCTTGAGGAGGTACAATGGAAGTAGTCATGGAGGAGAGAAATGGGTGAGATTGTTCTAGTCTCATTCCATTTTCTTTCATATTCTCCTTTGCATTCCATTGAATGATTATTTATATTGCATGCATGTTCTAATCAAGATTTGTTTTGCAGGATTTAATATTTTAGATCATTACAATAAGTTCTCAAGATTCGTCTTTGGAAAATTTTGATATTGTAGACTCCTTGATGAAGAACAAAGTACAGATTTCTCAGGTAGAATATCTCAAAGATCACCCAGAACAAGTCAATTGACTTCTCAAGTTTGGTAAGAAAGGACTAGTAAAGCAACTAACATTGCTTGAATCATTCGTTCTAGCGAGAGACGAGCCTAAGCCCTTCTATATTTCTTTGTATATGGGGGGTTATAAATTGAGCAATTGTACCATCGATTCAGGAGCCTCGGATAAGATCATGCCTCTACAACTGATGAATGCTTTAGGTATATCATGCACTAGTACAAAAGACATATGTTACTCACTAGATTCTAAGTTGATGTTGTTAGTTGGACAGTTGAAAGATACTCAAGTGAGGCTAGCGGCTTTCCCAAAGAAGAAGATTATGATGACCATCCTCGTAGTTGACATTCTAGCTAGCTACAATATGCTATTAAGCAGAATTTTTTGTAAGGACCTCGATGGAGAAATACAAATGGATTGGTCCTCTATGACCATTCCAATAAATAATGGTACTTTCAAGTTGGAACTAGAGCTCAAGTCTCGATTTGCAGTGGTCAAGTCTCAAGATCAGTAAGCACAAGTTTTGTTTCAAGAAACGGGTCCTAGGACTTATGTTTTGCTAGAGGAGATAAACGATGAAGAAGATCAGAACAGTGAACCCATCAAAGGAAAGTTCACAAAAGAAGAAAAAGGAAAGAGTAAGGTATGCTCTGAAGAAAAATTGATAGAAAATCCAGAAATGTGGACCATGCAATTCGATGGGAGTTGCTCGACTGCTAGTTCAAGAGCGGAAGTTGTCATAATTTCTCTCAAAGGAAAGTTGTATGTGTTTGCATATCGCTTGCAATTCGATTGCACGAATAATACAGTTGAATATGAGGCACTTTTGTTAGGTCTCAATAATGCACGAGATATGGGTATTAAGCAACTCAGATTTGAAGGTGATGCAAAACTGATCGTCAAGCAGGTCAAAAATTAGTATCAAGTGAGGAAAGATTGCCTTCGATGCTATAAATACAGGGTCTAGAATGCAATCGATTGGTTTGAGGCATTTGACATTAAGTACCTTCCGCATGCAAAAAATAGCAAAGCAGATGCCCTTGTAGTATTTTCTTCTCTTTTCATACCAAATGTTGATCTTTGCCAAAGTGCTTTTGCTATTGAGCTCATACACAGACCCGTCGTTCCTGAAAACAACCAAAACTAGAAAGTTTTCAATGATTATGATCATATCAAGGAATTTCTCACTATGCAAGACAACTTTGAAGGCTTATTCTTTGAAGGGAGATCATCTCCTTTTAGAGAGTCATTAACTAAGGATTCTAAGGTCACCAAGTCAGTCATTATTCAGCTACAGGAAATCAAATTTCCAAAGAAGAAGTTTCCTTGGAAAAAAAATTTGACAGACAAGACAGACATAAAAAAGATACTGGATCCTCCAAGGAAAAGGATTCTATGCATCTGAAAGGAAACAAAATTCCTAAAGGTTTAGTTTGCTTAGAAAATATGTTTGATAGACATGACAGGTGTATCAAATACCAAAGAGACTCAAGTGACAAGACTTTTTCTGATTATCACCCAGTGAACATTGGCACTGAGGACAAGCCCTGACTTGTAAACTTGGGCAATTGTTGTACACTAGAAAAGAGCAAAAATTTGATCGCCCTATTCAAACAGTATCATGATGTTTTTGCATGGTCCTACGAGGATTTGAAAGTCTTCACACCCACATAATTGTCTCACATAATTCCATTGAAACTTGATGCTAGGGCTTTCAAACAGAAACAGAGGCATTACAATCTGCTCATCCAAGACACAATCTATGCAGAGATACAAAATATGGTGGATGCCAAGATCATTTTTCTGATTCGTCATTCTAGTTGGGTGTCTAACATAGTTCCTATGTGAAAGAAGAATGGAGAAATCAGAATTTGTGTTGATTTCAGGAACCTAAATCAATCTTCTTTGAAGGATAATTATCCATTGTCGATCATTTATCACACCTTGCAGACTATCACTAGGTCATAAATGCTCTCTTTACTTGATTTTTTTTTTGGGTATAAGAAAATTGCAGTAGTTGAAAATGACTAGTTTAAGACCGCATTCACCACTCCATGGGGAACATTTGCATATGAAAGAATGCCTTTTGGTCTTATTAATATGGGTGTGACTTTCCAGAGAGCCATGGACTTGGCGTTCAGAGACTTGAAAACTAAAGTCATTTTTGTTTATCTAAATGATCTCACTATCTTTTTAAAGAAGTAGCAAGATCATTTCTCTCATTTGACTGATGTTTTTGAAAGGTGCAAATATCATCATATTTCCCTGGATCCTAAGAAGTCCATCTTTGCAGTAACTGAAGGAAAATTACTCGGTCATATTGTTTCAAAGGAGGAAACCTGAATTGATCCAAATTAGGTTGAATCTATAAAAAAATTGTCTCTTCCAACCAGCAAGACTGGTGTACATTCTTTCTTTGGTAAAGTGAATTTCATACAAAGGTTTGTACCAGATTTCTATGAATTAACAAAGGACATGTATACCATGATGAAGAAGAAGTCCTCTTTCAAGTGGATAGAGGAAGGAAAGAAGGAATTTGTTGCAATCAAATAAGTTATCCGTCGAGCACCAATGTTGGTTTGCCTTGATTTTGAAAAAGAGTTTTATTCTTTACCGTTATGCATCAGAGCACACTATGTCTATAATATTAACACAAAAGTTGAACAAAGAGACAAAGTCTCCTATTGCATTCATGAGTAGTAGTTTCAAGGCCAATGAAACACAATATTCTCAAATTGAGAAGAGAGTGTATGCAGCAGTTTGGGCTCTCAAAAATTTTAGATTCTACATCTTGAACTCACATACAACGGTTTGTGTGACTAATCCAACAGTAAAATGTGTTCTAACCCAGCAAGAAATGGGATCTAAAAGAGGTAATTGGGTTGCAAAAGTTCAAGAGTACAACTTGGAGATTCAACCTGTTATCACATAATCTAGCAGCGCTCGATTCATGGATACCCCCTACGAAACTACTCTGTTTCCTAGGACCGTGTGTTCCAAGCACGTAAAACGAGATAAGATTGTTTTATGAGGTCTCTAATCTTACCTAATTCGGGTAGGTGACGATAGGCTCGAGTTTCGAGTTTAAAGTTTGACTCCTTTCAAACCCAAGAGTTAAGTCTTTTTTTTTTCTTTTTGGTGCTCAAGCGGTGAAAATCACCGCCGTTGCACCTTTTTCATACTCTATTTTTAGTGCTCGAGCGATGATTTTCACCGCCGTTGCACCTAATAAAAGTTTAACTCTTGGTGCTCGGGCGGTGAAAATCACCACTGTTGCACCTAAAATTTTATAACACATTGGTGCTCGAGCGGTGATTTTCACCGCTCGAGCACCTATTTGCTATTTAAGACGAGTTCGTCTGCCGCATTCAATGCGCATGATTTAAGTTACTTTTTAGGTTTTTAACTCAAACATGTGTTATTTTCGCATGTTTTCTTTTAGACTCCTCTCCACACATCGCTCTCGTGCTATCACAAGTCGCTTCCCTTGAGCTCGAATCTTGTTTTCAACCTCCAGCACACAGTTTTCACTATAATCTTTGCCTGGTTATCGCACCATCGAGGTATGTTCTTCATGTTTTGTTTTCGTTTCTTTAATTTTGTTAAAATCTTTTCATTTCTCATTGGTCTTAGGCGTTATTCTTGACAACACCTATTGCTTAGTCTTTTCCTTTCTCTTTGCTTCTACCCTCGCATCTGTTCGTTTCTCCTTAGCTTAATCCTGTCGTTTTTACCTCGCAACCCTAGCAAATGTCGTGGCAAAGTTTTTCTCTGCCCTCACGTGCGTCGCCTTTTTAGTTTTTCATGCATTGGTGTTCAGGCGAGGTATTCACCGTCGTTGCACAAAAATGCAATCTTGACTGGTGTCTTGGTGGTGATTTTCACTGCCATGACACCCAACAACTTTGACATGTCGGTGCTCGAGCGATGATTTTCACCGCCTCGAAACTAGCATTGCCAAGCCCCAAAATTCTCCAAGTCACACTTCGGTGCTTGAGCGGTGATTTTCACCGCCTCGACACCAAACCAAAAATAACACTTCAGTGCTCGAGTGGTGATTTTCACCGCCCGAGCACCAAACCAAAAATATCACTTCGGTGCTCGAGCGGTGATTTTCACTGCCTGAGCACCAAAATCTGGACTCTTTCTCTAACACCCTGAAATGTATCTTTTCTTCATTTTCGCTTCCACGCTCATTTTCTCACCTCGTTTTCCACACCATACGGCCAAAACACAGTGACTCCATATCGCCTGTTCATTTCACGTTTCCCCGTATGACATTTATTTCCTGACAAACATTGAATCCGCCATTCTTGCAGTTAATTTCCAAAGTTCCATCAAAAGGTCCTCGGAGATAAGAAATACATTAGTCTTTGCTCCCTTAAATGTCAACTGAAATGCCACCATCATCTCCTAAAGATAAGGATAAGATGAAGTATAAGTACTAGGGCATTTTCCCTTCGATCGTGGTGTTGTCCAAGGTGGATGAGATCAAAGATACCGAGATCGGTCATCAAGATCTGGCAGATTTCATGAAGAGGATCCAACAGAGGCCATGGAATGAGAATCTGAAGGCCATTGTACATAACAATCTTCATACGGTATCTACTTTCCCAACTTCAGCTCATCACACAGAGTTCGTACTTCAAATTGATGCTTACTATATCCAAGAAGACAGAACTATGAGAGATTTTGCATGTCAGGTTGTAATGAGGCTTGACGGTGAATTCTTCGATATAGTCTTCAAAGTTCCACAAATGGAACAGTCCACTCCCATCACGATCCAGAAGGCTCAATAGATATTTGACAATGATTCAGTCAAGGCCAAGGCATTGATCAACTCACAATGGTTGAAGACTCCCCAACATGTTGTTTCTAGGTGGCCTAAGGGACTCCCCAAGAGTGACTTCAAAGAAGATGTGAGAGACATGATTACCTTGTTAAGCAGAGTTAAGGGTTTTCCCGAATCCTCTCATTTTCAAGATTGGATGTATGAATACATCCTGATCATCAGAAGGAGGAAAGTACACATTGATTGGGGAACACAGATCAGTGACGAAATCCATGAGTAGCTGATCAAGGTACCTACCACCTTGAAATTTTATATGACTTCTTTCTTGGTGTATGCAACAGCAATAATGAGGCAGTTTCCAGGTTTATCTACCAAAGGTAATAGACATTCTACCCCTATCTATGATTATTATTACCAATTGAACCTGAGGGAAAGCTTCCACCACTTCAAGAGAGTCACAGATGCTTTCTTTGCTCCTTTGTTGTTCACTTTTAACCCGACTCTGGAGAAGAAGAGAATATTAGATGAAGCTTACAAGGCGATCAGCAAGGTTGGATGTGTTTTTCTACAATTCCCAACCTTTAGTTACAGAAGGGTGGGTTGTTTCACGGGATGTCTTTATATGCTTCCTAGGTACCCATCAGACAAATGGATCCTGATGGAGTTGTGCAGGAAATTAATTTCAGTGCACAAAGAACGACAAAGGAATCATAAGCCAAGTTTTAAGTTTCCATTAACCATTGGCAGATACACGATCAAAATTGTGCAGAAGGCCAAGAATGTTTTAGAAAAGATGCACATAATGACTATCAAGACCTATAGGTATAGGCGTGAATTTGACTTTAGAGATGTAAAGAAGAAACTCAAGAAAGGTCACAGCCATGTTTACCATTTTGAAGACATATGGGAAAAATGTAGAGATGAGGAGGATGTACGTAAAATGGATTTCTACAGGTTAATAGCTGAACAAATCAGGGCCCTCCATACTGATTTTCCTGAAGATTTCACAGATCCAGGAGACATCCTCAATTCTACCTATGATGAGGATAATATCGCCGGGAAACCTTTGCCTCCAGTACAATGGTCCAAAAAAGAATGTACTTACATGAGGGAAAGGCTAGCCCCTATCCTACACAACACAACAGAATGGCTTCACAAGCATGGCCATTAGATGAAAGCCTTCAAGACAGATTTTGAAGGTGAGCTTCCCAAAGAAAAACCTAGTCCACGGCCAGAATCCCGCGCCAAAGAAAAATAGGTCGCGATTCCCTCTTCATCCCAAAAAGGGCCAAGGATCAAGTTCACTGTGGGGAAGAATACTCCACAGACCACTGAAATACGAGAAACAAGGGCTACCACTTCTCGTACAAAAGAGAAGGAGCTTGTTTTCGAGGAATTATCTTCAGATGAGGAAGGAGGAGATACAGAGTTTGAATCTGAAGAATCAGATGATGAAGACTCTTGAGAAACTAAATCAAATGAAGAAGAAGAGAAATCACATGAAGAGGTTGAGGAATACCAAGAGGATGGGCAGATTTTGTCCCCTCTTCATAATGAAACTGAAGAGATCCAAGTATCTTCACCAGATCCTGTCTGCCTTCCTCACATTCCTTCAATTCCTAAATCTCCTGTTCCTCCCATTCCTTCTTCTCCTCTTCCTTCCATAGTTACAGGAGTAGAAGATGTTTCTTCCCTACTAGTAGTATCAACTGTGTCGGTTTCTTCTGCAGTTGACCGAACACAAAATATCAATGATCTATCTAGTTCGCCAGTTTGTATCCCCAATTTGTCATCTCCATCTTTTGATATTTCTTCGGAGGCTGAATTTAACAGATTCATGAATGAATCTTTGTAGAGTAAGCTTGGTGCGCAAACAGTCGGGGCCATAATGACAACAACAGTGCCCATAGTTACTATCTCAGTTATTCCTTAAGGAGCCCCTGCAGCTCAAGAATTAGCGGTAACATGAGATATATATACTTCTTCCCTCCCTCCTTGGTTGGTGTCGCAGGTTCCTAAGTGCAAGAAGCAGATGATCTCCCCTGATGAGCTGGACCTGGAAGAAATACCTCCCCCCAAGATCAAGGAAAAGAAAATGGCTAAGGTGTTGTCAAGACTCCATGTTGATAAAGCTGGCCAGAAGTTTATTGAGGTAGGTTTTCCTTCACAACCAGAGGGTGATGTAAGTATGGAGGATTATACTATGCAAAGGATACAACTTGGGAAGGTAACCAATGAAAGTGCTAAAGCAGACGCCCAAGTATTATTAGATGCCCTAGCAGGAAGGCTTGACAAGATGGAGCAAGCTAAGAACCTATACAAGGAGAAGTTTGAACGCTATGCGAACATCTTGAGAAACATAGCGGGATCTTCAATGGGTGATACCCAATCTATGACCTTGGTGAATGTTGAAGAACCAGTTGTACAAAAGGTAGAGAAGCTTGCAGCCAAGGGTAAAATATTTAATGAGTTCATTGAAGAGATCATAGATCATGGGACACAGGTCATCACCACCGCAAGTGAAAAGAAAAAAATAGCCCAGCTACAAACTGAGCTTAATAAAGAAGAAGAATCACTTGTGAAAGGGCTACATGAAATGGAAAGGGCCTTATCATCATGGCTAAAAATGAAAGAATCCAAGATCAGAAAATTGGTGAAGAATGGAGTTATACCTGACAAGGATAAATATGTGGAAGTGAAAGAATCGGTCAAACAAAAAATCTAGGTATTAAATTTTTTGGCTGATGACATTCACCAGGTACAGGAGGATGTAGAAGGTTACTGGGTTCTTCTAATAAATGGAATGGAAGAGTTACCGGGTGATATCCTTGATGATGAACACACCTTTCTTCCTCTCAGTGAGATAATTCAAGTGTATAAAAAGGCCTTCATGAAGCTGGTGGATGATAAAGGTTTTTCCAAAAACACCATGCACATTGTGTGTGATCTGCGGCTTTCACTTGATTGTTTCAAGGCTCATCTTCAAAGGTGTAAAAAGGTTTTCTCATCTGCTAAGAAGATGATTACCAAAATACACACGCTGGAGGATTATACAGTTGGGCCATACGAAACTTTCCTATAGGAGACTGCAAAGAAATATGAAGACTTTCGCGCCTAGTGCAAAGAACAATAGTCTTCTTTTTGTCTAAAGTATTCATCAATTTTGGTGTCCCCTGCTTTGCATATTGTAAATATTTTTTGACATCTTAAATGTTTTTTTGTAAATTGCAATTGCACTGAAAACATGAGGTGCGATTATGTAGAAATAAATTACACTTAGTTAGATTAGGGTTTCCTATTTTTACTCATCTGATTCCCTAATTTTTCTCTTCCCTCTTTTCTATAAATAAGAGGGATTTATTTTGTAATAGTTACCTTTTGATATTTTGCAATGAAGTGTTGCTCCTTTGAAACCAGCATTGAAACTTTGTGTTCAATATTGTGAATCTACATCTAATCAATAAAGAAGAGGATTGCATACCAAACTTTGTGTTGGAATCGATTGTCTTATGTTTTGATTAGATTGGTAGTGATTAGTGTATGAGATTGAAAGGGATTCAAGTGGTTTATGTAAACTTTGTGTTACATTTATCATTTGGATTTGTTTATGTTTGAAGGTTTTTGTTGAAGGATCTACAAGACTTTGTGCTTGTAATCATTCATGTGGTTCGAGGAATTGCTGTATCTAAGAAGACTTTGTGTTTCTAATACAAAAAATGATACTTCCATAGGGTTCAACATTTAAAAGTCTACGAAACGACTTTGTGCCTTTGTAAGCTTTCCATTTTCCTTTTTTCCTTTGTTATTATAAATCATACCTGGTATTTCTACGATGTGCTTTGACAAGATAGAAATATCGACATTACTGTTGTTGTTAATTTTAAGTTATCAGATCTAGAGATTTTCATCGTGAAGCATTGTAAACATCTTCTCTGAAAAAAGAGAGAAGTATGAATGTAACACACCCCCCCATTTCATGAGTATAGTGTACATTTCGTAAGTATTTCTTTAAGTTTACTATAGCTTCTATTTAGCAATAAGAAGGGTGCCTCCCCTTTCTAAGAGGAGAGATTATATCTCGCATAGCTGTGGCTGAAGTCTAGATGGCGTAATCTGTTGAAAAGTTGATTACACTATTTTCACCCAACACAAGCGACCAAACTCATCCATGGGAGAGCTCTATGCCAGTTGATAGTTGAATATGGTAATAAGAATCTCAAATAAAAATGTATACCAGAACTCAAACCTGAAGAGAAAGAGAATCTTCCTATGGTCCTACTGGTCGAGTCTGTAGGAGAATGGTTCACAGAGATATGGTACTACCTAGCATATGGTGATTGTCTGAGTCATCTGGATAAGCAACAAAGGAGGACATTGAAATTAAAAGCCCAAAATTATGTGATAATAAGTAATGTTTTATATAAGCGGGGGCTTGATGGAAAATTTTTGTTGTGCATCACCAAAGACCAACAATGGCGTTTGTTAGAATATTTTCATAGTCAAGCATGTGGAGGTCATTTTTCTTCAAGGGTGACAACTTTTAAAATCTTGTGAGAATAGTTCTTTTGGCCGACTATGTTTTGCAATGCATATGAATGGGTACACAATTTCCAGTCGATCTGATCAGTATAGCTCCCAGAATCATAAATTCATCTGAAGGTCAGAATACAAGCAAGAACTAAAAGCTCATAAAAATGGCTAACACTGGTAAAGATGGGTGTCCCTGGAGGAGATAGGCACTTGAAATTTTGAAGGGTCAAATGAAGTTATCATTAGAAGTTTCCTCCAAACAAACTTCGTCATATTCGATCAAGCTTCATGATGAATCATTCAACTCGTCTATTGGATCAATCTAGAGGCCAAAAATCAGGATCAAACTGGAGATGAAAATTGAGAAAAAGTTGAAAATGATGGAAAAATGGTTTAAGTCTAGAAGAGATAGGCACCTCAAGCCAAGAAGGGTGCCCAAACTCTCTTTCCTTAGTAAATTTTCTGAAATTTTCAAAATTTGAAGATGAAGAAAAATGTCGAAGTTCATTGTACAAATTCGGATTAGGGTTTTGAAGAGGTAGGGCAAAAGAAAGTTGTTTTTCTCAAGACAAAGCTTATTTAAGGCACCTTTGTGTTACATTTTTTCATATTTTCTTGCAGGTGGAGTCTAAGGAGAAATAGAGAAGAAACTTCAAACCTTTCTTTTCAAGATTCAAGAGCTTAAACTTGCTGGTTTTTCAAAGTTTTTTATAAAATTTTAGATCAGCCCACAAGAAGACCTGCTTTTTCATGTTTGTTTCATCCAGAACATCAAATATTTGAAGAAAGGGATCAAATTTCTCAATTTCTATTGATCTAAGTCATCTCAGTTTATGATTTTGGATAATTTTTAAAGAATTTTCTCAAGTTGCAGGGGCTTCTTTTTCTTTGCATGTCAAAGAAAACTTCAAAATTTACAACTTCTAATCTTCTAGGTCCATCTTACACATTCTTTTGGACAAAACCCATATCACATCTTTTTCAGAGAAATTTCAAGTGGTTGCTTTTTCGATCAGACCTCAAGGTTTTCAACATCTAATCAACTGGGTTCATCCAAAATGTGCCTATGAACAATACCCATATGCTAACTTTTTTTGCTTGTTTTGGAGAAAATTAGGGTTTGTTGCTTTTTCAATCTACACTCGAAATTTTCAAAAACAAACGATCTAGGTTGGCTTGTAACAAAATTTTTAAGAAAACCCATATCTCATATTTTTTTTTGAAAATTTTCATCCATTTGACAAAGAAAAATCAACAAGCTAAAATAAAAAGTTATGCAAAACTTGTCAAAACAAAGGTGAGTTTACAGTCAATCTTCGAGTTTTGTAGAATGGAGTACACTCCCACTGAGTTTAAGACCAAATCCGCATTGTATCATGACTTCATTGAAACAACTGAAACTGACTTATACCACATTAAGCCAGTGTTTAATCTACATGCTTTAGAAGACACAAGCAATGTCACCATCAGGCACCTTGGCCATTCAGGTATTCTTACAAAAGCATCCATCCCCTTTTCAGTTCAAATCTTAGAATGCGTAATTTCTTGCATCAAGCATTACAATCTTGCAGCAAGGTAGATTGAGTCAGTGGATGGGAGAACTATTTGCAGCCTAAAGTTGGATATTATAGAAAAATGTTTCTCAATTCCACCTTGGCCTGGAAGTGTTACTATCTCTCGAGATGAATGTGAAAGTGTATGGTAAATTCATAAAGAGAAACACAACAAGAAGAGATTGCAACAAAATGGATTAAAGAAAAACATAAGACATTTCCCAAGAATGTTGGAAGAGGCGAGTTTAAGGTTCAAATCGCCATAATAATCACCTTGCTCAACTAGATTACAGGCCAAGAAAATGCAACTAAGTTTCAGCCCTGGATGTTTTACATGATATGTCATATCATTAAGAAAATAGAGTTATATGATTGGCCTACATTGATTAGTGACTTCCTTCATCATCAGATAATTGAGTATTTTAATAGGCATGAATTTCACATTATCTCCTACCTAGTCTACCTAGTTGCCTTCCAAGGAAAATTCAAAGGGTTAAACACTGAAGGATCCTTAAATATACAACATGTCTACAATTACTACACTCAAATAGAGTTTTTTTCATCATCACATCACTACAAAAGAGTGAATGAATCATTCCTAATGTATACAGTGTGTGACCTGGACAATGAGCTACATATACGCATTTCATCTATTGTCAGGGCAGCAATGTCAGAATGGGCAGATTGGTATATTTAGTTTGCTAATTTCACTTAAGGGTTTATGGCTATTCTGGTGCTCCTCTCATGTTACCAAGGTATATGTCGGATGAAGTTGTGTGTATGGAGTTTCTTCAGAAATTATCAGATGTTCACATTTTCTTGCGAAACAAAAAGAGACTAGCCTTTAGCTTCCCTTTTGAATTAGGAATTTACAAGTGCAGATCATTAGCATATGCCATAATGGGTAATGAGTTAACTAGACTTGATCTCAAGTCTTTCAGTGAGAGATGATCTTATGATTCCCATGGTGTCTATGTAGCCAAACTTGGTCATAACTATGCTCATGTGCCCGCACTCGAGGATTTTTTGGCCAACTGTAGAAATGAGTTTGCGGTCCGAAGTCGTAGCAATAGTAAACTCACTCTTCACCAGATGAAGGATTGCTTTTCTAAGGATATTGAGGGGTTATCGGATGATGATGAACACGTGCTTCTGCCAGCTTACACTTGAAAGCGGATTGAGCAACAACCTCTTCCATGGGTTAATTGGGCTAATAAAGAATGCATCTCGGTGGAAAAAAGGACTCGCCAAGTTTTTGAATACAGTAATACTTTCTTGGTCATTAAAAGGAAGAAGTCCATTCCAATAGCAAAGCCACCAAGGATACATTCATCTCATCCTTATTCTTCCAGAGCTCAGTCAAAGATGAAAGGAAAAATTCAGGAGGTTGTAAAGGGTAGCGGGTCAACAAAGAATGCAAAAAAGAGGTTGGACTTCATGGGTATAGTCATACAGGAGGAGCCAATGGTTGAAAAGGAAGCCTCTCCATATGATCCCATAACTCAAGAGGAAACAAAATATTTTCCCTTGACACATGACCAGGACTTTTCCATCCCCAAGGTCTTCACCAATTCACATTAACTTGGAAGACGAGGAGGTGGAAGAAGATGTTGCAGTCGTACCTTTCATGGATGTCAGTAGAGATACCACATCTTTTCTTGAGAGCTCCTTGGGAATGACAAGAAGAAGACCTTCATATCAAGTAATTTTTGATGACTTCAATGTGTATCATGAAGCACCCAAAAAGAAGGCAAAGAAACATATCCACTTTGAGAAAAATCCTAATGGTGAGATGGTCATGGAGACAACCACAACTCTTGAAGATAGAAACAGGGATGAGGTGGATATGGATGATTTTGTGATGGTGAAAGACATGAGTTTTTTCAAGATAGTATCTAAAAACATTCAGGAAAGAGTGTAAAAATATGGGGAAGACAAGGCATCCCTCAAGGCTACAAACCATCAACTATGTTTGTACATCTCAAACCTCATTAATGACACTTCACAAACAACACAGTTGTTGCCCCAACTTTTAGAGACGCCAATTGATCAACAACAATTGAGACAGTTGGTAATTTGTGGGAAACAAACACAGGAGTGGATTGAGGAAATCATCAATAAGGGCACAAAAATTCTAGCACAGATATTTCAGCTGAGATATAAGGTCAATGATCTATGTCAAGGCATCTAGGGATTTGAGCAGCTGATTGTAGAAGTTAATCCTATGCATGAAATCATTATTGTAGATTTAGACACAAAATATGGCTCAACCACTACTAGAGAACATAAAAGAAAAATTGATGCATGGAAGGAATATCACTTCTTCAAAGTGAAAACTTATGAAGGGATATCTTAGGAATTTATTGTGTACAAGAAAAGGGTTGTCGATGCTCTCGAATTCATAAGGGAGTTTGTCACAAGAATTCCTTATCGATGTTGTCAAGATGATGGTTCCTATGTTAGGCTTGATGAAGTCCAAACACAGTTTCAGAGTGTTGTTCGTAGCAACAATGGTAGTGACAAAAGAATGAGTCAGCTTTCGATGATGTTAGCAATGTTCGCAAAAGCATCTAAGGAGAATGAATATTTCTTGAGATCTATTGTAGATGGTGAAGAAATCTTAGAAAAGAGAAACTTTTCTATTGATAGTATTGATTCACCTGATTGAGATACAGTTTCCCACTTTTTAGCAGATATAAAGTCAACTTTCATCTAGAAGTTTTCCTTCCAACTTTCTTTCTATTCGTGTCTTTATTCTTATCCATTCTTTTGAGAAGAGAAAGAAAAAAAATGTAATGAGTAGGTGTTTCCTATTTTACATGCTTTCTTAGTTGTAGATGCTTATCTTCTTTACGTTTAGAAATAAATATTACATGTTGGAAAGTATTAGTTGTAAAAGAAAGGAGATTTGAGGGTTCCCTACTCCTCTACTTATTTAAATAAGGGTAGTCTTTGCTCATTTTTCTTTAACCATACTTGTGATAACAAATTGTTGAGACTATGCCTTCAAGTTTGTTATTGATTAGTTTCAGTTCATTTTGTGTTAAGAACAATTTGCATGCCTCTTTTAACTACAAATCCTTGTTTAGTGCATATGTTTTGTTTCAAGTGTTAATCTAGTTTGATCGCATGTTGCATGTATTTTGCTACAACTTGTTGTCCTGGAATTATAATCTCTTGTGCCCAAAGTTTGAGGAAATAAAGTCTCGTGCTTGCTTTTTTGCCCCGAGATAAAGTCTCAGATTTCTGTTTATTGTGTTTTGCTTATATGATCTCCTTTTTGCATTGCATTTCAATTCAATAGATGTATGTTGGAAGAGGGTTTATCTAAGTATCTATTTCAGAGAATCAAATCATGTTCATTTCTAAACTCTCTTTCTCTACATTTACTTGAGAGGCTAGAAACGTCTTTCACATAAGTTAGTTGTAGTTGATAGTTTTATTAAAGAGAAAACCTCAGTTGCAGTGTTAAGAGTTCTATAACCTTGTGTTTTCGTAGCTGAAACAAAAAGATAGGAAAATTAGCTCTAGTTTACTTTCTTTTAGCAAACTCAACAAAAGAGGAAGCTTCCCCTCCGAATTTGAAGAGAAGTTTACTGCACATAGATGTTTGTTTCC
This sequence comes from Sequoiadendron giganteum, assembly GCA_007115665.2. Classification (NCBI taxonomy): domain Eukaryota; kingdom Viridiplantae; phylum Streptophyta; class Pinopsida; order Cupressales; family Cupressaceae; genus Sequoiadendron; species Sequoiadendron giganteum. The sequence goes on along the minus strand of CM021106.1, from coordinate 442,724,930 downwards.
AAACCGCATTCTAGAGGTGCAATTTGAAATGCCAACAATATTAAGATCCTGAAATTCACAACCAAACCATAGACATACCAGCATACCATATTAAAATGTCATTATTTATCCTACACACATCCCATCTCAGCATCATATCCTAAAGACTTAAACTTGATTTAGACTTAGACCAAATCTATCACCCATCTATAATCAACAATCTATAATCTATCTACCCAAAAAAAAGATTCATAAGTTGTCTAGATCTTACACCCCTTTATCTATAACTTGTATTTTTTCTTGGAAGATTGTCTTCTCCAAGTAGAGGTCAAGTTAGCCTCTTAGTGGGATACATTAGCTTAGGAGCTTGGCTATTTCTAAGTTGTTATATTCTACTCCCCCGTCCATTGGATTGAATTCATTATTTTAGTTCAAGTTAAACATACAAATCAAATCTTGATCATCATTATCTAAGATCTAGATATACTTTTCACCTTTTTTGGTCTCACTATCCAAAGTATCAAATCGCTTCAAGTCAAAAGGTCTTAAAATCTCTCATATGCTAGTTGAAAATAGGTCTCAACTAAAGAAAAATATATAATATCAACAAGACCCTAATGTTGTCACCAAAAGCATGACTCATACCAAAGACCCATATGGATCATCCTCACATTTATTCATGTCAAGTGGGTTTGAACCCCCACCACAACCTAGTGTTGAGACTATACCTAATGTAGGTGGGAAAATTATAGACTTAACACCTAAAGAGTTGGCAGAAGCATAATAGGATGTTAATGTCATGAAACTTGTAGACTCTCTTCTCACAACAAATTGTGATCAATATTTCTTACCGGTAGCACAAGGATCCAAATTACATTCCACATTTGATACCACCCTCCCCCAAGACATCACCAACACCAACTCATCACAAACATTGGGGGAAAAAAGTTCAAACAACATTCCACAAAAAACTAATACCTTCACACAACCACCTAACAATAATTCTATACTGCAACAAACCAACCCTTTCGCACAATCTTCTAATAATGTGTCCGAACAATTTTCTTCCACCATTCTGCAATCAATAATACCAAAAAACTCGACCCAGGTATCTATACCTATTATAAACACTCAACTTCCACCATACAACTTCCAAATCACTAATCCATTATACCAATAAAATACTTCACACAATAACATTATCATTTCCATTCCAATTACTAATCCACAAATTTCTTCACATGCACAAGAATCTACATTGAAAATACACACAAGTACTTGAAGGGTGCACAATTTACTAATGGGGGTGGATTAGTAGATCTAATCATTTGAAAATTCTTAAATTTTCCTATAGTTATTAGATTATATGATTCTTCACACTTAACCCCACATAAGAAAATAAAAAGTAAGAGCGTAAAGCACACAAGAGGACACCAGATATACATGGAAAACCCAAGATGGGAAAACCCATTGTGAGAATAGTTGCTTGGAGCTGGTGTCCATATCTAGCCTCACAATCCAAAAATATACAAGTGAATTTTACACACTAAAGTAGGCACCAACCTATCGGAGACAAGAATCCCCTATGTGCTTGTAGGCATCAACCTACTAGAAACACCAATCCTCAATTGAAATAATACAAGTAGAACACTGGTCCTACTGGATTACAATGATAAAGCTTGTGGATCTTCAATGCAACACATACATGTGCCAAAGTTACAACTGAAACTCTTCCTTACTGCAAATCATCTTCTGATATAGGTGCACACGTTGAAATGCAATTATCCCTTTTATCTTCACCACCTTCTCTTCAATTTGTACCAGCAACCAACTCTTCTTCACACATGTGTAATTCTAGTTCATGCAGTCACACACATCATGCATAAAATGCATCTAAACATTTGAAATATATAAATGACATTATATTAACACTCTTCTATGTCATCCAGGTATTTGCAAATAGCTAGGTGGACCTAAATTCAAATACATGAAACGTGTAATAGGTCGGTCCAAAAACAAATTTTCTTGTCGCCAAAAGAACATGATATTGTGTGCTACCATAGGAGCCATAAGGTCATTTGCAGTAAGGAAGAGTGTCAATTGGGATAGTAGATAAAGCTTGTGGATCTTCAATGCAACACATACATGTGTGAGATTCACAACTGACACACTTCCTTACTGCAAATGATCTTCTGATATAGGCACACACATTGAAATGCAATTATCCCTTTTATCTTCACCACCTTCTCTTCAATTTCCACCAGTGAACAACTCTTCTTCCCACAGGTGTAATTCTAATTCATGTGGTCACACACATCATGCATACAATGCATATGAACATTTGAAATATATACATGACATTAAATTAACACTCTTCTATGTTGGTCAAGGATCCACAAATAGCTAGGATGACATAAGGTGGAGCTAAATTCAAATACATAAATGCGTAATAAGTCAATCCAAAAATAAAAAGATTTACCACAAAAAGAATATGATATTGTGTGCTACCATAGTAGCCTTAACCAAGTCCTATATTAAAACCACACGTGAGATTTGAATTTTGTACGCTACTAGTCGTTATCACACATGTCTTGAACTCCAACTGGTTGGCAGACATACACAAAGAATATTTTGTCACTTCAATATTTTTGCATGCTGAACATATCCTCTGAAAAATTAAAAATATGATAGAACTAGTGTATACATACTCTCCTCTGAAACTGTAGAGAAAAACTACATTTCTCAAAGAAATGTTGACCATAATTTTATTGCCAGAGAAAGCTCGCTGCCCTCAGAATTGAACTGATACATACTTTTGGGTCACCACTATCATAGAGAATAGATGCAAGCATGATATTGCAAGAATACAACAATTATACACACACTCCTTAGCAATTAATAATGTATATTTCTTGAGTTTGCATCTTGATGGTAAAATTACCAACACAAATTGAACTTCTGATATCAATGACATTACTGACAACCTTTGACAACAACCTTTAACATAAATGAAAACTTATGTTTAACAATCTCCCCCTTTGTCATTGATGGGAAACAACAAAATGTTGGGCCACCAAACTAGCCAGCTACACAAAAAAATATTACTCCCCTTGATAGATTTATCCCCCGTGGAAGATGTAGCATTTTGAGTTCATTTTCTCCCCCTTTGACATCAATGGAAAAGGTCAACACTTTCTCCCCTTCTAATACCACTCTGAAAAATGCATCCTTTAAGCCACATGACAATATCTTCTAATGTAGAGAAATGCAAAGCATTTCTCTGAACCCCCATTCAGCAACAACACTTGTTCATTTTTTTTATTCTAAAAACTCCTTCAATAACTTATATGATCTGAAAACAGGAAAAATACATGCTTCACACTTTCCTTGGACAAGTTGTCAATCTGCAGAGCCAAATATGTAATTGCAGAGAAATGCAGAGTTTTTCCTGGAACTCCTTCAGCACAACTCCCCTTGAGTCTATACTACTGTGCTTCTAAAGAATATTCCAGAAGACCACCAAGCCTTCTTGCAATAGGGAGACCAAGCTCCCCCTCAACCTGTGCTTCCTCTGGATTCAAGAGGAGGAAGAAAAAAGTCCCAGTTTCTATTGGAGAAACTCAAATGTCTCCTTAGGAAGTGGTTTTGTGAATATATCTGCTACTTTCTCCTTTGTCTCAACATACTCCAACTTTACCTCCTTTTTTGCAAATTTCTCCCTTAGAAAGTGCATTATTAATTTCTTTAAGATGTTTATTGAACTAGTATTATCATAAGGAATAGAGATAGGTTCATCAAACTCAATCTTCATCTCCTTCAAATTTTGCTTCATCCACAATACTTGAGTGCAACATGTTGGCACAATAATTATGTATTCTTCTTATATTGTAGATAAAGAAACCAAGTCTCATTTCTTGCTCAGCCAAGATACCAAATTATCACCAAGAAAGAATGCTCCACCACTTGTACTCTTCCAATAATCAATGCATCCTACCCAATTTGCATCTGTTTATGCACTTAAAGTGAAATTTTCACTCTTTGGATACCACATGCCAAAATCCACAGTAGCCTTCAAATACCTGGAGATTCTCTTCACTACTTTAACATGAGTTTCTTTAGGTGTTGCCTCAAATTTGGAAACCATTCCAACTACATGCATTATATCTAGTTTGGATGCTTTCACATACAAAAAACTACCAATCATGGATTTTTACAAGGTCTAACTTGTCGGAGAAGATTCATCATCTTTACTCAACTTACATCATATAACCATAGGAGTCCCCACCAGTTTGCAATCTTCCATCTTGAACTTGTTTAGTATTTCCTTTCTATAGTTGGTTGAGAAATAAAAATGACTTTTTTTTATTGTGCAATTTGGAGCCCAAGAAAGAAAGATAATTCACCTAGCATAAACATTTCAAATTCATTTTGCATTTCCTTGCGAAACTCTTTGCACATGTCATCACTGTTACCTAAAAAATTGATGTCCTCTACATAGACCACAACAATTAGGAGTTTATCTCCTTCTATTTTTATGTACAAATTACTATATGCACTTCCTCTTCAAAACCCTTACTTATGAAAGTATCCATCCAGTCTTGAATACCAAGCTCTAGGAGCTTGTTTGAGTCCATACAAAGCCTTCTTCAAACTGTAAACATAATTTGGATTATCAAAACATTGAAACCATTCAGGTTGTTCAATTTATACTTCTTCTAGTTGTTCATTCAAGAATTTTGACTTCTTATCCATCTAGTATACATTTAAGTTATTGAATGCTAAAAGAGTTAAAAAAATCTTGACTGCTTCTTGTATTGCTAACAAATAAAATGTCTCTTGAAAATGTATGCCTTCAACCTAAGCATACCCTTTACACACAACTCTTGCCTTGTTCCAGATCACTTCACCTTCTTCATTTAGCTTGTTTATGAAAATCCACTTGTTTCCAATCACATTCTTGTCTTTAGGTCTTGGGAGAAGTTCAGAAGTTTTATTGTTCATTATTTGATTCAGTTCTTCCTCAATATATTATATCCAACCTTTCTCTTTTCTTGCTTCTTTGTATGACTTAGGCTCTATCTTTGACAATAATGCAAAGTGTCCTTTTTCACTTTCTTTCTCAAGTCTCTTTTGGGTCTGAACCCCACTATCTTTGTCTCCTATAATCTGGACTTCAAAGTGGTGCTTCTGAACATACTTTTCTAGAGTTTTTGTAACAACTTATTTTGAGTCTTCAATAATGTTATGAATTGGTTATTCATCATCTTCAAATTCCAAAAAACTAGTAGATTGAATTTTTTCATCAACTCTCACATTTACACTTTCTACAATCCTCTTCAATATTTTTTGTAACATCTATATTCTTTACTTCCTAAAGAATAACCAAGAAAAATACCTTCATCAAATCTGGAATCGAAATTACCCAAATTCTCTTCATCTCTTTTGATGTAGCACTTGCTTCCAAATATTTTGAGGTTTATGACTAATGTTGGTCTTCCTCTCCATAGCTCATATGGTGTCTTATCATTATTGTATTTGATCTAAACTCGGTTCAAAATGTATACAACGGTTTAAGTAGCTTATCTCTAGTACATATTTGATACATTTACTTGACATAACATTGTCCTTTCCATCTCCTGTACAATTTGGTTCTTCCTCTCAAGAACTCCATTTTGTTGTGGAGTTTTAGGAGTAGAAAATTGTCTCTGAATCCCATGCTCTTCATAGAATTTTTCATACTTATCAAAAGTGAATTACCCACCTTTGTCTGATCTCAAAACCTTGATTGTCCTTCCGATTTCATTCTCTACTATGCCTTGAATGCCTTAAACTTCTCAAAGGCTTCTAACTTCTCTTTTAGAAATGTAATCCAAGTCATCCTCGTGTAATCATCAATGAGCATCATGAAATCCCTATCACCTTGTAGACTTTTTGTCCTCCTAGGTCCGCACAAATCTGTATGAACCAAATCTAATGGTTTTGATGTGGAATACTCCTTAGTAGGATATTTTTTTCTTGTGTGCTTTATTTCATGACATGGTTTGCAATTGGTAGAATAAGGCTTCTTAATCTTTGGCATATCCCAGACCATTCCTCTTGAGCTAATCTTTACAATATCATCAAAATTCATATGTCCTAACCTTTTATGCCAAATCTAGCTTTCTTCTCTCTACACAATGAGACAAATTTGTCCATTCAACTCACTGGGATGATATATGTCACTGTCTATCCTAATTCCTTCCACAATCAGTTCACGGGTGCTTGATTCCCTGATTTCACAACCTTTAGCACTAAAAGATAGCTTATAGCCTTTATCACACATCTGACTCACAATTAATAGATTATGCTTTAAACCATCAAGATACAAAAGATTATATCTCTTTGTCCTACCACCATCAAGATTCAAGGTATCCTTACTAGAAATTTTGGCAATAGAATTATTTCCAAAAGTCACATAGCCACCTTCAAATTTCTTGAAATTCATGAACTTAATTTTATCTCTAGGCATGTGGCTTCAGCAACTAATGTATTTGATTCACAAGTTCTCCTCTTGAGCATGTAGACTATTTTGAACAATCATTGACTTTTTTGATTTCTTATCTTCAGGAACCTTCAGCCAAAATTTATCTGATTCATGACTTCTACTTTCTCATCCTTTTCTTCCACTTTCCAATAGAGGAGGACTCACAAAATTTCTTCTGTAGTTTCTTTTAATGTGTCCAAATTTGTTGTATTTGAAGTACATGATATTAAAATTGTACATAGGTGCAAATGCACTATTTCTGAAAAAGTTATTTCTTCTTGCCGAAGCTTTTCTATAGTCCACAACCTTATATCCAAAATTATTGCAATTAAAAAAATAATCAAAGAAATGATAATTGAACCCAATGTTGTATCCCTATCTTCTGGATCTTCTTCTCTTGTTCTGGACTTGATTAAAGACATCATTTTATGTCATTCTTTCAACACTTGTCATGTGATTCTTTTAAACCTTGAACTTCTAGATCCACTCACTTTTGGACTTGCCTTAGCAAACTTCACAGACTGTTTTGTCACCTTGTTCTTATGATCATCAAATCCAATTTTGTTTTTGACATATGAAGATCTCTAACTTCCCAATATTTGATCTAGGGTTTTAGTACTCTTTCCAAACTTCATCTATAGTTTTTGATTCACTTTCTCAAGATATTTTCTTATTATCACAATTTATGCTTCCAACTTATCACAATCCTTATCTCTTGATAATAATTTGTTTGTTAGAATTTCTTCAATCCTCTTTGCTTATTTTGTTTAGATCTTCCAATCAACAATCATCTTTTCTGCTTTCTTCAAATCCTAAGAAACCTTTTCTTTAGCCTTCACTTCTTCTACAATTATGTTCTTTGACCTTTTGATTTAATTTCCATCACACATCAATTCTTCCACAAGATCTACTTCATCTTCATTTTTTTTGGAATCCATTTATGCATCTCCTTTAGTAGTCTCAAAATCCATGAATGCAACTTTTTCTTTTTCATCTTTGGAAATATCTTCATCTTCTTCTTCAATAGAGTAGTCTTTTTCCTCATTGGTGTAGAAACTCTTATGTTTCCTTTGACCTTTATACCTTCTTTGAAATGATTTATTTCCATTCTTTTGCTTAGCATTGCTAGAATTATTGTGGGGACACTTAGCCATAAAATTTTCTACTTCACCACAATTAAAACACTAAAAAGGTAACTTTCCTTTGTACTTACCAAAACGTCTTTGTAGCTTCTTGACAAAATTTTCTTCTTTCGGATCTGATCCAATATTAGAATCTCGATCAGCCTACTTCTTGGATACCTTGAAAGCAACCTCTTTCCTTATAGATTCTTCACTTTTAAATATCATCTCAAATGTAGTTATAATTCCTTGCAATTTAGTCAACTTCAAATTATTCAGATCCTTAGCTTCTTCAATAGTAGAGACTTTAGAATCAAAACTTCTAGGGAGATATTTGAGTACCTTTTTCACAACATTATTTTCCTTCAAATTCTCACCAAGACCTCAGATAGAGTTGACAACTTCATCAACCCAGAGCAATAATGTGGTAATATTCTCATCTTCTTTCATCTTTAAGCTTTCAAATTGAGGTCTATGGGTTTGCAACTTTGTCTCTTTGAATTTGTCATCACCTTCATAGATGGTCTCCAGTTTATCCCATATTTCCTTTTCATGTTTTGCACTGCATTATTTTCACAAATTTAGAGCTAGCTAATCCACATAAAATAACATTCCTTTCCTTAGCATTGAGTTCACAAGCCCTCTTTTTGATCTGATCCCTAAGAGGGTTTTTTAGGAATTTTATATCCCTCTACTATTCACATCCAAATGTCCATTCCTAAAGCCATCAAATAGGACTCCATCCTAATTTTCCAAAATGTAAAATTGGATCCATCAAAGAGTGGTGCTTTATTTCTAGAGAATATTTTCTGACTAATTGAGTGTGCCATCTTGGAACTACCTTAAGCTATTAGGATTCTCTAAAGGAACTTGGATTTGATACCAATTAAAGGGTACACAATCTACTGAGGGATGGGTGAATTAGTAGATCTAATGAATTCAAAATTCTTAAGTATTTCTATAGTTATTAGAGTATATGATTCTTCACACAACCCCACATAAGAAAATAAAACATTGGAGCATAAAGAACACAAGAGGACACCGGATATACATGGAAAACCCAAGATGGGAAAAACCATAGTGATAATAGATGCTTGGATCTACTATCCAAATACAACCTCACAATGTAGAAATATGCAAGTGAACTATACACATTGAAGTAGGTACCAACATATCAAAGACAACAATCCCCTAGTGTGCTTATAGGAATCAACCTACTGGAGACACCAATCCCTAATTGTAACAATACAACAGGTAAAACACCAATCCTACCAGATTACAATGATAAAGCTTGCAGATCTTCAATGCAACACATACATGTGTCAGAGTCATAACTGATACTCTTCTTTACTGCAAATTATCTTCTAATATAGGCACACACACTGAAATACAATTATCCATTTTATCTTCACTACCTTCTCTTCAATTTGCACCAACGACCAACTCTTCTTCACACAAGTGTAATTATAATTCATTTGGTCTCACACATCATGCATACAATGCATCTGACCATTTGAAATATATACATGACATTACATTAACACTCTTTAATGTCGGCCAAGGATTTGTAAATAGGTAGGACAACATAAGGTGAAACTAAATTCAAATACATGAAACGTGTAATAGGCCAGTCCAAAAAAAATGGTTGCAATCAAAAGAACATGATATTGTGTGCTACTATAGGAGCCTTCACCAAGTACTACCTTAAAACCACAAGCAAGATTTGAATTCTAAATGCTACTATCTATTACCGCACACACCTTGAACTCCAACTAGTTGACAGATAGACACAAAGAACATTTTGTCAATTCGATATTTTTGCATGTTGAACATATCCTCTGAAAACTTAGGAATGTGATAGAACTAGTGTAGACATAATCTCCTTTGAAACCATAGAGAAAAACTACATTTATGAAAGAAATGTTGACCATAATTGTATTGCTAAAGAAATCTCTCTGCCTTGAGAACTGAATTGAAACATACTGTTATAGACTTTCGCATCGCCATTTTCATAGATAATAGATGCAAGCATGATATTTCAAGAATGCAATAGTTATACACACACTCCTCAATAACTATAATGGATATTTCTTGATTTTTCATCCTGGCAATAAAATTACCAACATAAAACAAACTAAAATTTTGGATATCAATTACATTACTAATAACCTTTAACATCAATGACAACCTATGTTTAACAATACCTACACGCCTCAAAATAAAAACACCATCTCTCAAAACCAAATATTCATACCACAAAAATAAAGCATCATTTCACCAAATCAAAACAACATTCCTCCAAATTACAACCCCATATCACAACCTCAAACCATTATCACCTCAAATAAAAGCACCATTCCTCAAAATCAAAACATAATCCCACCTAATCAAAATATTTTTTCACAACATCCACCTCAAAATATCATAGCACCTCAAAAATAATTCATATCATCAAACCCCTTTTCTACATCAAACATATCCACAAACACTTACCTACCTGAAAACAATACATACATTCCACAAAACAATCCATAAATGAACTTTCCCCAAGGTCAATCATTTACTCATCACATATCCACCTACAATCCCATCAACATACCCTTTCATACATCCAAATTATTTGGCTCAACAAATTCAAGACTTAGAACAACAAATCTCAAACATTCAAACAAGACCAACAAAGAAAAGCTACACGTTGGAGGACATTTTTCCTTATCCCTTCGATAGAACAATACCAAAGAAACCCTTCCCTCATAACTTTGAAATGCCAAAATTCGACAAATATAAGGGAAGGGGGATCCTTGAGAACACATCAAATAATTTTATATATCTTGCTTAGAGGTTTCTTACAACGATGCACATCTATGCTCCCCTTTTCGTGAAGCTTAGGGAGACAAGCCATTGAATGGTTTTCTCATTTCCAACATGGCACTAAAACCTTTCACGAACTAGCAGAGAAGTTAATTGCACACTTCTCATATAGCATCAAACACAAAATCTCCATGATAGATTTATGTAATTCCAAGAAAAATAATGGGGAATTTTTTGCCTCCTTGCAATGATGGAGAAACTTGGCCATCAAATGCCCATGTCATGTACCAGAGAAATAACTTGTCCAAATATTCATACAAAATTTGAATCAAGAGATGGGATTCCACTTACAAATTCAATGTTCCAACACTTTCAATGAGATCATATAGAGAACGGATTTACCATGGAGAAATCCCTCATATCTAAAGTACTTGTAAAGATATACAAAGAAAACAAAGACAACACAAGTTCATTCAATGAGAAACCTCATCTCTAGTCCAAAAACAAAAATGTAGTCAATGATGGTCTATTCGATGCCAAAATGGATCAAAACTCTCAACCTACATTAAGACTACAAGCACCATCTAATGCTCAAACATCATTAAATATTCAAACCAACTCACAAATGGGTATGCCTAGACAAAATAATACAACACAATAGAAGTATACTCCTTTGGGAGAACCTATTGAATTCAAACACTTTGGAACTTGGTCCTATCAAGCTTAATAACACTTCCTGAAATCAAAAAATGCAATCCTTGGATCAAACCCGCATGGTGATATAGACTTATGAATATCATAGGGCCAAAGGAAATAAGACCCCTAATTGTATAAAATTGAAAAATCTCATTCAGTATTTTAGTGTCAGAGTGACATCACTTGTGAAGATCATCCCAACCATTCATTTAAAAACAATCACATCAAAATATTTATAACTCACATAATGAGAAATTAGGCATATACCAAGATAATTTTTCCAAGCATGATCAAAATCAACCATCTATGTCTAGCAATGGCTCATCCAAAAATAATTGCATTAATAACATCCCTAGCCATAACATATATGTTGCATTTGACTCCATAATAAGTCATATTGAAGAAGCTTTCCTACAAGAAGAATTCATCTCTCCTTCCAATTCTTCATCCTTAGAACCTTTTTAACATTAATTCACACCATCCCCATCAAAATTCTCATTGAACAATGACACCTTTCAATATTTTCTCCAAGGTCTATCCATGATAGATAATCATGAAATCCAAGCTAATCCAATCCCTGATAAATATCCTACCTATGATCAATAAATCCTAGATCAAACACCATCATGCATCCCATCACCCATCATTACCACTCCAAAGATTCTTATTCAAAATCCATTACCCCCATTCCAACATATTGAGTCCATCCATGAGTCCCTTTTTCATACCCCATTATTAGAATCAAATATATGTCAAAACATAATCCAAAGCATAAAAAAAAATCTCTAAAATGAATCAAGATCAAGTTACCCAAATCCTCCAATATCATCCTATCATTGATCAATATACCATATCTCTATACTTTCATGATGATCTCATCATCCATTTTCATTCCATACATGATCCCAAAACTATTGTTGATCCCACCATATTCGAATAACCTCCACTTCCACAAATGAGAAACTTTCTTCCCCTAGATACATAGATGATCTCCCCTATGTTCATCTAGAACAAGAGTCTTTCCCTCTAGACATATTTGAAAATTATGAAGCCATACCTAAGTTCATGGGACCCCATGATTTTATTCTATAAAATTACCATGAAGAGGATTTTCTTATCGACTTTGAGGCAACAACATATTTTGAGAAACAAGCTAAGAGGATCATGTCGAAGATATTGATTAACAAACTAGGGATCCAGTCCACATCTCATAGAATGGTGAAGAAAAAAACATGAATACAAAGAAAGCACCAATATCCTATCATCTTGGATCACTCACTTTTTCCAAAGAAATATTTCTTATTGATGAGAAGATAACTATCATTGATGATTCCCAACAATAACAAAAAAGATTTTGCGTCTTGTTTCCAACACTACACATATCCTATTGCAAACAAAATTTGTTAATGGGTGCAATATCAAGGAAAATGATTAGGCCTACATGAACAAGGTATTTTGGAGCCAAGACAATTTTTGGCAATCTTAAATATCAAGGTCTTCGTTATTCATCGATTAAGAAATCTAATGATATTAATGGTACCTCCATGATAGTGGGCGAAACTTTATTTAATGCAAACATCAAAATAGGGGTCATGCATTTTCCTTACAATAAGGTTGTTTCCAATAATTCTCTCATCCACATCATAAACCATCATTCCAATATCATTCAACCCACTAATTAGGACCAACAAAAGAAAAATCCTTATAAAGAAAAATATCAAAATCAAACTCAAGTCTTTGAAGCTAGTAAATCAAAGTCAAAATGGATACATAAATTCAAATGGATCCTAAAGAAAATTAGATAATGTATAGCATCTAATCCAAATTCAAATCTTATAGTCAATGAAACTATGGAGCTACATCAAAAAGGCCTTCCATATATCACGTGTCCACCTATTTCAAAACAATCTTCAATACCAACTTATAAAGTGTACAAAATTGTTGGTCCCAAACACAAAATCTCACATCCACACTCCATCCACCATCCCATTTTTGGAAAATAAAAAATCCTACATCCAAACTACCAAATAATCCATCCACATCTTACATCCCCCATCAATATCCAACATCTCACCTAAAATCCAAAAATATCAAATCCCACATTCATCGTGTCCTAGTAGCAACACTTTATTGTAAGGACTCTAATAACACTCTATCACAATGTGCACATTTAGATAAATCCAACCCTAGTATCAAAAAGGATCACAATAACATCCACGGGCTATATAGAAGTCCCCTTATCTTAGCAAAGAAACTCCTCAAGGTGGGACATTATTGGCACATTATGACAGCAACATCTACACCAATACCACCAGGTGGTCCCATATAGTTGATGATCATTCAAAAAAAATTAAAATAAAAGTAAAGAAAAATAATTTGTCCAATAGTGAAAATCATTCTTATGGCACTTTGGGAAAGTACCATGATGAAAGCCCATTCATGGGAATCATGTGTAAAATCTATTATTTATGTGTACCATTCCAATTGGTAGAATCTTATCTCATACATCATGCTATTTTATCCTGACATTACTATCCATCCAATCCATTCAATTTTCATCCATCTTCTCTATCTTCCTTGATCTTGAAAAATACTAGGAGCATATAATTCAAAGCATGCTTTTGGAAAACGATTAGCATGGTCATTTCCTTTGACCATATTCTATCCCCTGTCATACCATCACCTACATAGCACTATCCAAAAAATTAGCTTGGGTAGGACATGTTATCCTATTATGAGATAACCCTCAAAAATAAAATCATGTATCCTATATCTATTTACATAATACCTATCCCCCGTGCATTCACATATTCATTTCCAATGCACTAGTCTATTCATCCACTCATAATGTCTCATACATCGCTAGACACTAGGGGTACATTATTACATCTTTCTTTGGAATAAATATTGATATAATCCTTCTATCTCATTTAGTGATCTGGATAATTTCCTACAGTTAAAAAATGTATATTTCAAAAATCCACAAAAATCGCATATTCCAAAAATCCAAAACAAATCAAATATATTAAAAAATAAAACAAACAAAAAAACCTTTGCGCATTTTCCACCATCCCATGAATATTTTTTCTATAAAACTCTCCTCCATCACCAACAATCCAAACTACCCCCATCAATCTCATATTTCCTACACTCTAGTGTGATACCAAACCATTTAACACTGCTTTCCTAGCCTTGCTACAAATCTTGATCCATTTTAACCAACCAATCATCATTGGGATGTACCCTTCCCAATCATCGTGTTGAACATCTTATGGTTAACAACCCAATCCTTGCATTGTTGTTAACAAAAATGTTTGTTGTGTGGCGCTCCCTTGTCGTCTCTTCCAATGCTTCTCCTATGTTGTTTTCATCTTTGTTGGCCATGTAGGGTCTGTTGTATGCCCCTCATGGGTGGGATTCTCTTGCTCCTTTTCTTGGGTTTGTTGTTCGTGCCCATTCCTTCATTTGTGCTACTTTTGTGTTTTTCTTGGAGGGTTTTCATGGATTTTTTTACCACTTGGTCTTTGTTCCCTCACATCTAGAGCCTCCTGATATAGCCTCTTCACTTGGAGAGCCCCCTGTTGTGTCTGTCGTTGCTTCTAGTGGTTTCTCTTTTCCTTGGCTTCCAGGACTAGTTTAGTTTTCCCTACTTGGTTGTGCCCTATCCCCTCAACCAAACCTTCCTCGGTGATGGTTTTTGAGGGAATGTTACTGAAAATGAAGAATTCTACTATTGGCAAGGTTTGGTGTGTTTCTTTTCCAACCTTTGGCCCTCTCTTCTCGACCTGTACAAGTGGCTTTTGGATTCATGGAGGTTTTCTTTCATAGCTACTTTTGATTCTATTGAGGACCATTGCACAATTTTAGGTCATATTTGGGCATGGGGATATCACTCTCTCTCACTCAAACCTTGGAAACCTTCCTTCAACCCCCTCATTGAACCACTTAATGTGTGTCCACTTTGGGTATGACTTGAATCTCTACCTTAAATTATAGGAGGAGACCTTCTTTGAGGCCATTGGTAACTCTATTAGTCGATTCTTGAAAACTAATATTTCCACTTCTTTTATGTTGCCTAATAAGTTGACCCATCGTCCCAATCCATGCCTTAACGGATGTATCCTTCCTAAAATAGGAAAAATCATAATACAAAAACAAGGAAAATAGTTACCAAGATTGAAGAGAAGTCTTATATAAATTGTTGTGATTATCCAAAAAAGTGTTGCAAACCTATATGCAAGACAATACATTATGGAAATATGGTCTACTAGCATACAATAGTAACTAAGATTCATCTATCACACAAACATCCATCAACAAAATAAATCCACATAACTAGGTACACTCCCATTGAAATTTATTAAAACCTAACCAAGGCACTATCACAAACATTAATCTCTTGAAATTTGAAGATCACACATGGGCTTAACACACTCAAAGAACTCCAAACAATTGATCCTCACAATGAACTCCCTAAAAGAAAATAAACCCATCATCGCTAGAGCAAGAAGAATAAATTATAATAAATGACTATCTTCCTACATAAATGTCCCATAAGAACTTGTGATCTTAAGCTTTTTGTACATACCAATATCAAATAGATATAACTTGCACCCAAAAGAAGAAAAAACTAGCAAAATAAATTATTATACCTCCATCAATGAAATTGTAGATCTAGTTCATCATGGAAGTGAGATTCCTCTATCATGACACATCTTGTATACCTAACAAGATCATTTATTACAAACAAAACAATAAACATTACAACTCAAAACTCCCATTCTAATATTTCTCAAGTTTTCCCAAGTTCTTGATAGGTATTCTTTAAATCTCTATGTTTCCATTCAACAAGTGAAAACCATTATTTCCTATTAAGATAGAACCAGATACAATAGAACTTTCACTCCATCAAGGAGAAATTAAATAATACATTCTTTCCTATAGATTCCTATGAGTTTGGCAAGCTCAATGAATCAAAAGAAGGAATGCCCAAAACTCAAAACACTAGGGAACCATTGCATGCAATAACATTCAACCCATGGAACCAACCATACAAATTTGATACAAATGTTGGCAATTAGAGTTCAAATCCCCATTAAACATAACAGTAAATTTGTGTAGATAATAGATATATTTAAATTTCGACAACATAATGCCTTATAAAACCCGCTTCTAAAGAAAATAGAGATAAAATGGTAGGAGAGATATCATCCACCAAGAGAAAAAATACACAAAATGTACATAGGGAAAACCCTTTCAGGTAAAAAAATTCCCACCCTCCAAACACAACAAAACCTATGTATTATTCAACAAATTAACATTTATAATACAAGTATTTATTTTAATCTGGACATCAACACCCATCTCTAACACCTATTCTCCACATCTAACTCAATATACAATATAATCCAACATAGGAACTTCTCTTGTCACATCTCACACATGCAACTAAGAATCCATAGTCATATTACATATTAAAATGAAGAAAAATAATAATTAAAGTATAACATCTCTCGTCCATGATGAAATACCAATAGTATTTGATAGAGTAAGCTTTCTCAAACCTACACTTTCCTCTCATAAACAACTATACCAAAGATCCAATATCTAGAAAACCATAAAAGGGTTTCCAAAAATGATTAGCTAAAACTATGAAAAAGGTATTCAAAATTAAAATAAACCTCATAATATGAGCTACAAGCATCCTTTTAGAATCTTCAAGATATTTTTCATGAAATTGGTCTTCCAACTTCATTACATGACAAACAAAAACCACTAGAGGATAAAATAACAACTACCCATGTCCAGAAAAGACAATTAGCTTCTTACCAACCATTTTAAATACTTTACTATACCTCTTACAATTTCATAAATTCTTTTAACACATCATGCAATGTCATAAAGTGCCTTAGTTTCTCTTCCACTTCATTCCAAGTGTCCAAAAATGCCTAATAGTATTTCTAGTACATTATGCCCCATACAAATAATATTGTTAAGCATCCAACATAATATTCCATTTCACATATGCCTCTAACTCTTAGATGGGCATCCCAAATTACCCATTCCATGATCTAGAGATACACATATGAAATCATATTTGCAATAATATAATCTTAACTCATATTCCCACACTATTTAATAGGACTTGGAAGATGAATAGTACACCTAATCATAATATTCTTACACTTGATATTTACATTGTAATAGTATCATAGATAAATAAAACTACTATTCACAATATAAACCTACACATCTTCAAGAAACCCATGATGATCCATTTTCAATAAACCTTGAAGATCCATCTTTAATAAACCTTGAAGATTTGTCTATCTTAAACCAGCAGATACAAAACTATCCACCTCATGTTCATGTAACCCAAACTTATAAATCAACAAGAATAAACAAAAATAAAGATAAGTGATCATGGATTCCATATTTGATAAATATGAAGATCCATCTATCAAAGAAACAGTTGCATGGTTGGCCCATCCTATGCTAACACACTCCAAACTTATAAACCATCAAGAAAACTATTAAAAAACAAAAAAGTGATAAAAAAATCTTTAGATGAAAAATAATCCAAAACCATTAGAAGAATGCAAGCAACCATGTATACCTAGACCCTAACTTGCAATATACAATCAAATAGCCCATATTGTACAAAATCAATCACCTTATGCCAGCATAACCCTACCTACAGTTCAAGATTCCACCAATGCAAAGTGATCAATGTATAAACCCAAGGAAAATAAAATACTAAAATTAATACTAAGTATCCCACCACAAGCTAGTGCATACTCTAGGAACTCAAAAATATAAAAACTTGATTTTGAGTTTCCATAATAGGAGATACACTTATCTTAATGTTCTCTATATGCAAAATATACAAAAATAATAACTTTGCACTAATAAAAATGCATGGGAAAACCTACATCACCCAAATGTACTCAAGTAACCAATTTATACACTTAAGAAATAATAAACACCAAAATCATAGTCACTATTCACAATGTAGGATAAGAGCAAACTCTGAGAATATAATCATGACCATGTGATTTTTCATCTATCTAAAAACAAAAAATAACATTTATCCTACTATATTATGCCAATAATCCAATGTACTATCTAGGACCATCACATGCCACCAATGACAACACCTCAAATTAATAAACTAACAACTTACAACTAAGGAAATTCAACTCTATAAAAAAGCTCAACATGGATCACCAACAAATTCACTACACATGAAGTTAGAACATCTTCTAATAAACATAGAATCATGACAACTCCCATTGATCATGCACAATAGTAACCAAGACTTATTTATGACACAAACGTACACAAACAAAAGAAATTCACATAACTACGTACACTTCCAATGAAAGTGATAATAGAGCCAATGAAGGAATCATCACAAACATACATCTCCTAAAATTTTAAGATTGCACATTTTCTCAACACACTCAAAGAACTCCAAAAAAAGGTTGTTTCCCAAGATCTCCCAAAAGGAAAAGGAAAAGTAAAAAAATAATCTCCAAAACAAGAAAAATATACAACAATTTATCTTTATCTCACATAACTCTCCCGCAAGAACCTATGACCTTAATATTTTCATTTTCATTGCCAATATCAATTAGATATAACTCACAACCAAAACAAGAAAACAAATAATAATAAAACATCTTACTACAAGTTCACCAAAGACATTCTAGGTCCAATATAGGATGGCTACAACTCCACCATGGTATTAAAACAAGTTAGCTACACATTTTCTTCATAAGAGCTATAAATATTCTACATGGTATAGTGTTCCTCAAAAAACGCATCTATATCAAGAAAATTGCAAAATCCCTTAGCACAATTCCATATATCATAGGAACACTAAATCAACAAGAATAAACCACATTGTCTCACAACCAAGATTATCCCCAAACTCTTCTTCCATGTAAGGATTTTGTAGATCTACAATATTTATATCCATTAAAGAACCACAATTGTTTAAAAAAAATATACAAAAAAAATCATATATTTTAAACAAAATCTAAATAATTGAAAGAAGAGTTAACCAAGCATATAATAATACTCATATGAACCTAGATGTGTCTCACTAGCATTCATCATAAATAATTTGCATTACACTTCCTACAAACATACACTCAACAAAGAATTATTAACTCATCATGCAAGACAAATTTCATTAGCAATACACGTCTAATATACCCAACAAGAACATTCTTCAAACCTCTATGTTTCCATCCCACAAGTGTGATTCACTATTTCCTAGCAAGAAAAGATAAACTACAAAAAAATCCTCTCCATCAAGGATCAATAAAACAACACATCCATTCCTATATTTTATCATATCTAGAAATGTGGAAACTTATCACATCCCACACATGCAACCATATGTTCATAACAATGTTACATATTACAATAAATAACACATATTAATAAGAGTATAATATCTCTCATCCATGGTGGAATCTTATTTTAGAGTAACCTTGTTCAAATTTGTAATTCTTATAAATATATGTCCCAAATCTCGAACAAAGGCATTTAGGAAACTATAAATGGTTTCTTGAAACCACTAACACACCATGAGACAAGTAGTCAACATATAAAGATGTCGTAAAGCATGTGTTTTAGAGTTTCAAGTAGATGAATTAGATCATCTAATTTATCTAACAAAAATGATCCAATACAAAATAAAATCACCCATTACAATGTCATAAATGTTTCTTGCACATCTTACAACATCATAAAGTATCATAGATATTCTTCTACTTAATGTGAAGTTTCCAATGATGCCTTGCAATGCTTCCTACCACATTATGCCCCTTGCAAAAAAAAATGTAAAGTGATCAAAAGAATATATTCTACTCCATGTGTTCCCAAATCTCATATGGCATCTCATTTCACCCCTTTCATATAATCTTAACCTAAATTACCACATTGTTTAAATAGTACTTGCAATATGAATAACATACCTAATCCTAAAAATACTTAACTATGTACATTGATATGTTAATTATATGGTATGGCCCTATGATGTTTGTAAACTAGTGAATACAAAGGAAGGTCTAATTTTAATTCATTTGTTAATCAAATATATGGTTCATAGAATTCAATGGTCAACACATGCCCCTAAAGCTCTCAATTGTATTTACAAGAAATAAGTATGGGTCAATTATATTTTACATACTATTGTCTTTAAACTTACCACACATATGGGATTATATTTTTCAATTATTCTTAAAATTTTAATCAATTCCTCCAAGACCAAATCAAAAGGTATAGGCCAAGTAGGCCACTAGCCTT
Source organism: Sequoiadendron giganteum (assembly GCA_007115665.2). NCBI lineage: Eukaryota > Viridiplantae > Streptophyta > Pinopsida > Cupressales > Cupressaceae > Sequoiadendron > Sequoiadendron giganteum. Next base: position 442,704,482 of record CM021106.1, on the reverse strand, counting down.
GGCACCATCCAAACTTTTATATTTTTCATTATTTATCACATCTTCCTATTTATTTTTATTTTTCTCTCAACTTAATACAAGTGGGATATTAATTTACTAAGCATTTGAAGGATTTTTCAAAATGTGGAACCAATTATTTTAAATCTTGTGACTAAAGTGATAGACTCATGGCTAGGTCATTGGCCAAGTTCCTCAATATCATAAGTAAGGCTATATGGTGAGGATCGAGAGCTAAATTTTAAGTTTTCACAAACTTTTTACTTTCTAACCAACAAATTATTTTTTACATTTGAAAAAAAGAATGATTTCCTTGCAACAAGTTTTTTCTTATTGCTACTAAACTAGTATGATAAAATCAAACACACATATAATTCTAAAACTAACACATAATATGCACAACTATTTAATAGTTTTATATACAAATCAAATTTCATATATTACCATGTGAGAAGAGCAAAATGATTCATTAGAGATTACGAATATGAGAGTTTTGTTAAAATGTTGAAGTTAATCCTAGTATGTTAGACATGCATGCAATAGAAAATCCTACTTAATGTGTAGTTTATTTGGCATACAAAATTAAAGATATGAGCCCACTACAAAGATACTCTTAACGATTAATAGGTCAGGGTATAGTTATATGAACACAAGTAGGAACAAATTTTAATAGAAAGTTGAAGATTGCAAGTAAAATACCAATTTTATAAGTGGAAATAGAGTGTGCCATTTTATTTTCATAGTTTCCCAAATAATAGAGGTATCATGGAATGCTAAAATGATAGATCCAATATACTTGGATACCATGTGTAATAGAGTGTGCAAGATACATAACTATTTGACAAAATGCATGTTAGGGTTATGCAATTTTCAAGGAATGTTAGGTTCACTAAACCAACAAGTATGATTGCAACATCTAAAGAAACATATGAGGTTGATAAACTATTAGAATAATTTATATGATTAGTTAAAGAAAAAGCACAAATGCTACTTTGTTGAGAGTCAAAATTTAAAAGATGAAATATTATAAATAGTACGAATATCAACACTAAATAATAGATCTAAAACAATGCACTATCTTATACTTAGTTAAATTTCATTTTATCTGAGTTAAAAGATAGATCCAATTAAAAAGGAAAACTTCAAATGTGGTTTTTTGAAAAAATATAGTTCATGATTCATTGCATGAAACCAATGTAAGGTTCAAATCAAACATCTAACTAATACTAAAATTTACTTTCTACCTAGACGAAAACTTTCATTCTGTAGTCAAAATATTTATTCTTGCAACTCACGACTCCTTTCTTGTATCTCAAAACTTTCCTCCTACAACTTGAACCTTTCTTAATGTAGTTCCTCATTCTTCAAAACTTAGATTAAGAAATTTCCCAAAAGCTTTCATAGTTTTAAAAGGAAGAAAAGGCCCTAAATTCTCTCTAACTACATATCTTTTATATCTTTATAATTTTCTTATTTCAATAATATAAAACTATTATTTCATATTAATGTAATTTAATTACCAATCTAAAAGTCCAAATTGCATGCACTTGTTCTATGTAGTTTAAAACACAAATTACATCTAAAAATAATTATTGAATTATATAAAATTTGCATCATCGTGCACAACTATAAGGATGATACCACAATATTGGTTTACAATTTTTGGCCAAACTGAACATTGAACTATTTTATTTTAATTAAATCTTCACTTTCAGGCTCTTATAGCAGCTAAATCGTAAGGAATTTGAAGATGATGCAAACTAGTGATTTGTGGCATTTTATCTATAGATTCTAAATAAATTTTTTTCAAAAAAATTGGAATTAAATTGCATTTTTTCCCATCTCCTTCAAAAACTAGTTTTTAACAATAAACACCATTTTTAAAAAGTGACATTACTTGCTAACACAACTTTTTTTCTATGAAGGATAAAATTCTTTTTTTTTTTAATTTAGATTCGTAACTACGATATCTAATGCATGGAATTGGTTTCATAACATTTCATTGAATATTTTTTTTAATTAAGTTTCAAAATCAAACCAATTATAATTTAGACATGATTTATTAACTAAAATATAATTTTTTTTGTATGTATCGAAATTAATTTTTTTTTCTTGGATCAAAGACATCAATATCTAGTGCATAGATATTTTTCAGATTTTTTTTAATAATCTGTTATTTTTCCACATGTGAAAAATAAAAAACTTGATTTTCAATGAAAAACCTACATTCACAAGAAATAAAAAATAAATATAATAATCAAAATATATTTATTTAAAATTATACTTTTTGGGAAACTTATAATAAAGACTACATACTTACAAAAAATAAATTTTAAATGAATTCATTTGATTCCCCAAAAGGTAAATCAAAAATGGTTTCTTATCAACATTTTCACAAGTGTAAAGGAGACTTTGTTATAGGTATGGTTTAAAACTAGTGGGGTTCTATCCAAGGGGGTTTGATCTAAGGTGGTTAGATCATACTCTCTTCAATTGAAATCTTTTAAATGAAACTTTTTAAGACTTAAATCATTATATTTTCTAAAAATATGTGATTTCAACAAAGATCAAGATCTCCCAAAAAATATAAACCACTATTGTGGGACCATCCATAATTTATTCTTATTCATAATTTATAATTTACTTAATTAGCACATTTGTAAAAGAATAATATTGATTAAAAATCGAATTAATTTATTTTTTTTGAAATCTTTTGCATGCATAATTCACTTTAGTTATCTTAATTTTAGATCCTCCAATTCTCTCTAAAAATATCATGCGTAGAAAATCTAACAAATACATCAACTTTGGTGTTATTTATAATAATTTCCACTTCAAATATAATTGTTCTTTCTTATAACTCCGTCATTATTTTTATAACGGAATAAGAGTTTAAACAATACATAGTTTAGTTAATTTAAAGCTATATCTTAAATAGTTGATATTATACTTTCCAATTAAATTTCACTTTAATTAAATTATTTAATTAATTTCATTATCTTTGAGGTTAACTCAATTATACATAAATATAATTTAGATTTTATCATTCTATTTTTTTAATTTAATCTTCTACATCTTGCACAAATAATAATTGAAAATAATATTCTAAAATTTATTTTTCCCATGCAAATTGATTAATATTTTTTTTGAGATAGATTATATTTATCTTTTTACTAAAATAAAAATTCAATTTGATTTATTTATCAATAAAACATAAAATATTACTTCTAACATAATTGACTTTCATCATTTGAAACAAAATCAAGATAATTAAAATAACAATTTCCTAATTAAATTCTAATTCTATCCTTTTACTAATCTAATTATAATTAATTAGAAATAAATTTGTGGTCAATAAGGAGGTTATGACATCCTCCCTCCCTAAGATCTTGCATCATTCTAATGCATAATGGTTGAAAAAGAATTAGCAAGTGCCACCCATCCATCAAGATATCAAGTATCATTAACCATGTTAATTCAAGAAATCTAATCTCTATATTAACATTATGATATTTAACTCTTAAATCCAAACCAATATTGTTTTTCCAATAACATTTATTTGGCAATCACAATGCATATGATCTCACCAAGCATCAAGGGTCTAAAGGATACAACTAGAAGAGAAATATTATACGAAAATCAAATCTACTAGCCACTAGAAATATCATATTCACAAAGGAAACCATGCAATAACAAAGTTCTCACAACCATCAACGATAAAAGATAAGAAATTGAACCAAATAATAGTAGTTCCCAACTGAATATCATATACACAGCCAATTTTTAACTCATCTCCAAATACATAATCTTTAAATTTAATTAGCTTAACATCAAAAAATTCTTCATGTAGTTTTAGAATTAATAACTAACAGGGTTTTAACCTTAGAAGTCATTAGCATTTAAGAAATAATTAAATACATGGAATAATAATATGAGCATATTTTATCATAAAATTTATGTTAGTAGTAAAGGCAACACAAAACAAAGGTGGTAATCTTTCATAAGATGAAATGATCAAATAACACATTTAAATATACAATAATATCATCAAATGAAAAAAAAACATATAAAGTATTCCAAATCCTCAAAGAACAATAGAAATTGCATTCTCACAATGTATCCAAATTAAAGCAACGCATGATATTTCATAAGAATATATAATAAATCCATATAACCTTTAAAATATCAAGCATATATTGTACCATTTTGGTGTCATTAGGAATAATACATAAGTCCTTGGGATCCATCATATCCAACCAAGGAAGTGTGCTAGAAAAACAAAACATCATCCACTAAGATAACTATATTTACATAAGCCAGTCCTCAAATCATATTCCCATGGACTCCCTTCCATGCCCCAACATACATAATGTCATGGGGATTCTATTAGAAATCAAGGTAGAAATGTTGTAATAATAACTTTAACAATATGAATGCAAATTTTAAAATGGATTCAAGATTAATCCACTATAATGATTATGTGATTAGTACATTCACAATAATAGAATGAAAATAATATCACAAGTTGAGAAACACAAGTGACACAAGATATGCGTGGAGAAACCTTTGCGAAAAAAAACTCCACACCCAAAGAGATCCAATGATTGTATTAATCCTTCAAAGATCACACTTCTCTTTTTGAATTCCGACAACACTTTGTTTTTTATTAAATAAGCAGCATTTACAAGGTGTTATACCCTATACACAGAAAGCCCTCAAGGCCAAAAAGAAGCTAGTTCAAACCAAGACATGAACTAGGAAAGAAGCTCAAAACAAACGGGAGCTTATCTCAAAACAAACAAGAGCCACTAGGGCCCGAAAAAACAGGCCAACAAGCCTCGCACAGAAACAGTTGACAAACAACGTCAAACAACAAATGACGACTAAACAACCCTAGAACTTGAGGGGACTAATCTAACTCCCTCAACCCTAGGTTGTGAAGTAGCGACAGATTTGGGGAGTCTCTTCTTCTTTCTCAGAACTACAGATTGAGAAGACTCAGAATCGAAGTCTGTCGAGTGAGGCGAGAGGAGTGGATCCTCAACAACCACACCAAGCAAAGACCCACCACACAGCAAGGGAGTCGACAAGGCAGAAGAAGAGATAGGAGCAATCGAAGGACCAATAGACGTGTTCAACGAAGGTCGAGTGGGCTCTGCCTGAACAATGACAGTAGTTCGAGGCAACAATGGTTCCATGGAAGAGATAGCTAGAAGAGGAGTCTGAACAGACACAGACTCCTTGGATGAATCAGTCAAGGAAGGGTCATCCTCCTTGGAGGAACCATCCAAAGAGGGAGAACCCACCATGAGATGGTCTGAGCGAGCATCCTTCCACCAGGTGGTTGAGCCCTTGTAACGAGAAAGAGGGCAACCAAAGGCCAAATGACCAATGGAGAAACATCTCCTACACCAAAAAGGGAGGCCCTCATAGTCCAATAGTTGCGTCCATGGTCTTTCCTCCACGAATAAAACCACATCACCAAGGAGAGGTTTGGAGATGTCCAAATCAACTAAAATTCAAGCCACCATAGTATGCTCAAGATCTCGAGTCGTAAAGTCCACCTTCAAAAAGCATCCAACGACATTGCCAATAGCTTCATAACAAGATTCCTCCCAAAACTAGAAAGGGAGATACATCAATCGGGCCCAAACTGGTCTAGTATTCAATGGCTTCATAAGAGGATTGAAAGAGCGAGACCAAGGCCTGATGAAAAGCGATTGAACACCCCACATCCACCCCCTGTCCAACACACAGCCTCGCTCCGTAGGGGAAGCGAAGGTTGCAATGAAGAACCCCATAGCGCTGGGATAAAGCTAATATGCCTAGAGACAATAGGATTCCAGGAGATGGAAACCCAATCATGGAGATCAGGAAGGGAGGGCCACAAGTCGTTAAACCTGCAAACCACACCCTATTTCAAATAAAAATCCTCATTTTCAGCAATCTCAGGTCCACATACCACAATAGGTGAAGCACGGACACATGGAAAAGGCCTAACCCTAGCCAGAGCAGGTAGACTCTGAGCACAATCCTTAGAAACAACATCAAAAAAATACTTCTAATGGCAACCCGAAGCGGCCCTAAAGCCAGTAGTAGGGATGCCACCAGAGACGAGCACAGAAGGCGACAACACAAGAGTCAGCACCACAGGAGGCAACACCACAGATAAGGAAGGTGCAAAGGGTTCAGAACGACCGACCATCCCCTACAAATCCACTCCCAAGCGATCCCACACAGTGACAGTATTCAAAAAACTTTCTCGTTGAGCGTTGTTAGCACAACTCTCACTCAGCGACTTCACCATAATCAGACCTATACAATGTTACAAAATAGATATGGTGATCATCATGAATCCAACAACACTTTGTTACTTCAACAACCTACAAAACAATTCATGAAACTACTATCTCAAAGCACTAATTTATAGAAGAGTTCAAGGTGAGAATATCACTATGGTATCTCAAAACAAGTGGTAAAACCACATGCAAAAACCATATGCCCCCCTTAGTGGACAACTTATACACAAAGTAAATTACAATAAATCATCACATGGCCTTCACATGGGCACTTACTCCATAGCCCATCAAATTTGGCTAATACTGAGTGCTCCATAACTCCCTGATGACTACAAAAAAAGAGTATGTAAGTGAAAGAGGTCCCCACTCCAATATGGACACCTAAGAAGAATATTCCTCCATTATGCTTTGTAACCACCACTAACATGTTTCTACCTCTATGGAATGCAATAGTAATTTGTCATTAGGAATTAAAATTATCTATTTTAACTCTCATGTCCCCTCGTACACTTTCCAAGGAATGTGGAGACACATGAAAATGGTATAGGAATGCAAGGTTAATATCACCTATCCTAACATATTCATCGAGCATTTTTTCTTTCTTATTATAGTTCATCTACATGTTATTAAATTTTATAGAAATTGTCAACTCTTATGTAAAAAATTTATCTATATTCTACATATTTTCCTTCCAAGGAAACCAACAAAGCTACCATAACTTCCACTCACTACCTAATTGTATTTCTTCCAAATCATGCACATTTCAAAACACAATTTAATTCACATATATAGAAATACTATGGTCTCTCAAACCAAACCAAAATAATAAATTTTTGGTCCTAATTGACCCCTCAATTATTTATTACAAGAAACTCATTCAATATTTCTTCCAAGATTGGTTATTTCTTTAATATATGCTCATACTTTCCTCCTTTTGTGTTTTCAAAAACTCCCTATTTCAGTTTATTTTCAAATATCCATCACTATTATTCTTTCAAATCCTTAAACTTCTTTGACAATTTCATGAGTGTTGGCCAAAAAACTTTATATTAGCATCTATCCTTTGAGTTGTCATGTCTAAACCACATCATGATCATAGACAACTCAAGATAAACTCTCACAAGTGAAGATCTTTTCTCAAAGAACATCCCTACTAACTTGTCCATCTACAACCTAGGTAAAGATTCATAAATTAAGAACCTCGTTTACCAAATATCTATAACCTTCAAGAATAACTCAAGATACCACTAGTTAACTGACTTTATAATCCAAAGATATAATTTATATCTTCCAAGTTTATGCCATTATACGATTTACAAGCCACCAAAATAATACACATTATATCTTCCTAGCCTATCTTAGGCTTACACTTTCCTAACAACATCTTATCATCACGAATCCCAAAATTCCTCTTACTTAGTTATACTCAACCTTAAAAAGGGCCCATACACATGATGTGTTTCTAGATAAAAGACCATTATTTATAAAACAAATTCTAAAACATTGTCCCTTTGATATTCTTATTTAATTTTACAAGACTATCACAAAACAAATTTAACAAGTTCCATAGCTTGATGAAGGACAATACATAATTTTGTAACCATTTGTTTCAATCTACATGACTCATAACAAGCTCATATTCCTAGATTCTAAAACCAATGCCCAAATACCATGCATAACAACCCACTTGGTCATTAATTAAAATTTCAAGAATAACCATAACATCTCCATGAGGAACTCTACTTTTGTTGGCATTCTTGTGGAGATCGACATATCCATGCCTCTTCACGATGTGGTTTTGATGGTTGGTGATAGGCCTTGGACTCGATTGCTTGATTATGAGGGCCTCCCTTTCAAATGTTGTCATTGATTTGCTAATAGCCACTTGGCTTCGGATTGCTCTCTTGCATCGCAAAGACCCTACTACTTGGTGGAGGAATGTTATTGATGACCACTTGACTATCCATGCTCCTAAATCTTCAGTGGATGTCTCCTCTCAAAATAATGTTGAGCGGCTTGCTCCTAGTGTGGAATTGACATGTCTTGCTAACCCTAATGGGGCTTCTCCTACTTTGTTCTCTCATTCTAGTTTGTCGATTTCTTCTACTCCACTCCACACTTTTATTGTTGTTGTCGATTCTTGGTGTCCCTCTCTTTGCCCCCTTGAGTGCTTTTTCTCTATCCCAAGGTTCTATTGTGGATGGCGACAGTTGTTCGCCTTGTTGTCATTTAGCTCCTCCTTTGTGTGTCAATGGCCTTCCCATGGAGGTGTCTCTTATTCCCCCTTGCAGTGGGACTCTAGATGATAGTGTTGCTTGGACTATCATTTGTAGAAGGTGGAAAGGTTCCTATTCTACCTCTTCAATTACTCTGTCTCGAGACTTGTCAGGTATGTCTATTGTATATGGTTGGGACCCTTGTTTCTCACTTCTTTCTGGTTCTATGCTCCAATCAAAAGCATTGCTAGTCTTTTTTCAATCTTTCTTAGTCTCAATTCTAGTGAGATTTGTCTTGCTTGCCTTGATTGTTGTTATGTAACAAGTACAAGCCCTTTTCCCACTTAACCTAATCAAAACATTTAAAATTTAAAAAAGTGATAATACAAAAAATGAAATGCCTGCTCCCACTACTCCTGTCGCGCCCTCCCACCTTGTGTTTGTTGCATTTACTTCTGGTGCATGTGTTTTTTCAGCCTATCCTCTTGCTTGATACATTGTTGGGTGATGCTTCCCCTCCAACACAAGTTGTTTCTACTACTTCCAAGTCGTTGAGGGTTGTTTTTGCTAATGTGGACATTGTTGGGGTCATTGCTAGGGTTGTGGGTGAAGATTGTGTCGCCCCTGAAGCTTGGAATTGTTGTTGGCATTTGAAGTTTTACTCATGCAATCGGTTTTGCTACTATTCATCCCTCCAAAAGGAATCTATGCCCTTTTGTTTATGCAAAATCCTCCCTAGTGGTGGTTTGTGGCCAAGATGTGGTGGAAAATGTGAATTTCTACCAACTTAGGTGTCTAGTCTAAAAATTCTCCAATCTTTGGCCTTCTCTTCTTGATCTTCACAACTGGTGTTGGGTTCTAAGTGACCCCTTGTGGCTGGTAAGATTGAACTTTTCCCCTATGCTATTTTTTTTCATTGATTCCTTTACTTTTCTTGAGGACATAAACTTGGTGTTGGGTAAGTTGTGGACTTGGGGAGAGCACTCTCTCGATCAAACCCTAGAAAACTTCCTTTAACCCCCTTACCAAACCATTCAATGTGTATCTAGTGTGGGTTAGACTTCCTAATCTCCCCTCCAATTTTGGGAGGATTCTTGTTATGAGGCCATTGGCAGCTCTTTTGGTCACTCCTTGAAAGTCGATGATTACATTTCCTTCATGGGGCACTCTACTTTCAGCCGCATCTTGGTGGATATCGACATCTCCAAGCCTCTTCATGGGTATGTGGTTTTGATGATCAAGGGGATAGGCCTTGGAATCAATCACTTGATTATGAGGGCCTTCCTTTTAGATGTTGTCTTTGCTTCACAATTGGTCACTTGACTTTGGATTACTCTCTTAAATCATAAAGGCATTGCTACTTGGTGGAAGAATTCTAATGGTGATCACTTGACTATCTAGGCTCCTAACTCTGCAGTTGATGACTCCTCTCAAGATAATATTGAGTGTCTTGCTTCTGGTGTGGCATTGTCGTGTCTTGAGGACCATACTGGGGTTCCTTCTGCTTTGTGCTCACATCTTGTTTCATTGACTTCTTCAACTCAACTCAACTCCAAACTTCTCATGTGGATGATGATTGCCTTTCACCTCATCATCCTTTTGTTCACCCTTCATGTGTTGATAGACCTTTTGTGGGGTAGTCTCCTCTTGTTTCCCCTTGTAATGGGAATTTGGATGATAGTATTACTTGGATTGTTGTTCGTAGGAGGAAAGGTCTTTCTTCTACCTCTTTACATACTCATTCTCAAGTCGTGAGTGATAAGTCAATTGCATAATGTTGGGAACCTTGTGTCTCACTTCTTTCCGATGCTATGTGTTTATCAAAAGCATTGATGGTCTTTGTTTGGTTTTTTCAATCTCATTGTTGGTAAGACACATCCTGCTTGCCTCTATGGTTTTTTTTGGAATGGGTATGATCCCTTTTCCCATGTTTACCTTAATCAAAACATTTAAACATTTAAGAAATTATACTGTCAAAATTTTGATTATGTAAACTTATATTAGTTGGATACCCTGGAATTGAGAATAGACAAATGGGCTCTCCTATTCAAATGAGATGTGCAAATAAGAATAGCCAAATGAGCTCTTCTAAGTACCAAACTTATTTGATATAATATTTAGTTTATTATTCTATTCTAAACCAATTTTATAGTGTTGAGAGATTAACAAGTCTCGATTCAAGAGAAATCATTAATCACACGCATTACTGTGTTTGGGAGCCACCTTCATTTAGCCAAATTGCCTACATATATTTCTAATAGAATCAAGGTATATAAATATTGAGTTTTTTTCTAGTAAAACAAGTACATAACCCTTTCGTAGGTATTATTTCCCTAGACAATTCATTATCAATTGTGACCCACAGCAAAAAATTAGTAACTGTAGTGTATGAAAAATGAAACCTATGGAAAGTATATCAAACTTTCGAGTTCAATTCTTCATGCATATATTAAGATGAATTAATAATCCTTGGAATTGTTCAGATTGTCCCTTTTTACAATGATTGGAATAGAAAGCAAAATAAAAATAATAATTTATTACAAGGTCAAATAGCTAATTATAACAAATTGGCAAAAATAAATATCTGGAAAGTTATAATTATAATGTAAATTTAATAAATATGAAAAGTACAAGTCTTGAAGATGATTTTATGAGTCATAAAGAGTCTTGGCTATAGACACCAACACTTAGCGTGGACATCCTCGCAATGCATTGTTGTCTAGTACAAAAATGGTACGAAAGATATACAAAACATAGAATAAAATCCTACACAACAATAAAAGTATCTAATTTAAAAAGAAATATAAAAAAAAATAGAACCAGATTCTCACTTCTTCAATAGAAAACACACACACACACACACACAAACGAAAAGAAAATGTTTTTGTTTGGTTGTTTTAGGGGCTTGCCTCAATCAAACCCCCATTTTGGTATTTCTACCTTAGCAACAACCAAGGATTTTGATATGTAAATTGAAAAAGATGTAAAGATGCAATGAAAATTGACATGACAAAGATACAAATAAATTATTAACAAAATAATAACACCCAATGCATTTAAGTGCTAATTGTTGGTGTTACAATTCGCACCTCTAGAGTGTGTATTGGCAACGAACAACTATGTACAGAATTAACTACTCTTCAAATTAGGAGGGGAAGCTCCCTCTTTTGTTGTTATTGCGTAAAAAGTAAAGTGATCTAATTTTCCTATCTTTTTACTTGGCGGTAGGGTACAAGGGTGATACAACTCAATGTGTTGTGGCTAAGGTTTTCTTTGGTTTCTGCAAGCCTTAACTACAACTAGGCTAAACTATCCTACATCCTCAAGTAAAATAGAGCGAGAGGGTGTAGGAGCAATATTTGGGAAATGGTTGGATCACTTGGGCCGACTGTCTCTCAGAATGCATCTGAAAGCTCTGAACTATCAGATCTACGCTGGAATAAGGTCTTATGCAAGCAAACACTCATACGGTAAGTTGAATCTCAGGATTCCCAAGGAGGTGGCGACACCTGTCCGAGGTGTAGGTTGCGATTTAGATTACTAGAAACAACAAAGAACGATCAACTGGATAATAGGATTCTCGAGGAGGTGACGACACATATCCAAGGTGTAGGCTGAAATTTAGATCATAAAACAACATCAAATGATAACCATTAATTTCTAAATTCCCAAGGAGGCGTCGCCGCCTGTCCATGGTGTAGATTGAAACAATAGATTATAAACAAAACGTTGATAAAACTAGAAACTTTGGATCAAATTGCACATCCGCCTTTTGATTTATTTCTTCAAACTTGCTCAACAATTTATAAAGATTTGGGACAACAAAGGTACGAAATCATATACACAATTGTTATCAAACCAAATAACTCTCATCCAAGAGTGAACAGATATTGACTTGCAAGCTTGTTGGCACAACGACACAACAATTTTGTGTAGTAAGAAAAGTTAAAAATAATAATGAGCAAAGCTACTCTTATTTATAGAAGCTCAAAGGAGTAGGCCACCCTAAAATCTCCTTGAGTTAACACTTAGTTCTTTCCAATCTACAAGATTTATTCCTATGTCTAAAAGTAGGTAACCTAGCAGTTAATTGGAAAGTCTACTTCAGTCAATTGATTCTAAACTAAAAGATAACTCCAATATACAAAGGTGTCTCCAAAATAGACATGCACAATCAGTGGAATGGTGAATTTAACTTGGAAAGAGGCATCAAATTAACTCATGTGTAATAAATGTTATTTTGGAGGGGTAGGACGTCCTAAGTGAGAGTTTACACCTCATCAACTCTAGTTATCAACTCATCTAACCAGTCGTTGACTTCTTTTGCCTCTAGAAAATTAATGCTTTGTGGGATGATGATGTGTCACCGCAGCATTTCCTTGCCACTCGCAATTTGATCCTAGTATTCAATATTCTTTGCAGTTGTGTCATCCAACCTTGTTGACATGACTGCAATCTTACTCAACTTGCAACCAGCAAGGTCACCGTAGAAACTATTACAAATGAGATCTTGAAACTGTGTTTGTACCTCAACTAGCTCGACATATGCACCTCCTTCATGCTGGTAAAGGCAAGGGATAGATGTTACCAACGTTCTTACAAACTTGATAACACTTGCCATGATCTATCTATACTCAATCAATTCTATAAAGCTTGTGTCATAAGCTCACTTTGTATGCAAGTTGTTCTTTCCATGTGTAAAGATGTCGCGTGTTCTCCTCTATAGTAACTGATTTGTATGCCATCTACAAGTCTAAGATAGTGATCTCATCTCTAGGCCTCTTCTCTGCTATGTCTCACTCAAATTTTTGGATCTCCGCGTGGAGGTCATGGGCTTTGCACCTTAGCTGGTACAGCTTTGCAAGTATACATCGACATTTAATGACAAACTCCTCCACTTGATCTCTCAAGTGCTTTCCATATAGGATCAGCTAACTTAGCTAATTTTGTTTCGTGGGGAGGTCCAGCATCTGTGGTTGCAAAGCAGAGAAATTTGATGTACCATGCATCAAGTTGGAGATAAACAGTCGTAGTTGTTGGTTTTAAGCCTTTAAGGTTGCTTTGTCTTTTTCATCCTTTGCCATTCTTTCTTTGACACTCACTGACGCAATTTCAAAGAGATCTGCTTCAACTTGATGCGTGGTCTTGCCAATGTTGACCTTCAACAAGGTGACGTCATCAACCTCTACCTCATTTGCATTTTTGTCTTCAGGTGGTGCAATAGTCTCGATGACAATCTCATTGTCAGCATTCTTTCCCACATGGACCTGCTTCTTAAGCTTCTTCTCTGGCATGTCCTAATGAACATGGTCAAATTCTGTGAAGTCCAGTTGGTAGGATGGCCTCTCTCTCTTCCTTCCTAGGAGATTTTCAAGCCAAGATGAATCTTAACTAACCTCACTGGAAGGATGGATGTTGGTGTTGACTTCTCAATTGTCTTTGGTTGTCCTTGTTGACAAAATCAATTGGCATGCTCTTTGGTATCTCAGATAATCATTCAACTTTTTTTGGTAATCATGTTTATGGTGATTCAGGATTTTCATGATGATTCAAGTTTTTCATGTTGATATTTAGTGTGATATTGCTCATGTGGCTTCTGGTTCAAATTTATGAATGAAATATATTTTCAAATGGTTATGGTTACTGACAATGTGATAAAGCATTATTACAGGTTATTCAACTGGTTTCATTTTGACAGGATGGTCCCCACAAGTATATTTAGCATGTTTACAAGTCATTGTGACATACTCATTCTGGCAGATTCATTTTCAGTTGCAAGGTATTAGACAACTTGTTTTCAAAAGCTATTTTGTCTCATTGTGATCTTATGGCATTGGCATCATTGTTATATCATATTTTTTAAATTCATGTGACTTGGTAAAAGTCACTTTGTGGCTCAAAGGCATTATGAAAAAGTCACTTTGGTTTCTTGTGACATTAGAATGGAAGTTGTGATAATCAGCATCATAAAGGTAATGTTGATTTGCGTATTATGTATTAAAAGGCTAGGGCTGATTTATATTGGTCTCCTGGCATATCATGAAAGAATGGCTCATTTAAAATTCACATGGAAGTGACTATTCTATAGACCTAAAATGGTGATTTTTCTTTAAAATATTAAGGTCGACACATTGCTTTGGGAATATATTTTATTTTGATCATTTATCTCATGGCAATCGTGGCACCTTCAAATTGTTTATTTACTTATCATTCAATGATTTTGGGCTTTATGGTATAGTGATTGTTCTCAGCCAAAGGCTGATAGAAGGTATGAGGAAATATTTAAAAGTCACTATGAAGTGACATGACAATCATCTATTTATTGTTCAATGTTATTATTGTGATCAGCATCTCTAAAGTTCTTGTCTGCGGATTTGGAAGCAATATTATTATTTGATAATTATTATGTTCTTTTGTTTCGGACCTCAAGTGATTATTAACTTTTGCAAAGTATTGTGAAAGGCACGAAAGGCTGGACTAGGGCTATGTTACTTTTGTTTCATTTTGTTAAGGGTTGAAACCCTTGCTTTTGCCGTCGCCATGAGTGGGATCTCCTCTCTACTGTGAATCTACTCTCTACTCTCTCTGTCATCATTCTTTGTTACCAAAAACAGCTCATCATGAGAGCTCAGCCAACATATGGGATTCCTCTGTGCATGGAAAGATGATGTTGGTTGTGTTTTGTCAAGGAAAGAGTAAGGCAATTACAAACCTGGGCAGCTATTGTGGTTGGCATCGAATCTCTTTGGTATTTATTTGACTATCTTGTTGCTTGATCAGGTATCTCTTCCATCATTTGATGTTTGTTTTAAAAATGGCAGTTATTGGCTCTTTTGCTCAATTCAGAAAAAGGAATAAATTTTTACCTGACTATCTCTGACAGTAAAGCATGCCTTGATTTAAATTACATCTTTTCTCCATTATGGGTATTCTGAAAAATGTTTTTATTTCTTTCAAGCCATAAACATAAGGTGTGGGAAATCGGTTACATATACTTGGCAAGTTTTTGCAGTTATACTTTTTTGTTTTTGTCAGCGTGGTAAACTGTAAAGTGAAGGAAAATGGTGTTGTGGAGAAATATTATTTCCACCTATCACTAATAATGAGGGTTTGCTTGAACAGATCCATAAGGGTATTTTTGGTCTATCAAAGCTCTTCGAAAAAATGAGAGATAAAATGATTGGTGCATATCGTTATTGCATTCTTGTATTCCTGGAACATATGTTTTTATTGGTGCAGATTTTGTTGATTCTAGGGTTCTGAAATCAAAATCATTAATACATTATGTTTTATTTGAAAAACCAAAAAGAGGGTTAAAAAGAGATGTGTATTTCTTAAAAAATATATACACAATGAGATTCATCACTGGTTCTATTGTATTGACTTGAAAGACAGACGTGATATCTTCTGAGATTGAAAATCTGCAAAACAATGCAGAGTGATAGGTTTTCTTTTTGATATGTCTAGTATTTTGAAGGTTCAATAGAGAACCTTTAGGATATTGGGGGTATTGGAATGTAAGGCACTTTGAGTGTAAAAGAAGTGAAACAGAGAAATCCTCTGATATTATTATTGTTCTGAAACAAAAGAGGGGTTGGTGCTCCTTGAAATTGGTGTTTCTAAATGAGGGGTTGTTGCTCCTTGAGTGGGTGCTCTGAAAATCGCTTGTAAGGCACTGTAAGCAATGATTTGATATATATAAGTCAATATGGTAGCAGTTTAGGAGTGGTTTTTCTACCCCGGGAGGGTTTTCCACTCGGCAAATCTTTTGTCTCTTGCTCTCTCTTGTGGTATCTTTACTTCATTATGTTAATGATGTGATATGCATTGTTTTATTGTCATACTTCTCATTTCAGTTCTTAATCGTTGCATTCAATTTATGGATGATTTAGTCATTGAAATATTGAGAGCATAATTCAATTTTGTTTCATTTTTTGAAAATTGTTAAATTGGTTCATGGCACTGATTCACCCCCTTCCCCCCCCCCTCTTAGTGTCTATTTCACTCCAACAGTTGGACCCATGAACCCCTGACAAGTGGATCTATGTTGCAATTTTGTGTGGTGGTAAATCCAAGTCAATATGGATCAATGACTGTTGCACTGGTGGTGAAATGGGAGGTTTTGCCTCCATCTCTGGTACTGCATCACTTGTAACTATTTCCATCACTAGCTCTATCTCAGCTGCAATTGTCTTTATCATTGGCTCAGTTGTGTCTGTGGTTGTCTCCACATGTTGCTCTTGTTGATATGTATCAACAATCGGCATTCTTCCCCTTGTGTGCCCCGACATTTTGGCTCCTCTAGGAGGGTTACTCCATGTCTTTTGTCTAGGCTTAGCTCTCGACATGGAAGGTAGTGAAGTATGAACCAATGGAGGCTTTGTGTCGGGAATTACTATCTTGTCCTTTTACTGTCCAAGTAGATTTGGTTGTTTCTGACAACTCTACTTGTTCTTTCCTCAATAGACATACTTTACTTGGCATACCAATCCATTTGTTGAAGAGGTTGTGAGTCAACCTGATCTACAAAGAATGAGGGAAGAATGACTTCCCCATCATCATCAAATAAGCCTTCCATGTCCTTTGACAGTAAGTCAACAATTTGTGGAAGTCTGAACCAGTTGTAGTTACGTCTTCTCACTTCGAACTCGTCTTCACAGTTGAACCAGTAGTCCTCCATGGAAGACTTTTGTGAAGAGTATTGACCAAGGCGTGTTGCATAGTGACCCCAAGGATCATATGATCATCTATTGATGAGATACTTAAGGTTAAGTCTCACCATCTCTTGGTTCATAGCCTTGGCATCAATCGTTGTCCTATCTTGCACCTATAAAGTCCCATTTGAAAAGGAAAGTTTGCAATCGTCTTACGTTTGACACACAGATGAGAATGTATTGTGTAACTGTTGTAAGAACTCCATGAAGACCACTCTATTTGAAGGATAGCAAGGTAACATGGCGAGATGACTCGAGTACCCATATACATGGATGCAGGTGAAAGTGGGGAAATGGATGAACCAATCCATCCAGTCTACCATTGCCTCCTTGGTTGTTGGTGATATGCGTATATGTAACTCATGATCGAGGTCTCTCACGGTGTGCATCAAGAAGAGATCATTTACTCGCTTGAAGTATCTTATTACTTGAGTGAACTCAAGCTACGATAAATACTTGTGAACCTTTTGCACACCCAAAGTTCCCACATTTTTCAACACTCTAAACTGGCCTTGGAAGGCTATTAGATATACGAGATATGAACACATGTGAAATTTGTGAGCCTCTAAGAAATCGGTCATCTACATGTGGAGCATATCACTGATCAAGGAAGGCCAATCATAATATTCTCTGTCGCTCACAATTTTAGTGACGACATAGTACATCCATGGTTGGAATTTGTTTGCCTCTTCTTGACCAATAATACGATTGAGTAGAGTAATCATTACTGCATATTCATCTTTGAACTCTCCACATCCTACATTCTTCGACAAGTTGGCTCTTTTCTCTTTAAGCCATTTTTCTGCCATCCTCTTCTGACATTTGTCTCTTGACGCATTGAATGCCTTTTCACATTCTCTCATAAACACGACCAAGTTTTTCGCACATGGTGGAATGGCGAAGCACCTTTCGATATCCCTAGACTTGAGGTTGCATATCACTCGTCCATCCACTCATCTAATTTCTCGTGTGGTAAGGTTGTAATGCTTTACACAAGTTATTACAAATCCCATGCTTTGTACTAAGATGAGGAGTGACACTTCCTCAAGCAATTTGGATTGCTCAATGTTTTGAAGTGGGCATTTGTCTATGCATTCCAGCTTTTCTAAGTTGACCTCTAGGTGTGCCTGATGCATATCCATGTCAACCGTTTCAGGAAGTTGTGGAGTAAGACTAGTTTGGTCTTGCATTCGACTTTGGAGAACTGCATTCTGAAAAACCTTGAAGATTGACTATGCACATGATATTGCACAAACAACTTTTCTAAAACAGCTAAAAATAGCCTTGTCAAGGGTAACTTTTTACAAAAAATTCTTAGACGTGGGTTTTGTTGAG
Source organism: Sequoiadendron giganteum (assembly GCA_007115665.2). NCBI lineage: Eukaryota > Viridiplantae > Streptophyta > Pinopsida > Cupressales > Cupressaceae > Sequoiadendron > Sequoiadendron giganteum. The sequence goes on along the minus strand of CM021106.1, from coordinate 442,685,921 downwards.
AATATTTTCTCTAAACAAACCCAACGTCGAAAATTCAAAAAAGTGATTTTTTCTATAGCATGCAAGAGCCCTTCAGTGGTAGAGGCAGCGAGGCATCAAAAACTTATTTCTCCCGGAAAAATATAACACTTGGGTTTTGATAGCACTTCAAAGCTAAACAAACCCAGTTTGTCTGTTTTTTGAAATTGTGACTTTTTCCAAAATCCCTCAAAAAAAGAGGCAACAGGGCTACTTTTTCTAGAAGAATCTGACATGTGGGTTTTGTTGGAACTGTTGGGTTGATCATACCCAAAAGGTCAAATATGTGAAAAAACTCTGTTTACTTGGACATGCAAGAAGATCTAAGACAAGAATAGAAGAAAAAGACGAGAATAAGTTTGGAAGTTATAAACTGCCCTTTTGAATCGTCAAGAAAATCATGCCTAGAGATATAACCTCTAATAAATTGTTCCTTTGTGCAACTTTGTTCTTGAAAACATGAAGAACGCCGAAAAACCTCTGTCAGATCTTCAAAAAGCATTGGGGAGCAAAAATATATGTTCTTGAGCTTCAACCTACAAAGAAAGATGATGAATTATGACGCTTAGACTTGATAAATAGTGTTTTATGTTGAATCAATCAAGTTTAGGCACCAACACATGATTGAGGAGTCAATATGTCCGATCTGGAGTTCACAAAGATGATTTCCACCAATTTGGGGATGTTTTAGACATGAAAAGGCTTTCAAAATAGACAACTTCAGTCAATTGAGCCTAATTTGACTTTAGGCATTGTTGTACCCAAACCAATTTTTTTGCTTCATTAAGGCATTTTGCTTAAAATGATCTAAACCTTGTAAAAATGATGTCAAAACTCAATTTTTGGGAAAATCAAGTATGGGCTTTTGGCCATTGTGATATTAGGAAGATATTGGCAAAATTTGAAAATTAAGGTTTTTGGACCACTGTTTTTAGGTCAAAAACCCTAAAAATAGAAACTTGTCAGAATTAGCTGAAATTAATTTTGATTGGCTTATTTTGTATCACGATCACGGTGGTGAAGTCAGTTTCAATTAAAAGTCAATTTAAGCCTAGTGGGTATTTTTCACTTTTTCAAGAGAAAAGTTAGGATCCCCGAAGTCGTCAAAATGGTAGTTGGCCAATATCAGGTGTCAAATTCTAAGTCTAAAACTCAAATTTGAAGATTTTATGGAGAAAGATGATGTAAAAGATGCTTCACAATGGAGGGGATTTTCAAATGGCAAAAATTGGAAAAAATATTCTAAGTTTGGAAACACTTCACTTTGTAACATGGGAGATGCTTGCGCAATCAATGTGCAAATCAACTTTGTAGTGTTCATACATGTAAAAATAATGAAATATAGTCATGCACACGCATCAACATCAATAATGCTTCTACGTGATCAACTCAGCAAGCAACACGGTGTTTGCAAAGTGAGAAATGGAGAAAATTATCAGGTCCAAAGAAAACATGTGCCCCTATAGCTCAAGGGTGCCCTTCAATTTTGAGGCTCAAATTTAATTGTTTCTGGTTGCAAATACATTCATTCTCTTCGTCTTTCAGTCAGTTTTTCGACAAGCTATCAAGCAAGTCCATCTAATTTACGAAACTCCGACAATCGGAGGCGGAAGCAGAAGTTACAGAGAATTTACATATTGCAGAGAGTCAAATTTGCAGTTTATGCGCCCCTGTAGGCCAAGGGCGCCCTTGAATTAGACATGTTAGATGGATGAATTTGCAATTTCCGTTTCCAGGGGATCTTTTTTTATTCATCCCAACTTCGCGATGCATCCAATTGTGAGATCATCAGATGTGTTGAGTGACCGTGGCAGTTGTTCCAGCAAGCACGTAAAACAGAGGGAAAATAAAAGTGGAAATATTAAACTGTACCTCTACAGGCCAGGGGCGCCTAGCCTTTTGGCCAGCTAGATGAGGTTTTTAGCAGTCATCGTCTTCACAAGACTTGTGCAGAATTCTTCTAGCTATTCAGTGAATCCAATCGTCAACCCTTAGGGTTTGTCAAACGCCCATGAGTGAAGAATAAGCGAAAAATACTGAAGAATGAAAACAAGCAAGAAAATGGCTAAGTATGGAATTTACATACTCCCTTGGAAAAGGTGCCCTTCTATTGGAGGTTTTAGAAGCAGTTTTCTCACTTCATCACTTCCAAGAACATTTCTTCCAAGTTGTTCCAACTTCACAATGAGATCAATGACACGTGTATCGAACCAATCCAGCTCCCGATAGCGAGGGTCAAAGTATAGTGTTCAGTTGAAAGTTACAATATGTAAAATCATTCAAAAATGCATTTTGCTCCTCTGCAGGTCAGGGGCACCCTTGCATTTGAGGGCCTTAAATTAACTTTCACACACTACATATACAGTCATTCTTTGTGGAATTCTTCTAGTTACACGATGGATCCAGCGTCCAGTCGACGGGAGTCACCATTCACCGGTAGGGGCAGATTGAAGCACGAAATGGCAAAAGAGAAAATTGGTTGTATGGTGTCGTGTGTACTCTTTTTGAGAAAGGCGCCCTTGTTTTTGAGGTACCAAACTTAGTTTTTAGCACTCGCAGCTCCCAGCAAACATTTCATCAAAGTTGTTTCGGCTACACAATGGATATATCAACTCAACTCCCGCATCAACCGGGCATCCAGAAATCAAAGTTCAACAAAGGTTGCAGAGACGTTTTCAAGCAACTACAAAATAGGAAGTTAGCTAGAAATCTCAAGTTTTGAAGGATGCCTAGAAAGTCAAAGTTTGACTTTTTGGAATCAACATGCATTTTAAGACGACCTAGAAAGGTGGAACTCAGTTAACTAGATAAAATAATATTAGAATCTTCAATTTCATCTATCAATTTTTTGCTTGCAAAAGGTGTATTTCTTCAATATTTTAAAAGGTGGCACCTATTTTGTAACTTGATGTTAGTTTTGAATGTTGAGTTAAATTGAACTATTGAGAATTGGCGCCTTTTTCTAACTTCAAGACAATTTTTGTTAAATAAAGTGAGGTCCAATCAGATAATTCCTTTCCAAATTAGGGTTTTTACTTCCAGTTGGCACCTAAACCCTCAAAATTCTTTATATATTTCATTTAGGCGTCCATTTCTCTCACAATAGGTTGAGTGCAAACGAGTTTTCTCTTGTGCAAGCAATATTTGAAGGCGCTACAAGTATTATTTTCCAGAATTCCCTTGCAGATATAGGTCTAGTGTAAACAACAGACTTCAGACAAGCATGGCAATTTTTACAGAAGCAGAACCATAAAACTTCTATCTTCTATCTTAAATTCTTCTATTCTTGTCTTAGTTATTCTTGGCATGTCCAAGAATTCGGCGACTTTTGACAATTTTGATCATTTGGGTTGGTTGTGCACGACTTTCTCTACAAAACCCATCTGTTAGAATTTTTCAAGAAAAATTGCCTCCAAGCTTCAATTCTCGAAGTTCTACTTTTCTCAACTAAAATTCCTTTAAATGGTAGAGTAAAATTCAGTATTTTTCAAAATGGAGGATCTGGGTTTTCTTAGAATCATCTTCTACACAAAACCCATGTTCCATATTTTTTCGAAAAAATCTGCTCTTGCTGCCCCTAATTGCTTTTTTCGGGAAAGTCTTTACATGTCAAGCTAAAAGGCGGTTTTTCAGATTTCTAACGATGTGGGTTTGCTTAGAATTATTTTCTGCACAAAACCCACGTCTCAAAAAATTTTGTGAAAATTGCCCTTCGACAGGTTATTTTTAGCCTCATCGGGAGCATTTTCGGCTTGCCATAGATAGTTGTCAAAACATAGTCGTGTTTACAGTCAACAGGTGAGTTTTTCAAAATGTAGTACACAGACTGAATTCAAGACCAAGTCAGTCTTAATTCATGACTTCATCAGAACAACTGACACGGATTTGCACAAGGTGAATCCAGAAGTTGACTTGAAAGGGTCAAAAATAAGTTCATATACACTTCAAAGCATCGAAGAATCTGGGTTGCTAGAGGCGGCTTCACTCCCTATTTCAGTTCATTGCATAGAATTCATGATGTCTTGTGTAAAGCATTACAATTCTACTGCTCGAGAAATTCAATCAGCAAATGGACAGGTGATTTGCAGTCTCAAGCCCCTGGTCATTGAGAGGTGTTTTGGTATTCCTCGGCATTTGAACAATTTGGTCATTACCATGGATCAGTGTGAAAAGGCATTCAATGCTCATAAGGACATGTGTCAGAGAAAAATGGCAGAAAGATGGCTAAAACAAAAGAGGGTTAAATTGCCAAACAATGTGGGTCGCAAAGAATTCAAGGATGAGTACGTGATTTTGATCACTCTTCTTAATTGTGTTTCTGGTCACATAGATGCTCACAAATTTCAGCCTTGGTGTACTACATCATTGCTTAGATTATTTCCAAGCAAGAGCATTACGACTGGGCCTCTTTGATCAACAACGTTCTTCACAAGCAGATTACCAGTTTCCCGGTTGCCCACAAGTTTCACATGTGTTCATATCTCGTATACCTGACTGCTTATCAAGGTCAGTTTAGAGGGTTGAACACAACGGGGATTCTCAGTGTACAAAAAGTTCATCAATATTATGACCAGCTTGAGTTCACAAAGTATGAGCGACATTTCAAGCGTGTGCAGGAAGCATTTTTGATGTACACAGTGAGGAACCTAGACCGGGAATTGCATGTTTGTATCTTAGCGGTTGCCAAAGAAGCAATGGTAGAATGGGCAAACTGGTTCATTCAGTTCTTTACGTATACCTGCATTCGCGTCTACGGATATGGAGGAAACCCAGCCATGCTACCTCGTTATCCTTCAGATAAGATGGTTTTCATGGAATTTTTGAGGCAATTACACAATGTTCATTCACATCTACGTCACAAGCGCAAGCCAACCACCAATTTCCCATTGCAAATGGGAATCTACAAGAGCAAAACAGCAGTTGACGCCAAGGCTATGGACCATGAGTTAGCGAGACTTAATCTTAAGTACCTTGTTGACACACACTCATATGACCCTTGGGTTATTACTCAACACGCCTTGGTAGTCGTTTTTACCACAAGCCTTCTATGGAGGATTATTGGGTCAATTGTGAGGACGAGTTCAAGGTGCGTCGACACAATTACAGTAGGTTAACGCTCTAAGATATTTGTCTTCATGTCAGAGGATGTGGGAGGGTTGTCAGATGATGATGGGGATACACTTCCTCAATTCTTCAGAGAACGGGTTGATACGCAGCTACTTTCAGCTATCGATTGGTTTGCCAAGGAATACTCATTTGTCAAAGAGAGATCAAGCAGAGTTATTCAAAACAGTATACTCTACTTGGATTGCAAGAAGACAAGGAGGGCAATCATGCCAAGTATAGAGCCGCCACCATTGGAATATTCATCGCCATCCTCATCAAAACCAAAACAAAACAAAAGGAGCAATCCTCCTAAAGGAAGCAAAGTGTTTGATAATTCAAAAGGGAAGGCACTTGTTACAGAAACACATGTGGAGATAGCCACAAATACAGTTCGGAGTATGCCAAAGCCAGAGGTACAACCTCCTTTGCCATCGCCAACACCACAACAGTCTCCAATTCTGGTTCACATTGATTTGGACTTGAACTCGCCACCATGTAGCAATACCTCTACACATTCCCACTCATCAAGTTTTCCTATGACTAGCACCGACCCTTCCAGTGATATTAGTCTAGGCTCGTCTTGGCTTGAGAATCAGCTAGGTAGGAAGAGGAGGCAGCCATCCTTCAAACTAGACATCTCAGATTTTGATCATGTACCAGGACACCAGATAAGAGATTAAAGAATCAGATTCATGTAGAGACGAACGCTGACAAGGAGATCATAATAGAGACTGATGCACCCCCAGAGGACAAGAACTTGAAGCAGGTAGAAGTTGAAGACTTCTACGTAATAAAGGTCAACCTTGGTAAAAGCACACGCCAAACAGAGGTTGATTTCCTACAGGTTACAATGGATAGCATAAAGGATAGTCATAAAAGACGGAGAAGACAAAGCAACCCTTAAGGCTAAAATCTAGCAGCTTCGTCAGTATATCTCTAACCTCATACATAACACTAAGAATGTCACCGCCTTGCTCCTGCAGATGTTAGAGCTACCAGTAGAGTAGAATTAGCTTAGTCAGTTGATTGTATATGGGAAGCACCTAAAAGACTGGGAGGATTTTGTCACAAGGGGTCACTTTGTACTAACAGAAATGTATCAGTTGAGGTATAATGCCCACGAACTCCATCTACAGATTCAGGAATCAAAGCGAGAATTGGTAATTTAAAAACCAAGAGATGAAATCATGATCTCTCATCTGAGGACGGCATATGACTCGGTCACCGACGAAGAAGATAAGGAAGCTATTTTTACTTGGAGAACACAATTAATCTTCAAGGCAAAAATATAGGAGACAATGGCTTCAGAGTTGGCCAAGAGCAAAAAACACGTGGCTAGTGCACTTCAGTACGTGAGAACTTTTGTGTCCCGAGTTCCTTGCCAATATCAACATGAGGGTGGTGAGTAAATCAAGCTCGTCGACGTTCAGTTAGAGTTGCAGGTGCTCATCCATGGTATTTTCAATGGAGATTTCGTTGGTTGTAAGTTGGATCAACTTTCAATCATGTCAGCGTTATTTGATGAGGCGGTTAAGAGTAGAGGAGAACTTCAGATTCAGATCATGGGCAGTGAGGAGATGTTGAGAAGACACAGTGTGTTGCAAAGAAGTATCAGTGCCCCAGATGGTGAAGCAATCAACAACCTCATGGAGGGGTTACTTGCTCGAGATTGCAGCTAGTGAACTCTAGAACAGGACGTCCCACCTTTTCAGGATAGACATCATAACCAACAGTTAACTTGACACCTCTTTCTGAGTTAACTTATTGTTCCACATCTCATGTACGTCTATTTTGGAATTTCCTATGTATAAATGGAGTTTTCATTTAGTTTTCATTCTCTATTAACTAATATTAGTTATCAATTAACGTCCATATCAATAAGGACTTGCTTGTTGCAAACGTCCATTTGTTTTAGTTTATTCCAGTTAGTTGATGGTAGCTTTCCAATTATCTGTATAGTTGTATACAATTAGGTTTAGCAATAAAATCTTGCATGCTTGTGAGACTATAGTTGACTCAAGGTGATTTTAGGGTTCCCTACACCTTTGATGTCTATAAATAAGAGCTCTTTGCTCATTTGTAATTAACATTTGCACGCAATAGTAATATATGTTGAGCCACCTTGCATGAAATATTATTGTTTGGTATCTGTTCACGAGCTTTTACCGTGATAATAAGTAGTTGTGCTACCTTGCTTGAATGTTATTATTATGGTACTTGTTCATCTTAGTTAAATATAGTTGCTAGTTTGATTGTTTATTGTATGAGTCTCACCAATGCAATTTGTTATCCTAGTTTGCTATCTTATGTTATGATTAATAGTTGTTCTTTCATATCTACGCCTCGGATAGGGGTTCCTCCTCCTTGGAAATTTGGAAAGAAGAATTATCGTTTAAGTGTTGTTGCCAATAAGCTTGTTGCATATCTATGCCTCAGATAAAGGTTCCTCCTCCTTGGAAATTTAGTAATTGAGCTTTTTTTTGATGGTGTGCCTAATAAACTTCATATCAGCCTACGCCTCGAATAGGGGTTCCTCCTCCTTGGAAATCTTGTTGTAAAGTTTATCGTATATCACATTCCTGCTCCTAATTCCTCATGCTCTATTTTTCTTGAGGGAATAGGATAGATTAAAGCATTTAGTTAGTTGTAGTTAAGATCTGCAAAACTAGAGAAAACCCTTAGCTGCAACGTTCTTGGTTTCCTTAACCTTGTGCCTCTTCCAATTGAGTAAAAAAGATAGGAGTTTAGAATACTTTACTTTTACGCATATCAGCAAAAGAGGGAGCTTCCCCTCCTAATTGGAAGAACAATCATTACGCATTGTACATATATGTCTGTACCAACTCGCACTCCAGAGGTGCTAAATGTTACGCCAACAGTTTTTTGGCACCCACTGTGGGGCACGAGGCAACAAAACTTCAAGAAAGCTAAACGTTTTTATTTCACGGGAATGACACTCTGGCATCTGATTGCATGATCCACACAAAAGAAATGGATGATAACAACAATGATGTTGGCAAGAGACGTCCACCCCTATTACCTTGGGGTAATAACATTGGACCTTTGGCTTTTCAAGTAAATCATGAGTTACCTAAAGGGTCAAGGGGAAAGCTAAAGGGTCAAGGAAGCGCTTTCAACGATTTCATGGCAATGGAACTCAACACCCGGAGGAACATTTTTTTGCGTTCACAATGGCTTGTGTCGTCTTTCACATGGCACATGAAGACATCGCAGTATGTCTCTTTGTCGAGACCCTTGCAGGAAGTGCTACCAATTGGTTCAATCACCTTGCGCCAGGCAGTATCACAAGTTGGGCAACTATGAGCGAGAAGTTTTTGGCAAGATTCAAGCCTGCTGAAGATAGTCACCTGTTGTTCGCCCAACTTACAAATTCAAAGATGGAGTGCAATGAAAACATGGGGGATTTTGTAGCAAGACTTAATCGTCTTGTCACAAGACTTTCTTCTACACTCGATCCATCACCAAAGATTCTGATAAGTTGTTTCATAAATGCTCTTCCATCAGAGATAGCCTTCTTCCTCAAGATGGCAAAAGCGACCGAGTTGAAGAGTATGCAAGAACACACCATCAACTTGGAGGACAATATGATCACTTCCAACCTGATGAAGATAGGTTCTATTAGATCTCTAGTTCAGCAACCGTACCATCCAAAGAGACACAATCTTCAACCACGGTTGCCAACACCTCCATCAAGACCAATGATTGAAGTTGCACACCATGCAATATTTTGCTATTTCCATGGTATCGATGCACACACCGGATCCACATGTCCGGAAAATCTAAGAATGATCCAAATCATGGGATACACTGAAGCTGCTCCCAGTTCTAGTTTTGTACCAACACCAAGTTCGAACGTTTTTTTACCACAAACAGACAACTTTGATGGCGACTCTGTTGTGGGATACTTTGATAAAGAACCCATAAATCAAGAACAAGAAGAAGAATGTCGTCAATACGCTCCTGTGATGAATCATGAGTGTTTCAACGCTTGTGTTCACGCATGTTCAGCACTTCAAGGCACAAAAAGAAGAAGAAGAAGAAAGGCAGAAATCAAACGAAAAGGGTAAAGAAGTGCTTCCCACTTCTAAACTCAAATCTTCACATTAGATTACTATGCCAGTTGCTCAAGAGATGTCTTCAGCAAATTTTGACATCGTAGCTTTTGTGATGAAGACCAAGGTACAAATCTCTCAATTGGACCATCTTCAGGATCGTCTAGAACAACTAGATCAGTTTCTCAAGGTTGTAAAGAAGCAGGTTGCACTCAAGTCATCTGTTCCGGCACAAGCAAAGCATGAAACGGGTCCTGGTAATTGTGTGACTCTGCCAAAAATAGAAATTGAAGACCAGAAAATTGCTTGTTTTGAAAAGAGACCGACAAAAGATACAAAGTCATGGACAATATAGTTTGATGGAGGTTGGTTTAAATACAATTTCATAAGCATGGGAATTGATCATCTCCCTTAAAGGACAATTGCACCCATTTGTGCAATTGAAATTCACTGAAGTTGAAAAAGAGGCTCTTTTGTGCATAGTTGTTTGTACCAACTTGCACTTCAGAGGTGCTAATTGTTACGCCAACAGGCGTCCATGTTGAGGAATTGAACATTTTTTCAAAAGAATATTTGACAAAGTGCCTCCATTTGATCTTTGATTTAAGTTGTTCGGTTGATCCTAAAGTGTTGTTGATAGATCCATTGTTGAGTTGAATCAACTCTGAAGTGTGCTTGAGAGCTGCAAAGCTTAAAAGCTTAATCTAATGCCTCAAATTCTTGGGCGCCTTTTCCCAAGAGGGTGCATTTTTCACCAAACTTACTCAATTTTCTGGATGTCTTTTAATTTCTCCAGTTTTGACCTTCAATGCTTTGATCTAAGATTCCTGGTGACGGATGATTCTAGTGAACGTGCCGAGATATGGAATGGATAATCAGCTCAGTACCAGAGAGAATGACTGGCCTTGCAAGTCATGAAGGTTGTTTTAGAGGTCCCACAAGTTTAGGCGCCCCTAGCCTGCAGGGGCGCCTTTGGTCTTTTGCACTTTAATTTTCAACTTGCAACCTTTCATGAACAGCCCTAGTTTGACCTTCGTCATTAGATGTTTGATTAATCCATTGAATCTTCTTGACCATGTCATTGTTGAGTTTGATCAAGACGGAGGACTTCCTGGAGGTCACGAAGCTTGAAGACTGCATCTGACAAACCAAAAAGTTGGGTGCCTATTTTTAGGAAGGTGCAATTTTATTCACTTAGCCAATTTTTCATGTATTTCATCTTGCCCTTGCTTTCAATGCTTTATGCTTGGTCTTCGTCTGTGAATGCTTGACAGGTCATGTGAGCTTGCAACTGGATTGGTCGCGGAGCTGAAAGGATGTTGAGTAGATGCCTTGAAGAAAGCAGTTGTTGAAAAGTTCAATAGGTGACTCAAAATGATGGGCGCCCCTGGCCAGCACCTGGGTGCTTTTACCTTGATGATTGTAGCCTTTGATGATACATGCTTTCAACATCTTCTATCTTCACCTTCGTTTGTCGGTGATTGATGAATCAGGTGTGCTCGCTTGGTGATGCGTTGGAAAGCAAATAGAATCATGAAGGAGATGATGGTCTTGGCCAAACTTGATGATGCCTTTGAGCTTTTAACTTCATGGGCACCCTTGGCCAACAAGGGCGCTTTTGCCTACAGTTTCATCATTTTTTTTGAAAATTCTCATCTCTTCGCACTTCATGTTCACCGTTGTAGCTCGACTGACTTGATCACCGTTGTCGATGATGCAAACGTGTTGACCGTAGCAATTGCTTTCATCATGTTGCATGTACGGGTGCTTGAAAATTGGCTAAGGCATTAACTGTGTAGCCTCCTTCTGGTAGCAAGGCATGCATTCTCCAAACTTAGTCAATTTTCAGCATTTTTCACTTTTGAATATCCTCTTTGTCTCAAAGCATCTTTTGCCATGGATTCTTCATTGAAGCTTTTGAGGCTTAGATTTTGACACTAGGTACTGGCCATTCTGCCATTAGTGGTCGTGGAGGTCCTAGTTTTTCTCCTGAAAAATGAAAATAGACCCACCAAAGTAAAACAAACTTTTTGGTGATTTTGATTTGACCAGTGTGATCATGAAGTCAGATTATCCTATCAAAATCATTTTCAATCATTTCTAGAAAGGTCTTATTTTTTAGAGTTTTCCTAAATACAAGAATTTGAAACCCTAATTTTCAAATTTTCAAAAATTTGGAAGTATCTTCTTTGGCACAAACCCACAAAAAGCCTATGTTTTGTTTGACCTAAAATGGACTTTTGACAACAATTTTACATGATTTAGATCATTTTAATCAAAATGTCTTATTGAAGCAAAACTTTATTTTGGGTACAACACTAATATAAGAGGAAATGTAGATTTTGACACTAAGTACTGGCCATTCTGCCATTAGTGGTCGTGGAGGTCCTAGTTTTTCTCCTGAAAAATGAAAATAGACCCACCAAAGTAAAACAAACTTTTTGGTGATTTTGACTTGACCAGTATGATCATGAAGTAAGATTATCCTATCAAAATCATTTTCAATCATTTCTAGAAAGGTCTTATTTTTTAGAGTTTTCCTAAATACAAGAATTTGAAACCCTAATTTTCAAATTTTCAAAAATTTGGAAGTATCTTCTTTGGCACAAACCCACAAAAAGCCTATGTTTTGTTTGACCTAAAATGGACTTTTGACAACAATTTTACATGATTTAGATCATTTTAATCAAAATGCCTTATTGAAGCAAAAATTATTTTGTGTACAACACTAATATAAGAAGAAATGTAGATTTTGACACTATGTACTGGCCATTCTGCCATTAGTGGTCGTGGAGGTCCTAGTTTTTCTCCTGAAAAATGAAAATAGACCCACCAAAGTAAAACAAACTTTTTGGTGATTTTGACTTGACCAGTGTGATCATGAAGTCAGATTATCCTATCAAAATCATTTTCAATCATTTCTAGAAAGGTCTTATTTTTTAGAGTTTTCCTAAATACAAGAATTTGAAACCCTAATTTTCAAATTTTCAAAAATTTGGAAGTATCTTCTTTGGCACAAACCCATGAAAAGCCTATGTTTTGTTTGACCTAAAATGGACTTTTGACAACAATTTTACATGATTTAGATCATTTTAATCAAAATGCCTTATTGAAGCAAAAATTTATTTTGGGTACAACACTAATATAAGAAGAAATGTAGAATGATAGCTAAGAACAAGGTCACCTTGAAGCTTCAAAGAACCCTCAATATGACTTGTTGATTCAAGAATGATGCTGAGACAGAATAGTGATAACATGCACGGTGAAAATAGCTTGTTGTGCCTTGAATGGCAAACAATAGTATTGTTGCTTCAATGAGTTTTTCTTCTTCCAAAAACCTGTGTGAGAGTGAGTAGAGTGAAAAATCCAATCGGGATCTCCATGAAAAGTGAGTCGGGTTGCTTTTGTTCAATACGACTACATGGAGGGCCATTACATGTGAAAAAACCACATGAATGTAACGCTCCAATAGCTATTGGAATCACAATTTTTTGCAAGACACTAATGCATCATGTAGATGTATGTGTGAAACACTCACATACAAAAAGATTGGGACATAGAGGATTGAGAATAACATGAAATTAACAGAAGTGCATGCTCTAGGTGTTAACATTTTGAAACTAAACTGTTATTATCAAAAGAGCTAAAGAGAGGGTAGTATAGTGTAAAATTGCAAGGATATACAATTTACGACATTACAATTTTCCCCCACTTTAGTAAGCATATGAACTATTCTAATAAATGCAGTTAAAGTAGGAATTAACAATTACACATGTTACCGAATGATAAATGCAAAGACAATCTAACAATGAATCTACCTATGAACTTACCAAATATTCGAAATCAATTGCAAATAAAGTTGAGTATAACATGGATGAAAAAATCATATTTACTATTTTCTTATGATAATGAAAACTTCAATATGAAGTGTGATCTTCCTCATCTAGCAATATTGTAGACATCAATATAACCTTGTATGAAACTCCTTAAAATAGCAATATTGCAAGACACTTTGTAGCATATATGAATCAATTAATGTGCACTAAACAAGATCACCCTAGAAACTACCATCATCTACCTCCATTGATGATCTTTTGGATTTGCTTCGAGGTGCACAATTCTTCATAAAGATGGATCTCCAAACTAGATACAATCAAGATCTAATCAACCCCAAAGACATATAAAAGATTGCATTTAAGACAAAGTAAGGCACCTATGAGTGGTTGGTAATGTCTTTTGGTATGACCAACGCACTTACAACCTTTATGTGGTTCATGAATGATATGTTGTGACTCTTCATTTATATCGTTATCATTGCCTACTAAGTTGGCATCGTCATCCACATCAACACTAGAAAAGAGCATAATGCACCTACTTAAAATGTTCAAAAATAAATATCAAGATCGACATCTGGCTAAAGCCCCTTAGATTCAAATTTTAAAGGTTTATAACAAAGGAGTCAGAGGGTTGCTATATCTTTTAAACAAAGTTGCCAAGAAATTTTTATCCTAGCCAAAGGCCAAGTTTAACTTCCAACTATCAAACTAGGATCATGAGACTACTAGATAGATTTTTATGTCATTCCTCCCCATATGATTCACAAAATTGAATATAGGACTTTCAAGCCCTAGTGGAAGGATTAAAAATGATATCTTGATACACCATTTCGCAAGTACAAATCCTACAACGATTATTTGTGACTTATGCCTTATCTCCTCATGGTGGCCCAATTAAATCTTTGTTGGCACCTCCAACCATCTCTGAGCATTGAACACTACAAATTTTGAAGCTTGCTTCCACTTGGATTCAAATTGTCTCATTTGAGAGTTCTCAATCCCCATTGTCCACAAAACAATCTAAGAGTCCTAAGCACCCCTCTATGTGTGTGTGTGTATTTTGAAGCTTGGTTCCATTTGAATTCAAATTGTCTCATTTGAGAGTTCTCAATCCCCATTGTCCACAAAATGGACAATCTAAGAGTCCTGAGCACTTGTGTATGTTTGTGTGTGTGCACGTGCGCGCGCGCGTGTGTGTGTGTGTGTGTGTGGGTGGGTGTGTGTGTATGTGTGTGTGTGTGTGTGTGTGTGTGTGTGTGTGTGTGTGTTTAAATTGTCATATTTTTATTTCTAAATTGAACTATTATATTTTAGTTTTTTAGGTGGAGCAATTATTTTTAAATTGTAATATATCATTTTTTAATTGTTTTATTTTTAAAAAAATTGTTTTTGTTTTTATTTATAAATTTATTAAATAATATTTTTATTTTAAACTTTAATATTAAATCATGTAGTTTCTTTAAATTTTAAATTATAGAACTTAAAAATGTTATTTTATAAAACATAAAATAGTTTTATGATGAAACATTTGAATTTTTCTTTTACCATTTCAAAGGATAAATGTAAGTTTTTTTCAAGATTTACACATCATGCAACATGAAAAAGACTTTGCATGTGCACATTGCACATCAATTGAGGGTACAAACAAAGTGAAGTGCAATTTTAACAAAGATAAATACAATGGAGGGATTTCTTGTTTCACATGGCAATTGACAAACAAATTAGACCATGATGAGAAGGGTTGCCTTAAATGTCACCTATCAAGTGAAGCGAGCTATGGAACTCCTTTTAGAAAAGAAGGCAACAAAGGAAAGGACAAGCATACAAGTTGAATCAACTTCTTCTAAGATTAGAGTCGATCCTTTGTAGCTTGGCATTTGTATTTTCTAATTGTGATTGATTTTGAAGGTTCAAACTTTGAAGTTGAAGTATGTAATAACACACTATGTAGTGTACTATATAACAACAATTTCAAATTAATGGTGTATGTTTCCTTTACTTTCTCTTTCTCACTCTCTATGTAATTAGGATGACTTCAAATATTAAAAACATCAATTGTTTCTTTTTTTTCTTTTTTTGGATTCTCAATATTTTTACCATTTTAATTTAAAATTTTGAAAATGTTTGTCTTTTGGTTTGCCAAGATACATCCAAGAAAGATATTTACTTCTATAGCCTATAACATTAAAAAACTATTTCATAAGATACTTCTTTAACTAACTATGTTCAATGTGTGTGCAAAAGAAAACATAATCCTTCTAAGACTAACAGAACATCACATGGAGTCGTGCTAAATATTACATGACTCGGGTATATATTCAATCACTAGATTGCTCACCTCAAACTATGCAACCACTACAAGACTACTACCTCAAAGATAGTTTTTTTTTTTTTCAAAAAGTTAGCCTTCACGCATTAGTTAACTATCAAAGTAATAATTCATCTCTTCACCATAATTTCAACTATTATTGGTATATATAAAAAGAATGAGACCATTCTCAATTATGAACCAAGATTTGTAGAAAAAAAAAACTAGAAAATTTAGTAACCAATCACTTTATCTTAGATAATGACAAACTAAGGACTATTCTTTCACATATAGTTAATGTTCATGATTTCTTCTTGTTTTTAACACATCAAGGATGATATATTGATATCTGAACTTTGCTTACCCAAGAATTGATTGGCATACTTATAGTGAGGTACAAACCAATCAAACTTAAGCACAACAACCAGTTTACGTTATCATCCCAAACATTTAGGGTTCAAAATTTCTAGTAACCTAGTGTTGTCTAAACTTTATAATTGTCAACAATAAATGTCTCAATATTTCAAAAGTTGCATGTTGCTCGTCCACTCTCTTGACCATTGCAAATTCAATCTCGCATGTCGTGCCCTCTACTTGCAACGAGTTTGTATTTCTTCCTTAGGCTTCGTCAATTGCCCATGGCATCTTGTAATGCTTGATTCTACTATTGGTGAACGTAGCTTTGCTCAAGCAACTAGGTTTGGTCCTACTCACCCTTTGAGGGAGAAGTCTCAAAAATCTCGTCTTATTCTTTGTGCCAAATCATCCTCGGTGGTGGTTTGTCACCTGGATGTGGTGGAATGAGGATTTCTACTAGTGTAGAGGTCTGGTGTGCAGATTCACCAACCTTTGGCCTTATCTTCTCGACTTGCACAACTAGGTGTTGATTTCTTGGAGGCCTCTTATGGCTGGTAAGATTGAGTTCTTGCCCTGTTCAAAGGGTTTTTCATTGCTTCATCTACCTCTTTTGAGGACAAAAACTTGTTGGGTAAGTTGTGGGCTTGGGAAGACCACTCTCTCTTGATTAAACCTTGGTCAACTTCCTTTAACCCCCTTACCAAACCACTCAAAGTGTGTCCAATGTGGGTAAGAACTTTGAATCTTTCCCTCCAATTTTGGGAGGTTTCTTGTTATGAGGCCATTGGCAATTCTATTGGTCACTTCTTGAAGGTTGATTATTCCACTTCCTACATGGGGCACTCTATTTTTGCTCACATTTTGGTGGATATTGACATCTCCAAGCCTCTTCACAAGGATGTGGTTTTAATAGTTAGAGATAGGCCATGGACTCAACCTTTGGATTATGAGGGCCTCTCCTTCAAATGTCGTTGATGCTTCTTCATTGGTCACCTAGCTATGGATTGTCCTCTTTCACATTGAAAGGGCTCTACTATGTGGTGGAAGGATGTTAACGAATATCACTTAACTATGCATGCTCGTGATTCTCAATCAAATGACTCCTTTCAAGATGAGAACATATATTTTGCTTCTAGTGTTACTCTGACGTGTCCCTCGAACCCTCATCTAGTACCTCCAACCCTATCCTCACAGCTCATTTTGCCCTTGGATTTGGATCAGCTCCAACTTACTCATGTGGTGGATGGTCGCCCTTCACCTCATCGTTCCTTGGTTCTCTCATCGTGTGTTGATGGGTTCTTCGTGGGGGAACCCCCCTAATTTCTATTGTTCTAAGAATTTGGATGCTAATGTCTCTTGGATTGTTGTAAGGAGGAAGAAGGGTCCTCCTATAAATCACTTCCCCAAACTCATGTTCAAGTGTTGAGTGAGAGGCCAACCTGTTCTTGGCCTAGTATTGTCTAAAAGGGACCCAAGGGTACCAACTCTTTCATTTGTTTGTTGTTGTTCTTTGCAATTTAGAGGTTGTTGTCCCTCTCTTTTGGTTATGTTGTTCATCTGATGTACATGATCAGCTTGGGCCTATTTTTCCTTGTCTTATGGCAGCTTTGTAAAGGGTTGGGACCCTAGTTTCCCACTTTCTTTATTATTTGGTATTATTGTACAAGGGTCTAGGCGCTTTCAAAATCCTTGCTTACCTTAATCAAAACAATGAATGTCTCAATCTTCACTATCACTCCTCAATCATTCAAAAAATGCAAATGTGGGGAAAAAAGTTTATTTTTTTCTTCAAAACTAGAATTCGTAAAAGAATATCAATTCAACGCATTAAAATTTATTGAGATAATATAACTTCCCAAACTTTTCTTGTTTCGTGTGTTCATCATTTGTTGCTATGAATTGTTACATTATTTATATCATCAAGTGAGCTTGAAATGATTTGAAGTGTCTTCTAGCTAGAGATTTCATAGTTATGTTGTTGATAGATACATACCAACTCCTTTCTTTGACCATTTATTTTATATTGTCAACACCTAGAATATGGAATTTAAATCTAGACATTTATATTACATCAAATTTCAAATATGGAAACAATTTGTTATGACACAGATAGGGATATGGCACTTAAGGATTGAGAAAATCAATTTTATATAAGAGGAGATGTTTTTCTATTCATAATAAGTCATTGACTAAAAAGAGGGGACTTGTGGTTCTCCAAAGAATTTTAAAAATAAAATTAAAAAACTCACATTTTCCTTTAAGTTCTTTCATATGTCAATAGGAAATGGTTAAATATCTTGAATTGGATCAAGGAAAAAGCTAGATGACCCTAATGGAGATAGTAGTGCTCTATGTTCAACGACATTAAAAGACATTTCCTATCCATCCACTATACAAGAAACACCCATAGAAATCATAATATGTGTGCAAGTAGTTGGGCTACCTAGCACCATCATAATTCATGATACAATAAAGAAGGCATGTAACTAAAAATAAAAACAAAAAAATTTATGTTTGTAAAGGAAAAGATGAATATATATTCATTATAATTCGTGGTTTACAAAGAAAGGGGGAAGAAGGTCCTCTAAATAAAAAAAATTTAAATTAAAAACCTATTCGACATTGTCCTTCATATTTTCTACCCCTGTAGAGGAAAGCTAAAAATCGTCCCAAACTAGAGATAGGCATCCCTTGTGTATTTACATTTCTTATGCGTTCCATTCCCCAAAATTTGGCTGGCACATTAAACACCCATAGAATCCATCACTTAGATGCAAATAATTTGAAATTCCAAATTAAGATCTGAATTGGTGAATCATAATTGGGCTCTACTTCAATCACAAAGCAATGTTTTCTATTAGAGTAAAAAGTTGGGTTTTTCAAAGGGCCCGAACCCTTTTTACAAATCAATTTATTGGCATAAACAATGAGGCCTATGAAATACAGGGCTAAACTAAGAAAAGATCTCAACAGAGGTAGGAACAGAGGCACCAGCAGGAACAGCACAAGACCAGCAGAAACCCAAAAAGAAGAAACACCAAACAGGGGACTGATTCAGATCAGCCAGCCTCTTTACCCTAGAGGTGGCTTGCCATTCCTTAGCCAGGGACTCAATCACAAATCAATGTTATCATTGTGATGCTTTCCTAATTCGAGTTTGCTGAGCTACGTGTGCCATATCCCTATAGTGCAATTTCATTCCATGTTAATACATCTTCTTTGATTTTCACTTTCAGCCACATAGAATCCTTGAGATCCAACTGGGTGGTATACAATGGAGAAGTCTTTCTGGATGAAAACAAAAATTACATCCACTTTCTGCTTTTTAAAGAACAGCTCATGAAGCTGAATTCTTATTCAGCTCTCAAGTCAATTTGTAGTCAAACATTTGTTTGAGAACTAGTATGTAACTTTCAAGACTCTTCTGAATGATAGAAGGGCAATGTGTATAAAGTAGCATTAGGAATATCTTACGATTTTCTATGACCAGGATACGCACTACATGCATGCAAAATTTTGATTTGCTCAAGAGTTGAAGTCAAATTTCAGTAACTTCTCAAGACTGCCAAGCATCTGTTCTATCAAGACTACACTATTGCCTTTTTAGTAGGCCTGAAATCTTTATAGGGAAAGAACTTTATAGGAGCCAGTTCATGCGATTGATGAAGCCTGCTCTATTCCCAGGCCTGGTCATGAAGTCAAAAATGAGATGCATATATATTTGAACAATATATATAAGGTAAAGTGAAAATGCCAACCATTCCCACAATGGAGGTCTCATACACCCAGGCAGCAGACTAGCTTGGCCAGGACCCAAAAATGACTTCCAAATTCTACCTAAACTTGAAGATAATCTTTCAGTTACTGAAAAAAAGAGTATGTCATTTATACCATTTAATCGGCCTAATTTCCTAAAATTAAGTACTGGCTGGGACTACTGAACTTCATGTGTAATGGACAGAACTCTTATGTGGTTCCAGTTTTGATCTGCTCTCTACAGGTTGCCTAAAATACTATGGAATTATGTCGAATGCACGCATGACTATCATGCTATAAATTCTTCGTAAATTATGTCCATTCCTTAATTCAGAGCCTCATCAAAAGCAAAGACCTGTTAATCAGTTTCCACTACCAAAGGTTAACAACTATGCAAAGACAATACTTTTTAGTGATGAACAAAGGAACATAAAACTGTATCTCAAATTGGCCAATAGGTTTCAAGGAAGTCCAATCAAAAAGATTACTTCTGCTTGACCACAGGAGATGCAAACACAGATTAACAGCAGTCAAAGTGCAAGCAATGTAAGCGTTACTTTAGTGCATACAAATGTAAACACTAAAGATTATTAGGTTTTGACAGTCCATATTAATGATGTGAAAATTTGGTATCAATTTTTAATATCAGTATTTCAAAATACACTCACTCCATCATCCATTATTAGCCAAAGAAACTCCGGCATTTCTCAAATAATATATATTACTTCCCATTAGCCCCATTATTTTTTCCATTAACTAAAGAGTTAATTAAAACAGTTTTTGGGACTCACACGCAATTTGGGATTTAGGTCGATCCGCTTGATAGCCATTGATTTGCCAAAAGACCCATGGAAATGCCTACGGCGCAAAGTATGACAACAGTATTCAGTCGCTGGCACAGGGCACTCATCCCTTTCGTAACTTGCAGCATTAGGGTTAGTATCTGCAAGCGCCCCTGCTCCTCCATTTTAGCGAAAAAGGTCATAGACTTGAGCGCTTGCCTCACTAGATATGCAAATGTGAAGGGAAATGCAAAAGCGAAGAAGCTTTGAACAGATATCTCAGAGAAGGGTGAGACTTTGGTAACCCAGTGGAGCCATGCCCCACATGACAGTTGTGCCACACCAAGAAGCAACAGGCCTTTACTCAGATCATCCATGCGTTTCCTCAGCTGCTTATCTTCCTCCCTCACTTCATTTGCAAGCGCAGACATATCTCTCTCTACAGTTGGCCCCTCAATCTCCTGGTGCTTAAACCCTTCCAAACCCCTACCATTTTCTTTTTGCTTTGAAGACTCTGAATAAAGCCTCGCATTACCCATAGTCAATGAGATCAGCCCATTTTTGTTGTCTGCACTTACCCAGCGTTGCCAACTATTTCCTACGTGTTCTGGATTTGCTTTACCACATAGGTCAATGAATTGCAGGGGACGATTGTATGAAGCTGTTTGCAATGTTAAAAACTTTATTTGTAAGCTCTACATACAAACCCAGTGAGATTTGAACGCCTGATCAGCAATAAAGAAAGTAAAAACAAAAGGTATAGGAGGTTACGCGTGTAAATAGAAGAGATCAGCCTGTGGATGCCTCGGCTTCTTTGTCCGCTACGAAGGAGAAAAGCCATCAAATCCTTTTTCGACCAAAAACTTTACGATCAACAATAGATTTTGTTTCAAAATTCAAAGGAATTAAACACACGCTACAATATATTTAGTTTAAACAAGCATCACTTAGGGAGACGTATGAGGTGCCACCAATGTTCCAATAACGTTCAGTCCTTGTCCATCTCAATGTGATCAATTCCATATATAACTTCATTTCTAATATATAAGACAAGTTGCTCCAAAATACTCATTTTCATAATTTTTTGAAATATTTAATGTTTACAATAACTACCCATTTGCATAAGGTGTAATATTCAACAAATTATATTTACACATCTTCATGCAGAGTTGTCGGTTCCTAAGTTGTTGGTTCCTAATCTAACATAAATTCAAAATCCTATCAACTTTATGGGTTGTCAAGTGCACATTCTCTCGTACAAACTCTCGCAATCACATGGGTCAACTCCATTTATTAAAAGTAAATGCACAAACAATAAATGGTGTAAGGCTCCCCTACTAAAAAAAAAAAAAAAGGCTCCCCTACCAAAAACAAACAAAATATAATTCAAAATTCAGTCATCTAATTGTTCAATTCATATAAAAATGGCAAATACATATTCAAATGATTGAGTACTACTAAATTGATTCATATTTCAATTTGAACAACTCAACAACCAAACTGAATGCATTCATTTTTCAAATTTGAATGGGTCGTTAGAGGGAAAATAGGCAGCCTCATTTTCACAATAGAATAGACTATCAATGTTGTCTAGGTTTTCTGTTAATATTCTTTGCAATATACAAAGCATCAGTTTCCTCCATGTTTTTTGTAAATATCCTCTACAATATCAAGATATTTTTCACAAATGTGCAAACCCCTCAACACATGATTCGGGTTTTGAATGACTTCTTGACATTGGTCAATCAGTTTTAGAACCACCTATTGACAATGCTCAATTAGGTTTTGAAATGGCTGTTAATATTGGTCAATCTAATTGCATGCACTTCGGGTCCTCAAATGTCTCCAAAACTCATTGGTCTCTTTCTGACATCCATAGTGCAATAGCAAATGTTGAAGATAATCATATGTCCATCAAGGGTGCAACGATCAAGTGGAGAATCTCACCTAGTAGTTTGAGGGCATGGTTGATTTGAGTTACCACCACTAAATGAAGAGGGTCGCAAACCATTTTATCTAAAGATGAGGAGGTAGAAATTGTCCAATGGTGCAAGGACATGGTTGATCTTAGCCATGCCTTCAATTTTCTCAATTGAAATTGACTATGGCTTGAAAATGATTGAATGTAGGCCTAACCTATTCAAAGATGGGATGTTCACATTTGACATTAAGAACTAAAGAAGGTATGGACACAGATAGAGAAATTATGTTAAGGCCCTCCATTGTCACATCATTTTATGATAACTTAGAGAAGTTATATAAAGTGCACCAATATGGGTCGAGAAAGATTTGGAACTATGATGAAACATAGGTATAGGCTGGTAAAAATTATGACATGTGGGTTATTGCAAGAATGGATTCCAGATGTATCTCCCACTTATCTCCAAAAGTATAGAGTGGATCATATTTTTAGCATGTGTGAGAACATTTGGAATGAGTACCCCTAGTTTGTATTTGTTTAAATAAAAAAGGAATATGAAGAGTTATATTTATGATTGTGAGTTGAGGGTGTGCATGGTTACCCAATAATAGATGACAAGATTTATTTGTCAACTAGCTAGAACATTTTGTTGCATCAATCTCGGGTGGGGTATCACCACCAAATAGAGCTCTTCTTACTTTTGATGTTTATGGCAACCATTTGGCAATCAAGACAATAGACAAAGCAAGGTGTACGTATCGACTTGCTTACCCTCCTTGCACATACCTACCACAATTTGTAGCTCCTTAATGTGAGTGTCTTGTAAGGTCCAGGCTTCATATGACTAGAACTATTCTTCTAATAGAATTCTTGTTGTTAGATGTTATGATCAAAAGGAGGTTGTGATAAATTAATTGGTTAATTGTGTGTGATGATGAAAATACTACTAGGAGTTGGTTATGTTATTCATCCTAACACTTATAACAACTGTGTGTGTATTCAAACTAAGATTGAAAGACTCAATATTTTAATGATTTTGAAAAGGAATATCTAGGTTATTTTATATTTGAAAAATAGGGCATAATTGGATGTTTTAATTATTTTTATTTGATTAAGGGAATTTGTTTACATTATCATAGGGATGGGGATGATAATACTCTAGATGGATTAGAATGATGGATGTGTGATACGAAGATAAAATTCTATCGATTTGATGAGTAGATATAAATTAAACAACTACTTGAATGATGAATGTTAAAATAGATTGTGATTATTTTTATTTCAAGTTTCTTTGGTTATTTTATGAGCATATTAATCGGTGTAATGGAGTGTGCAAGTGATTCCTTGGCCAATTAAAATTCAGGGTCACATCATAATTTCAAACTTTATCTTTCTCATCCAACTGATCTTAATTTGGAGGAACTAAGATCATATGGTATGTGTGTAATGTAGTGATGTGACTATATTGTTATGTGAAGTCTAACGTGTCTTGTGATGTATTTTTTTTGAGAAAATATTTATTTGTATTATTATTTTGTGATTTTTTTAATAGTGTTTCTTTTTTAAGAGTTTTATGTGGATTTTAAGTGGATTAATTAAGTGTTTATAATCAAAATTTAACCCTAGGTGTTAGGTATGGGGATGAGGGATATGTTAAACCTTTAAAATACCTTTTAAAAAATATTAGTCACCTTAACTTCTCATTCCAAAAAGGTGGAAAAATGGGGAAGTTATTTGGTTGTTGAGGTAGTTAGGGAAAGTAAGTTTTCCTCCTTTTCTATTTATGCTCTTTTCTTGAGATTGGGAGGGAGCTTTTTTTTATATTGGAGTTCTTCATTTCTTTTGGAATTTCTTTGGCATAGAAGATTTACTAGGTTGGAGAGGAAAGGAAGAAGGGTAGATAGGAATTATTGGAAGGAGAACGAGTCTTGGAAGTCCTCAACAAATCTACCAAATTTAGAAAGAGCTTCAAGGTAGGATCTAATCCTCATGTTTATATTTTATAATTCTTATGCAAATTCTTGATATTGGAGTGTTTTCATTTTGTATAATTATTGTCAAAACTGGTGGAATATTTTTTGTGAAATCTTGTTATGTTTTTGTGGGGTAGAAATTGTTGCATATGTTGTAATGTTTTGTGTTAAGTTATAGATATGCGCATCATTTTTTATATGTTAAATGAGGAGGAAAAGGGAAATGTGTGGAATTTTGTGTATGAAATGAAGTTGGATAAATGAGAGAGTGTGTGTGTTATACATATGTGTTGGAGAAATATTTTTCCCTTGTGACAGAATCCCCACTCTTCTTATGTGGGATTCCATATTAAGAATCATTTTTTTGTGTGGGTTACAATTGGATTATTATATTGTGTAAAACCTTGTATTGTGAAATGTGGTTTGGTGTATCATTATTGAGAAATATGTGTTAAAATGTTGTTTTACAAATATGAAACGTGTGTACAACTCTAGATTGCTTTGTGACCTGAATCTCGAGGGTGGATTGTTTTCAACCCTACAGTTGGGAGGTGAGCTCCCATTGGCCATTGTAACATTTTCTATGATTGGTCCTACTATTGTGAGTCTAATTTCTATGGTTGAAGACTATTTGGAGATCACCAAGCATATGATTCTTAAAGGTCACACGATGTTAATTGTTGTTTTGAAAAAGATTGAAAGTCCTATTGGAAATAAGGGTGGAATAAAAGTGTGCGCTTTGTAATTCAAATTTTTTAAGTTTTTTTAGGGTTTGATTGATGAGTCGATTTGGTGGGGTTCCCATCGATCTCCCCCATCCAAAAATGTTGTTCCCAAATTTGGAATTATTTCTAGGTTTGAAGTGTCTTCTTCTATGAGGGTTGCTACCCATACCCATGGCAAGGCCCCAGTGTTTCCCACTCTTGGGTTGGATTCCTTTTTTTGAAGAGGACCTGGTCTCCTATGTGGACAAACTGGTTGGTGGTGGATTGTTTTCTATGACAACACTAAATACAGAGGTTGTTTCTTATTCAATTGATGGTTTGGAAGTGGAAGTTCCTAAGGATCTCATCCACGAAGCGATTGAGGATCCTAAGCTTTCGATGGTGGGTTTCTTGTGTTTCATCCAAATATTAATTAGGTTAGAAGGTGTGTTGACTCAATTTGGAATTTAAAAGGTAGTGTTACCATTAGTTAAATGGCGAAGGGTTTATTTCTTTTTAGTTTTGTTATGCATGAGGATTTGATCAAGGTGCTTACGAGGGCCTTGGGCTTTCAACAATGGATTTAATAATTTCCTTTATCTTTGTAAATGGAAGCTAGGGTTTGATTTGTCTGTTGATCTAGGTATAGTTGCCCCTACTAGGTTCATCTCCTTAGCCTCCCCTTAGAGTTCTAGAACTATGGTATTTTTAAGGGGATTATTGATTTTTTGGGCACTTACTAGCTATGGACAATGTTACTCAGCAAAAGTCCAAATTAGTTTTGCTAGTATCTATGTTAATGTGGTGATTAACTTTGTCTACCTAATTTGATTTCCTTGAAGTCAAAATTTGGAAATTGGATTCAACCTCTTGAATATGAAAATGCTAAAGCGTATTGCCAAGTGTGCAATGAATTTTATCATTTCCAGGATACTTGCACTAGAAGGGTACAAGATAGTAAGACTAGGGAGTTAGGTCTTGTGAAAATGCCTTCTTTGTAGAATAATGAAAATTTAGTTCCCCGAAATTTTCAACACTCTCCTTAGGCTTTTGTTCCTAAGGATGTGGAAAGGAAAGAGCCAACTAATGATATTCCTTCTGGGGAACTAAATAAGGGTATTTTTGGAGGAGAGGTCACAATGGTTGTCTCCTTCAAGGATCAAAATCAAAAGAATCAAAAGGAAGCCTAGGGTGATCCTTCAAAGACTGTGGATGAGGAGGGGGTTTTGGTTGCTTCCTTTAATGGTTTAAAACAAATGGCTATAGAGGTGTCTCAAAATAAGAATGGAAATGCAAAAGAGGAAAGTGAGAAAGGTCCTGATAAAAAACACAAGAGGGAAATTCTTGATGAAAAAGATTCTAATTTTGATTTAGAAGGTAAAACTAGCTTCTTTTATGGGGGAAATCTAAAATTATTGAGGAGGGTGAGATAAATTCTCAAATAGGAAAGAGTTTGGTTCCCTCCTCTGTTGTTTCTTTACCGAGGAAATAGTCTACAAATATGATGTCATTAATTCAAAAGGAAGGAAAATATTTGAAGGAATTTATGGAACTGTTGCGCTTTACTTCATCTCCTTTTGAGGGGGTTATTGAAAATTATTGGATTTAAGCTAATGGAAAATCTAAAAAGAAGAAAAAATCAAATGTTGGAGGAGGGAATAAATTTGGTAGACCTTCCTAGAAGGATACTAGGAATAAGGATACAGTCAGAGATGTTTCTTTAGGGAGGAAGAATACTTTTGACTCCCTTGGGTTCCAAGTCTTAGAAAAAGTAAGGGGAAGTTGTCTTCCCCTCTTCAAAACATCAAGGTGATTCTATTTTTTTGTTATGTTCTTGATATGAGGATTATATCCTGGAATATAAGGGGCCTAAATAGTCCCTACAAACAACATTTGATTAAGACTTGTCTTGTTGATTATAAAGTGGATGTCTTATTGATTCAAGAAATGAAAATGAAGAGGGATACCTTTGAAAATATTGTTAAGAAATTTTGGCCTAGTTCCAATTATGTTGTTAGTGATGATGAAGTAGCTTCTAGGGGTATTGCTACTTTGTGGAATCCTTCAAGGGTACTATTGGATATTTTTTAAAGAACTATTTTTTGGTCTCTTTTTAAGATCTTAAATCACCTCTAAAAAGTGGAACTTCATAAACATCTATTGTCCTAATTCTCTCCTTGATAGATTGAGTCTTTGGGATTCTTTGAGAAACCTTATTACTATTAACATAAGAGATCATCAGATGCTTGGAGGAGACTTCAGCCCTTTGTTGTTTCCCTCAAAAAAATTGGGTGGTTTGGAGGATTTTTTTGACAATATGATGGATTTGGTAGGCTTAGTTTTGTTGGTCTCATTGATGTTTCTCTACAAGGGTCCTTGTTTACTTAGTTGAATAGGAGACATGGCAATCACCTTATTCAAGTCAAATTAGATCATTTTATTATCTCATCGAATTGGAACATTCTTCCTTCTCTCACTCTTACTAGTCTCCCTAAAACAGGTTTGGATCATAATGATCTTATGTGCAGGGATGATAAGGTTTCTAAGGGTTCGTTCCCCTTTAGGCATGAAATCATGTGGACCCTTCATCTTGATTTTAAAGCCCTTGTTGATAAACGGTGGAATGAACCTTGTGTTGGAACTCCAATGTATTGCTTGGCTACTAAGTTAAAGTGTGTTAAGGATAGATTTAAAGGTTGGAATAAGTTTTCTTTTGGCAATATTTTCCAAACTAAGAAGTCTATTGGAGACAGCATAAAAGAGGTGAAAAAAGTGATGGAGGGAGGTGTCATGTATGAATCTACTTGTAATAAGGAATGTGACCTAAGGGCCCAATGGTTTAAAATTATCAAACAAGAGGAGGTATTCTAGAAACAAAAAATATTGAATTCAATGGCTTACTGAAGGGGATAGAAACACAAAAAAAATTCATTAGTCCACTATGAAACATAAAAGTAGAAACATGATAAGATATCTAGTAAAAGATGATGGGTCTACAATTAATTTTGAAGATAAAATCGTTGAAGTGGTCATCTCTTTTTATTTCTAACTTCTAGAAGGACCCTGATGTTGATCCTATGGAGCTTGACAACCTCCTGCAAGTGATTCCCCAGGTGGTCATAGGACAAGACCTTAAAGATCTAACTAAAGCTATTTCTATCCAAGAAGTTAAGTCTATTGTTTTTTCCTTTGGTGCTTTTAAGGCTCTAAGGCCATATGGATTTCCTCCTGTCTTCTTTCAAGATTTTTGGGATGTTATTTTTGATGATCTTTTAAATGTTGCTCATGGTTTCTTTCATTCTAGAAAACTATTAAATCAATTAAGCTCCACTTTTATTGATCTCATTCCAAAAAAGAAGATGTTTCCTCCATGCAAGATTTCAAGCCTATTAGTCTGTGTAATACTTATGATAATTTTTCTAAAATTATGGTGAATAGACTGAAGGTTGTTCTGAATAAAATGATTGTCGATAACCAAAAGGGGTTTGTGCAAGGAAGACATATTTTAGATGTTGCTATCTAAACTCATGAGGTTTTCCACTCTATGGAGTCTAGTAAGAAACTCGGGATGGCCTTGAAGTTGGGTATCTCTAAAGCTTATGATAGAGTTTCTTGGCCTTTTCTTTTTATTATTCTTAAATAATTTGGGTTCAAAGGAATGTTCCTAAAATTAATTAATTCTTGTTTTATTACCCCTAAATATTTTATCTTGGTGAATGACACCCCTAAAGGTTTATTTTCATGTGTTCGTGGTTTGCAGCAAGGTGATCCTCTTTCCCCTATCTCTTCATAATTGTTGTCGAAGTTCTTGGAAGAAACATTCAAAAAAATGTGGATAAGAAGTTGTTGAAGGGTTTAAACTTGCTTCCTCTCTTCCTCCTACTTCTCATCAATAGTTTGTTGATGACACTATTCTTATGGGAGAAGCTTTGGTTGTTGAAGCTCAAAACTATAAATCCATCTTGAGTGATTATGTTAAGGCCTTGGGTCAACATATCAATTATGATAAAAGAAAGATATACTTTAATACTGAGCAGATTGTCAAAGACAAAGTTATGAGAATTTTGGGTTGTTAGGATGCTATTCTTCTTGTTGCCTACCTAGGCATGCCTCTTATTTCTAGAAAAAATAGCAATAACTATTAGAATTATATCATAGAGAGAATCCAAAAATATCTAGAGGGTTGGAAGGGAAAACTTCTAAGTCTTGCAGTTGCTCAAAGATTCATTACAAAACATTTTGGTTTATTACATCTCTCTTTTTAATATTCCTTATTTTATTACTAAAAATTTGAACAAATTCAAAGGATATTCTTGTGGTCTAGGATTGAGGAGAGAAAATAAATAAATTTAGTGGGTTGGGAAAAGGTGTGTTCTTTGAAAAGAGTATGTGGTCTCAGAATTAGGAGGTTGAAACTTTTTAAGAAAGCTATTGTTACTAAAACGGGTTGGTGTCTTCTGGAAGGTGCTAGAGATTGGGTTAAAATCTTAAGAGCTAAATACCTGAGAAATAGGGAGAAGGGTTGCTTTCTAGGTGCTTTAGATCTACCTTATGGTTCTATTTTCTGGAACAGTCTCCTTAAAATAATAATTGTGCTAAATTTTAGGGTTAAAAAAAGAATAGGAAATGGTAAAGATACTAATTTTTGGGATAATGTCTCGATTAATGGCTCCCCTCTCTCTTCCATCAAGCATCTTCTCCAAATTAAATAAAGGCTTGTTAGAAATTTTAGTAAGAAGGTTGTTGGGTATATTAGCTGGGATGGATTGAAATCTCAATGGATAAATTTCAAAAATCACTTAATCGGAGCTAATCTTTGGGGAGGGAGACAACAAAACTGGGATGCAACCTTTCAAACCCTTCTTCAGAGGATTGGTGAGGTTGACTTTTTTCAAGGGACAAAAAATATGAATGGATCTAGACTAAAATTCCTTTGAGGAGCCTTTCGTTGAAGTCTTCTTACGAAGTTATGGAGAAGCCTTTGATCACTAAGGATTATTTTCATTAGAACCTAGTTTGGATAAAAAAAATTGATTCCCAAAGTGAATTTATTTTGGTGGGTTGCTTCCCATGGAAAAATACTAACCACTAATAACCTAAATAAAAGAGGTTTCCAATTTGCTAATAGATGCTACCTTTGCAATAAATATGAGGAGACAATTATGTTTTTTTTCTTCCACTATTCCTACTCAAGAGAGGTTTGGTCATTCTTTCTCCCTATTCTAATTAATAAATAGGTCTTTCCTTCCTCAATAAAACAATTTTTGGATAGTTGGAATGTTTTCCCCTATTCCCATAACATAATTTTTGACCTATGGAGACAAGATCCTCCTTTTATATCTTGGGGTTTGTGGAAGGAGCGAAATAATAGGATCTTCAGGGAATCTGCAAGAAACAACAAAGACCTTTTTATGACTATTAGGCATCAAATTCGGGAGAACATAAATGTTGGGATCTATGTTGGACCTCAAAGTACATGCCCTCTTATAAAGAAATCATAATAAAACAATTGTGGATGTTAAAATAGGATCTCACAAAATTTAATTAGATAAAATATACTACCATAAAAAGCACTATTTGGTCTCCTCTTGAAGTGGGTTGGATCAAATGCAATTTTGATGGTTTCTCTAAGGGGAACTTGAGATTAGCTGGAGCTAGAGGGGTAATAAGAAATCACCAAGAGAATATTATTGAAGGATATGGTAAAAGCTTAGGAATCAGTTCTAACAATGTTGTTGAGATTATGGTTGTTTGGGAAGGTTTAAATCATCTGAAGGAGAAAGGATGCACTAAGGTGGTCATTGAAGGTGAATCTAAGTTAATTATAGAAAACCTGAAGGGGGATGTGGTGGTGCCCTAAGAGATTAGGGATGTGTTGGATGATTGTAGGAGAATACTTAAGACCTTTCAACACTATAAAATTCACCACTTGTCTAGAGAGGGTAATTTTGTTGTAGATGCTATGGCTAATGAAGCTCTAAAGCATAATAATTGGAACTATTGGGAGTTTCCTTTACTACCACGTCACATAAAAGATATTGTAAATATGGAAAAATATGAATCAAATTATAACTACATGTCAAGGGACAAGAGGTGATTTAAGGGTTAATATTTCTATTATTATGTATGACAACTAGATGAATAATTAAGGCTACAAAAAAGGGGAAACTATTAATATAATCATGATTAATTTTTGTGTTAAGGTGAGTACAATTCTGATGCCTCAAATAAATGATAACATGAGTGTCTCCAATTATTTAGCAGCAAAGATTAAAATAATGATGAAGGAAAACATTGATAATGATATTTTATGGACAAAAGATATAGGTTGGTATGTTAATGTGATAGGGGATATTATTATATTTGCTAAGAAATATTTGTATAATCATTTGGTGGTCCTTGGACATGTCCTTGGCTTAGTTTTCTTGGATTTTTTCTTCATGTGGACAGAGTACTTGTTAAACCCCCTTTAAATGATTTGAATTTAATCATTTCCTTAATGGGCATTTGTGTCACGTGAAACCTCTATCTTTGAGATCCTTCTAAATATTTTAATTTTCTTATAATTGTTGGAAAGTTTAAGTGGAAGCCTCTTCAAATGCATGCAACAAGTTTCAGTTTAAATTATGAAGAGATTATTCTATCGGTGATCTCCCTGGTTGACGGGAAGGGCTTTGGTGAAGATTTTCTTTTGCTTCGTAGGGATTGTTTGGCTGGTAAGGGTTTTATGGGGGTTCCAAAAATGAATGAAACCATATATTTTTGATTCCCTAAAGCATAATGAGGATTTGTGGGGTATTTTTGAAAGGGCAAGAATCACTCCCTTTTTTCAATCTATGCAGGGATACAATGACACCCTTACCTTTAAGTTTACCAATTCATGGAGCAATGGTGAAGTTAATATTGATGGTTTGCACTTTAATGTCATGATGAATCTAATTTATCAAGCTACGAGTTTGAATTATGAAGGAAAAAAAAATGTCAAAAAGAGTTCAGGTTACTATCAAGAATTCATCGACAAGTTCTTTGAAGCCAAGGAGAAGGCTAGAAGATTCCAAAATGGGTATGCAAGGTTAAAAATTCCCCCTCCCTATCATAATTTTTGTCTTTATATTATGAGGTACTTCATTCTTGAAGGGTGTTTTATGTCTGTACATGGATATCATTTTCTTATTTTAAACCATCTTCAACATCTCAAATCTTGAGAAGATAAACCTTCCCTTTTTCTTGTTTTATTCTCTTCAGTAAAATATGGAGAATAAATCAAAACCTTGCTTACATCAAGGGCTCATTAGGGAAATTTATAAGTATATTTTAGCTACTACCCCCAAAGGAATCTGAAATTCAATCTTCTTGAGGATTCCTTTTCCCTCAAGAGCTCCATGTGGATAGAGCTAATTGATAGCCAACCCCATTCTCCCGATAGACTACCTAAGTTGATGAAGAATAAAAATTCCTCTCTTTCCAATGTTGACCCTTCCCCTAATGACCTCTTAAAAATTACCTCTAAAAATAGGAAAACCTCCCCCCTTTCCCCCAGAGAGGCTAAACAAAGGAAGGTGGACCCTAAGGATGTGAAACAAAAAAATCTCACTATCACTATCTCAAATGATAAAGATGTTAGTCTAGATAGTGGTTCTACTCCTTTTGGTGGTAGAAGGTCTATAAGACTTGAAAAAGTTGCATCCAAGGTAAAGGATGAGGATAAAAAAGGTAAAAAGTTTGTTGAAGGGGAGGGTCTTGACACTTATGTGGAGGATTTTTTCCCTGATAGTTTGGGTGAAACTGAGTGTTCAGAGGACAAGGATGTTTCAGATTATGAAGTGGAGGAGTTTCAAGAAAATGGAAAGGATTATAATGAGTTGGAAGGAGGTAACAAGGATATAGAGGAGAAAGCAATCCAAAAGGATGGTGAGGTTGAGGAAAATAATGAGAGCCCTATAGCAAAGGAAAAACAAGTTACCACTTTTAAGAAATATCAAATGTAGGAAATTACCAAGAATGGTGATTATAACAACCCAAGCTCTAAACTTGAAGTTCTAAATGCTTAGATGGTTCAAATTGAAAGAAATATTGAAGAGGTTTCTATCTTGAAAAAGTTTCAAGTTATGGAAGAGGCCATAAAAAATGTCTGCAATGTGGTGGACGATATCATGAAAAAAGAGGTGATGGGCATTGTTTATGAAGGGGAAATTTTGAAGCAATAGAAGAAAAAGGGTCTCAAGAATGAATCTGATAAGTCTGAGAACAAGGAGCTCAAGGAATGTTGGTTGGATGTTGTGGAGGACCTCCAAGGGAATTGGAGTCTTATTAAAGACTCCTAATGTGTTTGGTTTTTCTATGTTTAGGATCTATTTAAATCTCTCTAGTCGTAGTGCCTATTTTTGTATGGTCTTTAGCTTTTTTGTTTTAGACTTGGACTCAATTAGTATTTTAGTTTATTTTGGTTATAATAAGACTACATAATATTTTTAAAGACTTTTCTTAATAGTTGGTGGTTCTGGTAAGTTTTTTGAGAATGGTTTTTGATGTGGATAAGTGGACTTTGTATCCTATTTCAAATCTTATTACTGGTCTAT
Organism: Sequoiadendron giganteum; assembly: GCA_007115665.2. Classification (NCBI taxonomy): domain Eukaryota; kingdom Viridiplantae; phylum Streptophyta; class Pinopsida; order Cupressales; family Cupressaceae; genus Sequoiadendron; species Sequoiadendron giganteum. The sequence continues at coordinate 442,652,508 of CM021106.1, read as the reverse complement.
AGTCCTTTTGATGGGTTTCTAATGTTGTTCTAATCTTTGTTTTTTCTGGCTAGTTGTTGTGTTTCTCTAGTCTATTTTGTTGGGCTCTACAACTCTATTGTAAGTTTTTTGTAAGGGATCAAGGCCCTAAACCTACTTATCTAATAAAATAAAGGGTGAAATAGGGATTTCAAATTGTAAAATAGAAATGTTCTATACCTTACTTGTATTGGATGAAAAGTTAAAATGCAAGGAAAGAGTTTAATATTGTTTCCATTTAACATGTTAGTAGTAGAGTTACTAATTTTTTATTGATATTATTGTATTGGGTGAAAAGAATATTATTTTCGTTATCAAATTTCTATTAGGTGGAAGCAAATTTACAACAAATGGGAACCATATTTACAACATTTGTGTAACATGTCGATTGTTCAACGAAAGTAAATTCACTAGGTTTTTAATCTTAAGTAAATAACTATGTTCAAAACTCATAGCAGTAAAAAATTTCTATTTCAAAGACAATATGCACATTTGAATAACACATATTTCAAAATTTCCATTTGCATTATAATTGAATTTACATATGTTTCAATATATTTTAAATCTCAAGATATCATTTCTTGGATTACAACTTCCATAAACTTGGATATAAGAAAACAAACATAGCTCCTTGAGCTTCACTAGCACATAGTAACAAATATTCCATGAAATCCCCTACAAATCTCAGCCACCAACTGACAAGGAGAAGCATCACCAAGCCCTTTTCTACCAACAACAAACTCAAATTCAGTTCCCCCACACATTTTCCTCATATGGTAAGATGGCCCTCCCCTTTGATGAAGGAATTGGTTGGTTTACCCCCTTAAATAATAGCCTAGTTGAGATTTGTGTCGTGCCCTACAATTCTAGAACCTAATCATACGATAGCTACATCTACAAATATGAAAATCTTGAACTAGAAATTGTCTAAAATTGGACACAATGAACTAATAGTGTAAATAGTGGCTACTTACACTACTTTGGCCAAAGATTCATATAAAAGAGTCATCCATTCATGTAATGAGCCTTGCTAAATCTGACCCAAAACCTTCCAATTTCTACATTAGGAATTTTGTCAAACAATTGGCATGTAAAGTCTGAACTTGCTGGTTTTGTTTTCAATTTGATATATTTTTGTTTTGATGTTCTTAAATGATGCAATTAGCTTGAAAATAAGTGCTAATTTTTTTCTAAATGAATGGGAATGAAATGCAAGATGCTTTTGTATTTTTAAATGCACATACATGACATCTACTTATGAAAATATTCACCTACAACAGTAAGAAATTTCGTCATACAATTTGCATCTAAACTCCTTATGCCTCTAAATGATATTGCAATGATATGTAAATGATTACAAGTTGAAACTGATGTGTAATCAGACCTATTACATCAATATTTCATCCTTCTTCCTAGCATGAATATGACTGAAAATGCATTGCCTAGGCCATTATTTCTTGAGACAACATTACACTTGAATATGTTATGCTGCAATATGAACCTCTACAACTGAAATGAAGTGCCAAGACTCTTGGCTTACAAAATAGAATGATGCCTACAAATCTGATGTAAATTTGAAAACTATATCTATGATGCATAAATTGGAAAGAACCTAGAATGTAGTTGTTGCAACCTCAAATTGGTTCGAATCTCTTTGTATATGACTGATTGATGCTTCCAAGAGGTGCACCCAACCTTCTTGATGTCTCCCCAAGCCTTATAAATTTTATTGGATTTTTTTTGTAGCTTCCTTCACCAAAATCCCCCTTGCAAAGAGGGTCACCTCTGTCCTTTCCTAGAAATATTTTAAATAAAAAATTGCAGCAACAATGGCCCTCCAAATTGTTATAGATATGGTTTCTAACACGAGAGGAATTGATTTCTCCAATGCTCACAAAAACCTGACCTCTCATTGAAGAGCTACAAATGAAAATGCAAGATCTTCCATGGCTAGTCTGTAGATTGAAACAAAATTACATACCTCTAATAATCACATAAAATTCTCCAAAAATGATCTCCAATGATTGCAAATGAGAAGACTGGTGTATCTTCTCCCAAACTAGCTAGGCTTGATATCTCACAAGTGAAACTAGGACCAACTAGGCTTGATATTTCACAAGCTAAGTTTGTCAAGCATTAAACTCACCAAATGTAGAAATGTAGTAATCAACTCAACCATGCCAAATGCTTAGCCCAAGCTCCTTTTTATACTTTTTCAACCACATCACCAAGAAGCTTCTAGAAATAAAGTATTAATTTATTCAAGTGACTTTATAATATAAAATTTATGTTTAGTCACTTTATTAAATTAATTAAATATAAGGTCACCTTTTAATTTTTAATTGTTTGATAACCTTATAAATAACTAATTTAATAATCACTTAATTTAATTAAAATAATTAACTAGTCATCCTTATGAAATATTATTAATTTGGACAACATAATTAAATTAAATTAATTAAATTAAACTTCCTCTAAAATTGGGGACATGAAAGTCCTCCCTTCCCAAAGATTGCTTGCCCTCAAGCAATCCACAACTCTCCATCCATAATCACCAGAGCACCTATCCACCACCACCTGGATCCCAAACAACCCTGCAAAGTACTCTAATCAACCAACAAACGTAGATGAAGCTCATGCCAACATCATATCCTATCAAGTTGTGGGACCCAAGACTCATCCATGCAAATACAAAACTCCAAACCCCATCATAGGGTAACCAAGCACTGAAGTGATAGTCCTCGTGCATCCAAGTGCCCCAATAATCGTCTCCACCTAAATCATACAAGCCTAGTGTCCTATCCTTCAACCCTCCTCACAGAAGAAATAATGACAAGGTCAAGTCCTAAACATGTGGATGAAAGGATATCTAGTGAACACACCTCAAAGTGCAATCAAAGTGGTAACCCCCTATTAGTGCCCAAGGAACACCATGTGCATAACTCTCCATAACAACAATGTCATCATCATGAATTCCATCCACTCTTGTCATGCCTATGTCATCCTCGTACCAACATACCGTAGGTGGCCTCCTCAAGATGTAAATGATGCCCAACCAAGGTGTATAGAAGCATAGGCTTATCCCTGGAAAGCTGCTATCATGAATCAGAACAACACCCCAAAGTCCACTAATCAAGTCCATGATGGAGCTAAATGTATCCTTGTTGTCCAAGGATAGAAACTCACCACTAATCCATCCCCTAACATCCATATGACCATCCCAACCAACAATTTTTGTCCTCAAGGATCATTTCGTCAAAGTAGAGCAACCAACATTCAAGAGGGAAAAATCAAATCCCATAAATCGAAAACACTCACCCCCTCAAACGTCATCATACAACTAGTTGTCACATCCTTAGGTGCTCCATTTTCCTTCCCTCTAAGCACCACTTTTTGTCCTTTGGTCATTCTAAACTTGAGGTCCATTGTTTGAAAGTTATGTGAATGTTCGCTCAAGGAATGGAGCCACTGTAACCCCAAAATAGAATTTGTGGTTCCCAAGTCCACTATATAGAAATCATCTATTACTGTATAGTTTCCCAATTTGATACTTAGTCAGGGAACCCTCTTCTTGAAAAACATATTATACCCATCAAAGGCATGTGTTGTCAATCCCTGCTTTGTCACTAAGGCTGAATCAATGAAATTATGTGTAGCCCCACTATCAATCAAGACTGTGATTGGATGACCTTGTATGGACCCCTTAACTTTAAAGGAGTGGAATCTAGGAGAACCTGAAAGTGAAACAATGAAACTACCTCCAATGTCCTCCCCTTGAGGTTGATCCTCATCTATGTTGTTGTTGTCCACATGTGCACTCTCCTCCTCATCCTCATCATTTGACACTATCTCTATGAGGTGAACCTTCACCTTTCCCAAGCAACGATGACCCACCGTCCATTTCTCCTTACAATGGTAGCATAATCCTTTCTCCCTACACTCCTTGCGGTCATCATCATTCATTTTATTTTTCTTGTTGTCTTCTTTATGGAAAGGCTTCTTCCCCATGTCACTAGAAGAAGATGCACTATGGGAGGGGGATTTACTTCTTTGGTTGCTAGAGGACTTGTTCTTTTGTCTAGACTCCATGTCTCTAGCCCTCTTGATTGCCTCCTATAGTGAAGTAGGGTTGAGAGATTTGAACCAACCTCTCAAAGGATCCATCAACCCATCTATAAATAAGATCAACAATCTCCTCCCTAAAATGTCTGTCACAAGAACTGCTAACCTCTAAAAATCTGCAATGTATGTATCCAATGATCTTGTTTGTTTGAGTTGTGTTAACTCCTTGAAATGGAGTTTTAGATCCTTCACATCAAACCTCTCAATCAATCACTCAGTGAACTATGCATAAGAGGTAATCCCATCATGACCCAAGGTGACTATCCCATGATACCACCACTCATGTGCAACTCCGTCCAAATTTATAGTGGTGTATTTGATTGTTTCATCCTCAGGCATAGGATTAAGTTGAAAGTATGTGTTCACTTTTTGCACCCAAGCTCGTGTTGTTGTCTTCCCTGAACCATCATAATAAGGCAACCTTAATTTTCCCACCTTTCTCCTGAGGTCATTGTGTTGCTCCATGTTGCCTCTGTTCAGTCTATGCCTCATTCTTAGGTCCATGTAGTCTTTGAGTAGCATATCCTATTGAAAACCAACAGCTACCCAATCTTGTTTGAATTGATCCTAAAGCTCAAGTATTGTGAGTTCATTGTCTTCTTTTGGTTGATCTTCCCTAGCCGAAAAAATAGGCATCATAGGTCTCATTCCACTTTGTGAAGTGCAATGATTAGGGACCCTGTTATTATTGACTTAATGGTCTCCATTATTTTCTCCATTCCTGTTGTTGTTATTGTTGATTGAATTGTTTATCAGTATATGCAACATTTTCTCTAAGTGTTGATTAATTTTCCTTTGCTCTTCAAGATGATTTCTAAGGAGTGTATCACTTGAGTCCTCTTTCTTTGACCTACCATGGTTTTCACCTTCTTGACTCATGGTTCTAGTTGGATCCTCCCAATGTGCTTTTAATATACCTGAAACTATTTGTCCTTGTGGAATATGTGGAGGGTTGAATTGTCTTCTTCCACCTGTTGCATAATATTGTCCTTTCTTTTATTCTCTTGTTGTATACCCCTTTTCTCTTTTATTCATGAAACCTTACAGGATGGCAAGATCTTTAGATTTGATACCACTGTAATGAGCCTTGCTAAATCTAACCCAAAACCTTCCAATTTCTGCATTAGGAATTTCATCAAACAGTTGGCATGTAAAGTCTGTTGGTTTTGTTTTCAATCTGATATGTTTTTGTTTTGATGTTCTTCAATGTTGAAATTAGCTTGAAAATCTGCTAAACAATTTCTAAATGAATGGGAATGAAATGCAAGATGTTTTTTTATTTTTAAATGCACATACATGACATCTACTTATGAAAATATGCACCTACAGTATTAAGACATTTCGTCATACAATTTGCATCTAAACTTCGTATGCCTCCAAATGATATTGCAATGATATGTAAATGATTACAAGCTGAAACTGATGTGTAATCAGACCTATTACATCAATATTTCATCCTTCCTCCTAACATGAATATGACTGAAAATGCATTTCCTAGGCCATTATTTCTTGAGACAACATTACACTTGAATATGTTATGCTGCAATATTAACCTCTATAGCTGAAATGAAATGCCAAGACTCTTGGCTTACAAAATAGAATGATGCCTACAAATCTGATGTAAATTTGACAACTATATCTATGATGCATAAATTGGAAAGAACCTGGAATGTAGTTTTTGCAGCCTCAATCTATTTGTAGATGATTGATTGATGCTTCCAAAAGGTGTGCCCAACCTTCTTGATGTCTCCCCAAGCCTTATAAATTTTATTGGATTTTTTTTGTAGCTTCCTTCACCAAAATCACCCTTGCAAAGAGGGTCAACCCTATCCTTTCCTGAAAATATTTTAAATAAAAAATTGCAGCAACAATGGCCCTCCAAATTGTTATAGAAATGGTTTCTAACACGAGAGGAATTGATTTCTCCAATGCCCACAAAAATTTGACCTCTCATTGAAGAGCTATGAATGGAAATGCAAGATCTTCCATGGCTAGTCTGCAAGTTAAAACAAAATTACAGACCTCTAATCATCACGTAAAATTCTCCAAAAATGATCTCCAATGATTGCAATGAGAAGACTAGTGTATCTTCTCCCAAATTAGCTAGGCTTGATATATCACAAGCGAAACTAGGACTAGCTAGGCTTGATATTTCACAAGCTAAGTTTTCCAAGCATTAAGCTCACCAAATGTATAAATGTAGTAATCAAATCAACCATGCCAAATTCTTAGCCCAAGCTTCTTTTTATACTTTTTCAATCACATCACCAAGAAGCTTCTAGAAATAAAGTATTATTTTATTCAAGTGACTTTATAATATAAAATTTATGTTTAGTCACTTTATTAAATTAATTAAATATAAGGCCACCTTTTAATTTTTGATTGTTTGATAACCTTAAAAATAAATAATTTAATAATCACTTAATTTAATTAAAATAATTAACTAGTCATCCTTATGAAATATTATTAATTTGGACAACAAAATTAATTAAATTAAACTTCTTCTAAAATTGGGGACATGACAATTCACCCACTATACTAGCTCAATTTTTTCAATGACCATTCATGCACTACGCTTAGGAAATTCCCTCCATTGGATAATCGTTAACCCCAACAACAACCTATCCCTTAATAAACAACTACGCATAGGCAATTCCCTCCATTGGATAATCGTTAACCCCATGAACAACCTATGTTTTAAAGTATTCCTTTTAAACACATTACCTATCTATAACCATTAAAATTAATCTAATTTGATGGAAATAAAAGAACTCTCTATAGTTTGATTACACACAAAAACTTGAAATAAAACAATATAAGCTATCCTAGATTTGTCTTTTCCTAGTATATAATACTAAGATCACAATCACTCCTTATTTATGGAGAATGTACAAACAATCACTCCTTATTATGGAGTAAGTAAAAACACCAAAATAAACTACATAAAGAAGTAAAATATAATAAGATTATTCTCATAACACATTCTTTTCATATTCTAGCAATTCAATTTCCTTTCCAATCAAAATATCAACATACAATATTTTTCAAACATAAAGCATATAAGTGGGCAGAATAACTACCTGATAACACTAATTCCAAAGAAACAATTTGACTTCCAAGAACAATTGACTTCAAGATTCAACATAAATTCCCAAATCCACACTCAAAAATACTTCTCAAAACTCACTAAACTCTTCTCACAAAATCTCTCAACTCACTCAGTAAAACTTAGAATCAAAATAGTATAATGCAGGTAAAAATAATGCGTCCAAATGATGTATCTCACACCCCTATTAATACAAAATTGAGAGATTTCTCTACCTACTATCAAGCTCTGTAATTTGACACTTCTCGACCTTATGGTTTGACTCACTAAATAACTTAACCTGGTGGAAAAATTCTAAAAAATTACTCATCAAGGAAGAAAAACAAATCATTGGAAACATAGACAACAAGAGTTTGACCCAAAATGCAAGGTAAAAAACAACAAACCTCGACTTCTTAAAATGCCAACAAAACCAAGACTTATTCTATCTTTTACCTAGTCTTCCATCATTGGACTGCTCATAGTAAATTGGTCTACTAAACTTAATACAGATTCATATTTTGGTGCCACCTTATTCCTTCCATCATGCATTTTGGTGTTGTTAAAAGGAATAAGTCAACAACTTATTCTCTTTTAAAAACCTCATAAATATTTTGACCAATTCTACAGACTCATGCGGTGTTATAGTATATCAGTCGACCCATTAATAATGTTCATTGTGATGTATTTAGCACATACTTTTTACTGCACTATCATTTATGTATTATGTGCAATGGTTATGCCAATAAATCTACACTTTATTTCATTGTATTCACAGTTCTTTATAAATAATAAGCAATGCTTAAATAATAGCAACATATATATATACATATATATTCATATATATATGTAGTTACATATTCTCATCAGTTCCTTACATAAAACACATATATCATTCGATATGTTGATAGAATATATTTACATGTTATCTTTTATCATATATATAAAGTCACATATATATATATATATATATATATATATATATATATATATATATATATATATATATATATATATATATATATATATATATATATATATATATATATATATATATATATATTTATATACATATATACATACATAGATTGGTATACACAATATGTGTGTATATATGTATATATATAAATATATACATATATCCATATATACATTTACTTTATTCAAACAATGGTACACATTTACAAACTCGTTGATAATATATATATGTGTGTGTGTGTGTGTGTGTGTGCACGATGTATATATACATGTCTTATTATTCGTTTGATATTCTCATGCCCATGAGCAATCTGTCTATGAGCATGCATAGGTACGTCTACCTACATATACTCATGTATGTATGAACTCACATGTATGGGTCTATTATTGACATGTACATGTATACATATATATACATACTATGTATATATATATATATATATATTTATTTATTGATTAGTTAAAGAGCATATAAGAAGAGCTTGCAACCACAAAGGAACCCTAACTATATCACAACAAGAACATTAACAACAATACATAAACCTTCCCAAATTCAACCACAACCAAAACTAAGGAATAGCTTACCAATTTTCAGAACTATGACTCAACTGAACTAATCTATAAGTGTGTGTGTGAAAAAGCTCAGTTAGGATTCATTTAGGGGTTAATCGACCAATCACTTCTCTTGAGTGATACTTCCCCTCCTTCTAGAGGCTTGATATTTGTATCCGCATTCAACTTAGAACATTGAAATGGTAGTTAGTTTTTCATCAAAACAATCATTTACATATAATAATTTCATAATAAGAATACCAAATTGAATAAAATTCTTGTCATTTAATCATAACATTAAATATATTTAACTTTCTTTCATCATTTTCTAAACTATATATATATATATATATAATAATGCAAACACATGTTTTCCAATTAGAAATACAAGCACATCCTTTTACTCAATATCTTAACCAATCATATTAATAGTAAATACATAAAACACAATGGAGTGTAACAATTTGAAACCTAAAAAAAATAAAATTTTAATCCTAAAAAAATTCATAGTAATGGAACCACAAAAAAAATCAATAAATTAAAATGGAGAAATTTCTCTCATCAATTCAAATGTTGAAACAAATTCAAAGAATAATATCCTGCAAATATTGGCTTGCACCGGCAAGAGGCAACTTGGAAAACAACCATCTTCAAGCTCTTTTTACAGACCTATTTACAAGCAACAAGAGAAGGAATTATTTTAAAGAAGACAAATACAATAATAGTTATTTAAGTTAGTTTCAACGTTAGTCACTTGTGAAAATCAAAGATCAATATTAAACTTAAACTATAATTAGAAATTGGTTATGCTTCCCTAAGTAATTTCAATTAATTTAAGATTATTAAATATTAGAAACATAGAGAAATTATCAATAAGGGACATAAAATATTTTAGGAGCTAGAACTTAAAAAATGTAACATGATATAATTTAAATCAATTAATAATTAAATTTAAGAAGGAATGAGTGACTTAGATATTTAATAGTGTTTTTAGTTTTTATTATGTATTTATAGCTATTGCGAGTTTAATACATTTGTTTTAAGTTATATGTGGATTAATTTATTAGAAATTCAACTATTGGTTTCGTCTAGGATTTAATTAAGTAATTATTTGGTGCAGGGGCACCATGTCAACTTATGTAAATATGGTCTTAGGTTAATTTTTTGGGGTTTTGAGTCTAAATTTCATGTAATAAGGTCATAATAGACCATTTGCATTGTCTTGAGTCATTTTGAGTCCATTCTAGATAAAGTTGTCATGTTGTTGCAAAAGTTGCAAAAGTGCAATGCATTTTTGCATTTTTTGTCTTGTAATGGGAGTTGAATGGTCAGGGCATTCAAAAGTTAGTTGTAGTCATTGGTTTGATGTTGAAAACACTTAAATATTATTTCTCTGTAAATAATTTTGGGGAGAGTTTTTTTAAAGTTTAAACAATAAGATTTCTCTATTTTTTCTGTAAATTATGTGTAAACTTGCTACCACAGGTGTGTATATGGGTTTGTACTGATCATTTATGTTCTAAAATGAATTGAACTGGGTGGAGACATGAATTAAATTCACTTTTTATTTGGTTTGGTTGGATTTCATAAGGTTTGAAGCATTTAATAAGCATTTTTTTTGTGAATGGTCTGAAAACCCTGTTGGGAGGGTTTAAGAGTATTTAAAATGCATTGATGACCCATTCCACTAGTAGAATTGCTTGAAAATTGGTGGAATTGGTGAAATTAGATGGGGCTTAATGTTAATGTGGGTTTCAGGAGTAGGGAGTATGGTTTGATGACTTTTTGGTGCTGCCCTAGTTGAAATTTCATAGGTTTTTGGTCGAAATTGATGGCTAGGGGTTAGGGTTTGTTGGAAAAGCATTGATAGAGTGTGGGAGTTGGTCTAGGAAGCATGTGCATACCCTAATTGATTTTTTTGAGGCATTTGTGAAGTGGTTTGAGGCCTGGAATATAGATATTCAATAAACCCCCTTGGAAGCAAGCCAAAAGAGGGTTTCAAATGAGATTTTGAAGTTTGATGAATCTGTGATTGATTATGTTGATAAAAATTGTTGGTTTAGTCCTTTGGTGTTCTGTTTAGATCCTTGGAGTGGATTTTGGGGGTTGGAAGAAGTTTCATCACATACTTGCTTTGAAAAAGGGGGCTAATTGAGCCCATCTTTAACGTAGCAATCAATTTTAAGAGATAATATTCTGAAACAACCATATCTTCAGATTGGATATGTAAAAGTAGAGGATAAAGGGTATCTAGAATGTCAACCCTATTATGGGTTTGAAAATTATTTTGAAAGATATGCTCAATTTTCACTATTTGGAATGCTCTAAGAAGAATATGAAGAAATTGAGAAATAACACCAAGTTAGGGTTTTGAAGGTTGAAGGATTGTTCAAAATAGTTTGAATTGTGATTGTTTGACAAAATCCTCCCTAATCTACATCATTATTGACAATGAATTAATTATTGGTAAATAAGTATTAAAATTAATAGTGAAGAAAACATGCCCTCACTCTTATTATTTAGTAGAGAAATTTAATGAGTCATAGTTATAATTAAATTTATTTAGTGATTGAATTATTTAATTTCTTACGAAGTTTAAATTTTTAAATATTTTCAACTAAATTAAATGGGATATTCATATTTCTTTCATCAGTTAGACTTGATGATTGAGTAATCGTTTTTCCATATAGTTAATCCTTGGGAATCATGCATTCCCCTTCAAGGTAGCTTTCTTAGACACCTAAAATTAATAGGTAACCACCATAGTTAAGGTGTGAAGAACGGCTATCTCACACCCAACTTGTATTATCCCTCTCCTTTTCAAGTTTGTGTGCCATTTTTATGATGGCAATGTGCACACAATGTCATCTGGTGCACATAGGTGATCCATTAAATTCTATCTTATTTCACATGAATTGGTAAAAAAATTATGGCTGTGTTTTTGTTTAGTAGTGTAAAAAGTGGGCATGACATATGTCTCCTCTCCATTCAAAAATTATTTCAAAAAAGAAAGGACCATATGGATGGAAAACCACCCCCAATTGAAATAGGAAGGGAAGAATTGACAACTCTTGCTAGCAAGGCATTCCAAAAGGCACCGACAACATGAAATATCATGAGTGGATTTTGAAGAACAAGAATGGCCATTAAATTACACTACACTTGACAAGGACATGAGGCCAAGTGGCAGCTTTATAGTTCAAGAGGAAGTAAACACTACTAGATGTGAAAGTGACACCATGGTAGTGGAAGATGATGCACAATATATTACAATTGAATTTGCTTGAGCATAGCTAGATATAGGGTAAAAGAACAATAATGTGTCACACTTTTGGATAAACAAATGGTTTTGATCGAGTAATTTCCAGTTAGAATGTTTTCAACTGAGTGAATTTCAGCCGAAACCACGTGGCGGTGATTTTGCGCTAATGTGGCAGCACCCTTCCGGTCATAGGAGTTTCGACTAAAACGAAATCGATCGAAAAGCTTTTGGCCAGAAATATGAAAAAAAACATTAAAAAAACGGTCATGTTCATTTTTCGTATGCTCAGGCGAAAGGTGTTCTAGACGAAGAAGCTCAACTAAATGGGGGAAGGCTTGCTATAAAGCTGAATGCCACCTCAACGCAACCTCAAACTAACCTCCCAGGTTATGCATTTCATTTTCCCTTGCGCTTGGTAGGTTTGATGTCTATTATTCAAGAAATTTTGGGAAAAATTTTTGCACCGAAAGGATTTATTCTGATATTTGTTGGTGAATGCTTGGTTGACATGCTGTGTAGTGTTTACTGTTTAAAAAAGTATTATTTGTAAGCATTATTATGGTGAAATGGGTGTTTGGGGTTTTTGATTTTGGGTATAATTGAAAAGCGAATTTGGGGTTTTCAATTTAGATTTTTCTGTGTAGGTTTTGTATTTGTGAAAAAATGAAAAAAAGGCTCAATAGAAGCTTGTGAAAGAATGAGAACTGTAATTATGCCTTGTTTTGAGCCTATCAAAAAATGGCTACAAACTCACTTTAAGTGCATTATGTGTAAGACCTGTCTCAAAAAATGAATTGGACACTGACTATCAACATAAACTCCAACACCCATCTCACTAAAGTACATTTAGAGGAAATTGTACTCATTATGCATTGGCAAAGGCTTTATGTGATAAAATCTTGGAAACAAGGAACAACTCTCAACCTACAATATCCAGATTGATGAATACAATAATCTATACTTTTCACTCCTTTTCACTCTGATAAACAAAATTCAAAACTAACATGATGCAAACATTTTTGAGTTTCACTCCTTTTCACCTTGATAAAAAAATTTCAGAACTAACATGATGCAAATGTTCTCGAGTTTCACTCCTTTTCACTCCGATATATAAAATTCAAAACTAACATGATAAATACAACTAATTGTTGACTATACTAAAGATGCAACAGGTAATATATAATATTCTTAAATGAAATGGAATGTATAGAATAAGGAGCTTGACTGACCAAGCTTGCATTTGCCAACAAATAACATGGCATTGGTAATCATATCAATAATAGTTAGTTGATCACACAATAGTTATGGTCCCTAGCCTGGGCCAGTTTCAGTAAGTATAACAACAAAATGTTGGATGTAAATACAACAATGGGTGCCCTCTTTTTTCATGCTCAACCATCTAACAAACTAATATAAAGTAGAACCTTTTATGCTAATTCAGTTGAAATCTGATGTGAGCCAAAGATCAAATTTCCTATAATTTATGCCTAAAGTTTTATTTTCCTTCACTCAACATGTGTACATGTAGTTAAAACCCACCCCTCTTCAAAATAGATGCTTGAATATATTTGGTGAGTACTTTTATTCTAGAGTCCATGTTGTGCAATCTTCACTGCTATTAGCTTTGCCTCTTGTTTTCATACTCCAATTAGTATTTGCCTCCCTTGTTTTAGGCTACGATCTTAGAACATTTTTTAGTTTTTTCTATTGGTGTATGTGTCATAGTACTCCTTACACAACTTGCATATTTTGCCTCAATGAGATGGGATTTTCCTTGATGAGATGGGTTATTTTTGTGTTTTCAAATTTTCACAGGTCTCATTAGCATACTAAGCTCTCTTGTCTAATCATGGTTTCATGGTTTCTTTTGTTGTAGGTCTAATTGTTTGGTAGAATTTTCTCCAATGCTTCCCTCCTTTTGAGGTACATTAGGAGTATGAATTTTTTGTTCATATCTTTTAATGATAAACTTCAACTTAAGTCTAGCACTAGTGTTTTAGGAGGCATTAAAGATATAAAATTCAACTTAAGTCTAGCACTAGTGTTTTAGGAGGCATTAAAGATATAAACTTCAACTTAAGTCTAACACTAGTGTTTTAGGAGGCATTTTCCACAATTGAAGAAACATTTCTCTATGAGGAACTCAATCTTCTAGGTTTTAAGATCTCACCTCTAGAAACAACTTGGCTTATTCTACTTGAAAAGTACATTGCTAAAAACAACTTGGCCTCATGTACTTAAACAACACACCATTGGGACATATCTAATGGAGTAGGAGTATGGAATAAACTATAGATCCAAAAATTATGCAAGTCACAAACACAACCCTTCTTAGATCAAGGGGACTTATAACCTTAGATCAAAAATTATAGTAGCCACCTCAATAATCAATACAAATTCCACATTACAGAAACAAAAAAATTGATACCCACAACAATTAAAAATAAGTTGGGAATGAACTTGTATTACATGTGGGAGTGGAATGGACTTGTTTGTTTTTAAATTCTCTCTTCCATATAGATTTTATATAGATTATATAGATGCAACATTAATCAAATGTGAAGGATGCACATATGTGTACACACATATATCTAAATGCATGTGTACATGTGTATGTACATGTATGTGCATACATGCATTTTGCCTAAATTTTACATTTCTATAAACCCAAAATTGAAAACCCCAAATTTCTAGTTCACTGGATGCACGTACATGTATGTATACATATGTGTATGTACATGTGTACATATATGTGTATGTGTACACATATGTGTGTGTACATGTATGTATGTATGTATTATATGCATGTGTATGTGTGTATGCATATATGTACATGTGTATGTGTGTATGTATGTACATGTGCATATATGTGAATGTGTGTATGTATAATGCATATGTGTGTATGTATGTGTGTATGCATGTATACATGTGTGTACATATATGCACGTAGATGTGTGTATGTGTACATGTATGTATGTATGTATTATATACATGTGTATGTGTGTATGAATGTATGTACATGCATATATCTATACATGTGTATGTGTGTATGTACGTACATACATATATGTGTATGTGTGTATGCATAATGCATATGTGTGTATGTATGTATGTACATACATATGTATGTATCTATGTACATATATGTATACATGTACATGTGTATGTATGTATGTACTTGAGTATGCATGTATAAATATATGTATGTGTGTGCATGTACATATATATATATTTATGCATACATAAATTTATATATACATATATATACATGTATATACATATGTCATGTACATTGTGTACATGTATGTATACATACATACATATGTATCTATGTACACATGTACATACACACATACATATATATATGTACATGCATACATACACATACATCCATACATACACATACACATGCACATGCACATACAGGCACACACACATATATATGCATGTACACTAAAAGTCTCTTTGGAGTTGTCAATTTTTTTTAGGTTATCTAAGTTGTAGACTTTGTGAACTATTGAACATAGAGATAGATAATATAACTTGAACTATCTCAAATTAGATATATTTATAGTTTAAAATGTTTTACTTTTGAAACTTGAAATTTTTGTAATTTAAATTTATATATATTTTTTTGAGTTTTGAAATTTGATTTAAATTCAAGTTTAACATCATGTATATTTTATTTGAATGATATCCAGATCTCTCTAGATTTACATATACAAATATATATATCATGGACGATGAGGGATCTCGCCATTCCCCTCATTCTAATCAAGAGGCTCAAAATAGATCAAATTTATATCAGGATAGTACTGCTAGATTAAACAATGCTCTAAAATTTTAGAGAAAACAATTCACAACTCCCCCAATTTGGCTAATCGAGATAGATTAGTTAGTATTAGAGATGAGATTCATCGAATGATCAAGACAATTCAATAATTCAATCCTTATGATGAGATCAACATTGAGCAATTTTATTTGTCTCTTGCCTAGAGTGTTACTGGCACAATGAACTATAGCGAAGTTGCTAAATTAGTTTCAGCCGAAAATGTGTTAACTATGTTCCCTCATTATAGAGGATGAAATAGAATTAGAGGATATGTGGTTACGAGGTGTGTAGATCCTCTTATTGCGTCATTCATATACCCTAGATGGTTGGAAGCGTATCATAGATGGACTCACAATGATGAGCTACCACAATATTTTGTCAAATAATTATATCCATAATTTTATTTACAGATAGATGTGGACTACACATCTCATCCTAACCATGTTGGCCAAGGTAAAGGCCATTTTCTTGATAAACCACAATTTAGACATCTAGGTTTTCCACCGTATGTGGAAAAGAGGGAATTAGTTGGCCCAAACCTTTTGGTTTTACCAAAATGTGTGGAATTGGAAGCAACAGGGGGGTCAACAACATGCTCCACTCAATCCTAGATTATTGATAGCATTGCCTCTATTATGACATAGATTGATCAGATGTCATCTGATCGAGTTGGTAGATACTTATTACGCTCGCGGATTAGCCTTCCTCCCACAAAGGCTACATCAACATCTTATGATCCATTTATTTGTGCCGATCTACCTACTCCTTTAGATATCGAGCATATGAATCACATGACTTTGTGTAATGTGTGTAGAGTCTCAGTTTTGGATTTACTAGAAGCATATCAGGTCATTACTGAGGACCATGGGATCTCTCTTGACCGTGTATAGGGCTTTATTATACAACGATATTCTGGTACACATATGAGCCATAGGGTGACAAATCGAAGGGATATTCTAGGGAAGCCTACAGGATCTCATGTGTATCATGTTTCTATCGATCCTTTAGCTTGTCTAGGTCGTTAGGATGTTACAAATCACGTTGAGGTTAGTGCGACACCTAATGTTGTCCATGGCACATATACTCAAATTCGTTTTGGCACTGTTACTCTACATGCTACAAATCCCCTTGCGATGTCCTTGCATTCTTGTGATCTTAGTGACATTGGTAGAGCCATTCATCAGGCATGACAAGTACTTGAATAATTTATATGTATAATTGTGTTCTAAAATATTACGTACGATACATACATAATGTATTTTAAATTCTAGTTGTTTAGCTCCTGATTGAAATTATGTACTTGAAATTTTTCAAGCAGTATGGTGATTTGTCAGAGTTTGGAAATTTGGCACATGATGGTGATCCCATGCAACACACAACTGAGGTACATTTAAATAATTTTAAAAATTTAATTACTTGATGTAAGTTTGAACACATTGAACTTGTACATTGTACAAGTTTAGATAATTTTACATATATGTACACACATATATATATACATAGATATTAAAAATTAAATTTAAGTTCATGTGTGTGTACTTGAACACATGCAGGGCTTGGGACGAGGCTCAAGGCATAGATCCAAAGAGCTTGGATTGGGACATGGATCCACACATCTTGTAAATTTGACACATGATGGCAATCCCATGCAACACACAATTGAGGTGCATTTAAATAATTTTATTTAAAATTTAATTACTTGATCTGTAAATTTGAACACATTAAAAGTTTGTACATTGTACAAGTTTAGATAATTTTACATATATGTAAACACACATATATATACATGTGTATTAAAAATTAAATTTAAGTTCATGTGTGTACTTGAACACATGCAGGGCTTGGGATGAGGCTCAAGACACTGATCCAGGGAGCTTGGATCGAGACATGGATCCACACATCTTGGATCAAAAGAGGGATCAGTCCATGGATAGAGGGAGAGATCGGGCCATGGATCGAGGGAGAGATCGAGCCAGAGATCTAATGATTCTATTCACAATAGATTTCCCTCTCTTTGAGATGTTTTATAATATTATGGTTTGAGATCATATTATTATGCTGGAGACACTTTTTATGATTTATGTAAATCACATTACATAAATTTTTGTTTTATGGTATACACTTGTTACATGATTTACATCACATTCACATTCACATGTACATTTATTTTTTATGGTTTGAATAGGTTTGTTATCACATTATTATGGTTTTCAAACACTTGTTACATCTATTTACATCATGCATTATTATGGTTTTATTTATTTAGCAAGTTTGTACAGGTTTATTTAAATTTAAATTATGGTTTGTTCACACTTGTTGTACATCTATTTACATCGTGAAATCAAAATGTTGGACTATCTAATGGTTTCTATTTGTAAATTTAAAAATATGGACATGTACAATTAATTTTAAATAGAAATGAATTTGTCTAAATAAATAGGTCAAGAAATAGAAAAAAAATGAATGCAAATTTATGTAATCTAGATTAATGCAATATTTAATTGAAACATAAAAATGCAATTGGAAATAGATCTAACCTGAATTCTTAGCTCTAAATATTCATGTTTTTAAAGTCACTAGATAGTTTAAATGTAAATTGTGCATATATCATGCTATACATGAACTTAATAATTCCATATATAATCTAATACACATGAATTTGAATGTGCATGCAAATAATTCTTGAACTAGATGATGAGCTATACTTATGTCCAGTTCAATGTTTAAATGAAATCAAATATATTCAAGTGAACTTAAGAATTCCATATAATCTAATACACATGAATTTGATTGTGCATGCACAAAAAAAGTGATCTAGATGATGAGCTATAAGTGGAGTTGAATGTAAATGAAATCAAATTTCTATTCTTGAACTTAAGAATTTCAATGTGGAACATTTATGCAATTAAAAATTGATATATTTAAATATCAAGTTATTCACATAATATAAGTATCTAGATCTTCCCATGACAATTCTATATATTAAAAATTGATCAATCCATATATAATTACCAAAGATCCCATTACATGTGTGGTCTCAAGCTACACATGGTAAACAACTAGATTGATGCCAAAATATAGCCATCTCAAGCACCCCAAACACCATCACTATGATTCACTACAATGAATAATATAAAAAATGATTATGGATGATAATGATAATGTGCAAATAAAAAGTTACAAATAAAAAATTCAAAGGAACTTTTTATAAAAAATGATAATGCAAAGTTCACATAAAAATTCCTTTGGAAAGAGAACATATTTAATGCAAAAATGAACAAATACAATTGTATACCATTCAATTTCCATTTCTTTCAGTTTCTAGCATTAATAGATAAATAGTATGCATCACAAAAGCATGTCCTCTTAATTGCATGCACACCTTTATTACTTCAAGAATCCTGCTAAATTCCAATTTCAATGATAAGTTAAATGACGAGTACCAATGACAATGGGGAGGTGGTATTATGGGCTCCAAGTCTCAGGTGAAATCAAAAGCTAGTGAAAAACTCTTGGCCAAGGAGGCAACACAAAGGATGACTTAGGATTCTAATTTTGAATAGTTTATGAACATTTATCTCAAATTTGTTTTGGAGGGGTAAAAAAGTTATGAATTTTAAGTTTACTCGTAGCTTTCCTTAATCTGGTTTTGATGGCCACTATTTCCCATTAAATTTTCAATATAGAGATAATTGCGGGAGGATGTTATGTTGTTCTTGACAAATCACAATATTGTGTTCTTATAGATGTTTAGAAAAGATTTCTTGAGTGTCATATTTTGTTCTTGTTTAGCTGCCAGATTGTTTTTTTGACTTAGAAAATATTTCTTGTATAATGAGGATTAGATAGCTGAATTCATACAAATATACCATGTTGATAATGCCACTAATACAATGAAAAAATTATAAGAAAAATACGAATATTATCTTGAGATTAAATTTCAATACACTTAAAATCCTTGTTGTTCAAAAGTGGTTGCAATGAGGCCACAAATAGTAGAGAACATCTAAGTTTTCCAATAAAGACAAGCCAACCATAGTGGTTGAAAGATGCAACTATAAACCTTGAGGTGAAAATAAATTTTAGTCAACTAAATGTTGGTCTTTCAATACCATCAACCCCATAGGGAACCAACATAAGTCATTTACTACTTTACCAATGCAATACATTAAGATGTAGAGAATGGGGCAAAATCTGAAGATGACAATACTTCAAGTAAACAAGAGCTAACTTTGTGTCATGCACACAAGATAATGATAAAAAAATAAGAAGCTCATTGAATAATTTATAAGGCTTTTGATGCAAAGGGTCTAAGAAACATTATAGGGAGGTCATATTGGGGTGCTTCATCTAAGTAAACAATCATAGATCTTAACATCAAATGTATACATTGATATGATTAATGAAAAAGAGACACAAAAAATGAATAGAAGAATTTAAACTAAGGGAAAGGGAGTGAATGAGAGAGAGGAAATTAGACCAAGAAGAAAAGAAAGAAGATAAGGAAAAAATAATACTGGAGAAGTAGCAAAGAAGATAAGAAATGGTAGCAGAAAAGTGTAGGCTACAACAACAAAGGGAGGTTTATTGTTTGTCAACCGAAGAAAGGTAGATAAAGCACAAAAAATATAGATGTATGATTTCAACACTCTCTCTTCTACCACCCCAACATTCTATTTTAATGGACATGTTCAACATAATATCCCCAAATTTTGTAACTCTAAGAAATCTATAGGTTAGCTTTGTCCCTAGCTACTCAAAATTGTTGTAGCTAAATTATAAGGAAAACCATGCATTATGTCTGTATACAGAAAGTACCCTACATAATTTTTTGTATTCGAGCATATCAAATCCACTTGGAAATGATTGTGATACTACACGATATGAACAACTAGCTCATTTTATTGGCTTCATCAAAAAATGATTATGATGGTGGAGGATATGCATATTTTGATGAATTCAATAAAGTTTTGGGAATTTGTTACGTACGTTAGAACATATCAAAATATTTTTTTTGAAATTTTTTATAGCCTATCGATCTCACAATATACATAATTATATTGACTATTTTGTAATCTATTTTTCAAGTTTGTTTCAATGATATTTATTTTGTGTAATATGCTATATAAGTTTATTTCATGTAACCATGGATCCTATAAAGCATTCTCTGCAACACTCAGTGGTTTATATAAATATGTATGTGTGTGTGCATGTGTGTATATATATATTTATGTATACATACATATATACATTTATCTATATACATATATACATATATATATATATATATGTATGTATATGTATATTCATTCATATATATATGTATGTATATGTATATATGCTTATACATATTCATGAATGTTTTATGGCATGTATATATATGAATGAATATGTATAAGAAATATATACATATATATATGTGTGCGTGTGTATGTATATATATATATATATATATATATATATATATATATATATATATATATAATTACTAAGAGAATGTTTTATGGCATGTAATTGAGCTATACATAATGATTAGTGTATATATATGATAATTTGATTTATAAATTTTGTATATTGACGGTTCAAATTTAATGGTTTCAATTTTAACCATGATCACATATTGAGGGTTTTTAAAGGGGCTCCATTGTATATAAAGAAAAAATGAAAAGAATACATGTTGTATATGACATTACAGACAAAGACACTAAATTATATTGCTATGACCAATATTGTATGAAGACATAATGCAATGAGCTATTTTAAAAACATGGTTCTCAATTATTACGATATTATTTAGAGGTTGTTGAGTATAATTCAATTTTCACCTCATCAGAAACTACTTCAATAAATGGAATGAATAAATTCAAGAAATAAGCAACTTGCAATTGGTTATATAATAGTTTTTCATACTATATAGAATAATTAATAAAATTACATAAAATATAACAAGAATGCAATAAACAATGAACCAAAAAACATTATTCCTAGTGGGTCATTGCCAAAGTAAAGTCTTAGAAGACTTTACCTAAATTTTTTGGTTACAAAATGAGGTGCTCTACAAACCTCTCACCACTCTAACATGTATTCCAAAAAATATTATATAATACACAAATTAATGAACAAGCATCAAAATATCCCAACAATAGTACATGTAAAACTAAAAGTTGTATATAAGTAGAACAACACAATATCATTTTGGTAAAAGGATAAATAATTTAAGTGTACAAATCCTATTAGTAACCATTAGACCAAAATATCCCAAAAAAATTATTGTGTTAACAAATGCAAATTCATTGACATTTTTTCATCCACATACTCTTTTCACCTCTTGCCGCTCTAGCATGCTTGCAAAAAAATAATATAATACAATTAGTAACAAACAAACATCAAATATCCAATAATAGTGCATGTACAAATGCAATGTTGTATACAAGTAGAATAACATAATATCAGGAAATGATATAAAGTAGATAGTAATAGAAGAGTCATCCATGCCAACAAAATATTATAGATAAAATTAAAGCGTTCAATTTTTTTGTTCAAATTATCAAGATTTCTAGTTGTCATTTGTTTTATAAAAATAAAAACCTCGAATCAATATAACATATATTTGATAATCTAAATTTATAGTTGTCATATGTAATAAATATATAATGAAATGTCTATAATCATCACAACAACATACATATTCATATAGACTAGAAATTTATTTCGTGTGGTGAATAAATATGTTGTATTTTGATATTTTTATTTAAGTGGTTTGGGTTTGCTTCATAAGGTCTAGATACATTATATAGGATATAATTGAGTAGTCATCATATAATTGCTACATGTGTGTGTGTGCACTAAAATATTCCTATTTATAATCATATTGCTACATATAAATATTTGTCATGTAAATTATTATGACTCATTTAGATATGTATTAAAATTGTGTTTTAATGTAAAAAAAATTGAGGGTACATTGTTTCCATGTTTCAATTGCCACAGCAAAGACTTACATTAGCACAAAATACACTCCTCATTAAACCTAGTTAATACCCATTCAAGTTTGAGTAGGGGATTATTTCCCAGAATCTTTTTACCATTTTCATTAGTTAACATCATGCAATTATAAATTCGACCATCGACATATATTAACGACTATGTATGTTGGTTTGTTCTTAGGTAAGCCAAACATCACATAATTTAAGTATAAGAGCATTTCCATCCATGCACATGTATACACATACACACACACACATATATAAATAGATAATAATGGGTATGTTCATGCTAAACATGATTACATTTGATAAGGATTTGGTAATTATAGTCAATTTTTTGGAGTCATCTAAGTTCTAAAAATAATCTAGGGTGTCTCATTACTTTTTGGTATCATATTTAGATCATATTTAAACATGTACTCCAAGGCTAAGAATTATGATCCTCCTAACGCTACACATAACAAGAAAGAGAGCATAGCATTGTAACTTTCTTGTATTATGAGCGAGAAGGATATGCCATATGTGAAGAATATTTAAATCATCATTTTGTTATTTTTTGAATAAAAGGGGTAAAAAAATTATCGAAAGCCAGAAAAAAGCATTACAAAATCAGAAAGCAACCAAAAGGCTCCCAATAAAAGAAATACACAAAAACCAACCAATACCAAACCATCCCAACCACAGCCTCCTGAACCTCAACCAACCAAATCATCAGATAAGACCTTCTCCAAATCACCCCTATAATCAGGGGGTAACTATCCCCATCCCTCAATCTTCCACTCACTATCATTCTTAGAAGCCCACTTGGCCAAAAAATCAACAACCCTATCCCATTCATGTGGGATGTGGACAAAAGACACTACCTCTAGCCTAGAGCACATTTGAAGAGTCTGATGAACAACTGAAGCAATCTTCCAATTAAGATCAACCACCTTATGCTCATTCAACAAATTAACCACAATCTGTGAGTCCAACTCACAAATAACTCTACACCACCCCAAAGCAAAAGCACACTCAATAGCTAAAAGAATTTCCATCCCCTCCAAAAAGTTATTAGAATGTCGCCCCTTATGAAAGGAGAAAAAAGAAAATAACTGAGCTAGAACAATCCCTTCCAACTCCACCAATCCTAGCTGACCCTGGATTACCCCTAGAGGAACCATCAATATTGATTTTCAAAGTATCCTCTAGAGGGGGCATCCATCTCCCAGCTTTGTGAGCCTTATTTTTAGCCCGCCTACCTCTTTTGACACAAGACAAGACGGAAGTCAGCCCTTGTAAACCCAATCTTGTCACAATCTCATCATCACTTTTCTCCAAGGGAAACATCACCTCATATTTAGCTTCCACTATCTCCCGGATCATACCAACAATTCTATGTCAAAAATGTTGAACCAACAACCTATTCCCATGGAAGATCCTATGGTTCCTTTCCAACCAAATTTTCTAAAGGATGAAGGTAGGACCAATGCACCATACAATCTGGAGGAAAGAGGCCTTGGAAGGAGGTCGTCCTATGCTACACCAAAACTCAACCAGGGAAAATGAATGAACATAGGAGTGTTTGCAAAAATCCCAACAAAAATGTCAGAGTAGCATAACAAAGAATAATGAAAAAACATATGGGAAGAGTCCTCATCATTGCAGCCACATAGAAAACACACCGAAGGGCCCTGGAATCCCCATTTCCAAAGATTATCCCAGGTCAAACATCGATTCCAAGCCAAAGTCCACACAAATAAATTACACTTTGGCCAAGATAACTTGTTCCACACATGTTTCCACCAAGGAACCTCCACCCCCCAAGCTTGCAACCAACGACTCCTGATAACCACTCACCACATTGAAAACACCCTTAGGATCTTGATGCCAAGCAAGAATATCCTTATCTTGAAGGGAGCAACACTACCTACTACTCAAAATATGCTAAAGAGTAGCATAATCCTCCTCAGAACCAACCATCGGCTAGTCATAGGGATCCTTCCACCTAGCCACCTTCGTCTGCCCACAGGGGTGAAAAGTCTTAAAATAAATCACTCTTGACCATCCATCCTCCAAGATTCTCTAACAAAAATTTAAAAAAATCAGATATTGGTGCAAGATGGGGGAAAACCATCCCAGGAATCATATCAAAATAGATCCTCCACCCGCTGTGACATATCCAGAACAAACCCTCCTTAATCAGAGCAACCCCTTTCTTAAGCCTTCTCCAAACCACATAACCCTTCCCCTCCAGAGGATAATGAGGAATTTCCTCCTTTGGGACCCCCGAAGGTACTTATGAGAAAGAATCTTGGCCTAGAGATGATCCTGATCCAAGCACCACCTCTAATACAACTTCGCCACCAATGCCAACCTAGTCAAAGTCGACTACCACAATCCAAGAACCCCAAATTGCTTTGGGCTACACACAATATCCCATTTCACAAGGCTCCACTTAGAAGAAGACAAATTACCTAACCAAAGGAATTGTCTAGCCAAGGAGTCCAAATCCTTAACAAACCTAACTAGGGCCATTTGGAGCATACACCTGTAGATGGGAAGAGCCTATACCACCGAATTGAGTAGTTGAAGGTGCCCAATAAAGGACAATCATCTATGGGTGCAATGGCTAACCTTTGCCCGAAACTTATCAAGAATATTCTACCAAGATTCCCTAGGAAGAGAACCCAAAGAGATAGGGATACCAAGATAGGTAAAAGGAAGAGAACCTATCTAGAACCACAATATACAAGAGATTCTTTATTGAATGGCCTCAAAGTGTTGAAGAAAAAAATAAAACATTTTTCCTAATTAATCGTTTTCCCCGATGCATGCAAATAAATATCCAAAGTCTTGCACAAATTAGTTTCTTCCCTAACCGTAGCCAAGCCCATTAAAGTCATATCATCCATAAATTACAGGGGAGAATGTGGAGGTAAACCATTTCCCCACACCCAACCCTAAATAAGACCCATCTCCACATTACACTTCAACACTCTCCCCAAACCTTCAGCAAGGAGAATAGATAAATAGGGAGAAAGAGGGTCTCCTTGACGAAGGCCTCTAGAAGCACAAAAAAGAGAAGAAGGCTCACCATTAACTAGCACTAAAAAATAAGTGGAAGAAACAAAACTCATTACCCACTATACCCACTCCTTAGCGAAACCAAAGGCAATAAGAACTTTGTGCAGGAAGGACCACTTGACCCTATCGTAGGCCTTAGCCATATCTAGCTTGATAAACGTAGCCTTATATTTGGAGGATGTCATAGAATTAATTATTTTAGTAGCAATGACAACCCCATCAAGAATTTTCCAATCCACTACAGAACCACTATGTTCCTCAGAAATAAGCCATCTAAACCATCACTTCAATCTTTTAGCAATCAATTTGGAAATGATTTTATAAGCCACATTATACAAGGAGATAGGCTAAAACTAACTTAACTGATCTGACCCTTCACATTTGGGAATAAGAACCAAGAAAGTAGAGTTCAAATCTCTCAACATCTGCTTATTCCTCTAAGACTCTCGAACCAACTCTAATAAATCAAGCTTAATGATATCCCAAAATTCTTGAAAAAAATCAATTGGAAAGCCATCAGGGCTTGGGGCTTTCCCCTTCTTCATCTAAAAAATAGTAGCCTCCAACTCTTTTAGGGAGATGTTTCCCAAGAGATGATCATTCATTTCTTCTATAACCAATGAGGGAATACAAGATAAAACCTGGTTTTCTTCTACCAAAACATCCTGATAATCCTCACTAAATAATGAGGCAAAGAACTGTGATGCCTCTTTGGATATATCTTGTAAAGAAGATAAATTATCACTGCTATCATTCACAAGAATAGGAATAGAATTACCATGTCTCCTAGCTTTCATAGTATTAAAGAAGAAAGTCGTGTTTTTGTCTCCTTCCTGTAACTAGTCAATACGAGCTTTTTTTTCCCATTAAATCTCCTCGCACAGTTCACATTCTTCCAAGGCTTTCAAATCCCCTGCCTCCTTCTTGAGTAGATCCTATGAAATTCCCAAATACCTTATCTCTATAGTAATATCATCCAAGTGAGCTTGAGCAGCAATCCTAGCATAAAAAATATTTCCAAAACACTGCCTATTCCAGCGCTTAAGTTGATACTTCACAAACTGCAACTGTTTGGAAAAAGAGTACATAGCAGTTCCATAAAAAGGATTTCCCCAGTGCCACCATTCAACCACATACTCTTACAAAGAGGAATACATTAACCACATAAGTTGTAAATTGAAGGGAGGGGACCGAGCCACCCTAGCTGAAGTAGCAGATAATTTAATAGGCCAGTGGTCAGAGCCTCTCCAATCGAGAATCTTTGAGCTAGTAGACCACAATCCCCCAATCCAAAAGAAAAAAACCAAGAATTAATCTAGTCTCTTAGCAATACAGTCCTCCCCCAACCTTCTATTATTCTAGGTAAACTAACCATTACTAGGCTTGATATCAACAAGATTCAAATTCAAGATATTATCACAGAGGAGGAAAGCCGAGGGCTCCAACTTCACAATACCACCCATATTTTCACCTAACTCAATAATGGCATTAAAATATCCAACAATAATCCATGAGAAAAAATGAGCAAGACTCTAAATAAAATTAATATGAGACCACAAACACTGCTTACCCACAAAATCTATAGGCACATAGATGTTTGACAAAAGAATAGTCTATGCAGTCTCTAGGCTTGAGGCGACTGTAGAGATAAGAAGATTTAGAGGACATCCACCAAAGAGGTTGAATCTTCAAGGGATTCCATATATAAGCCACACCCCCAACACTACCATGAGCCCCAATACACTGGAAATCACCTCGACCCCAAAGTTTTGGCAATAAGCCAACCATGCTCTCAATAGACAACTTAGTCTCCTGAAGAAAAATAACATTAGGAGAGTAAGTCCTCACCAAATCTCAAACAATTTTTTGTCGAGGGCCACTGTTAAAGCCCCTTACATTCTAGGAGAGAATGATCATTTCAAAGGATTAGAGAAGTGAGAGTCCAGAGTCTTAATCCATCCCGACTCCACCAAATTTTCCCCCATTATCTTAATATTCTCTAAGTCTTTCTTTCTCCCAACCTTGGATGGATTTTCAACAATCCCCCTTTTTTGGTATTTTTGAAGGAGTCCTATTGTAGAAGGGGCTTTGCTTCCTTTCCCAAAATTAGACCTTGAATTTACCAAAGGACTAGAGCTCACTCCCTCCCCCATCCTCATGTCTTCAAGAGACTCCAGCCTCTTAGAAACCACCAAGATAAGATCCCAATCCATCTGCACAACCCCAGCCTCATGTAAATCCTTTGTTTTATCTAAAATAACATCTTCGTGTACCTCCTCCAAACCACCTTGATCCATAACCATCATGCGTGGATTCACCTCCTGCTAACTAAGGTCATCCAGAACCTCAAATCTATTAAAAGTATCACCCTCCTATCGCTCCTTAATAGACCTCTTTTGACCCTGATTCTTATTGTGAGCCTTAATAGTAGTAAAACCCTTCACACATGTCACCACACTAGGAATAGGATCCTTGCCTTTGTCAACCCTAGGGGAGTTGTGGGGAGGAAAAGTAGTTTGAGACTCAACAGGTTTAGACCTCGAGCATCTTCGTTGTAAATGGTCGTACTCATGACATAGACGACAACTAAAGGGAAAACTGTCAAAGTCTAACTGTTGCTCCCAAGAATAAGAACCTACACGAATTTACAAAGAGCCTAGCAAGGGGTTACTTAAATCAATATCAACATAAATATGAGAAAATGTCATCACCTTCTTGTCTTGAGTTTGCTGAGAGGGACCCATTGGTTTGCCCAAAATTGACGCAAACTTATGCAAAATTTCATTGTTCCAACATTCAACTGGAAATCTCAGGAGACACACCCACAACGAGACCCGATTCAAAAAGTTCCTCCAAAGGATTAAAACCCGCATACCATGGGTTGATAAATAAGCCAATCTAGTTGTGGAAATAAGGACCTCCCTCAAAAACTCTGGTATGATTTGTCATCCAATTGACTACCACCATGAAATAATTGTTAGCGAGAAAAATTATTTCCTTTTCACCTTCTGGACACCATGTTCAATGAGCCCATGACTCCAAAAATTGGAGTGAAACCCTCATTACCGTGAATTTATAGAACAAGGCATGCTTCAAGAAATATTCGATATCCTCCACAATCAATTCAAGCTGAATAATTAACACCGAAATTTCCTTCGCACATTCTAGACATCCATTTATCTTCAGAATACAAGTTCCACCAGATGAAATAAAACCACCATTGCTTGAATTATTTGAGAATAGATTATTATAAAAAATATTTGAAGCCCGATTTGGAGATGATGCACCAACAGTAGCACGAAAATAAATTGAGGGCCCTACCCCCGAAGCCTCCCCTTGAGCCATGCAAAATTGAGCCACAATATTTTGCAAGGGAAACCCAAAACCACCACCCACAAAGCCCGTACTAGGCATAGGACAAGCCCAATGAGAGCCAAACCTCACCCAAGGCACCGACCATCAATAAGAAGAGATGCAACCCAAACCAAAGGAAAGAAAAAATTGCCCCACCCCAGCAGAACCCAAACACCTGTAAACAAACCTGAAGAATAGATTAAAGCTCCCCTGGAAGCACACAAACTCCCTTGAACCAAGCACTAGCATCTGCCCCTAATTAGAAACTCCAAACATGCATGCAATGAAAGGTTGCATCATGTAGTTGTGACCTCGATGGTCATGGGTTGTCATGCCCATAGCCAAATCCTCGTTGTCACCTTGCATACTCCCCAATAATCATTTTGTTATTATATTTCTATGAAATTCATTTTTTTCTTAAGGCGCCATTGTAAATAACTTACTCTTGCTTATATATCTATAAAATATAAGTTGAAATCAATGTATAAATTTCATAGGAACACACACACACACATATATAGATTATTGAAGTTGTGAAATTAACCTCACAATACCCAAAAAACACCTACAAGAAAATACTTGCCACAAAAGAGAATATCTATGCAAAATAGTGCACATAACCTGAGAATTGTATTGATGCAAAATATAACCTAAATGAATAATTACAATGAGAAATCAATCCTTATGAAAAGGAAATAGAAATCCTAGTAAAAAACCTAGGTGAGTATTAAATTAGCATATCACAAGTGTCACAATCCTATGCGATGAGACAACATAAGCTAATTCAAAAATTAAAAAATAAAGGGGCCCTAATTAATTAATAAAGATGAATTTATTTTAATTAGGTGATTAACCCATTACACTAACACCCCCCCTTAATATGAACTTAGGGAGAAGCTAAAATCTAACGAAAAATGCAATGAAGAATGCATAAAATGGGTCCTAACAAAATGGCCTGATGAGGTACCCATGCATAAACAAAATATCTCTCAAAACCAAAGAAAAGGAGAAAACCTCATGTGAATAAATCCTCTCCAAAAAAGAGAAGTAAAGGCATGCATAAAATGTGAAGGAAGGTAGGCCTTATAAAGACCCCCTTGGACAACTTCCTTCACCCCAAGCATCGATTGAAACTGAAGATAACAAGGCGATGCCAAAGGTTTCATGAAGATGTCTTTAACCTGCTCCTTTGTGGGAATGCATTCTAAGGTGAGAGAACCATCATGAATCAATTGTCGAAGGAAGTGCATGCGGATATTTGTGTTTTATCCTCTGATGCTCCACTAGGTTGTGTGAAATATGATTGACACAATGATTGACGTACCAAATAATAGTGGGATTATCAAGAGGAAAACCAAAATCAGCCATCAACTGATGAAGCCATAGAACCTCATGGGTCGCTAAAAATATTGCTCAGTACTCAACTTATATAGATGATAAAGTAATAAAAAATTAATTTTTGCAATACTAGGCAACAAGATCGAAAATAAGGAAAAAAAAAAAGTAGAAGTAGACTTCCTATCAATTATATCACCAACCCAATATGAGTCAATGAAGTCATTAATCTAATCTAAGATCCTAATGTATAATGATTTTCATAATGATATGTATCCTGAATATATCTCAAAATGCATTTGGAAACATGCCAATGACTCTCATGTGGATCATATGAGAATCGAGAGACAAGACCAACTATAAAAGAAATATTAGGATGTGAATGTGTCAAGTACAACAAACTGCCAACCAACTACCTATATAATGTAGCATCTACTAAAGGAGTAGTACAAGTGGATGGAAATAAAACACATAAATGAAATGGTGTGGGGGTAGGCTTGCAATCACGCATGCCAAATATCTAAAGCATATCAAGAGTATACTTCTATTGAAATATGGAAATCCCATTTAAAGACTAAATAACTTATAAACCAAGAAATTAGTGCAAGAGGTCAAGATCTATCATCTCAAAATGCTCCATCAAATCTCATTGAACACTCTAAATCATGGGGGATGAGCCACCTATAATAATCAAATCATCTACATATAGCATAAGGATCAAAATATCACCCCTTGTCATTGAATGTACACTATGGGATCATAATAACATCGTGTGAAGCCATAAGACAACATAAAAGGGTCCATCTTCTCATACCAAGCCTGGGGGGGCTTGTTTGAAACCATATAATGAATGTCAAAGTTTGTAAACAAGTGAATAATCTCGCACAAAACCCTATGAATGCTCCATATAAATCTCCTCATGAAAGTCACCATTTAGGAAGGCACTCTTCACATCCATCTAGCAAACTATCCATCCTTGTGAAGTAAATCAAAGTACAAGGAAAACATAATCCATCTTGGAAATAGGAGTAAGGGCCTCAAAATAGTTAATACTCTCAACTTGTGAAAACCTGTTTGCAACAAGATAAGCCTTATATTTATCAATTGAACCATCTACAACATATTTGGTATGTCACACCCACTTGCATCAAACCAAATTTCTTCCCTTAGGAAGAGGAAACAAATCCCAAGTATTATCCTTCATCAAAGAAGAATAATCCTTGTCCATAGCCCTATCCCACTTAAGAATACCTGTCACATCTAAATTTTTTTGGGGATCATCCAAAATGAAATGCCTCAAAAGACTAGCACATGATGTTTGTGAATTAGTATGATGAGAATCTAAAGGATCACCTACCAAAGATCCAACTGCAACAATAGTATTGCATGCCCACTTCGGTAAAGGTTGAACATTTTGGAGGTGGTGAAGTTGGAACATCATTATCCTCAAGAGATAAGAAATCCTCAAGAGGTGAAGTGGGAGGAGTAAGTTGTGAGGGAGAAGCTATTGACAAATAATCCATTAGAGGAAAAATCTCATCAATCTGGACATCTCGTCAAAACAAGACCTCTCTATAATCAGGATCAAACAACCTGTACACCTTAACATCCTCATAGTAGCCAACAAATATGAGTGGTAGATTTTTCTTCTCCATGGCTTTTTGTTGTGCATCTAGTATGTATGTCCAAGCCTCACTACCAAAAACTCTAAATGAAGACACATTAGGCTTGATATGGGTCCAGGCCTCCTTAGGAGTCATATTTCATAATGTCTTATGAGGTATTTGATTCTGAATATAATTGACACAATTCATTGCCTCAACCCAAAAAGAAGAATCTATATATCATGACCGAATCATGCAATTTGTCGTCTCCCGTAAATTTTTATTATTTCATTTAGAAAAACCATTTTGTTGAGGGGTGTATGGAGTTTTAAGCTAATCTTGAATACCATGCTCAGTACAAAAGTCACTAAAAGCTTGATTGACATACTCCCCCCATTAGCTACATGCATTTCCTTGATAGAAATACCAAAATACTTCTCCACAAATTACTTAAAGATCTCAAAAGAATCAAACAAATCAGTCTTGTACTTAATAAAGTACACATATGTGCATATGGATAAGCTATCAATAAATGTGAGCACATATTTAGTCCTTGAAAAAGGAGTTAGAAACAACATGAGGTCATTGTGAACCAATTCTAGGGGTGTCTTAGCACATGCAAATCTACCTATAGGAAAAGAATCACAATAATGCTTACCAAGGACACAACCTTGACAAACACCATTTGTGTAGGAAACCTAAGGTAGTCTTATCACTAGTACTCGTGTACTCATCTATTGAAGGTACTTGCAATTGGCATGGCCAAAATGCTCATGCCAAAGCTTACGTATTAAATCTATACGTGCTATGAGAGGTGAATCGAAAGTATCTAAACTCTCAAATCTATCAAATCTATATAGACAAGATGCATAATCTACACTCCTAGTAGCCATAACAATATCAAGATCATTGAGGTTTTGAATAACCACATCATGTGGTGAAATCTCAATTGTCCTACTAGTGCTAGAATGAAAAATATGATAAATTGAGAGAAGGTTAGTTGAAATGTTAGGAGAAAAAATTACATCTTGAAGACAACCACCTTCAAGCTGAATAAAACTAGATCCAAAAACTGAAAGTTGAGTAGAGTCACCCACTACAATTTGTAAGTGCCACAATGTGAAAGAGTGGTAACAAAGTCTTGGGTATGTGTCATGTGGTGAGAAGCACGAGAATCAAGTATCCAAGTAGATGATGAAGGTAAGACCTATGTAGAAAGAGCATGACCTTTCCCTATATGTGTGGATGAAGATTGAGGAGCTGAAAATTTATATTGTTGCATGACTTCCTCTAAATCCTCTAATCTCTTCCAACATTTGGTGATTGGATGTGCTTCCTTGCCATAAAAACTACAAGGTTCACCTAATTTTTCTTCATCTTGAAGGAAGACTCGTTAGACTTAGAATATTTATCAGGCTTAAGAGAAGAATGTAGTTTTTGATACGATTTCGAGGGTGGCTTGGAGGGATTCTCACCACCTAGTGAATTTATCTTGGGATTCTTTTTATTATTTTATTTCCCTTTAGATGGTTGGGCTACCAATGGATGATTTTTAGAACCTAAAAAAGCATCCAACTAAACCAACTTTACTTGTTACCATGTCAAACACTCATAGAAAATCTAGGTATAGTAAAAGCATTACCCAAAGCATCCATGGTAGAGTAACATGTGGAAGAGAAGACTTGAAATGGTCCTTGAAGCTTAGAAAATATCAAGAAAATGCACTCCTTGTTAGTTTTGGTATTCCCACAACCTTGTAAAAGTGATCTAAGAGACTTAAATTATGCAAGAAGTCCTTAATGGAAGGAAAATAATAAAGTACAAGTGATTTCAAATCTACCTCAATCTATAGAGCTCGAAACTCATTGAGGGTGCCAAAATATCATTGAAATTCACCCACGTCTCCCTAGGAGTGGTGCAAGACTCAATATGAAACAAAAGAGTGTCTAAAACATGTAATGAAATCAATCCCATAGCCTCATCTATCTTGTTCCTATGTTGGAATATCTCAAATTGACATGCCAATTGTGGTTTTACTTCATCTAAGGTAGATCATAAACCCTAAGACATGAGCAATATGGCCATTTAAGCTTTCCAAATGTGATAGTTGTGTGGTGTAATACATCCAATTGAAGAGGTTTCTACCATGGTGTTTAACATTTTAAAATAATGTTTGGGAGGTGTATGTTATTTTCTAAAACATATAGCTATAAAATACAAGAAAAATACCCCCACATCAGGAAAAACCAAACCCTAATGCTACTTTAAAAGTAGAAAATATTAAAAAAAATAAAATCACTTTAAATAAATCTTTGTGTATCTAGTGATTTTTTTATAAACATAGACTATAGATCTATGTAGATCATTGAAGCACCTTTACAACGTCTATTCATTTGCAAAAAATGGAGTCCCTATGCCCAAGTTATGGCCCCAAAAGCATAGAAAGGAAGATTCGACTTCAACGACCTATAAAATTATTTTGGGAAAGATTCAAGAAAAATAGATTGCAGATATAGAATGGGTTTGGAACAAAGTTTTCGATGATATAAAGCTTTCAAAAAATAGATACACGACGTAAAAGTTATGACCAATTTACAAAAAGCTGTCCAATTTGGCCTAAAAAAGAAAACAAGTGGCTTAAAAAGTAGGCCCCTGTTCCTATGGCGAACTAGGGGGTTGGTGATCTCAATCTTAATCAAAGCCTATGGTCACAATATGCCCGCGGGCTAGCAGGTAGACACCTTGGAGGTTAGGTGTTGAGTGTCGAGTGATTGAGCGCTTAATATGACCATGGTTTGCATTTTAAAGCCCTCAAGGGCTTGAACTATGGCTACAATTTTAGTGGTGGCATTGAGTTCTACTAGGGGGTCACTCTAGGTGGCCCACGGGCTGAGCACTAAAAGTGCCCCCTTAATTAAGCATTGAGTGATTGTTATAATTGTTAGGTGATTTATTATATATCTTTTAATATTTTTAAAACTCATGTTCATACATGGGCCGAACTAGGACTGTTGGCAAAAATATTTTCCTCCAAAAATCCTATCACCAAAAATAGTCAAATTTTATGTCAATTCCTTTTTACGGCCTCCTAATTGCAACGATGAGGTTAGTTTTGCTCTAAGTTACACCAAAAATTTGATTAAGGTTGGATCCCCCAAATTTTGGATAGGAAGTTGTAGATCTGAAGCTTTGATACTGTTAAAGTTACAAAAATAACCTCACAATACCCAAAAAACACCTACAAGCAAATATCTATCACAAAAGAGAAGATCTATGGCATAATAGCATATACAACGCGAGAATTGTATTGATGCAAAAAATAATCTGAACGAATAATTACAATGGAAAATCAATCCTTATGAAAAGGAGATAGAAACCCTAGATTAAAACCCTAGGTGAAGATTAAATTAGCATGTGACAAGTGTCACAATCCTTTGCAATGAGACAACATAAGCTAATTAAATAATTAATAAAATAATTCCTAAGTTTAGCTTAAATAAAAAAACAAAGGAAAGCTAATTAATTGGATGATTAACTCATTATTCTTATATATATATGCAGACACACATATATTAGATCAATTTCCAATAACTTATTCTTGCTTTTATGCCATTCAAATTTAGATCAAATTGAATGCATAAATTATGTGTGTATGTGTATGTGTATGTGTACGTATACATACACACAGACACATACACATACATATATATTGACGCTATTTTCAATAACTTACTCTTGTTACGCCGATAGGCATACCACTGCAGCGGCATGTTGTCCGTGTCCAACAAAAACATAATGAATTCGCTGGCATTTGAACCGTTATTTAATATGTAATATTTTATATTTAATGATCTTCGCAGTCATTTGAACCGTTTTGCATGCACACGTCTGGGTTTGTAATAGCTATTTGTAACGTATGATATTAAAAATATGTGCCATCTATCAAAACTTAATAAGGCATTTGAAATTCATTACAAATCCATCGAGCTTTGGTATACTGTATTATATACTTCATGGATCAATGCTGGTCAATTTTGCTCTCAATATTTTTGTTCTCAGTTATCATGTGGCAGTGTTGGTATAGCATCAAGTCTTGCACTCATCCGAAGTAACATACAGCGGTTTGATTTTTATCACATGATAAAAATAGGATGGAAATATTTTATGTATGGATTTGAAGAGGTTAAAGCTACCAAAATCTGGGTGTAATTGCTTAATCTTTCGTGGCTCCAAGGTACCTGACCTAGGTATATAAGCCAAAAAGATTAAATTTTTTTTGAATGTGCTAGATGGTAGGAGCTTGCGATCACCAAAGTTCATTCAAGATTCCAACCATAGCGCATTTTATTATATCTATAACTCTAGAATGATCTAATATAAAATTTAAAAGCTTTACAAACATAAATTACATGTTAAAATTTTTTAATTTACAATTTAAATTAAGTGACACACCATAAAATATGACATGCTTTTCATATTGATTAGGGGAGAGGATCCATATCTGAGCATGTTTCAATAGTTGTGATAGTATTTGTTTATATAATGTCTAATATTTTTATCAATATTGGACCAATAGTTGTGATTTTACAGTTGTTAGTATTGATGATGACTACCCATAATTAAGTAAAATGTAAAAACTGTAAGTGAAGCCAGCTAGGGAATTTTAATATATTGGTAAAATGTAAAAACTGAAAGTGAAACGAGATAGGTCAGTGACAATTTTGTTACATTAATTCTAATATGGGGAATTATTAGTCAATTTCAATCCTTACTTCTATTTTAAGTTATTGCAAGGTTATGGATAATTTTAAAATAATATACATTAAATTTTGAATCTGAAGTGATTTTTTTTTTGGTTGTTTGTCCATTTTTAGTTATTGAATATTATTATCATCATCTACACATAAAGGATACATTTTATTTGTTTGAATATATTTTCTGTAAATATTTGTCACACTTTCACTTTAGATTTTATTCATCCTACAGTTACTAGCAATTATATGTTTTTCCTTATACCTTTGGTGGAAAACATTTAACTTTAAAATTTAACATGAGTGAATTTTATTTAAGGAATAATTATATAATTTATTTTTATATTGAATTAGTCTCATACTAATTGAATTATTTTCCTAATTTGCTATAAACTTCTATGTTGTTTATAGGTGTAAAATTTCTTCACAAGGATACTTCTTAGGCAATTAAACATATATTTAGAGGTATGTATCATTTATGTTTCTTATATAAATACTATTCATAACGTAGTGTTTCTTTATAAATTTCTTCAATTCAAAACATAGAGTTTGTCTATGAATTTATTCAATTCAAAACATAGATTTTGTCTATGAATTTATTCAATTCAAAAAATAGTGTATTTCTTTATGAATGAAATTTTGATAATTTATGGTATTGGTTATAAGTTATAAATTTCTCCAATTGAAAATATATTAAAATTTATTTAATTCAAAACATAGAGTTTGTCTATGAATTTATTCAATTCAAAAAATAGTGTATTTCTTTATGAATGAATTTACAATAATTTATGGTATTGGTTATGGGTTATGACACAATTTTTTTTTGTAGAGTCAATTTAATTAATTTTTTTTTGTAGAGTTACTTCAGTTCAAAACATAGTGTTTCTTTGTGAACTAATTAATGATATGACATATGAATGACAGTAGAAATAAAACAATAAAAAAAATATGCATTTGACTTGTTTAACTACTCACAACTGTGCCTATACCATGCTTATGTAGGGATGAAGTCTAGAAACAATACATCCCATACTGAGACTACGATAGGAAACGAAGCTCTTTCGAGAGTTATTCCTATTGCAACCTTAAACCCTTACCAAAGCTGATGGACGATAAAGGGTTGAGTGATTATGAAACAACAACTTCACCATTTTAACAACAAAAATGGTAGTGAAATAAGAGTCGTATGTTTCAATGCAATTGCTGAACAATTTTATAATTGCATTGAAAATGGAAGAGTCTTTAAAGTCTCCAATGGGACGTTAAAACCTACAAACAAAAAATTCAATACCCTACAAAATGAATGGGAAATTTTGTTGCAAAGTAGTTCCATTGTTTAGTTATGTGTAGAGGAGGACACGTTAATACCTAAGCATAGTCTTAACTTTACACCAATAAGTGAACTTAAGGACATGAAAAAAAATTCAATTGTTGATGTCATTGGTGTTGTCCTATCAATCAATCCATGTACTACAATATTCAGAAAGAATGGAGCTCAAGTTCAAAAACAAACTCTCCAACTTAAGGACATCTCAGCTTGCAAAATTCACTTCACAATGTGGGGTGATTTTGCAATAACGAAGGTGAACAACTTGAAAAATTGTGCCACTCAGAAACTTTACCAGTTCTTGCTATCAAGGCTGCAAGAGTCAGTGATTATGGTGGAAAATCTTTAGGAACAATACCAGTCAAATTTTTGTAAATCCAAGTCTTCCAGAGTCATAACAGTTGTTATGTTGGTTGAATACATAAAGGGGAAATTCTACAACCCACTCCATGAAAAAGGAAGTTTCCTTCAATAGCCAACCTTTAATGCTACAAACTGTAGGAGAAATTAAAGATAGGCAATTGTTCACATCTAATACAAAAATATGGGTTTTGCTAAAAGCTATAGTGTGTTTCATCAAACATGAGAGCTTCTATTACAACACTTGCCCCATTGATATTGAAGGAAAAAAAAATGCAAAAGAAAGGTGCAAAAAAATGATAGTGACAATTGGTATTTCCAAAAATGTGATAAGAGCTTCCCTAATTGTGACTATAGATATTTACTACAATGCCAGGTGCAAGGCCACACGGGTTCAAATTGGGCTATTTATTTTGACAAATCAATAGAAGAAATGATGGGTGTAACAACAAAAGAATTATATACATTGAAACATGAAGATCAAGATGATTCAAAGTTTGCAAAAATTATACGTAAAGTCATTTCAAGGAAGTTCATATTCACTATTCAAGCTGCACTGGAGAGTTACAACAATGTAGAGAGGATCAAGTGTACAATTCTAAAGAGAAAACAATTTGATTATTCAATTGAAAGCAAGGTTCTTCTTGAGTCAATTGGTTCAAATTCAAGATGTCATTCTCCAAGTTCTACAACCATCTGAATATTATGCATGTATATATAAGTATATACATTTTCATGTACACCTCTTTTGAGCGATATACATATATGTTTACATAATTGTACTACAGTTTGGTGTTTTTTGTCTGGATTGTTCTCACCTCAATCAATATTGTATAGTGAGTTATATAAATATGCGATTTCTAATTCCACAAGTGCCTATATCTTTTTGGTTTACATTTTCTAAATTGATATTATCAACACTTTATAGCTAGTTATATAAAGATTTACAAGTGACTACATGTTTTTGGTTTATATCTTTTGCATCTATACTAAATAATATGATAATTATTCTTGGACTTGTAAAAGTTTGTTTTATTGTGTATTATGTTAGATCATGGCCACTATTAATGATAGAGAGGATCAACCACACAATTCAGCAACAAGTCTTATTACAATCCCAAACGATTCTTTAGGATCAAATACCTATAATGAAACACCCATCAATAAATTAATCAAATCAATATCAGATCATTTCGAGAAGATTATCAATGCCATAGAAGAAGCCATGTACTAGACTATTGTTGTAGAAGAAGAAGAAGAAATATGAGAAATTAAAGAAACAACATGAAGAAATTCCATGGAACATGTTGTAAAGTTGCAAGATTCTCTTCTTTCTTAAAAGACCTATACTATGATGAGCAATATGAGCAAGGGGCATCCCATGAGATTATTGAACAATTTAAGCTATTTCTCAATCATAACTAATGTACATCCACTAATGTAATGTACAATGTTTTTGTACATGTGAATAATCAATATGTGTATACTCTACGACACAATAATGTATTTCCAATGATCCTTCATTGGGAATGCCCACTTTGTAAGTAAATGTTGAGATATATAAGTATTTAATTGTATAGTTTTCAAAAGCATATAGTGTACCATCTTTCCATGCCTACAAATCTGTATATGTTACTACACAATTGTAGATTCTTTGTACATGTGAATAATCGATATCTACATACTCTACTTTTTATATGAATGTTGAGATATATATGTATATGATTGTACAATTTTGGGAAACATACAATATACCATGTTCGTAACACATTTATTAGATACATATCTTCTATGTTTGTCTAAAAATACTTCTATGTAACACAATTGTAGAATCTTATTGGCCTACAGTGATATTTAACTCACAATATTCCCATACACATGAAATCTACAAGATCAAGTTTGATTTGCAGATATGGGTCATCCAAAGAAAAAATTTGAATCTAAGGAACAAAGGAAGCAATCTCAAAAAGAATACCAAAGAGAATATAAAAAAACAAAAAAGGCAAAAAATGATAGATATAGAGAGGGATGAACAAAGGAAACAAAGGAATGAAGCAGATAGGAAAAGATACACAATAGTTGCAAGTAGAACACATAATACAAGCAGATACAAACAGGCATACATTTGAACAAGGAAATTCTTCTAATGTCTTGATCACAGAAAATCCAAATGGGTTTGCTTACAACTGAATTTAAACGTATTACAATGCGTTTTTGCAGCAATTTAGATGCATATAAGTCCCCTTCAACTTTTAATACTTACAAAGAATCTTACATAGGAATTAAAATATCCCAAGCTACACAGGGCCCTATTTGCAGTAGGTGCAAAAAAGAAAGAGGTATAAACAGGTTTTCAAATGCAAACAATATGGACCCAGGGCAACAACCAATTGAATTATCAAAACTGACACAAGTAGAAGAAATGTTAATAGCTCGTGTATGCCTTATATTTCAAGTTACCCATGCAAGAGGTGGCCAATATAAATATAGAGGACATTCTATTAGCTTTCCACAACATATCAAATACGTAGCAAAAAAATTACCCCACTGCATTACAAAACTACCAATCATAATAGTTTGAAGCAAAGATCAACGCGACACAAATTACCACTTCACAGTGAAGAAAGATCGTGTCTACAAAGCATTTCAATACAAAATAAACCATGACAAATATTACTCTAACGTATCAATCAATCCACATGCTCTTGATAGTTTATCGTCAAATTGTAATGAAAATGTCTTCGACCAACTACGAACAGTACATATACAATTAGATGTAGATTCAAGCAAAACTTTGATCCTTGGGCAGTTAATGGATATGGATAAAGGTGACATCATTGACCACACTACATCAATGGCTACTCAAGTGATCAATGTAAAAACATAAATGGAGTTAATTAATGCATGGGTTAATAACCCAAATACAAACCAAATAGCATTTATTGATTGGCCAACAATCAGTGAAACTTCAATAAATGAATATGTAGCATCAGGACTGCTTGATATGGGATTTCCAAGCTTATTTCTTGATGGAAGATGTGATTGGCTAGAGCCACGACCCAAACAAATACATCTACATGAATATGTAAAGCATCTATTTCGATATAAAGACAATTTCTTTGCAAAACATCCATGTTTTCGATACTATATGGAAAATATGATAATGCGAAATCGTGCACAAACATCAGCTACAATATTTGTCAAAAGAAACATCC
The DNA here is from genome assembly GCA_007115665.2 of Sequoiadendron giganteum. Taxonomy (NCBI): domain Eukaryota; kingdom Viridiplantae; phylum Streptophyta; class Pinopsida; order Cupressales; family Cupressaceae; genus Sequoiadendron; species Sequoiadendron giganteum. The sequence continues at coordinate 442,610,661 of CM021106.1, read as the reverse complement.
ATGACATACCAATCACTATACATGAGCTAAGTGAACATATGAATAGTATGCCAAAATCACATCTTGTCAATAGGCTAATGCGATATGGAAATACCTTGAGAGGAAAAAGATCATACTGGGCAAGATGTTGTGCAAAATTGATAGACATGCTACATCAAATTGGTACATCGACGATATTCTTCACACTAAGTGCAACTGACCTCTATTAGCTAGATTTACATGAACTAATGCCAGGGACAACTCCAACATATCCACAACATGCACACCTTTAGCGAAAATAAAATATTATTGACTATCCTCATATTGTAGCACAATACATGCACTTATGCCACTCTCAATTCATAAAAGAAATCCTCCAAAAAGCAATGAATGTTAAATATTATTGGTCTAGATACGAGTGGCAACATAGAGGATCAACGCATATACATGGGTTCCTGTGGTTACATGAAGTGCCAAACATGGATACTATTGATTGGCTCAATAGTGAACAAAGAGATGCAGCTAAGAGATATTTCAACAAAATTGTTCGTGCATGGAATCCATCACTTGCTACAACCAAGAAAAATTCGCAGGCACGATACCAATAAAGACAAAAAAATAAATTTGATACATCTTTTATATCTATCTAATACAACAAATCTGACAATTGAGCATCCTACAACAAGCATTCCAACATATTGCTATACACCCATGTCTCAAAAATACAAGGGAACTTACATAAGCTGATCTAGAAAAGGACTACAAGGAGATAGAAAACACTGTACAAAGACATACAATTTGTAAAAAAGGTACATGCCTATGAAAAAAAATTGGCAAAATGGTATGCAGGTAAGGCATGCTATTTCTAAGGATACATTTTACTAATTCACCAAATGAATATAATCAGATGCTAACAATATGCCTTACAGGTACAATACTCCATGGCCACTAAATTTACAAGGTCCAAAATTATACCAAATTTTAGAAACTGGAGAAAAAAAATTGAACCTATGAGGAATGATGACAGGTTTAACGCACACAATCGCCATATCTTGCAACTATGGAGATAAAATATCGATTGACAACATGTTGGTGCATCTTGCAAGTGTTCAAAATCCATACGACCTCGCAACAAAGGCGTACAAAAATCTCATAATAGAAACAATAGTAGAAAGAGATATTGGAGCACAAGAAACAAGCCATATGTTATTAGAACTTCCATTAGTGGAAAGCAGCAGAAGATTCATAACTCTAAATGTATCAATCAAAGTTTTCAAACGTGTGCTATTACACCAAGACAATAATGATGAAGAACAAGCATTGTCTTACATCAATGCATACAAAAACAGGCCCCCACACATGGAACACATATCACTAATTCATTCAGCAAAATCATAGATATATAATGTGAAGCGTAAGAGTGAAAACAAATGGAAGCCAAGAAAAACACCAGCTATTGTACAAGTCACTCCCAGATTTATTATTCCTCCGAGGGAATCAAACAAGTGGTTCAATTTTTGCCTCTCAGAATTGTTGCTTTACAAACCATTATGTAACATTACTAGAGATATTTGTCATATTAACGAATCAATACTATCAAATTGGGAAAAACACGTCTACAATTAGTGGCATGTCGAATGCAAAACAACCACATAAACTATTGAAAACAATAGTGACTCTGAATCAAAAGATAGTGATACTGTTCAACATAGCACTACAGAGCATCAATGCGAAATCATATCAAGACTACAACATGGTCAAGAAATGCACATTTCAGAGATAGATATGTTAGGAAGACAAGATTTAGACAATCAAATAGACTGGTCTACTAGCTTCAAAGGCGAACAGTATACAAATGCAACTATCAATTTTATTGGCACCATGAAAAGTCTTGACTCTATAATTGACTAGAATCTAGGAAAGCCTACTAGCTATGAAACTCTCAGCAACCAACAACACAAGGCAATTAACATTATTCTCTCCCACTACAATGCAAGTCCAAATACGTCTCCACTATTTCTAATTATTCAAGGAACAACAGGAACATCAAAGTCATATGTTATAGGTGCAATAAAAGAAACACTTCAAAAAGCTTCAATGCCAAATCAATCTCCCCTTCTACTACTTGATCCAACTGGAGTAGCAACATTCAATATTGGAGCATCAACTATTCATTCAAAATTGAGAATTCTAATACGAGACTTCAAATAACTTGAAGGCACAAGATTAACACATTTTCAACAAGAATTAGCACATATAAAATATATATTGATCGATGAAATGAGCTTTTTGGGTGAAAAATTATTTGAAAAAATAGATTGTCGACTCTACCAAGCCTTTCCAAAAAAGTCAAATCAAAACTTTGCAGGTGACTCTCTCACCCTAAATGTAAACCCCATACATCATTCCTCTTTAGAAGATAATTTTTACATGTACTAACAAATAATTGTCAACATAATATTTATCAATTCTCTCCAGGAATATCATTGATCTTGATTGGCGACATTGGACAGTTACCACCAGTTAATGACAAACCAACATATAGTAGCAAAGGATGAGCTAGAATACTGTGGGAAGAATTTACAAATGTCATAACTTTAGATCACATTTTAAGACAACATGGACTAAATGATGATCAAGAGAGATTTCACAAATTGCTAGCCAACATTAGAGATGCAAACCCTACAATAGATGATTGGGAACATCTAATTACAAGATGCAATACAAGGATTGATGCAGCAATACATGCAAATTTCGAGGATAATGTACACTTGTTTTCAACAAATGAAAATGTTCATATCCACAACAGGAAAAAATTGCACTCATTGGCACAACCAGTTGCACGCAGTGTTCCAACCAAAACTGGTACAAGTAGTCCCACAGAAGATAGTCCAGATGACGAACAAAATATAGAATTATTATTAAGTAAAAATGCAAGAGTTATGTTGACAAAAAACTTATGCATACAAGCAAGACTAGTAAATGGAGCTCTTGGATTCATTTAATAGATTGTATATACACCATGAATGATGCCACCACAACCACCAACATATGTATTGGTCAAATTTGATAGTTACCATGGAATACCTTTTGACAATGAACACCCATCTACAGTACCAATCACACCAATCCAACGAGGAAGCTCGATCCAAATACCGTTGAGATTAGCTTGGGCGCTAACAATTCACAAAGCATGACGTTTAAATCTTCAAAAAGCAACTATCGATATAGGCCTAATTGAAAGAACATGACTAATATTTGTCAGAATTTATCATGTAAAGTCTACACAAGGACTCTGCATTATGCCTTCATTCACATTCAACAGATACGAAAAAATCAAAACAGGGAAACAAATTGCAAATAGGAAAGCAGAAGAGCATAGACAGTACAAAATTCAAAAAGTCATATATGGTCTATCATCCTACCATGATATTGCAGGAAATCACTATAGACTGCCCTCTTATCCTCTCAATTGTCTAGCAACTAATGATCATTTCATTTATGTTTAGGACTATCACTCTTTGAAATGTGCTCTTGTGGTGATTGTCCCTCCAATTAAATTATCCTATGTTCACAGAATCCATTCCAACCTCCCTGTCACTGTTATAAGTCACCTATAGGTTTGTAGGGTTTGTTGGACATCCTTGTGGACTGTCCAATTCTTATTTATTTCTGGTCTCTCATGTTCTGACAATCCAACGCGAATTGATAATCTAATAACAGTAATGGGAAGCCTTAATGTGTTGGGAAGATTTTGAAACTGAATCATGCTCTTATGGGTAGGCTATTACGATTAAGGTTAGAATAAGCAACCCAGTTGTTATGTATTCAAGAGCGGTTTGTAGAATGATCAAAAGCATTGTTCACAAAATTCTTAGGGCTTTTCAGTGGCTTAAGAAAAATAATAAGATTACTCACAGAGCATAGGAACAATGGGCAGATAGAATTATTCTTTATAAAAATTAGAAATAATTTGTTGCCAGTAACATCGAGTTAGCTTACTTTGGCTCCCTTGGTTAACCTTGATTCAAGTTTGTTGAAATTTCAAAAAATCCTTTTGCAAAGCCCTTCAAAACCTAGTGAGAGTGTACAAAGAATCTTTGTTGTCTTACTAATATTATTTCTTAGACCGTTGTATAAAACCCTAAAGTATTTGTTCACACAGGATTCCCCACGGCTTCTAAATGCGTAAGCTCATAAAAAACACCCAAAATCTTTGTGCGCCAAAAACCTTTCGCTATGCAACCAAGGGCTAGCTACGTGAGAATCTCACAAGATCATGCAATCAAGGACAATACATTGGAAGAAATAAAAATGTGCAAGAATTCTTATATCAATGTGCAAATAGGCATCAATTTTTCTATCGAACTAGGCTGCATATAGATACTCTTTACAGTATACTCATCAAATACTGGAAAAAGTTGTGATTTAGTGTCATTGATGACAATGCTTTCATTTCAAGCAATGCCACTACCCAAAGAGGAAGGGAAGCTTAACTGATTCACACCTGTACTGTTCACAAAGGCCAATGTGCTTCATCATAGATAAGGAGACAATTTATAATTGATTTGTTTCATTGAAGAAATATTATTGGGTTGGAGTAGCATTATATCTCTTCAGTGCAAGTGAAATTCGACATAATGACTGCAATGGCAATTGTTCTGCATATGATCTTCTTGCTGGGAAGAATAAATGTGATGGTTGTTGTGGTTACAGTATTTACTATACACATCATCTTACTCTCGCCATCCTTTATCATCTGTAAAGTGGCTTTTATGCTATAACCTTGGTTCAACATTTGGTTCATTAAATTTTTGACTTGGCGATGTTTGTGCAGTAATATAAAAATTTGTATCTTCTTTTGTAGCCCAAATGCAAACAATATTTATGTTATTCTGAGATGTGTAAAATACGTTATTCTAAGCTGCAACTTTATGGTGAACCACATATGCTATTTCTTTTCAATGAAAATAAAAAATAGCTTCCCATATACCTTTGTTTTATGACAAACCAAAACAAGTTTTTTCTTGCTACCTGAAAATGAAATATATGTTCCTATATGAATATTAAGTAAACATAATATGTACATTGTTTTGAACTATAAATGACCTATTTTGAAATAGATTGCACGTTTCCATTAACATACCAACATTAATTTCAATGAAAGGAGGATCTACGATCAATAATAAGTATATCATAGCTTCTACGTTAGGGATAACTTTAGTGGTGAATCTTCGCCAATTGGAGAATTCTAGGAATCTGGCAATTTGAATTTGGCGAATCTACCGTATCTACAGGGTGTTCAAATCACTAGGAATTCATGGACTATCGGTCCAATGCATGTCCATTCGCCAGCAGTTTTTTTTTACGAGGCATGTTTAGGCAATAAATTCGCCATAACAGACTACGTGTTTCCAATGCACCAATCAATATTTTTGCCTGGAATCTCGGGGAGCATGTCAAAGTCACCTACATATTCGCCAATACTATTAAAACAACATTATATGAAGACCCATTTCGCCAATTAAAATTTACAAATAGTTGCTTGTGAAGACCCATTTTGCCAATTAAATTTATAAATAGCTACTTATGAGGACCTATTTCGCTTTGAAAATTTCAAGGTATCGTTGTATAAGCCTGCGAGATTCGCCAAGTTTTTAACATACCATTTCAAAATCCTGCAGAATTCGCCAAATATGGATTGATATAAATAAAATTGAAACTGTTATTTGTTCTTACACATTTTGTTCGATTTTACACATTTTGTTCGGTTATGAGGTTCTACTTCTCAATTCAGAAGTCAGTGAAAGCCGAAAACACAGACTCAAAGGTGAGTGATCATTTCTTCATACTGTTATTAGTTATTAGACTATTAATTATAATAATAAGATTTCTTTATCTGTTTTCCATTCTTGCTTCAGTCTTAAACATAATTTTAAGTAGGGAATGGGATCTATATTCTCTATCGGTCTGTCCTTCTTAAACAAGAAGACATTTTTTTCCAGCTTTTATTCGAAGTGAGATCAATATGTCGAGTAGCAAGGGTAAGACTCCTGAGCAGGCGGGTAATGAAGAGATTGGGAGGCCATCAAAACGCCCAAAATGGGGAGGTAACATACAGTCTTACTTTGGAATTGGAAAAGCTTCTAATCCATCAGATCAAGGTGGAGCTACACCATCAACTCTTCCACCAAATATTATTGAAGATGGAGATACATCATCAACTCTTCCGCCACAGGAAGGTCAAGGTGAGATTGTCATTGTGTTAAATCAAAATGTATCAAATGAGGATGGCAATACCGCAGAAGATGTTCCAAGGGATACCCTGGATAGCCAGAATGAGATAATCGACTTGGATGAGGATGATGTTGGTAGCAAGAAAAGAAAAGGCAAAGCAAAATTGGGGTGTGAGTGGGAAATGACAAGGAATTTTCAAATTGGTTGGTTGTCGAAGTACCCATTCCTTGAACCAGTGGGGGTATCAAACGAAAATGATATTGAAAGGGCAACAGAGGTCAGATGTAAGATTTGTAGTTGGAAATGTGGAAGAGACAAGACGATGCAGCTAAAGATTGACACTATAGAAAAGAATATCGGCAAAGTTTACGAAAAAAAAATCGTAGAAGGAAAGGAACAATCAGTCGTACGATGGAAATCAAAGGAAGAATGTCTTCATGTTAAGTATGCCACAGATTATGGAGAACATAACCATAGAATGTCAAAGATTAAAAAATGTGAAGGTACACTTGAGGGTCATTTTGGAAAAGCCATGGTAGCAGCAAATCTATCAAAAATTGTTCAGATGAGTGTTGTTTTTCATATTTTGTGCAGGGGGCGTCCTATGACAGACTACCTAGAATATTTTGATTTATTATCTTATTTGAGTGTTCCCCACTTTCCCTTCTCACATTGGTCAGTAAACGCTGGATGGGAATGGGCGAACTGTCTTACTGCAATGGAAAAGCAAGATTTAAAGGAGAAATTAAAAGAGTCAAATTTCATTGCATTATCTTTAGATTAAGTTACTGCGGTAGACAATACTTCTTGGGTTTGTATGCATTCGTATACTATAGAACAACATATTTGCCAAGCTCATCTTCTCTGTGTTCATAAAATGAAGGACAATTCAACATCGCAAAATCTATTTGAACTAGTCAAGAAATCTTTGAATGATCTTGCAGGTATGGATGAGTTGACAATTGCCAAAAAGTTAGTGTGTGTAGGAGCTGTAGTGATGCAAGGTCAAAGGAGCGGTCTTTGCACAAAGTTACAAACTACTTGTGCACCATACATGCTTGGCATTCACTGCATGGCCCACATAATGAATTTAGCATTCAAAATTGTAAGCAAGTTTCCTATAGTATCAAAAGTTGAAAATCTAGTTCGCGATATCTACGCATACTTCTGTCGAAGTCCCAAACGTTTCCTTGAATTTCAACATTTTGCTGAGGGAATAACACCTGGAAACAAGCTTCTCAAGGATGTCGATACCAGATGGATCTCCCTGCATGGACTAGTGCAACGAGTTCTTTCAGAATATCAATCCTTGATTGGAGTGATGTACGAGCATCGCAACACAGTAGACAAAGCTCCTGACCTCTTACATAGGTTAAGCGATATAGAGACACTCTTGACTTTAGCTAGTCTTCTTCCCATGCTGGATGAGATGAAAAATATTGTGAAGAAAGCCCAAGATAGAACTATGTATATTTATGAATATGCCAATCTACGTAAACTTACATGCTTGGCCCTCAATCATCTACATCTAGATCTAACACAAGAAGGCGCAAATTAATACCAATGTACCATTGTAAGACAGGCATTGGCAGGTGCTCTAGAAAAGAAGTACCTATTAACGAGGAAGATTTTAACGACATTGTTAAATCTGTTAGTGATAATTTGAAGGAAATTGCAAAATCTCTTTCCTCAGAGATTCGTGAAAGATTCCCTCGACATGAAATATGTGAAGCCATGGGTATTGTGTATCCTCAATTTTGGGTAAACCGAGATAACCCAAAATATTTTCATGATCAAGTAAAAATCTTGATCGAACAATTTTCAGAAAAGGTAACATACAATGAACAAATAATAGAAGGAATTTTAGATGAAAAAAAGCTTAGAAAGCAATCTCGGATTTTTGCAACAGCTATGAGGGAGCAGTATAAATCCATGGGCAAGGAGAAGGCCTTTGAACCAGGATCAATAAAAAAGGTTTGGACAAGCTTAGGTCAGAGTGAAATATTGCGTGGTTCGATGTCAAAATATTTCAAACTTGTTGATTTATGTCAAACAATGATATTGGGGTCAGTGGAGGATGAGAGAGTTTTCAGTACATTGGGGTTTTTGAAATCAAAGTTAAGAAACAAACTGGACAAAAATTTGGAAAATTGCTTGAGGATGAAAGGAACTGCGTATAATGTTAAAAAAATTCCTTTTGAAAGGGCACTCGCAATTTGGAGGTCCACATGTGAAAGAAGAGGGACCAGGTCGTGCAACACAGGCTCTCCAATTCCAACAGCCGTTGGTACTAGTGGTAGTGGCAGTGGGATTGGGCCTGTGACAGATGACAATGATATTGAAATTGACACAAATCAAACAATGAATGTTGAATTTGAGACACAGGCCGAAGAAACTGCAGAGCAGTCTCAGAATCAAGATGACTCTTTTACTTTATCTAAAGATGAGGATCGGTTTGAGGACCCTGACTCCATTTGGGAAATGGGAGATAATTAGCAGGTTTTAGGTATTTTTTCTGCACTTCATGAATCAGTTTCCATTGTTCGAAAGTCCAAACTGTAGTTGATGTATGATGATATTTTATATTGTATTCAATGAACATTGAAATTGTGAATCATTGCAATTCATGTTCATGATATCTTATTTTATATTGCACTCAAGCACTGCATGTCAGCTTGAATCATATTCCAAACTGTAGTTGATGATTTTGTATATTGTATTCAAATAAATTGTGTATCATTGCACTTCAAGTTCATAATATTTTATTTTATATTGCAGTCCAAGTCTCCATGATATTTTATATTATATTTCACTTCATGAATTATAATACATATGCAAAGTCAAACTGTAGTAACGTAGTTGATGATATTTTATAAATTATATAAGATTCAATACCATCGGGTATCAGCCTAACAATGCTTCATTGGTAGAACCCCCATCACAATCTCGTCGATGGCCCGATAAAAATAGCTCACAACCTAGTATCGGTGTAACAATACTCTATTGGGCTGACTCCTAAGGTGCTCTCCTGATATACCGATAGAGTCAAGTTGTCAACAAAAGTAACCATGAATTATAATTTATGACCATGGGCATGAATTATCTTATTTTATCAATAATCACAAAAATATACCACACTTTGATTTTATGAACAATGCAAATTGTAGAAATTTGTGTGACAAGATCCATATTATAGCCTACATTCACATTGCATCCATAAATACTAGTATACATATATTAATTAATAATATATATAAAGAATGCTGAAAGTTATCAATACTTAACATTGTTTATTATAATATTAATTAATAAAATATATGAAAAACTAATAATATATATAAAAAGCTATTTCTACTATTTTTATATATATTAATTAATAATATATATAAAAAACTATTTAAGCATACATATCTTAGTTTGTAATTTTAATCCAAAAGTATTTAAATTAACAACTATTTATTGGGAAGCTTTTAATTTAAAAAAATTCGAAAAATAGAAAAAAAAAAACATTTTATGTGCTTGTTATTTTTAAGGAGCACATACTTCCACTTGCCTGTCATTTTCAATGAAGCTTCAAAAAGTTTACGAATATTCCTTTGTTGCTTTCACTGTATAACGCTTTCAACGTAATTAAACAAAATTTGAAATTCCGTAGTGACGTAGTCCTTCCCCCATTCCTAACAAAATTCAATACCATCGGCCTAACAATGCTTCATCGGCGAAACCCCATCACAATCCCGCCGATGGCCCGATAAAAATAGCTCACAACCTAGTATCGGTGTAACAATAATCTATCGGGCTGACTCCTAAGGTGCTCTCCCGATATACCGATAGAGTCAAGTTGTCAACAAAAGTAACCATGAATTATAACCATGGCCCATGGGCATGGGCATGAATTATCGAATGCATAAAGTATATCGGGGGAACTATGGTGCATCGGGGAAACATTATTTGGCATCCCACGGATAGAACAAAGGATAGGTGTCCATCGGTGGAGACGGTGGCTATCGGTGAAAGATTGATGTGACATCTCGAGGCATCGTGCTACGGTGCATTTATGAACCAGAATTGAAGTGAATTATATCACAAGTTGATCACATAGTTGTTACAAAATCCTGGAAGATTTCGTTTAGGGCAGAAGCAGAAAGGCAAAAACTTGGAGTTCTGACGCAGAAAAGATCGGTGGACTGTGGAGGTGACTCGGCGAGACTCACGTAAGTACTTCACTTTCAGATCCAGCTGAGAAGCTATTTTACTCAAAAGCTTAAGATTTAAATAATGGAAGAGAGTACAGACAAACCTAAAGCTAAAAAATAGAAAACCGAAAAGCCTAAGAGACTCCTAAATGAAGACCTGATAGTTCAATGTCCTGGGTCGGGCCTGAGACCCAAGAGGAGTGCTCAAATGAATCCTTCCATGGATCAATTATGGGACAAACATAAGGGCTTAGGGGATATTTGGACATCGCAACGAGGGTACGACCTCTTCATGTACCATTACATAAAACAATTTAGGTTCCAACCAGTCTGCAATCCATGGAGGTTGAACCTGGGAAGACTTGTGGTGCCCAATGTGTTTGTGAACGCAGAGCTAATTAAAGCCCTTGCTATCAAATATGACCCCAAGAAAAGAATTATTCAGTCACATGGCGGGGGTGACATGATTGTTATTTCTAGGGATCTCATTTCTAATGTCTTTCAGTTAGAGTGTTTATTGAATTTATCATTCACACTCAAAGATCTCTTGACAGAGTATCGCCACATGGATACCAGCTATAAGAGATGGAAATTACCTTTGCATAGGCCTAAGGATGATGGAGGCCAACTCAGGAGGTTCTCTAGCAGTGAAAACCCTCCTTTCCATGAAGATTTGTTCGAAGAGTATTTCCGATACACCTATTATTCAGTTGGTCAGGTTTTGGGAGTAGAGGTTCTGCCTCTCATGTCGATTGCCCCAATGGTCTTAGTTGCAAACATATAGAGCAAGGATGCCAGGCCATTTGATTATGCTAGCTACTTGGCCAACGCCCTACATCGAGGGCATAGAAAGATTAAAAATAATAGTGATAATATTAATTTTGAACACTATTCTTTGCTTATGCATTTGCTATTGTACGAGGGACAAGTCAGAGGGGTCTGGAGTGAAGAATTAAGGATAAAAGATACAGATGAAAATGGAGATTTTAAACCTATACAAATGTGGACTTCATTGTGGGACAACCGATTTGGTAGGTCTCATTACCTTTATTTTGAAGATTTTTTTGTAAAACCATTGATGAAGTTGTTGGGGTATCCGTGCAACTATAACCTATCCCCAGAAGTACAAAGATTTCTAAAACCAAAGGAAAATGACCAGAGAAATAAAGTGAATCATAACTAGGGAGACTGGTATGCTTTCCCTGATTGTACAGTGATAAGGGTTTATGGGTTCGAAGGGGCTCCACACTTGATGCCATGAGTAGTTCCTGACCGAATTGCTTTTTTAGAAATTGTGAGGCAATTGGAAAAATATGATTCCAAACACCGCAAAGGACATAGCAAACAATCAATTATGCCTAGCACCTTATGTTTTGGAGACTTTACAGTGGTTGCCAATGAAGGATATGGAGAAATTGATGGTAAATTAGCACAGTACAACCTACCTCTAGGTGATGTAAGGAAACAATTTGATGCAGAAGGGTTTATTCACAAGGCGAGATTATTGCAGGGGCTATCAGGTTATGAACATTTGTTCTCAATCGAAGATGTCATAAAAAACCATGATGAGGCTTCCACCAAGGAAAGAATGGCCACCTATAACAAGATTATGCTTGCAGAGGAATGGAAGAGGAAAAATGTCCCATCTTATTCAAAGGCATTTGGTGAGATACAAGATCCTTTAACAAGAATTGAGCAACTCATCGCTCATGTCAATGAACTTGTAAAGGATGTTCCCCCAGTTGTTTTTGATGCACCTCATGCAACCTATTCAGGAGTACAAGCTAAAGACATAGAGCCCTTGGATTACATACCTTCACAGCCTACTCCTGAGGTATGTTTTTCTGTAGATACTGATATAAGTGAACAAGAGAAAAGTGATGAAGAGGGTGAGTAGGTCAAACAAATAAGTGCTTCTGTGATTGCACAGTACGATCCCCCTCAAGAGCAGAATATTGTAAGATTTGAGGCATCAAATGAACTATCTGATGATGTGAGGGTCATGGCTGGACAACAATTTATTTCTGATTATGATTTTGTTAAATCTTCTGAATTTAAATCATTTGTTTATGAATATAAAGGTAGAAAAATGAGACAACAGATACAGGATATCACTCCTGAACATGAGGCAACCGCTCTGGAGGAATTGAAAAGGGAGGTAGAAAAGGAAATGGAGTCCATCGCTCCTGAAAGAGGTAGGGAATTGCTTCAAGAAGCTGGAGTGTTGCTCTTGCTAGGGTGGGATATTAGCTCTTCAATTGTATTTGATAGCTTCAGAAAAAGAGGGGATACAACAATGAACTTAATAGAAGAAGCAAGTGACAAAATGTATTTAGGATCTGGGTACAACCCAGATGAAGCCACCTTGCTTATTTGGTCACTATATCCCCATGATAAAAGACTTGCTATAATTAGTAATCCAAACCAAGTGTTTGGTCATCTCTTGGTTCAACGAGTAGTGGATACCAACCCTATGGAGACAGCAGAATTGAACATAAATGTGGCAAAATTTACCAAAGCACAGATCGATAAACTGATTAAGGAAAATGACAAACTGAAGAAGGAGCTAGCAAATCAGCGAGAAAAACCATCTTCCTCCTCCACATTAGAGTTGTACTCCCCATGGCTTGAAAAAGATAAGAGAGTGCTTGATGCATTGGCTGATGTAGCCTACTGGAAGACTTGCCATCTGAAATCCTAGGGGAAATGCAAAGAATTGGAGAAAGAATTGAAAACCATCAAATATAACACTGTATCTGAAATGATAAAAGAAAGGTTCAATAAAATGATGAAATGTGCTATTGAATATTGGGAAGTATTCAATCAGACACTTATTGCATTGGTGGAGAATGAACAATTGCAGCCTAGAATGATGGAGGAAAAAAAGGAGCTCATAGATAAGAATGCCATGAAAGGACAAATATTGCTGACATATAACAAGTTGGTAGAATCACATAACGGATATCATAACAGGCTTAGGGAAGATTTCCACCGCTTTGATTCAGTCCCACTCCCGACACTTCATTTTGGCATTAGAAACCTGTGAGAATATGATGATTGGAAGGAAGAGCTCGATGGGCTTCTGATTGCTGCGTTGCAAGAAATAAATGACGAGGATATGGTTTTACAAAATAGTCATAAGCAACTAAAAAAAAAATGTCTCTGGAATATGATATGAAAGAGGCAATCTCTAACGTGGACACCTATGCTGAACAGGAGTACATCCATCACCTCTCCGCAGTTAATATGTTTATTAGCCAAACTGTAGATTTGTCAGAATCAGATCCAACGGGACAACCATCAGATTCAGAGGAAGAATGCCAGCTGACAACATGATGAGCGCCCTATCATGGAGTAGAAGCCTTGAACAGATCTTAGGTGGTCAGTGGTCACGGGCTTCTGCTTGGAGATTAACGGATCGGTGCATTCACCTGCGACATTGTTTTATTTATAATTTGAGTTATGTTTAGTTGTCAAAACGTCATGACTTTTTACAAGGGGTTTGCAGCTTGTTGCCTCTCATATATAAGAGAGATCAAGACCCCAATAGGAGATCAATGGATCATCACATCATTTTTAATTAGACTTTAGAGTAGAAAATAGTAAGAAGATAGATAATAGATTGCACCAATTTGCCCATCCATCTCATATCATAAACTATTTTTATAATGCATATCATTTGAACTTTGAAGATCAATACAATGGAGAAGGTTATACATATTTACTGATTTTCTTTCGAGTGTTCAACTGTTGTGGATTCATATGCTTATAAGTTATTAACTTATTTGGCTGTCTCGAAAGTGGTTGGTTATGTTATTCAAATTGTTTATGTTATTCAATTTGTCAGTACATTGAATTTGAATTCTTCAGGAATAGGGGCTGTGACCATGGGGTTTTAGATTTATTTATGGACATGATCATTGATCAAGTAGTAATGTGGGCCACAAAATGGATCTTGTCACACAAATCCCTATAATTTGTGCTAATCATAAAATCAAATGTAGTGTATTTTTGCAATATGTGGGATGTGGGTGAGGTGTAAGTTGGTGGATACTGATCAGGATTTTTAGTCAAAACATAACAGAAGCTAACAGTTCAACATCTATAACTTATAAGCTTTAGCTCTACCAAGAAGTAAATATAATGAGCTAACAGTTCAACATCCATAACTTGGAAATGGAAGCTCTACCAAGAAGTAAATATAATGAGCTAACGGTTCATCACTAGTTCAAATGATAAAATAAATAATACATAATCCAAATAATTGAACATCATCACATTACTGAAGTCTGAATTTGAGCTTTTTAATTGAATTTCACATGAAGGAGTACATATTGGCATTGGCAATGCAAAATCTTGCCAATGCCCAAAGACAAGTCTGCACAGAGCTGAGTTGGAACTTCAAAACTCATATTATCAAAGATTGAAAATAATAAATCAAGTCACTATATCAACTTTTCTAGCAACTTCCACTCTTTAGGTGGTGGAATTGCCATTTGCTCTAATTGATGTTGTTTGAATTGAAGTTTTGTTAACATTTCTTGATTGTAATTGGAAATGGAACCTGTCTTGAATTCTTCAGTCAATTTTGCATTCAAGGTTATCAGTGTTTTGATGGAATCCAAATAGTTCACATCTTGGTTCTGAGGAAACTGGTCCAAATTAATCTTCCTTGCACCTTCCATCTTCTTTCTGAAAGCATCCTTTCCAATGAATCACTCATTTGTGTCAAAAGGCTCTTGAAAACCAAGCTCTATGAAGTTCCTTACCTTTTTATCCACCACCTTCATCTTGTCTGCAACCAAATGCAAATATTCCTTTGTTCCAGACATTCTCGAACACTTTTCAATGATAGATGACAACTTCATTGAGGTTTCAATCCAATTAGTAATCCCTTTTGATTTCAGATCATTGTCACTAGCTTTGTAGACTGTTTGTAGAACTTCATTTGCAGATTTCTCTAATTCCAACACCTTTTTGTTGTCCACTAAATATTTGTTGAGCTTATTATAATGTTGTCTAGTAGCATCAATCAATTGAAACATGTCACACAAATGATCAAACCTCTGCATTATTTCATCCCAGATCTTTTGTTTCATATGCCTCACTGTATCTCTACAAAATGCAGATAACTTATTTTGAGAAGACTTAATTTCTTCTTTTGCTTCTGTCAGCTCTGTCTCCAATCTTTTATTTTTTTTTCTCTGTTTCTCCAATTTTTGTTCCCACTCTACATTTCCATTCGCAATGTTTAGTCTTAATTTTTCTGAAGTGGATTTTTCCTCATCATATTTCTTGTTGCTCTCATCTAGCCTTCGCTTCTCTCTCATTTGATTTATCCTCATTGCTTGCTGATGTAGAGGTAGATTTTATTATTCTTTTTTCTAGTTCATTGCTCTTGTTATCTGTTGCTTTCCTCGTTGCTTTCTCACTTGCTAGGTCTGCCCGTAACTTTTCTATTTGGGTCTGCAGCCTTTTCTTCTCTCTTTCTTGCTTTAGCAATGATGTGTACACCAATTCATTGTTCTTCTTTGATACATTAATTTTGTCAGTATTTTTCAGGCCAGAAAAATCCAATTGAAAATTGGTTACCTGGTATTCAGATCGATCGATCTGATTTGTTGGTTTGTTTTGAACTATGGGAACAACAATTGTGTACTCCATGATTTCTTTATTTGTGTCAAATGTGGGTAATACCATGGTTGTTGCAGTCTCTGAAGTTACATCAGACGCACTCTCCATCAGTTGCTTCTTTTCTTTTTTATTCAAGTCTGATTTATTTTTAAACTCTTCAATGAAATCATAACCTGGGGAGGCAGGAACAATGGAATGCTTGAATGGCGAAGGAATAGGAGTACTTGTAGTTGCTAATGATGTCACACCAACACTAACTTGATTTGTGGGAGTTTCTGGAAATAAATCCTTTGTGGTACTGGTGGATCCACTGATAGTGTGACTTTGACCTGTCAAAATCATTTGCCTCTTTTGATTGCCTTGATCACCTGGTGTTTCTGTGGTATCTTTTTTTGTTTTCCTCTTAGTATTGTGTGTAATTTGTCGTTGCTGCACATGTTGACCACTACTAGTACTACTACCCATACCATCGCCACCAAGGGCATGTCCTAGTTGTGATTGTATTTGACCATGAGGATGAGGACTAGAAGCTCTAAGAAATTGATTTTGTCTTGTATCCCCTAGGTCTACTTTTTCACCTCCAATCCCAAGGCCAGATTTATCAACTATTTTTCTATGCTCAACACTTTGTATTATCCAAGGGCCTCTACCTTGTCCTTTGGACTCCAAAGGACCACCTTCATAACCAATTTTTTCAAGTATGGCTGCTCCTGAAGTATATGTTGAAGCATATTCTGCTTTTGCAGCCTCACTTAAACCAGGTTTGTAATTGGCATGGCTTTGTTCTTCTTCTTCCATATCAATATCATCATCAGATTCATCACTTCCATCAGGATGCCCATGCTCTATATTCCACAATTTGCTAAATTCTTCATCTTCTTCATTATTATCATACTCTTCAAGAGCTCTTGGATCACCTAGGTCCTTCCTCATAGACCAAAAGGCAGTAATTTTTGATCGTGACCATTTTTTATCTATAAGTTCCGTCTCTAGAGAACCTAGAATTTTTACTCTACTAGATGGTTTATCACTTTTTACATAAAATTTTTTGTATGTCCTAATTGTCTTTTGGTGCAATGCCATAATTTCTGCTGACAATTGTTCAAAAGAAATACCATTCTCAACAACACTTTTCTCCATTGCTATTTTTACCTCATCCCAAGAATCCTTGTTTCTCAAGTTTTCAAGCAAGGGTTTACTTTGATGTTGAATTCTATTTGCAACATTCCTATTGGCCACAATCATTTTTTTAATGATGTCACATGGATCATACTGCCAGTGACAGATAGGATCAAAGTCAAAAAAATTCAAAAGATTATGTGCCACACTAAATGCTTTTCTCTCGAATGTGAACCCTCCACATGAAAAAGGTAAAGAAGGAAATAAGGTCTTCTTTTGCTGACTGAGAAAGTGTAGTTCATCAGCACTCTGCACTTGCCTTACATATTCCAATGCAAAAACCCTTTCTATCACATGTATTGGAAGTTTGTATGGCTATACTCCCGATCCATAAAATCTTAGCACAATATATTCTTCCATTAAGTACCAATCAACCAATTGTATTTATTTTCCTAGTTGCATGCAGTTTCTACATGACATAGGCAATCTAGGCATTGGATTATTTGTAATTACTTGATGCAATGGAGCCAAAAAATAGTCTACAAAATGACTGTAGTTCCTTCGAGAATCATGCATCCTTATCTCATTGGTCCATTCATATACTAGAGCCATTTTTTTTTCCTTTGCATTACTGTAGGGCTGAATCTAAAGCTTGTTGTTCTGAAACATTCCTCTAAATTTGAATAGAAAAAGATAGCACAAGTAGGTTGTGGACCTAAATGTCTTCGTGGAACTTGCTTTAATCATTAAAAATTGTTTATGCATGGATTCTACAATGTGATGTGTATAATTATATTTGACATGTTCTTTAGTATAATGGATATTATATACCATTTCAAGGAGGGCACCCACTTCCAAATTGCTATCCAGACCGAGACAAAATGCAAGCATGGAAATAGTATCCTGAACCCATGGTTTAAAAAAATCCAAATTATAAGGACGCTTATGATCACCTTTCAATTTGTTTATATCCTTAACTATTTGATTTAAGAAATCATTTTTCAGCCTTTCTTCCACTGCTTCATAATCACTAGCAAGCTTTTCTAGGTCAATGTGGTGGTTTCCAAATTCTTCAGTTGTAAACCCCAACACTTTTCCAAGTTCTTCTGCATTAATGGATAACAATTCTTCTTGGTTATCTTTATTAACAATTGCTCTTTTCTTATCATCATAATTTTTGGCACAGACCATGATAAATTCTGGGCAAGGGAAAACTTCATGTAACATCATGCACCCTAATCTAGTTACCCACGGTGCACTGATACTATCAACTTCTGTTTGCTTTGCAGCCTTATTCTGAGATGAAAATCTAAGTTCTGAGGTACGCCTACCATAGATTTCAGGATCATAAATATCATGGTACCCATTGGTGAAACCTGGGGTTTTAAGCAATTCTGTATAATGCATTTTTTTATCGGACATTGTTGTAGTGGTACTGGTGGTAGACATGCTTGTACAAATGTGAAGTTGTGTAATTTGAATTCCCTAATAAGTAATACCTATTAGTCCTCCTTAATTTTAATGAATTCTTGAGTCTCTAAAGTCTAAAACCAAACTTCAAACTTTGACAAAATAAGATTTTAAGAAATGTCAAATGATGAAAGTTGAAATGTAGCCGCAGGAATTCTTTCACTTACCCAGATTATGAGTCCCGACGCTTGAAAACTATAATGGTGTTGTTGGAAGTGGAACTGTGGAATCCAAAACAGGGTGGTGCACTGCAATGAGCAATTTGAAGATTGAAGACTTTAAAAATCACTGTACAATTTCAAAGTGCAAAGTGCTTTAAATGTTTTTTTCCTCGTAATTGGAACGTAAAAGTGAATGGCACATCTTAGGACTTAGGAGTTAGGTTTACAAGACTACAAGTTGCAAATTCTTCACCGTTGATCATTTTAAATCTAACAGTTATAGGGTGATTCCGGAGGTTTAAGTTGGGAAGCCCATCGCTCTGTGCATGTCATTACGGAATGCAACTACAACCATACATCAAATGTTCATCCAACAGTTGAAACTTGAGTAGTTAATGATATTAACTTTTAAAATAAACATTAATCACTTGACAATGAGTTGAAACTTAGCAGTACAAAGTGCTTTAAATACTTTGTTTCTCGAAATTGGAACATTAAAGTGAATGACACGTCTTAGGTCTACAAGTTGCAAATTCTTCACTATTGATCTTTTTAAATCTAACGGTTATAGGGTAATTTCGGAGGTTTAAGTTGGGAAGCCCATAGCTCTGTGCATGCCATTACGGAATTTGATGGTCTATTAAATATTTGACCGTTTTTTCAATTTTAGACCATACATTATAGCTATAAAATTTATTAGACCGTATAGTTTGACTTGCTATATTTTTATTAAACCGTAAAAAATTATTATATAGTATTTTAATTTATAATATATATAATTTTATAATTTTTATTATAAAAATAAAATAGAATATAACTTTTTTGAATATTTTTAATATGAATTTAGAAACTTTTGACTTTTTTATAATAGCTATCATTTTTTATATTAATATATATGATTTATAATATTATTATAAAAATATATATTAATTTAGAATCTTTTCAAAATAAAACATAATTATTTTTAATTTTTAGAATATATTTAACAAGATTTATTTTTAATACGATTTTAGAAACTTTTGTTAATTGTTAATTATAACAGTAGATTTTTATATTTATCACTAATAATTATCATTGTTTTCTAATTTTTCAAGATAATCCATTTATAAAAGATTTTATATAAAAATTTGTAAATTAAACAATTTTTTTGATAGGCATTTAAATGACCAAACCGTCATAAAATTTTCATATTGATTGTTTGCTATTGTCATAATCTTAACCGTTGATCTTTCTGAATCTAACAGATATAGGGTAATTCTGGAGGTTTAAGTTGGGAAGCCCATCGCTCTGTTCATTTCATTACGGAATGTAACGACAACCATACATCAAATGTTCATCCAACGGTTGAACTTGACACTTTAGTAATTTACTAATTTATGATATTAACTTAAAAAAATTAACATGACATATGTGTTTTAAAGTCAATACCATAGGCATCAGCCTAACAATGCTTTATCGGTGGAACCCCCATCATAGCCCCGTCGATGGCCCGAAGGCGAAGATTCATAACTCTTAATATTAACTT
Source organism: Sequoiadendron giganteum (assembly GCA_007115665.2). Taxonomy (NCBI): domain Eukaryota; kingdom Viridiplantae; phylum Streptophyta; class Pinopsida; order Cupressales; family Cupressaceae; genus Sequoiadendron; species Sequoiadendron giganteum. Next base: position 442,590,340 of record CM021106.1, on the reverse strand, counting down.
TAAAGTTTAAAAATAAACACTAATCACTCGACAGTTGACACTTAGCAGTACAAACTACAAAGTGCTTTAAATGCTTTGTTTCTCGAAATTGGAACATTAAAGTGAATGACACGTCTTAGGTCTAGACTCTACAAGTTGGAAATTCTTAATCTTAACCGTTGATCTTTCTAAATCTAACGGTTATAGGGTGATTCCAGAGGTTTAAGTTGGGAAGCCCATCACTCTGTTCATTTCATTACAGAATGTAACTACAACCATACATCAAATGTTCATCCAACGGTTGAACTTGAAACTTGAGTAATTTACTAATTTATGATATTAACTTAAAAAAATTAACATAACACATGTGTTTTAAAGTCAATACCATAGGCATCGGCCTAACAATGCTTTATCGGTGGAACCCCCATCATAGCCTCGCCGATGGCCCGAAGGTGAATACTCATAGTCATAACTCATAAGGTGCGCCCCAGTCCCCGATATACTGATAGAATCAACAAAAGTAAGCACATCATTGTAACACATAAACATCGGTGGAACGAATGATTGCATTCTCCCGATGGCCCGATATAACCATGAATTCTCAAGTGCATATTGCATAGAGTATATTACTGAATAACTCAAAAGAAAAAAAACTGATTTGAATATATTAAATTATTAATAGACAGTGACACTGAAGTTTCGAACTCAGAAAACAACTCTTTACTCTTAAACGTAAATGAATAACGGAGATTCAAGAATAGCACAACACAACCATTTATTTTATTGCAACTGAATTTCAATGTCACATTATTACATATCTTTTTTACAAACGAGTAGCACTGTAGCTCCTATTTTATATAAATAACATATGTCAGTGTGTCACTTTAGTACTTTACATAGACAAATTGATTCCAATTTCCAAGCTTTGTTGCTGAAAACCTAATACACATCTATCTCTAAAAATAAATGTGGCTCTGAAAATAAATTCATGATTCCAAGCTTCTGCTGGTAGATTTGCCAACCATGCTGGGCAAAAGGGGTTCCAATCAATCCTAGGGAAATGGGAGTCGTGAAGATACAAAATATACTAATCCCCTTCGAGAACAAGAGTCATACAGAAGATAAAAAACAAATGTCTCTTTGAAAATAAATGCATGGGGCTTGCTTGGCCAACCATGCTGGGGAAATGGGAGCTGTCAGAATACAGAAGGAGAAACAAATCTAGTCCCCTCTTTTACCTACAACCTCTATGCATTCAGATAACACTTATCTCCATCAGAGCTCCTCATCCTAGTTCAAAACCCATCTGAAAATTCAGGTTAACCAAATCAACTTCTTTCCAATTCCACCCATTCTAAACTTGAAGGAAATTCATCTTTTATTGATTACTCTGTAACTACATAATTGTAGGTAGGAGAATTTACAGTATCCCCAATACTGCATCATCTTCTTTGTGAATCCTTATTAACCCTAGAAAATAAAAACCCTTATGGCACTATCTACTAATCACTGAATCAATATCCCTATTTATGGGCCACTAGTGCCGCTACCAACCTGTATAATTCAAATTTCTAATTTGATTGACGTCTTGCTACGTGCCAACTTGAACTCTACCTCAAGCTGACAAGCTATCAAAATCACTCATTCAAACGATATGAAATCATTACAAATCTTGTTTCGTTAAAGCTATGAGCTGTCTAAGAAATTGCTTCGTATGTTCATATCACATATGGCATTAATTGCCGCCACTACCACTGCCAACCACACTTTCTTCAAAAATATTGAGAATTCAAATGAAATGAAATGTACAACATCGAGATTCGAGGCATTGAAAAGAGTAAATGAGTGATGAATTAATCTGAACACAAAGTCTCAGAGATGAAAAAATAAGCATTCTGAATTTGACCTAACACTAACAGATAAACATTGAACAATTATCATGAAGAAACACAATTCATTCATAATTAAAAGGAAGCATTGATAAATACAAAGATTTAGAAATATATTATTTTATCTCTCTAATGCCAAAAATGTGGTTTCACAGACCTGTCACCCCACACCTTGTACAATCAAAATTCAAAAAGCGCTCAAAAATTGAAACTACGCCCCCTTATCATTATGTGTCACAAATTCACAATTCACTAAAGGATTCATGTATGTTGTTAAACTGCTGGAGGTTCCGGGACTCTGTATAGTTCCAACTGCATTTCCATAACAAAATTATGAAATTCAACACGTTCTTCTTCTTCTTCTAAAACAAAAATTGCCCTGTTGTACTCGACATAGCTGGTTTTATCTTTCCATGCCACTGTACGTAGCTGGGAAATGATGTTGAGTTGCTCTTCTTTAGGCCAATTCAAATTTGGTTGCATGAAGGCCACAATTTCATCTTCCCATACCCTAATATCGGCTGGAAGTACCATTTTGAGGAAACTCTGAGTATGGAGTTCAAAATGTTGCCACCTTTCCTCGTATGTAGGCTCACTTAACTTTACCAGCAGGAAGTGACAATCTGCTACTAAATCCGTTTCTCCAAACTCCTTAATACCTTATTTAAGATCTATCCTTTCAGAGGATTTAAAAGATTACGTTAAATCTATCTAGTTGGTGTTTGAGAAGACATCCCTTAATGGCATCGTACAATTCATTAAATGAGTTGTCACTTTGAAAGTTGTGCATCCCGCCGAGGTCACCCAATCGCTGAGAAACAAAACTTTATAACCATTTGTACGGTAATAAAATTTCAACCATTGATTTCTAGAAATCTAACGGTTCTAGTGATATCCCAGAGGTTTCAAATCGCAAGTCTAGTGCTTTAGAGATTTACTTTCGGAATGCAACTACAGTCGTCCATCGAACGACCCATATGATTTTTATTTCGCCATTGGATTTTTTTATTATTTTGAGATTCATTTTAATTCGCCAATAAAAATATACTTTTTGCTTTGAAAAAAGGTTTTAATCGCCAATGGAAAAAAAATTATGATTTGAAAAACGGGTTTATTTGCCAATGAAAAATATTTTATTTGATTTAAAAAAATTGCAATTCGCCACAGTTTCCATAGACCCCCACGGATTATAAAAGATTAGCCAATGGGGATTATTTTTTTTCTCGAAAAATGAAAAAAATCGCCAATAAAATTAATATTTTTCATCGAGAAGTATATAGGATTCGCCAGGATTTTACACCTGCACCGAGGGGGGGTTTCTTAAAGTTATCCCTGTTCTACGTTGAATACAATTTTTAGTTATTCTTGTACTATCCCTTTGTATCAAAAAGCTACACAAAATTATAGATTTATCAAAATCAATACCTATCAGCATAATATAGATATATTATACAATAAAATAACTAAACTAGTTTGTATGTCATTCAAATTTAAGTCGAACTGAATGTATAACTTTCACATATACAGATACTGAATAATAGATAATAGTTGAAAAGAAAATTGCACGATGTTCAAAGGAGATAGATTGTTCAAATTGATTCCCCAAAAAATAGAAATTTGAAGACAACCTCAAGGATTGCAGAAAACATATGGAAATAAGAGACCACTTCCACCAACATCATAAAAGGAGCACACACGCAGTCGATCAAACAAGATGGTAAACTAGAGATTTTTTTGGTATTGATTGTAACTTCATAGAGGGGAGTGCTCGCGCCCAAATCAAATGATACATACAAAATGGAAGAGACAATTATGAATCTTGATTATTGAACACACAAAGTGGAGGAATGAGTATTTACATGACACCAAGTATTAGAAGCTTTCTATACAAATGTAATCATACTGCTTGGAACAAAGTGGTGGAGAGCGGTTTTGTTGAATGGATTGGTGAAAACAAAGTACATAGAAACATTGGCAAATTAATCATTAAACATCAGTTTCGATCCGTCTATTAGGCTTATTGAAGGTATATTTGAAGCTTGTGTCACTAAAGCCAAGAAGATAACTTTGCAAGCTTTGATTCACTTCCAAGAAGTCCTATAGAGGAAAAACATGGATAATTTCTCATTTGATATTAGCAATTATTTAGATTTGTTATCCCCTCCACAACTAGAGCGACTAGCTGAGGTGATTGAAGGGATACCTCCATTAATATCTCATAGTATTCCTATGTACTAATTATGTGCTCTTTGAATTAGTTGTAATGTTTTTGGCTCTATTAATATAAAGGAACCTATCCGGAAACACTTATGAAAATAAATATATATGGTTATATAATGAAAATGTAAGTTGTGTTCAGTTTGGCAAGCAAAAGGAGAGAAATATATACACAATTTAATGAATATGTCTAAATTTAAAAGGTAGGTCAATTATGGAACCTTACAAAGTAAATGCGAGTATGTACAAATTGTCAATCGAACCATATATATATATAGTGGTTCGTTTAGATGGTAAGAAAAAGACCACACAAATAAACACAATTTCATGAATGTAAACGGGGTTTTAGGAATAGTATGATAAGACATAAATATATACATAACTTCATGAATATAAAGGGGGGTTTTATGAATTAAACTTTTAAGATAAGGCGACCTTGAATTTATAATTGTGGTTAATATTGGAATAAACAATGAATGAAACCCACAAAAATATTTACGTAATTTTATAAATAAAAATAATGGAACTTGTAGAATTAATCCCTAATTAAAGAGGGTATTAGATTATACATGGTATTTTGATAATATAACCTAAAAATAGCAATGGGGTCATGAGAATGAAACCATTGATGCATTATAGAATGATAGTACAAATATTCTATTAGTAGAGTAGAATAGATTTATGAGTCCTTGTTTGTGAATTTAAAGACAAATGATAGATTGGTATTACCTCAAACCATGAAGAGTATCCCACAGGTATATCACATGATGGTGAGAGCATTCAATTGAGAGTGATGCATGATGGAAAATGATAATTTTTTTGAAAGAAACATGGGAAGTAAGCCCCTTATTTGTTACTTTCATGAACAAAAATGAGGGTTTTTAGAATTAAGCCATAAATAATAAGGGTAGGAGATTATACACAGTTTGTTGATTATATCACTATAAAAGGGAAATGGGTTCATGAAAATGAAACCCTATATGGATTACATAATGATGGTAGAAATGTGCAATTACTAGAGCATAATAGATTTAAAAGTATTAATGACTACAAATTGAAAGGAGTCTTCACTTATGTCAATCACATCACAAAATGGACAAAGGATCTCAATAGATAGAATGAATAACTTACTCTCTACACCAATACAAGCACTTTTCACCAATCTTTCAACTAATATAATTGAAGGTTAATGTATAGAAATTGGTGACACTTGTTTTGAATGCATGCTAGATGAACTAATAGTAGTTGCTTTTGCATTTTGCCCAAAATGGTAGTCTGGTATTATTTCATATTCTAGAGGATGGTTTTATAGATAAGTTGAATTGCTAGACAATATGTTTTGAACATCATATAAGGGCCAAAAAATTTAATAAACCTTAGTGAAGGAAGAATGGTCAAGAATGACATGTTACCAAGTACATAACAAATAACCAAAAAAAGCATTTGAGATTTAGGTAGGAACATTAGAATTGGAAAGATAATGTAGAAGAGACTAAATAGATAGGTAGGATAAGCTTCATAAGCAAAAAAAATAAGATTATTAATTTTTCCTTCTTCCAAACATCAATCTGCACCAAAATAGATACTAGTAAATTGGCAATTAATAATTGATAATGCAAATAAACCTTGTTATAAAAAATTGAATAGAGAAAATGACTTTGAACTAAATAGCCAACCTTTAAATAAATAATATTGGAAGAGATACACAATTTAATAATTACATCAAATCAGAATACCATTGATGTTGCTTCTTTTTATATGTTTCAAATGACTCTAAACAAAGAAACATAAATAATAGATAAGGATATCATTTACTAAGATGGCATATTAATTATAAGGGTCATGGAAGAACATTGTATTGGGTTTAAGTGGTATGGGAAAAGGAAATACCTAAACATCATTAAGGAATATAAATCTACATCCATTAAGGTGAACATGCACTACAGTATCCATATCCTCCATAGTAGTCCTTCACAAATTCTTTGAAAATCTACGTCAAAAATGATAAGAAGTTCATAGTCCTTCACGTACTCAAAATCTATTTTTGACTTAAGATTCCAAAACTTTTTATAGCCAACGCATACTATTCTATGTTGATACATTGTACAAATTCCGATGTTATTTTATTTTGAACCTATGTTGCAATCAATTCCTACACCAAAAAAATTTGGTAGAAAATATAGGCTAGTCTCATTGACCACTTAGGTGGTTGATGTGGGCCTCATTCCATTTGTTCCTTTTAGGAGTGTCTATTTGTATGTCATTGAATAGTCTCATTAATCATTGCAAATAGTAGTCAACCACCTAGTTCATACCTATTATCCAAACCAAACTCAAAACCTTTCTTGCGCTACAAAATTTTGGTGGATGCTTGTAAAGATTTTGATCACATGAAAGAAAGAGAGCCTCTCCTAGAGTATTAGTATTACAAGGAACAAAAGGTGTGTATAAACTCTATATAGACATGCATGAAAAATGTGGAAGCATAAACAAGGGATGTAAATTGTTTGATCTAATTCCTCAAAGAAATGTGGTCTCATAGAATACCATGATTCTAGGATATACACAAAATGATTTTTTGAAAAGGCTTCAGGAATTTTCAAGAATATGAAACTAATAGTTGTAAAGCTAAACTCTACAAATTTTTCTAGTAACTTCCCTATCTATGTGAAATTGGGAGCTTTGGAATAGGGTATACAATCCATCAAATGATAAAGGATAGAGGAATTTTGTAAAATGTTGTAGTTGCAACTATCTTGGTAGACATTTATGCAAATTGTGGAAGCATAGACAAGGCATGTGAACTACTTGAAAAAAATCCTCAAAGAAATGTGGTCTCATGGATTGCCATGATTACAAGATATATATAATGTGGAAGCACAAATAAGGCATGTGAACTATTTAATAGAACTCTTTAAAGAAACATGTTCTCATGAATGTCCTGATTACAAATTATTGACAAAATCAACTTTTTAAAAAGGTTTTAGGAAATTTCAAGAAAATGTAATTAGTAGGTATAAATTCAAACTCCACAACCTTTTCTAACTCCTCCTAGCCTATGCCTATATGGGAGCTTTGAAATAGAATATGGACATCCATCAAAGCATTAAGGATAAAACAATTTTGTTTGATGTAATTGCATATGCTCTAGTAGAAATGCTTCTAAAATATGAAAGCATAAAAAAGGGATAATTGTTTTGAGACCACATTTCTTATTCATTTACAAGGAAATCTACATCTTTATTTTCTTCTTCATTTCTTTCAACTTTTAGCACTCTTTTATTTTTTGTTATCTATCCTTCCTTATTTTAAATATTGCATGTAATAAAGCCATGGTTTCCCTCTACACGTGTGCCAAAATCCTTATACTAAAATTGGACTTTGTTCCTCTTATTAGCAACCTTATTTTTTCAACAATCCCTCTTATTATTTTTCATCAACTATTTTATCTAGTTTCCATCTTTCATTCTTATTACCTTTTACATGTATTTAAACAATCTTGTCATTCATAAATTTAATTGCTATTAAATCAACCAATTTATTATTTTGTTATTCTTTCCCAATTGAGTCCCATTTAGATTAAGAATTTAGTTTAAGACATGTTAAAATAAATCTAACTAGAAAGAAAAAATAATTTGTTATTTAGTTGAAAAATATATTTTTGTGTTCATGTTAACTTAAGTATATCCATTTGGGAATCCAGTCAAATCATCGTGTTGAGGCCGAAGATGCATTTATAAGCATAAATTTTGCATTGGATAAGGGATATTCAAAGGTTTGGGTGGAGGGAGACTACCTCAATATTGTTAATTTCCTACTTGGCAAGCAGAAGCCGAGCTGGACTATTGAACATCTTATGATGGATTCCATAATGATCCTAAGATCATTTGAGGAGATGTGTGTCACACATATCTATAGGGAAGGTAATTCCCTGGGTGATTGGTTTGGAAATAAGGTTGTTAGCCTTAATGATTTCAAGGTGTGGGAGGAGTACTCTCTCCTTCCTGAGGAATCCAAAAATTTAATGTGAAATGATAGCTAATTTAGAGCTTGATATTTGGAGTGATTGCACAATAATCACTCTCCTTATTACCACACATTTTGTGGGTAATATTTTGCTTAATTTTGTATTCAATCTTAACTCTACAAAAGTGATTTGGTGCTGGTACTTGTTAATGGTGACTGTGAAAATGGGTGGAGATAGGAGTAGAGTTGAGCCTCTATCTTGTGAGGGTTGGAAGAAGAAGCAAAAAAATCAAGAGAATCCTGAAGCATGGTTAGTTTACACCGTTCCTAGAAAGGCTTCATGGCCACAAACCCAAAGCCTCTGTGGAGTTTGTGCGATGTTGGAACAATAGATGTTTGAAGGTGAGGGGAGTGGAGTTTTTTATTAATGAAGATTTTATTACCTTTATCACTAGGTTGCCAATGGATGGCCGCAAGTTTTTCAAGGAAAGGAAGAGCAACGATGATGTAATGGAAAAATTATTTAAGGATAATGAACAAGAAAAGTTGATTAAGATGTCTACTTGGGGGTATGAATGAGCTTATCTGAAGTGTATCTGGGCTGAAGTGGCTGAGGTTACAATGCGGTACATGACTCTTGAAGGTTGTTTCACTATTATTCTTGGGCACCATTTTACCCTACCTAATCATTTTAGACATGGGTTACATGTTTCTTTCCCGCTTTTTCTCTTTTCATCTTTGGAGAAGAATTATAGGGACCCTATTTTACATGAGGGCCTCATTTTTCTCATCATGGAGCATGTGAGGGCCCATACACCAGCTAAATCTATCAAGGGAAAAGAGAAGGCCATGATCGAGGATTTATTTTCGATTGGATTAGAGATCAGTGCTAATGTCGATGCTATCTGGAATGTGGAGGAGGAAAAAATTGTGGGGGGTTCTCATCTCCCATGGCAGATTCTTCTAAAAAAGGAAAGAAGGGGAATTTCAAGAAGAAGGGCCCCGTCAAAAAGTTAGTAATATAGAATCTAGTATCCCGTGGGTCCATGTCAAATGGGGAAGATACTAATATTAGCTCTTGTGGCTCTCATCGATGGCAGTCCAAGAAGAATTTTAAGCAACATGAGGTGGGCTTGAGTGTGTCGGGCAGTAAGGAGAAGGACTATTCTATGAAGGGTAGGGTTAATGTGGCAAAGGAGAATCCATGTAGGGCATCCAAAAGGATTGATAATTTTAAAATGTAGGGTTCAAAAGGTGGTAGGAAGGGCAAGAAGGTTACTCTGGAACAAGAACAGGTTAAGAAGGTAGCAGAAACTAATGTTGTCATTGATGACTCCCCTTCTTGACAACCTTCTCCACGGGGGAAGGGTGATGATATTCATGGCAGTGTGGAGGCTTCAGTTGAGAAATATATGACTGAGTATGTTGGTATGAAACATAACCTTGGGAAGCCAGAACCTTTGAAGGTTAATCCTCTTTTTGAGGATTTCTCTTATTTGAATGATGATAACACCTCCATATTTGAATTGTTGGATATGGCTCAATCGAGTGCCACCTGCACCTTTAAGCTTGCTAAGTGGGTTTTGTAGGAGTTTAATAAGGTCAATATCAAGATTAGGGGCTTGAGGGAAAACTTGACAAATCAACAGAAGGAGATTTTTTGGATCTTCTCATTGAGAGGCTAGTTGAATTAGAATTCCCCTTCTCTAATTTTACAACATAGTGTGAGAGTCAGCTTGGCGAAATGGAGGGAAGGATAAAGGAAATAAATGAGGATATCAAGAAGTTACTGCAGGTAAGCCATAGCTCGGTTAAAAATAGTGCAGAGTCCCTGAAGGTTATGTTTGGTAATATTAATGAACTCAGGGAGGATCAAATGTATTTTACAGATATGTTGGAGAATGAATAGACCTCTAAAGGTAAGGAGAAGAAGACCATGAAAGGTGAGGCTTTAGGACCGTGTACTCGTACGAGGAACCTTAGGAAGTCCTTCGAGGAAGAGAAGAAAGAGCTTATGGACATGGTGAACCTGCATTGCAATCAAGAGATCGAGGTGGCTAACACCTTGAAAAATATGAAATAGATTTGGTGTTTCTGTTGTTTTGTTTATTTCTACAATTTTGCTACTAGGTCATTATTTTTTAGCTGTTGGTTGTTTCTTAAGCTTTAATGTGTTTTTTTGTTATAGCAACATTTTGGTCTAAAGTATTGTAAAGGGTTTTGGGTCCCTTCAAAACCCATTTTTCCAATATAATCAAAACTTAAGTAAATCCATTTATGATAGATTTCTAGTTGAATCCTAAGATAGATAATTGAAAATAATTTCCTACATTTAAATTATGTAGGTTATCTATTTATCTATATTTTTAGTGAACTTGATGCAAATCTTAACCTTCATTATGTATTACTTTCCTCATCTTCATAAGAATTTTTTCTCTAAACAAAAAAATCTCATTCTAATGCTCAAAAATTAGTTAATTCTATTTTGAATTTTGAATTTTGTCATCATTTAAAAAATAATTCATTTTGATAAACACAAACATAGTCACAAAATCTAGACCTTATCACTATTAGGTTAGTTTCCATTTACTACATTATAGTATTTATGTTTTATTTTCACCTAAAAATAAAAAACTCTACAATTTTCTACTCAAATTTACTATAATATATGAGGATGAATCATTTTGATGATCTTTGATAGAAATTATTATCCTTCATTCTTTTTCTATCCCTTCCTCATACATTATCTCTTATGAGAAGCCTCATCTACACCTATCTATGTATTTTTATTCATTCATTACCTTTCCTTCCTTCCACCAATGTCATCCACCTCACATGTTCTCCCACTCTACATGTCTCACGATCACGACCACTTTGATAATGAATCCCTATTAGACGATGCTAATTTTATCACTCACCAAAATTGACCACCACTCATCTCTCCTCCAAAGTAGCCTAACTAATGATGTCACCTACTCAATAAATGTCATCATCAACCATCTTGAGGGGCTGGAGATATTACAAGGTATAAGATATATTTATCACACTCATGTCCCTTTATAGCCCAATTCTCCTATCTTAATTCCTCTCTTTTAGCCAACTTATTTTATTTGTTTTTCCACTCAATATTCCTTCACCTAAATTTCTATTCCAAATCCTTCTCATCTAACTCATACTCCTACCATTTATGTCTCTCTCTCCTTTTAACTATGAGCATATCACTTTAGGCAACCAATTTACCTCCTAACCCTATGTACCACCCTTTCAACCCTTACCCCTCACTTATCTTTCTTGACTCTCTCTTTCCACTATTGTCACTCCCTCTTATCCTACAATTAACCTCACAACCCTTTCCACACTCTTACCAAAACATGAAATGTTTTACATCTCGTACCCTCAATGTCCCAACCTATACCCCTAACCTTATCATTTACTACCTAGTTCAAGAAATGTCAATAATAAAATGATATCTATCTATTCTCCCATCATTTTATACCCTAGGGGATGAAACCTTAAATTTACTTCACAACATAAATATTGTTGGCTATAATAAATCACCCACAAGAACCATAGTTCATCATGTTAAACATTGACATAAATGTATGTTTAGATAAGTGATCCTAAGATACATGTTCAATACTTTATAGATCAATGTGCAATGATTATAACTTTGATGATCTATTCATAGCTAAGTTTTTCTCTATTCATTAAAAAATGGTTCTACTCTTTATCTACCTATTATATGGGTTCCTTACTCTATCTCACTTATCTTTTCATGGAACACATTCAAGTCAACATAGGATTGCTGGTTAGTTTCATCAATGTTATACATTACAAATAAGGCGTAAATGAGAAGGTGATGGATTTTATCTTTTATCATCAATGCATTATTTCATAGATATCCTATCTTCTTATGGACTCTAATATTGAGAGGTTATTTATTAGGACTATTTTCCCAAATATTTGCAATCAAAATCTCTTGTACAAATATCCAAATTTTATAACACTTTGTACCACCTTGTATGATTATACATAGGTGATAGCTCATTTTAAGGCTATCTCCTCTTTGACCTCTAATGCCTCTATTTATTTAGCCCGATTCTCCTCTTAAGAAACCAATAATTATAATAAAAAGAACACCAATAAATTATGATTTTCTCCTTAACCTAACCCTAATAAAACAATTAACTAAAGTAATTAATGTTGCCTTACTCCTCCTCCTTGTCTAAACTTAATATCTCCCTTTTTTCACAAGCTAACACTAATTAGATGAAGCTAGAAGAGAAACCTCCAATTCCATCTTTCAAGAGTTACTTTCCAATAACCTTATACAACTTCATATATCCAGCCCTCGAGCCCTAACCTCTTCTTATTCTACCAAAATTTCCAATTCTTTCAGTCTATGGACCTATTTTTTTATGAAACATTTTTATACATGGAATTTTTCTTGAGTGTTTCCTTTTCCCATTTGTATTATTTTCCAATTTCTCTTTTTTAATGATGATAATTCTCCTATTCTACATTTTTTTTTCTATATTTGATTTCTTACATTGCCTACCATTTTCTCATGTACTCTAGTTATTCATTACCACTTTAGCATCATAGACCTTACATTTAGACTAGAAGATTATTCACTTTCTAATCATGGTTCCAACACATTCTTATAGAACTATTAAATTTGGGACAACTAGAAATATCATGACATTATTTATCACCACAAAAATCACATGTGGAATTTCCTTCTTTTTTCTTCTACACTCATTAGCATAATGTCCTTGTTTACCATATTTATACCATTTTTTTCTTTTGGTCGTTTCTCTTTCTCTAGTACCTCTATTATTATTGTGGTAGCCTCCCTTACCACCTCCTTCTCAATGGTTACCATGGTAACTCATGGAGAGTCTCGTATCTTAAATTTGTGGTGTCATATAGTGTATATTGTTAAGTGGTTTTATTCTTTCTCTCAATTGAAGTTCTCACTAGCCATGTTCCAAAAAAAAAATTAATAATCTTATAGCTAAAACATATTCTCTATCCATACCCATATCTAAAAAAGTGCTTCCCTGTTCAATCCATAAACCATTGGTTTATATTCATCTTCTTCATGAAGTAACATTAGACACCTATTTTTGGCATGTTTGTCCCACCTTATATTTTAAATTATATACTTGCTATCTTTATAGGGGATTTCTCAAGTTTCCCTCTTAGTGTGGTAACCATATCGGTGTGTTTGATGATCAAGTATTTATTCCTTAGATATTCCTCCCTATTGTAAATTTTAAATGAAATTTTACTTCTAGGTGGGAGAGAAGTCTCATCCTTCTCACCTTTCATTAGAATTTATCACTTAAACATTATGATTTCCAGCTCTAATTTAAAATTATCAATTTTATCCTTTTCTCCTAAATCAGTCTTCCATATCTTTGACTAGGATTCTATTCCAGTGATCAATTCTATTGTATCCTTATATGAAGATGAAATATTCTCATCTACTTTTGTTATAATGTGAGGGGTTAACCCTAAAATAAACCACTCAATTCATTTCTTTTATGTCAAGGTTTTTTTTAGCTTTCTAACCACACCTTTAAATCATTATTCAAAATATTTTACCGATTCTTCAGTTTTTCTCATCTTTCACATTTCCTTTATGATTTTTGTTCATACATTAGGTGAGTGGAAATTTGTCAAAATAAGTCACTCAATTCTTTTCATTTTTTAAATCATACTTAGGTCATTCTTTAATGTGCCATCTTAGTGCCTCATCATTGAGGGTCTTGAAAAAATCATATAATTGAGTCTAGTCATCATTAATTCTAACCACACTCCAATGAAATTCCAAGGTAAAGAGAAATGTGCTAGCATCCTTGGTGGATTTACCAAAAATAGGGAGCTTAAATATCATATGTGCATCCATATTTGCAGGAGGTAAAGGTGTTCTTGATTTATTTTGTATGGTTAGGGATTATCATTTCTCCTAATATATTCTCTACTCCTGTATCTCTTTCTCTCTTTTTACCATGAATTCTTTGTTGAATTTCATTCATTTTTTACTTGACCAAATTCCTTTCTCTACCATTATCTCTTGGTAACTAAAAATCTAAGAAATCACTTCCTAATATTTGACACAAATCTCATACATAATTACTGCTTGATCTTGTTTCCTCTAACCCAATTAAGGATTCACAGCTTATATGGACTCTTTAGAAAATATTCTTGATTTTGACATGGCAGGTGACCCTTAGTCCATGAGGTTCATCTCCTCATAGTGTCTCTTTAGCTTGGGGAATGTGCTACTTTATAACACATTATTAGTGATTGATTGATCTTTAATTTTCTTTGAGTTGTTTTCTTCCTCAACCTAGGAATTTCTCTCATCTATCATCTCCAAAGTTTCCCTAGAAAATCCTAAGTTTTTGGTGACTTCTTTTATTCTATTGATAAATATTATATCCTCTTCTTCACAAATTAACATATTATTTACTTTCTTCCTTATTTATTCCCTCTTCTTCCCTGTAGCAACCACATCTATAGTATCCATATAAATGAATTCAAATTTCTCTAAGTTCATTGTTACCTTATATTCTTTCAACTGCCTTATCATTTTAGTTAGATTTTTCTCTATAGTTATAATTTAGACTATAAAAAACTTTATTTATTTAATATTCATGTTCATGTCATGTCCATTTATGATATATATGTATCTCAATACTATGGTTTTTATCCATTGCATCCCTCTTGATACACTCTCTTTATGCTTCTCACACTTTTTCTAGCCTTTTCCATTATCCTTCCTCTCGGTCCTAGTATTGTTTCAACATTCTTTCTTCTTCATTATTTTTTATAATGATCATTAAATTATTTTCAAAACCTATCTTGATCATCTCACAAATGAAATTATTTTACTCTCTTCTTATCAATATCTTCCATAAATATTTAATTGATTTAATTTATCCATCCTTAACTCCTTTCTTTTTAATACATTAATTCATCAGGGGGTAGTACAAGATACCTAATACTACCACATATTTCTTTGTATTACTTACAATGATCTCTATATTATTTTATATTCTAGAAAAGAAAGTTTACAAGAATTACCTTTTAACTTGCACTTATAATTTTTCATCATGTCTCCATTAGGTCGCTCTTTTTATTTTCAACTTAATAAGAATAAATCAAAATAACCTATAAAATTTTTAGAAAGGAATTCACAAGGACATCATGGCTCAATCTAAAAGCCCTTTCCAAGGGATAGTGTGTTGTGTAGGACTAAGGACATGGAATATAGTTAGCGATAGCAATCTAGATTGTTAATGAGATGTGGTCCATACAAGACAATCTCTATGAATTGAAGGTAGATTCCCTATCTATCTAAGGCTAACCTTAAATATATTTGTTGTGGGGTGTGAAAAGGGATAGATATTTCTTGGATATGGATATAGGTTGCTTGAATAGGAATAAAGGTTTCTTGGATGTGGAGGCCTTTTGACTAGTCACTCTTGATTTTTTGAAAGGAATTCATATGGAAATCATTGCTTGGACAGGGAGGTTATAAAATTTAATCACAACAAAATGCACTTTCCCACTTTATTTGAAGGTTAGCTACATATAAGATGTTTCATGTTGTGATTACTCCAAGAAAGTTACTAGATGATACATAGAAAAATTTCATTATCAACATATGGAATTGGCTTCGTCATTAAAGTATTATATTGTTGTGGGTTTTAATTGGTCAGTAGAATCTATAAAAATATGAGTTGCATTGAGTAGTTGGGAACTAAGGTTTATGCTATTCACATGATTACTTAATTTTAGGGAAGTTTGTATAAATAATGTCAGGAGTTTGAAAGGAAAATATGCAAAGAGGAGTGAGGATCAGTGAAATGGGTATATAATATTGATGGAAGAAGAAGTGGTATCAAGGTGAGGGAAAATATGAGAACACTAAATAATATGGACAAAAAGGTAAAGGAAAGGGGTAAAGGATTAAGAACATAGAGTGTAGGATGCACTTTTTGGTAAAGGAAAATATAAAATCCCTAAAATCTATGACACAAGAGAAATGGGTTAGGATCATTAATGTGGTGTGCCTAATGTTAGAATAAAAAAGAGCAAGGAAAATAGGATGGAATGATTTCAAGGTTCAGAGATTGGTTTTACCACATATCCTATACCTTTTGGGTATTATGTTATGATTAATACTACTATTATAGGTACCATAATGAGGAAGGGAGATGGGAAGTGGGGTGAGGGAAATGAGTAGGGAAAATACTAAAATTTCAAGATTTTGAGACAAAAGGATTTGAATCCTCAAATTAGGAATTGGTGATGGTGAATACTCAATGCTAAAGGAGAGGAAGCATGGAAAAGAGTAGGTGGAGAATAATTTAGGTTCATGGATTAGCCTTATAGATTAAGAAGTGCATGATTATATGGAGACCTAAAATCCTAGGGCCAAAGACAAAGACATATAGGGAGTGAAAGCATGGGGAAAGCCATGATAAAGTGCGTAGGTAATGATAAGTTTAAAAGAATAAAATAGTCAAAGGTCTTAGAAAAAAATGGAAATGTTGTGTTTCAAGGAATGAAGTGAAAGAATAATGCCAAGAGGAAACCTATTAACCCAACAAAGGCTAGAAATAGACACAATCACCCATAAACCTTATAAATTTCTGTAGTTTGAGATATTTTAGAACATTTAAAAAGTATAAAAAAAGGAACAAAAAATACAACAATAAGATCTTTGAATAAGGGGGTCCACTAAAGGAAATCTTAGATTGGTTATATATGGTGGCCAAAATATGGATCTATTAAGAAAGAAAGCACTAGACTTAGATAAATTTTTACTTACTAATATAGAACCCAACATCACCTAGAATGGGGCAAGAAAAAGATATCATATATCAACTATAGGGACACAAATATAAATATTTCATCAAATGTAGATGAGGGAATATATACACAACAAAATCAAACTAAGAAAGAATTAGAAGCACTCTAGAGTCCTTACACTAATAATGATATGCAAGGTAAAGGCTCAAAAATATAAACATCAATGGAGGGATTCCCTAAATTTATCTAAAATTAGATATGGTGTTGCAAGGCATAAATAAGTGGAAACTCTTTTAGAGAATGTTTTGAAGCATTCTAGCATAAGGAAACCAACATATGAATCCATATAATAAGGTTTATCATAATTAAAGATTTTAAAAATTACTTCATACAAGAAATTAATCCTCATGAATTAACAAGGCCTTGGGGAAATCCATGGAAGAATGTGTGTGTACAAGTGAGTTTATTTCCTCTTCATGAAACCAACTAAACTAATCATTAGAAGTATGAATTTCAGCAATCTCAGAGATAAATTTTATTGTAGTGTGGAAATCAACATATACTAAAGGTTCTTAAAAACTATTATAGTTGTTCTTGGGGGTATATCTAGAAAGAAAAAAATAATTTCCAATTTTTCACTATGGTGGTAGACAAATCATTTTTTCCCTCCTTTTCCACACCACCAAGTAAATTTCTTGTATGTAGAAAATACCATGCCGCCTTCATCTCCCAAGCCAATTTCTCTAACTTTGTATAGATTTATTGTGTCTTTAGACATGACATATCTCTTAAAGAAGAAGCATGTACCATTTTATGGCCTTAAATCCAACTACATCTAGATGGATCCTTTTAATTCATTGCATTTCATCAATATCATCACCATTTTCTCAACCTATCTTCCCACTTCTGCATAGATGTTTGAGAGAAGAAAATAATTCACATCTTTTTTATGATCCAAATATAAAATTAGTGTCACTATAAATACTCCTAAGCCTATATCCATATATTATTTATAGGAATAAAACATATCCATACAACCACCATAGATTTAATTGGCATCTTAATGATAAATTTTAAGGTGTCCTCAAGATAGCCAACATGAGAAAGTAGGTCAACCATGCACACATAATGATAAATTGTAGGTGTAATGCAATAAGGTATATCCATGTGATTGAAGTATGTACAACCCACATGCACTAAACCTTTATGGCTGCATGCACATATAAAATGAGAAAAGTTTATAATGTCAAGATATGTTCGAGAGTGTTCATTAATTCAAATATTTTGAGAGAACCCTTGCAAAATCCATTTTGTGTACATCCCAAAAAAATCACATTCCATGGGAGCATATTTCTTTGAGGTATTTTGTCAAAAAAATTAGATGTCTTGTCTATTCCTTCACATTTTCCACACATATCTACCAAAATATTTCTAACAATAACATATGATAAAATACCCCTTTTTTGAATATTTTATGGATGTTTATAACTCATTCTTAAGCTCTCATATTGACACAAACAAGGAGTATGCCCTAAACCATAGACTCTAAACCCTAAACCCTAAACTCTAAACTCTAACCCTAATGCTAACCCTAACACTTACCCTACCCTAATTAATTTAATGTCTTACATGTAGCACCACAAATGTTACTAGGATATATATTTAATAATATATATAAAATATTTTGAAATATATCCTTCTTGAGGTGCCTATTTTTTTAACAATTCTCATATAAAAGTGCAATAAGCACCTCGAGAAGGATATCTCTCAATGTACTTTATATATTGTTAAATACAAATATGCTAGTGTAATCACACACTTCTTAGCAATCAAGAGTTTTTTCTGATGCACAAGAAACCTTGTAGGTGTCCCTTTATATTCCCTTGAATGGAAAAAATTAACCTATTTTCTATAAAATCTTGTAGTTTATGGGTTTAAAAGACATGTTAATGATTTGGTAAGAAAGAGGTTATATTGTTCCATTCAAGGGAATTTGAATGGATACATACAAGGTTTCTTGTGCATTAGAAAAAACTCTTGATTGCTAAGAAGTGTATGATTACATAAAATTTTATTTCAAGATCAAACATAAGAACAACATATGTAAATTTTAGATTTTAAACTCAAAATGGTTTTCTATTTTCATATGCTAACATTGATTTTATGAAAAAATATCCTTCACACATTTATGACAACATATAAATCATTGAAACCCAATATTCCAAATTATTGATCAAGCATAAATATTCAGATTTCATCCTTGTGCCAAAAGAATTGATTCATAACTTGACCTCAATTAATGTGTGTGTATGTATGAAATTAAAATTTGTCTTCTTTTAAAAAATAAATAGATAATTTAAAGTATATGGTCATGTTAATCTCATAAAATTTTCATAGGGATACCTAAAGAAATGTTCTTATACATAGAAACCTATATACATGCATTAATTGTACTGTACACACACATATTTCATGATAATCAAAAGAAGGATTTCTAGAACTCAAAATCATATGATTATCTGATTGTCGAAGAATCGCCATTATAAGTTTAAATTTTTCATTTAACTATAGTATAATCATTTTAAATTTGTGGTCACTTGAATGTACATGCGCATTATAGATTCTACATGATTCTATATTTCATCGGATAAACAATGCATAATCTTACACTTTTCATTTCGTATACTTAGATTTTTGTAGTTTTAAAAGGAAACTAAGAAGATTACATTACAAGGCTTGACCACAACATGTCCAATTTTAAGGGTTTTAATATACCAAAGAAAAGACATAATATTAGAGATATACCAAGCTCCAAATAATAACCATGAACACAAGACAAATGAGAGGTACTCACATCCCTACCAAATTTCATCATCAAGTCACTATAAAACTCTATCCAAACCCGAAGCTATGATGAAACATCAAGATCCAATTTGCTTATAAAACACTCATTCCTAAGCACATTTGAAGAACACAAAACGTGGATGAAACTCTCCAAACATTCATACATATTTTCTTAACCCTTTTGGTGCAAGCATGCTATATCCACACTTTTGGAGATTCATGGTACTAAATTGAACACACAAAAATTGAGTAAAATAATAATAAAAGCAATGTAACAGTGCCAAAAATCAAATAAAATCCCTACATTGGCTCTTCATAAATTTGGAAGTAATCTCAAACACCATAATACATTCAATTAACTCAAATTACTCTTATTCATATTTTTTAGGTCATATTAAAATAATCTAACACCCTTAATAAACCACCTTCTTACAATTTCATGAAATACACCATGCTTGCACATGTGAACCCACATGTGTTCATCGTACCCAAGATATGGTGAAGTGGATTGTGCTGCATAGTTTAATCAGATTGTAAGAAATGTGACTAATGGTCCTCACACATAAATTCATTGTGGTTATTAAATGAATGACATCCCCAAAGGTCATATGTGGATACTTAGACCCTTGATCCATAATCAAATCAATCCAAAAGGTACCCTATCAAAACATACCAACCCAAGTGCATTAAATTCACATATAAAAGCATAAATTATACTTTCTAAACCCTTTTGAAACTTTATTCAAATACAAATATGAAACTCTCATTTAAAGAATAAATTAAGACATATAAATCATCAAAAATAACTAAGTTAAAAAATATACAAGCACAAGGGATATTACTTGTACTACAACACAAGTTAAAATATATTCAAGAAAAGGGACATTACTAATAAATATTATATGTCTAGAAAATAGGGTTCTTGGTCATGCTACACCAAAATACTATTGTATAACCAAAAAACATATTGTCACAATCCCATTACTTTATAATGTGAAGTGGGATTGCATAAATGGTTCTTCATGACCCTCACATATCATGTTGGCTAACTTGTATCCACTTACAAACTCAATGCACACATCAAATCTCATCAAGAAATATATGTATGGCCAAAGAAAACGAATATAGTTGCACTATACAAGTAATAATAAATCTACTAAATTCACATACTCAAGAAATTCAATCCAACTTGATAATCATAAATACCAACATAGACATAAATAAATCTCATAACTTAGCATGATTAGGTTTCACAATTCAACATTATAAATTTCAGGTTATACCATTTTTTTATAAAACACACTATTCAAATTTAAATTAATTTTTTGATAACTTAAACAAATCAAATTTAGAACCCAAAATAACCATTTAGGTCAATATTTCTTTTTTACAATGAGTTTTTTATTTAATCCAAATAAGTCTAATTAAATTTTACATTTAGGTGAACTAGATAACTTAGGGTTAACATCAACACATTCTCATAACTATTTAATTTGAACCAACAATGCACAAATCAAATCACAAGCACTATTTAATATTAAATTAAAATCACACCTACTAATATAAATAAAATCCCCTTATACATATTTAATTCAATGTTCATTAAAATCTAAATAAACATTAATAGATAGTTAAATAACTATATAATGAATTATAATATTGGAAAATAGATACCAACATGAGATTCACAAATCAAGAGGGTGAAAGTTACATGCATTGTTCCAAAGTTAGCTACAATTTTAATCCATTAAGCACGGACAATACAAGGATTTACACCGATATTTTATATAATTCCCTAGGATGACATAATTGAGTGGCTTGGTTAGTAAGCTAAGATAGATTAAAGAGAATCATTTTTTCCTAAAAAGACTAGTATGAATTAATAATAGGTGTAGATTCACTCAAAAGCCAACTTAGGGGGATTGTGATGTCAAAGGACATTTTCTTATCTTTTGGCATAAAGCCGAAGGATTAACACTACAAATAAACATTAGTCAACTTGATATATGTCACCATTTGTATGAATTAAATGGATCCCACTCGAATCTCCAAATTTTATTTCTAACCATTGATAAAGTCTATATAACCAAAAAACAACATATTCAAGGCTAAGAGGTATAATGAAAAACCACCCAACCACACAACAATTTCACACAATAACTAAAATTATCATAGTGAGATTGATTTTATTACTTCAAAATAAATCGCATCACAAGATTCATGAGTTTCAATACATTAGGAATATTCCTTTACAAAATAGATCTAATGATCTCTACTGAAACACAACTATCTATTTTAATTTTTAGCTCCAACATATAGTACCACAAATAGTACCAATACTTGTCCTCCTCATCAATGGCTCAAAACAATTTTAGTCAACTTCTTGTAGGGAAGAAAAAGGGAAGAAATATGATACCATGATAAGAAGCATTACATCACCTTAGGACTTGTTATAAGTATCAATTTAATATAAATTTAATTATTTCAACCTTTAAAAGTGTATTGGAATTGAATGTCCCTCTCTTAAACTTATTAAACAATCAACTTGAGATGTACATTGAGATATGGATCTAAAAACTCAATGTAGCTACTCACATGAACCTCATTATGACCAAAAAATACATAGGTAACATCATATTTTAGTGTATGAATTAAATACTTTGGTGCAAAATCCAACCATGATTTTTTTTATGATGAAAAAATGATATGATTTAGAAAAGCACCAAATACAAACCTAGAAACATGGCCATGTTCACGTTTCCTAAAATTTTTTATGTTCATAATGATATGATTATTAGGTGTATATGTTTTACGATACATTACATTTTATACTCAACTTTAATTTACAAGATATCAATCATTGGTAAGAAAATGTAAGTGCAAAAACCCAAATTCTAGGAAACTCATGTAAAACACATATCAAAGGTGAAAAAAATAAAACAAATATTATTTTTGGTTCACACAAAAGATCATTTGACCTTGGATGCTCTTACATCATACACCTCATGTTAGTGATTCGTGAGCTAGTACTCACAAATAATGGTTGAATAGAAATGTCATTATTTAATCTAATCATAGTATTCCCTCAAAACATGCCTTCTAAATACATGTACAATATCTTTTTCACCTATTTCATCTCTTAAAATAAAATAAGAGACAAACTCTACCCACCAATTAATCACTCTAATATATTTTTCTCCATTACAAAGTAATTCATTTGTTACTACCTTCACTCTTATCAACTTCTTCAACTATATCTACATCTACATTCTTGCTATCCAATTCTCTCAAATATCTTTCCTTTGAATTTGCACATAAATTTATAAAACTAACCCATTTTATTTTATTATAAATTTATATCTAAAATCTCCTCTTTTCTATAATGCTTCTCTTTAGAATTTTTAAACAAATTATATGTAGCTTTTACCAATTCCTCTAACCATAATATCTTTACTCTATATTTTTCTCCCTTGCTTTCATTTTTTTTGTTTTACAAATTTCAACTCATCATTTTTATCTTATTCATTCAACATTTTTCTAAATATCGCCAATCTTCAATACCCTATATTTTTAGTCAACTCTACACATACATTTTTACTTACCTTCACAATCCTTTGAAAATAAATCATCCATATTTGATATAACAATTCTAAACTTCAACTTCCCTCAATAATCTCTCTTTATTTTACAATCAACTTCTCTCTATTTGTTGCACTCTATATCTTTTACAACATCACTCTAATTCACAGTCTCATGATTATTTTTCTTACTACAAATTCTCCAAGAATTTTGCATTACTGCTTTTACTTATATACAATATTGTTTTATCACATACTTTCATAATGTCATTTCACTTAAAAATCCACTATAATTTTTTGTCATAAATCCAATATAATATTTCATCCTTCTCACATTTTCCTTCTAATAATATAGAAGTATCATGTATCTCCTCATTTCACTCTTGTTATAAGTATTGTAACCTTTTTTTATCTTTTATATCCTCATATCTCTTACCCCAATATAAGCTATTATTTTCCTTCACTTCTAGATTACCTAGGTCTTGCCCTTTGTTGTTATGTCCTTAAATTATAATGTTATTTATTTGATATTAATCACTTCTTCCTCTATGCTCATATTTTTACCATGTACTCTATGGTTCACCATTCTTCATTCCTTAAGACAAACTAATATATTATTTTCATTAGCTAGATATTTGTCATTCTCAATTCTCCTTGAATACCACTCTTAGTAATCAAGTCTTCTCTCTTCACACTCTACAATTTATAAATCGATTCCAGTTGATAACCTACAATCATGAATTCACTCTTTAATTGACAATCAATTCCTACTCAATGTTATTTTCCTCCACTTACCATCACTCTTATGGAAATCCTTATATATACTCATCCATTTGCTTAAGCTCAACTCAAATTTGTTATTCAACATTTTCCAAACCAACACATCTTTTGAATTTCTTGCAATCTTATCACACTTAAATCAATTGTATATCCCCATATGCATATCATTCACACAATATTTTTTCTTATCATTTTCTAATAACATTTGTCCTTCACTATGTCACTATTCAATATATGTCAACATTGTTGAATTTATCTTGTGATATCAACCTTGAATCCAATATTCTTTTATTTTTCCAAATTATTCTAAACACATGTATATCTCTACCCAATCATCTTACAATTTATATTCACTTAGTTGTATTATTACAAACTATGTCTAGATCTCCTAATTCAAAATTAATTTCGCCAACTTCAAATTTTGTTCCTATGTGTCCACCCAAATTTTCAAGTCCATTATCATCATTTCAACATTCAATTTCTTCACATCTAGCAACTATACATTACTTTTGTATAATAATCTTGTAAGAATTGCATATACTACAACTTTCATATTTTCATAGTTTTTGTGTGTTTTTGATTGGTTAAGGAGGGAAAGGACCCTGAATTGAACAAATTAGTACATCATGATAAGAAAAATACGTGGAAAGAAACAACAAAAATAGGAAGCCCACCAAACTTCCCCCCTCCCACAAACAAAATGCTTAACCAATTACCATATGATTAAACATAGCAGTTCTATCATAGGAATCAAAATACCTTAACCTTGTATCAATAGCATCCTTCCCTATCCATCTAAAATACTTATTAACATCTATCATAGAGTCCCTACTTAAAATATAAACATCATTACAAATATTTAAGTTTTGGCACCAACGACCATAACCAGTAATAACAGTCCTAGAAAACATAGTTGGAATAACCATCAAAACAAAAAGAAAAAAATAGCACAATGAAGCAACCATGTTATGCTTCCTCGACCAGCTTCCATGAATTCATTAGGTCTTCAATAGTGTCGTTCGTTGTTGCCTTCAACTCCATCTTGCTAGCCAGATCCGCGCCATCACCCACTGCTTTTTTATTTTGTTGCTTTTTTATTTTTCCCATGCAAGAAAAAATAGCCATAACAACCTTCTTGATGACAACATCGACCACCAGGCATACACTCTTAACCACTTCTTCCAAGGTTTGAATTCTATTGCAATTCCCTTATTCTTGCATACCTTTCTCAAGAACTTGCAGTCTTTCCTCAATTATATTCATCACCACATTTTTGAGGGCTTGAAGTTTGTTGTCCTTCACCTTCTCATGTATCCTTTTTTCCAAGATTTGCATCCTCTCCTCTAGTTTTTTAATCCTCTCATTCCCTTCATCCTCGACCTTGTCTTCCTCTTTACCTATTTTTTCTTCCTTCTCTTGATTTTCTATAAAATTTCCTTCCTCCTCCTCCCGAGCCATCTCATGCTAAAACTCCTTAGCCTTATCTTCATCGCCATTACCATCCCCACTTACCACATCTGATTCCTCCTCCTCAACTGAGTTGCCACCCAAACTATCAGGAATCTCTTCAGTTGAGGATTCATTATCTTCTTCATCTTTCTTTTCCACACTATCTTTCAGATTGTGGGTATTGCAAATTTTTATTACTTTCCTGTCCCTTTGACGACACTATAGCCAGTCTCTTTGACCTCCTTTCGCCAATGTTTAAGCCTTCCATCTCGTTATCATCAGGTATGGTAATTGTGTCCATCTCTTCCCCAAGTTCACAAAGAATTAATTTCCTCCTCTTTTTAACCCCCATCTCCATTGAAACATCCTTTCTTTTCTCAGGCATAATCATAAGTAGTTCCTTCCGCAAAGCAGTATCAGGGCTTTGGGATTTCTTACTAGATTTTTTAGGCATGGGGTGGAGATGGTCTTCAAGAAGCTCGATTTTCACCAAGCTTTGGGGTTTTGGGTATTCAATCAACTTGAGAACAAGGTTTTTCTGAGAGGTCTTAGATAGCACAAATTTGCATATGGCTCTTATGAGGCCCTGGTGTAACAGTGATTAGCTCCATGTGTAAGACTTTGGCTCAGGGAAGAGAATAAAAAGAAAGGTAGAGTGATTTTTTCCTGATGTCTTATGTGGTTGAGGATGGGAAAGTGGTATCCATGGACAAATTGGGGTAAAATATTTCATAACAATAAAACATACATTATGATATAGAGGCGACAATTTAACCCTTGAGTAACCATTCTAAAATCTTTCAGGTTTTTCTTTTCCTTCAAAAAACTTCTCAAAATAGTCATGATACTTACCATTGCTAACCTTAGCAACCTTCGTTCCTTCATAAGCCAAACTCATTGCTTTCGCAATCAACTTCGCATCCACCTTGAATTGGAGCTTGCATAGATTAACTTCACCATCTCTCCAAGCATTAGAAAACTTGTAGCCGAGTTTATCATTGTATCCCTCCATTGCAGCGAAATACAGAGTGAAACCTGCCTGCTCAAATAAACCCCAGAGCTCCTCATTGTTGTAGAGTGAATCATATTTGTGAGGTTTGGTATGTTTTCTGGCCTCCCATAGTTTTTGTGTGTTATTAGACTTGTAATAGCCATATTATTCTCATACATCTATTATTTTCCAAAAAAATGACCCAACAAGGATTATATCTATAGACGCCTAAAATTGTCTAAATGCATCACACACTCCTAATTCGCCTTTTGACATCATTTTCCTCATTATCCCATAATTCCTCATTTTTATTAAATAATTTCTAAATTATTTGATTAAATTTACTATGTCCCTCTACTAATTGAATAATTAACGTTATTTGATTAATTAATCATTTTTAATCATTTCTTACTAATATCCCCTTATTAGATAATTTTGAATTATTGAATTAAATATCCCAATTTCCCCTCATCCTCAATTAAATAATTTTCTTAATTATTTAATTCCCTAATTTTCCTTCAACTTGCACAAAGAATATCCCTTTTTAAAAAAATAATATTTCCTTTTCAAAATATCTTCTTCCCTCCAAAATATATAAATGGTATATTCCCTCCAAGAAGAATATTCCATAATTCATAATTGAAATTGAAATTTGAATTTGAATAGATATTTTCCCTCCAAAATATCTTTAACCAATTTTCCATGAAATTAGGGATATTTTGGGCTCTCATTCATCCTCCACCCTTGATCTCCTTAATTTCCTCTCAATTGTTGATCTTTATCTTCAATCTCCATTGTTGATCAGACGTCCTAAAAATTTATAAAATAATCCTTCATCTCCATTAAAATCATTCACAATCCTCATGTGCACAAATTCACAATTATCATGACCATTTCTCTTTTGAGCATTTGAGAAATTTTGTGAATCGAGATCATCCATCCATCATCAATCGAAGTTTTTGCAATCATGGGTTATGCTTAATAGAGAAATCAACATACATTTCAAGCATAATCTAACAATGAGATTATAAATTTGCAATGTTTTCTTGGATTTAATTGTCTTTTAATTATTTTTCATATCTTTAATTTGAATCTTTGAGGCATTTGCATTCTAATTTCATTGAGTGTGAGTGTAATTGATCATTCTTGTTTGAGGTTTTAGTGTTTTCTAATCTAATGCTCTTATTATGCTTTCTAACCATTACCCATTATTTCCCTATGACATTTTCCTCACTACCTTGCTATCCTCCCCATGTTGTTACAAACTCCTTTAAGTCTATACATGCCAACCCATTGAAAACCTTATCTATAATCTCAAAATTATTTGTACCTTCACAATTATTCTTCACATGTTATTCTCTAAATAAATATTCTCTATATTTTTTAACTCTAACATTTCCACTTCCACATCTTGAGATTCCACCAAAATTTGTCATCTTTCATTGGAAATCAATTGTAACTTATGCACTCCTCTACTCAATTCATCTTAAAATATTTCCTCTTCAACTTTTATGTTCAAAACATTTTTTTTTAACTTTTGAATCATCACAACATGTCTATTTTCAAATATTTCCACTTCAATATTTTCACCATTGACACTACCATTATTGTTTATAATCTCTATGATCATGAATTTTAGGTCTTAAATATGTCTTCAATTCTCACATTCTTCTTCAATATTTACTATATCAGTCTTTGACTCTTTGACCTATCTTATTTTAGATTGAATTGCAATCCAACACATCAAATATCCCACACTTTCTTTCAATTTTACTAATCACTCTTTATATTATCATATATTTCAAGTCTTCTTTAAACATTATTGATCCTTTGCTAGAATCATCTTGAAAATCATCATTGTCTAATCTTTCTCCTTCTTCGGGAATCTCCATACTTGCCTTTATTTCTTCATTTATTTTATTAACTAAACACAATATTTATACTTTAATCCCTTCCAATATTTTCTACTCTAGCTTGAAATTTCTTTATTAAATCAAACATTTTCTTCCCCTTTTCTATAGTATCAATTTTCTCAACATTACCTTGACTTCCTTTGTTCTTTGCATTATTTGGAATAATAATCCATTATCTATAAGATAAATTTTATTATTCTCTTCTTGATGTAAGTCTTATAGTCACACATTATCTCTCTTTGCACTACATCTCATTACACATCCTTAATCTAAAAACATAGCTCTAGTTACTTTGAGCTATATTCTTTCTTCTTTTTTCTTTTCTAATCCACTTCTATTATTCCTTCTTCATTTCTCGCTATTTTTTTTGTAAATTTTTCTAAATAAATACTACATTCCTCACATGAATGTAACCTTTCCTATTTTCTTAAATTATTATTTATAAACTTGCAACCCCAACTCTATGTCTTATACTCATTCCTCCAATATTTCTTACTTGTGGACTACCTCAACTTCAGTGCTCAATCCACTGACCTTCTCAAATAATTTTTTGAAATAGATTGTCTATCTTCACATTTCACATCTTAGGTAGATTGATTCATAGATCAACAAGTTATCTACCTTCTGTAATGTCCCTTTTTCAACCATTCCAACATCCTTAAGAACCTCAAACTTTCTTGGAGAGCACTAGAATTATGAAGAAGGGCTTTTGGTAGTGGCAGAGAATCCTTGGAGCCTAGATGAGTATAATAGCATCGTTTGTCTACATATCAAACATTGAGCATTCCAAACTTCTTGGAGAAGTCTATGATATTGGAAAAATGCCAACTTGCACATAAATTGAT
The DNA here is from genome assembly GCA_007115665.2 of Sequoiadendron giganteum. Classification (NCBI taxonomy): domain Eukaryota; kingdom Viridiplantae; phylum Streptophyta; class Pinopsida; order Cupressales; family Cupressaceae; genus Sequoiadendron; species Sequoiadendron giganteum. The sequence goes on along the minus strand of CM021106.1, from coordinate 442,561,060 downwards.
CTTTTATGCACTCAGGGTATTGATAGTGGGTCAAAATTCCTATTTTGGGCTATTTTATTATTGTTTGTAACTTTGGAAATTGTGTGAAAAATAATTAAAATATTAATTAATTAAATTAAGTTTTCTAAGCTTGGGTGACTTATTTAATTAATTATTTTATAAAGAGATTTTATGTAGTTTAAAATATAAAGTTAAATTAATAAAGTCTCTTGGCATTGATAGAAAATTGAAGCTTATTTTATTATTTTTGTGGAAAAGTGTATAAAAGAGGAAATAGAATTGGAAAAAGGTATTATTGACATTTTATTTTACAAACCACAGTTTTGGAGAGATTGAACTTGGTTCATTCTTCAGCCAAGGACGAAAACCCTCATGGTAATCAATTTTGTGGACGAAAAGTCACCTAGAAGATTTTTGGTGGATTCACAATTATGCTTATTATTGAAGATTATAAAGTTTCACTAGAAGGATTTGCAAAGAAAATAATTACCTGAATTTGGAGATTTTGTATAGGTTCTCTTATTTTTTAGCTCTAGCTTGAAATTTATAATAGATAAATCTACCAAAAAAATACAAAACTTTAGGAGAGTATGTTGTAATGATTAAGCAGATCAAATGAGGCTGTAATAGTTCTTTTCACCCATCTATAACAATTTATTTATTTAAGTGACCACCATATTTTGTAAGATAGAGGTGTCAGAATAGAACTCTATATTTGGAATATTTGATAGTTTTTTTCCAAGTTGTAACCCCTATTGGCTAAGACCAAATCAAATCACACCACATATAAAAGTGGCATACAAGTAAAGGCAATTTTTTAAGGAAGATTCCTAGTGGAAGTTGGACTCCATAAAGTTATTCATAACATTTTTTGGAAGTATATTAAGCTTTGGAAAGGCATCACAACCACAAAAGGGGAACACATTAGGATTTCCTATTAGTAATATGACTCCCCATGCCTAGTGCAACATTTTGAGAGAGTGTTCTTGGAGAGTTCTAAGCAAACAAAACTCTTCACATACCAACCACCAACATTTTTTTTCGATGAATAGACATAACATCTATATTAATATAAAAGATAAATGTACATATTCACAAAAAAAGTTGGGTGGTAAGAAGGCACACCCCAAGAGTCACATGGACTATGCCTAGAAAACCAAAGTCGCATGGGCTGAACCCAAAAAGAAGGAAATATTACAAACACATAAAAATAAAAAGCCATCAAGCGGCCATGGCAGTGCCAGTAGAGGGCGACGGGTCCCTATCATCCAATTTCACCCATACATCAACGGGGTCTAGAGTGGCATCAAGGACAACCCAACCGTTGTTATCTTTTTCAACATCTTTATCTTTGTCTTCACAACGAGGTGAAATCTCTAGATCCATTCGCGAGAGCCATTTAGAAGTATCAGTAAAAGGCCAACCATAATCGCCTCTAGGAGCATCAAAATTAGGCCACCCAAAAGTGCCACTGCTACCCCCTATCACCCCTCCAGAATGCCACCCTAGGTCATCCCGTGGAGGAGGAGAGGGTGACAGTCAATGAGGGAAAGAGCCACAACGAGGAGGAGCCTGAGAGGGGGGCAAAAATCCCTGGCAGATCCACTTTTCCATTGGCCTTGTGAAGGCAATCGACCTTGAGAAGAAGTGGGTGAGGAAGCACACATGCTAGAGTACAAGGGACATTTCCTTGGTGGTCCAAGAGCTCCTAAAGGTGAGAAAATTCAAGTGCAACTTTGTTAGCTTGCACTTGATTCTGCAAAAGAACATTAGAGAAAATAATCACTTTAGAATATAAAGAAACAAATTAATCAATATGGCTATGAGAAAAAATGCAGTCATTTCTATCTTTCCAAATACTAAAGAGGATTTTTGTCTTGAAAGTGTGTCAAATTTGAGTATACTTTGCGGGGAGCCTGGGAGAGTCTCCCAACAAAACCATATGCCAGGAGAAGGGCTCTGGCTGAAATGGCCAAAAGAAGTGATCCGATTCCATAGCTGTTGAACTCTAGTATAAAACCAAAAGAGGTGCTTAAATGACTTAGTAGTCTACCCACAAAAAGGAAATGAGAGTCTTGGACCCCCAAGTGAGCAAGCCGATACCCCATTGGTAAGCCTTGGAAAAGAATACACCAAGCAAAGTGGGCAAGTTTTGGCTCAACACTTGCAAACCGCGTAGCAGAAAATATTTTACGCCAAATAGACACTGAGGACTGGAGGTTCCATCTCTGGTTCAAGTTTTCAATCATTGGAAAATGAGGCGAAAGCCATAACATTCTTATTTCATATTTAAACCAAAAACAAAAGTGTTGTGACCTTTTTGGAAAGTTTAGAATTTAAATAAAGTGAAGTTTGGAATAGTCCAAATTCCTTAAGACTCTAAGAAAATTATGTTGCCAACCTCTTTGATGGATTTTTAATTAAAATATAGCCCACTTCATAGGAGAGAAGTGCGGCTTGGAAGGTTAAACAAAATTGATGTAATAATATCTAGTTGTCTGCTTACATCAACAACTACTCAAATAGGTGAAGATTCCTAATGTCCATAAGACACTCCAATTAAACCACTCAACTTAAAAATAAAAAGGTATTATAGTTGTTGTGAAGTTACAAGGAGATTAACACTATTATAGTAGGTATAATTAAAATCAAAACTATGCATACATAAATGTTATTCAAGGTTTTATGATAGCATATAATAGTACTAGTATTCACATGAGTATTGTTACTTAGAATAGCATCATTTGTAGACAAATAAAGCTTCATTTTAAGGTCAAAAATAAGTTTTTTGGTATTGTATGTATTTCTGATTTTATACTAGAAAAGGTTGTGTTTGTCAATTATTTGTGAAAATGTTAATGCATGACAACTCTTTGCAAAAATTCCTCTGATAATAAAAGATAGTGTAGTTGCTCTATATTATAAGGCTTAGAAATGTTGAATGGTTTTCATTTTCCACTAACTGCTTGACAAAATTACTATGAGCTAAAATTAATTAAGACAATTGTATCTTTTTTTTAAAGAAAATTTGTAGGGACATTATACCTTCCTCTTTCACAGTCACTTTCAAATATCAAAATTCATACTTCATTTTATACACCACCAAAAATCACTTTATGTACATTATATCTACATGTTTATCTACTTGGCCTTACTCACAAATTGCCTATCGAGAAATGGTCTATTTGCTCAATCTTATCTACTTCTACTTATTCACAAATTTGATGTTGACTGATTCACACTTGAATCTTCTACTCAATGAAAAAGTGATAGAAGATTCATTCACTTTCTTCTCCTCAATTTATTTCTTCATATCTACTACAACATCTATCTAACTTACATCTATAGGATGTTCACATAAAGATACCAATCCTCCAACTCTTGGACCTCTAGTATACTTTTCACCTTCTTTCAAGATTTTATAATCCTACCTTGATCCACTTTTCTCTTCTCTTTCCACCTTATGCTAAACACTTTGTAGGAACTATGTATGATTTGATATATTTATGTCTTTCCTCTTATCTCCTCCTTAGGACTCAAATATAAGCTTTGACATCATCTTACATAGTCAATGCTATGGGATTTGAAGAAAAATTACTCAACCATACTACAATGACAATATACAACAATTTTTACACATTGAATAACTAAAATTCTATCAGTAAGATTGATTTAATTACTTCAAAACAAATTAAATCACAAGTTTCAAGCGATTCAATATATTAGGTTGTAGTGTAGGAAATTGTATACCTTTACAATTTCACACTATGTTTGGGTCCCTTAATTTATTGGAATTAATTAAGCTTCTAATTTGCCAAATTATGCATTCCAAAGCCTTATTTTCTTGTTTTTTGAAAAGAGAACTAGCATTAAATCAATACAATCAATAATTAAATGACCTTGGAATACGAGTGTCTTGGAGTTATAGGCCAAGAACCATTCACCCATGGGAGAATGGGTCATCTTTATGGGCTAGGACCCATTTTAAAATATGTATTTGGAGGCATTTTAATGATACAAATTCAACTTGCAAGTGTCAGCTTTTGAAATCTATTTTTTGTGGAATTAGATAAACACTTATAAATACATAGTTATTTTATCATTTAAAATATAGAACACACACCTTCAAAATTTCATGAGAACAAATATTATTGTCAAGAGAATTCAAGATCAAATTTATCAATCATTTTCAGCAACAATTAAGATCCTAACATCATGTCCAAGTTTATGTGTGTTCATGTTGTCTTGTGAAGGCTAACATGCATTGTAGATCCTCAAGCATCCAAGCATCTAAGCATTCAAGATCAATCAAGCAAAGAAAGAACAATTTCTTTGAAGAGATGTGTATGAATTCAGTCCTTCAAGGAATCCATTAAAGGGTGGTGAGTTGTTGCAAGTGTTCATTCACCATTTCCTTTGACTTTTTCATTATATTTTTATCAAGGTTTAATTACCAAATCGAGGTTTGACTAAGGAAAACCCCCATTCAAACAAACAAAACATTTTCCCCTCTTTGTGTATGTGCAAGTTACAAAATGAAGAAGAAGTGGAAAGATCTTGAAGAAGCAATTTTGCATTATTGCATTTGTTGTCATCAAGGTTGTCAAGCCATGGAAACTGAGTTGCGGAATTTATTTTTGTCACTCTAACAATGTGACCTATGGCAAATAGAAGCTAAGATCCAACACCAGAGGACTATCAAAAGTTATTTTGGAATCCTTGACAAGGACCCATCCGCCCATGGGTGAACTAGTCCCTTAACACACATCAGAATCATCTTCTGACCTGATAGGTACATGCCATCCGACCCTTCTCAAATTTGCCTGTAAAGTTATGTAACAGTCTCTATATTTTTGAGAATCTGCATTTTATGTATTGTCTTATTTTTCATTTAGTTTGAGCACTTCAAATAATTTTAGTTTATTTCTAGATATTTCCTATTGTCCTAAGGACTGAGATTTGGGTCCGATTGACTCACCATTGAGGTTGAAAGTCAATCTTTACACCTTGTGATCTCTTTCCTAATGAAATGCCCAGGGAAAGAAACCTATTGTGATCCTAAGGTTCTATATACACATATTAAACCCTTGGGGATCCCTTTCCCCACATTTCATTTTGGTGAACCTTGCATATTAACACTATACACTTTCTAAAATTGGGAGTTTTTCAAACCCTAGATCTAGGTTTTGTATTACATTGTTTTTGCATTTTTGCATTAAGGGTTTCATTTTTGCATTTTAAAAGCATAAAAAAGTAAAAAAAAATTGCATTCCATATTGCATCATAGGTTGCATTAAGGTTTATTTCAATCATATTTATATCAGATTTAAATTCATATTGCATTCATTGAGTGGTTAAAATCTGAAATTGTTCATTGCATCCTTCATTTTAAGCCAAAATCTAGTGAAAAATTGGATAGTTTTTTTTGAAATTTGTATCAAATCATTATTTTTAGAATATTACATCTTACAATCAATCAAATATTGTATTTCACATTTAAAATTTGCATTCAAAACTTGTCAACACATTTTCACCTTTATTTTACACTTGCATCTTGTATTACATTATCTTAAATTGACCAAAAACTAGAAAAATAGTCACTGATTAAACTGTTTGCAAACAAAAACAGTAATCTTAAACAACTTACACATTCAATTTTTCTAGTTTTTAGAACCCTAAACAAGGACCCATTTGCCCCTGGGTGAACCTGTCCTTGTACACGTGTTTCTTCAAGCTCTTTCACACATTTTTGTCTCTATGTTTGCATTATGTTCTTGCTGGTAAATCTATGTTTTAAAATTCTAAAAAATTGTTATTGTATGTGCAAGAAAAGGTGTCATTTTTCTTGATTTATTGTCAATTCATGGAAAACTTGTTATGTTTCAATATTTAAAATCATCAGATTTGTAGGATAATTTTTTTTTATTTTCTAAAGCAATACATATTTTGGATAGATTAGTTTTCATTTTTGCACAAATAGAGACATGTTTCCTTTCCAAACATATGGTTTTAATAGAGTATCACATGACTTGTATGATTGTAATTTACCTATTTATGGGCATAATCTAAGGAAATGAAATAAAACCTTTGAAAAGCATACTAGCTATCCTCCTAATATCTCTTCCATTTGTGAGAAGGTTATAGTGAAAGAGGATGCAATCATAGACAATCATGACAATCATAGTTATTCTTCTCCAGATATCTCTCCTTCTTGTGATGAAGGTATCTTGGTGTTAGAAGATCCAATCATTGAGAATAATGAGAATGTTGTTTGTCCAGCTCCAAATACTTTTCCCACTTGGGAATATATTGTGCCAAAAGAAGACGATGCCATTGATACATTTCTTTTGAAAGATAGTATAGATGAAAAGGATAAGGCAACTGTAGATCCCCTCGTTAGAAAATTATCAACAAGAAGTCACATCTACTGAGGTTATGAACACACAATTGTCCATTATATCTCCTTTTATTATTGGACCTCCAAAAACTCCTTTTGGATCTCCTAAGAGTCCTCTAATCATTGGACCTTCAAAGATCCCTTTTGAACCTCCCAAGAGACCTCTAATTATCATAGGACCACCTCAACACCAACCAAATCCTTGAGGCCATATCTTAATTTTTGTAAATCAAATCACTAGTAACAATATGTCACAACAACCAAGTTATCATATTGTTGGTCATACATATAACACAAGGAATAATAGGCAACCACAAATCAATCCTACATTAATACCACTTCCGCAACCCATTTTTCCTAGTGCCCCTCATTTACCTTTACATAGTGGTAAATAATATGACCTTGTAAAACAAATTCACAACACTCTTGCTAAGATCTCCCTTTGGAATTTGATTCAAGCATCACTTGTTTACCATAGCATGATTCAAAAGTATTTACATCAAGATTTTATCCCTCCTAGCACGCATCCAAATGATGTAGTGACTTGGATTGAGAATATAAATCAACCCAATTTGGACTTTGCCTTTCATCAAAGTGAATTACCTTATTTGGACATACAAAAACAAAATAATGCTTTGATGATAGTGGCTAGCATTAACAGGTTTGAAATTAAGCATAATCTTATTGATACTGGTTCAAAACTCAATATTTGTAATGCAAATATTTTGGATAAAATTGGAGAAGATAAGACTAAAATTCAACCAGATAACTTGTCCATCCATGGTTTTGACAATGTGGAAAAACAACCATTGGGTGTGATAACATTTCCTATTAAAGTTGGTAGGGTTACTTTACAAACTCCTATCCATGTCATGCCCAATGATGTTTCACATAATATTGTCTTGGGAAGACCATGGTTTCGTGCAACAAATGTGGTGCCTTCAACGTTACACCGTTTAATGAAATACACTTACAAGAACAAGGCTTACATGGAAAAAGTTGATCTTGAACCTAAGTGTTGTTTACAAATTAAAATAGGAATGACAAATCCTCTTAGAACATTGATACCTACTGCAAAAGTGGAACCTTTGCTAAAAGAAGATAAGGGTTATTTTTTTCATAAGTGACTAAGTTATTAGATGATGATTGGGGTTCATTAGATTTTGCAGCTACATTCATGGGAGAATACAAGATTACACACAAATCAAGAAAAGAGAAAGAATATACCATAATATCAACACAATCTTAGTCATCAAAACCATGTGAGTCCACAACTTTTAGCAAAGAAGAGGAAACCAAAAATTATACATCTACATATGAAGAAAGTGATCATGAAAAACCTACCTCTTTCCTCAAAAGAAATGAAAGCACTTTATGGAAGGGGTTACAAAATTTTGAAACAACTTGGCTATAATAGAAAAGGATGTGGTGTTAAAGAACAAGGTATTTGTGTCCCTATCAAATCTAGCACACAAGAACAAACATGAGGTCTTGGTTATTGTCCTTCAAAAGCAATGAAAGCATCTAAGAAACCTTTGCTTAATATCAATGTCATCACATAAAAAACTCTCGAGACAAATATACATTATGGTCATGATATTGATTCATCTTCAAACACATGTTTTAGTGATGATTGGGGTTCATTAGATTTTACACCCTCCTTTTTTGGAGAGTACAAAATCTCACAATCCAAACCTAACAAGTCTTGTATATGTATGAAACATTGTAGTGAGAAAGAAATATCTCTTCAAAAAAGAAAGGAATATCTTCTACCATTGATCAAGAGAGTACCTTGTCGAGGCTTCTCCAAGCCCATTTGATATCTCTCCCTCCAAGAGCACAAAATAAATTATACAACAAAATCTCATTTTGTGCATATCTTTGAGTGCATGGTCATTCAACCAATGACTGTGAGGCCTCGAGCAACAAAATTCAACATCTTAAGGATTTTGGTGCTCTTCCTTGTGTTGAGGCACCTAATTCCTCTAACCAACAATTATTTTTATCCTATCATGTTGCTCATCACTATGTGGCATTGGTAGCTTTATGTGTTATGCTCATTGCCATTCATGGTGGTACAATCTTAAGTACAACCATATTTTTCATGGCAGCAACATGATAGTCCTTGGTGTGGTTGTCCTTGTCTCTATATTTTGGAGGCGTGCATCCCTCTTTCTCCTTAAAATAACAACATTGAAAGTATGTTGAAATTGTAAGGGGGGCATATAGTTCCCCGCTCATTGTTTGCATGTTCCCTTCTTAGTGATGATAAAATACATATCCTAGGAAGTGTGTCCTTTTTATTCAAAGTGTGGTGTTTTTAATTCATGTGATGTGTCTTCTCTGTGGTGATATTAGATTTTATGTCCCACAAGGATGTGACATTTCTTGGAATATGACTTTATCCTTGGTGGCAATGCTATGGTTAGTATTACCTAAGGCATGAATCTTTCGTTCCTCAACTAGTCCTCTCTTGCTAGTGATGTCAAGTATGATGTTCCCTAATGTGAGACCTTTCATTTATTAAGAAAAGCCCCTTTTATTCTTTTTGACCTTATCCTGATGTTTCTTTTGCACCCCTAAGGTGAGTTTGGCATTTTTCTTCACTTTGTTCACATGCGTTGAACTTAGTGCTACATTGTCATAGCACATTGATCATTTTGTATCACCTTACAAAGTTATATAGGAGTATAGCTTTTGGTATGGTTGATGTATGGGTACACACCTTCTAAAGAATTAAGTGTGTTTTTCTCATTTTTCCTTGGGGCTCACCTAATGTATATTGGACTGCATAGCCCTCGTGAGTACATTTTATGTAAAAATAGCTTAGGCTTGATTCATCCTTCCTTTTTTCCATTTTGCATTAGCTTTGACATTGTATGCTTGTGTGTCTTGTCTTTCTACACATATCTTACATGCATATTTTTCCCTTTGTGCTGATCTTGGATCCTCGAGGCTTGCACAACCTCCTTGATCTTTATCATCTTATCTCATCAAAATTTGTGCACTTGGACCCCTCTTGACATAATTTATCACATTAATTCATAATCTCACTAAAGTGGGGGCTAAATTTAGTGTAGGAAATTTTATACCTTTACAATTTCACACTATGTTTGGGTCCCTTAATTTATTGGACTTAACTAAGATTCTAATTTTCCAAATTATGCATTCCAAAGCCTTTTTTTTTTTTTGTTTTTGAAAGGAGAACCAATATTAAATAAATGCAATCAATAATTAAATCACCTTGGAATATCAGTTTCCAGGAGTTATAGGCCGGAACCCATTTTCCCATGGGCGAATGGGTCCCCTTTATGGGTTAGGACCCATTTTAAAATATGTTTTTGGCAACGTTTTAATGATCCAAATTCAACTTGCAAGTGTCAGATTTTGGAATGTAATTTTTAGGAAATTAGATAAACACCTATAAATACATAGTTATTTGATCATTTAAAATACTAAACACACACCTTTTAAATTTCATGAGAAAAAATATTATTGTCAAGAACAGATTTATCAGTCATTTTCAGCAGCAATCAAGATCCTAACATCATTTCCAAGTTTATGTGTGCTCATGTTGTCTTGTGAAGGCTAACATGCATTGTAGATCCTCAAGCATCCAAGAATTCAAGCATTCAAGATCAATCAAGCAAAGAAAGACCGATTCCTTTGAAGAGAGGTGTATGACTTCAGTCCTTCAAGGAATCAATTGAAGGGTGGTGAGTTGCAACAAGTGTTCATTCATCATTTCCTTCTTCGTTGTCATTATCTTTTTATCAAGGTTTAATTACAAAATCAGGGTTTGACTAAGGTAAACCCCCATTCAAACAAATAAAATAATTTTTCCATCTTTGTGTATGTGCAGGTTATAGATTGAAGGAGTGGAAAGATCTTGAATAAGAAGTTTTGCATTATTGCATTTGTTGTCATCAAAGTTGTCAAGCCACAAAAATTGAGTTCTAGAATTTATTTATGTCACTTTGATAGTGGGACCTGTGGCAAAAAAAAGCTAAGATCTAGCACCAGAGGACTATCAAAAGTTATTTTGGAAGCTCTGACAAGGACCCATTCACTCATGGGTGAACTAGTCCCTTAGCACACCTCATAATTAGCTTTTGGTGACAGGTACATGTCATCAGACCCTTCTCAGATCTGCCTACAAAGTTCTATAATAATTTATGTATTTTTGGGAATTTGCATTTTATGTATTAAGTCTTATTGTTCCTTTAGTTTGAGCACTTAAAATCATTTCACTTTGTTTCCAGGTCTTTCCTATTGTCGTAAGGACTGAGATCCAAGTCTGATTGACTCACCATTGAGGTTGAAAGTCAATATTTACACCTTGTGATCTCTTTCCTAATGAAATCCTTAGGGAGAGAAACCTATTGAGATCCTAAGGTTCTATATACACATGTAAAACCCTTGGGGATCCCTTTCCCTACATTTCATAGGCATAGAAATTTACAACATAGATATATTAATATCTATCAACACATAAATCTCTAACTAATTCTTCTAGTTTCTCAACTCCAACATATAATACTAGCAATAGCACCAATAGTCATCCTTGTCAATACCTCAAAATAATTTTGGCCACCTTTTATAGGGAAGAAAAAATATAAATATGACACCATGAGAAAATATAGTACATCACCCTAAGCATTGTTGATAAGGATCAAGGACCCCAAATAAAATTATTTCAACCTTTGAAACTATATTGGAATTGGATGCCTCTCCTTTTAACTTGTAAAATAACCACCTTCAAATGTAGATTGAAATATGGATCCAAACTTGATGTGGGTCCTCATATGAATCTCAAAACTTCATCCAAGTGTTTTAAATGATCTTCCCATATCTTAAGTTGTATCTGAGTATGTCATCAAAGAACACTAGCAAATTTTTTTGTAGTTGCTTATTAAATATGTGATTCATACAAGACTAAAATGTGGTCGATGCATTGGTCAAGCCAAAAGGCATAACCAAAAACTCATAATGTCCAAAATGACAACAAAAAGTGGTCTTGTGGATGTCTTGTTCTCAAACTCCTATTTGGTGGTATCCCGGCCTTAGGTCTATCTTTGAGAAATAAACCACACCATGAAATTCATCCAATAGTTCATCAATATGGGGATTGGATACCAATTTTTGATTGTTTTCTTATTTAATGCTCAATAGTCAGTGCACATTCAGAGCATTCCATCCTTTTTCTTTACCAACACAACAAAAGATGTAAATGTACTAGAGTTAGGTCTTATATGTCCCATCTCCAGTAAATCCTTGATACATTTCTCAATTTCATCCTTAAACTTCTTGGTATGTCGGTATGGTGTAGTGATAAAAATATTTGCACCTTCTTCTAACTCAATGGTGTGTTCAAATCCTCTATTTGGTAGCCTCCCTAGTGGTATGTCCCCCAAAATTAGACTATGCTTATCCAAGATTGGTAGTAAGTCATCTTTATAACACTTGGGCTTGTTGCTCAGTGATTTGGAGGAAACAAGACATTGTGTAGCCCAAGCTATATCTCGATGCCTAAATATGCTCCCCGTCCTTTTGGCTGATACTACTTGAGGTGCTCCATTGGATAACCCCTTAAATACCACTTTCCTACCATTCACCTTGAACTTAAACTTCATTTTTTCAAATTTTTGTGAGTACTTACCAATGGACATCAACCATTGGATACCAAGTATAGTGTTGGTATGACCCAGCTCCACAACATAAAATTCATCGGTGACTGTATAGTCACCAATTGTAAATTTCAATTTTGGTACTTTTGGTGAACAAGAAATTTGGTAGTCATCTGCCACCATCACATTAAACCCTTCATAATCCACTGTTTAAAGTCCTTTCTTAGTGACCAACACTAAATCGAGTTATGAGTAGCTCCACTATCAATTAGCACCATTATCTTTTTTCCTTGCAATACACCACATAATTTAAAGGAGTTAAACCTTGGAGTTCCAATCACAATGGAAATTACACCATCCTTTATTTCTTTAGGTGGGGACTCCTTTACCTTTGGTGGTTCTTCCTCCATTTCATCTTTTGTGATGCTTAGATTAGATTTGTCTTCTTCATCACTATCGGGAACAACCTCGTTATAATGAACCTTCCCCTTACCAAGGAATATATGTCCTGGTTTCCAAGGTTCTTTGCAAGTAAAACAAAGTTTCTTCCTTCTCAACTCTTGTCTATTTGCTTCATCCATTTTGTTCTTCTTTGGCAATTCCTTTAAGAAAGGTTATTTTGCTTTATCTTTTTGGAATGGTGATCTTTTAGATGCCATTTTGTTCTTTTTTCGCACTTGAGTCCATATCCCTAGCCTTCTTTAAGTGTACTCAGGTTGAGGGCTTTGACCCAACACCTTAGAGGGTCTATTAGGTCATCCATAAATAGAACAACCAACCTTCTTTTGGAAATGTCGGTGACCAACACAGACAGTCTTTGGAAGTCTTCAATATATCCATCAATGGTTTCACTTTGCTTAAGTTGTGCCAATTATTTGAAGTGGAGCTCAAGATCCTTGTTGTCAAACCTCTCTATTAGCTTCTCCATGAATTCCACATATGAAGTAATTTGTTCATGGCCCAAGGTGATCATGCCATGGTACCACCATTCATGAGCCACCTCGTCTAGATGTAAGCCAACATATTTGATTGTTTCATTGTTTGGCATGGGGTCAAGTTGAAACAATGTATCAACCTTTTAAACCCACGCTCATGTCGTGGTCTTTCCCGAACCATCAAATTATGGCAAGCTAAGCTTACCAATCTTCCTCCTTAGATCATTATAATGGTCTCTATTACCCTTGTTGGGAAAATGCTTCATCCATGTAGTCTCTTAGGGACATATCTGTTTGTAATCCTCCATCTATCCAATCTTGATGGAACTGATCTTGTAACTCTACTAATGTAGGTTTATTTCCTTCTTTATGTTCCACTCTAGGTGGGAAAGTAGGTATCATGCCAGTTCAAAGTTTTATTGTTGATTGAATTGTCTTCATTGCCTCCACTATTTCCACCATGGTTGTTATTGTTATTTGTATTTATCAAGACTTGAGTCAGTGTGTCAAATAATTGTGTCATTCGTTGTTGAGTAATTCTTTGTTCTTCCATTAATTGATCCATACAATCAGTGATATCTCCTCTATCTCCCATGTTCCTACCTCCTTGTTTATTATTCCAAGGTTCGGGCTTGTTGGGGTTGGTATTTGATGATGATTCTTGGTGGGTACCCAAGATATCGAAAGTTGTTCTTCCTTCATGAGTCTGGGCAGGTTCCCACTGTCTTCTTATCCCACTATTATAATTTCTTCTCTCCCTTTCACTCATAAAACTTCACAGGCTAATAGGTTTACCAACTTTCATACCAATTGTAATGACCCTAGTAGAATTACTTTAAATTTATAGATTAGGATATAAAAATATGCCAAAGAACAACTCTAAATTTTGATTACATTAGACTCTTAGATATATGAATAAGAGTGGATATTATGACAATTTTAATGACACCAATTTTCTGATATAAATTCTGAAATGAAGTTTGAATTGAAAATTGATTAAAGAATGGAAAATAGACAAAATAATAGTGTCATTTATAATTTATTTCTCCAAATTCATGCAATTGGATGTGCATAAATTTTTGCATCAATATGATTGTTGTTTCTGATTATTTCTTCAAGATCATGTGATTGATTGTTAAGAGATTGATACTCCTATCTGCTCGTTGTCTCAGATTATAACATTATACTTATGCAATTACTATTGCTGTTGTGTCTAAATATTCACAGTTTTCTCATGCATACATTTATTTGGTTGATCGTAGGCTCTTCAAGAGCATTTGAATCTGAGTCTTTTAGATATCAAATTGTAGGTGTTCAATGATGCTCCTTGAATGATCTTCAATCCCCTTCATATAGCATTTGGATGGGCTTGATGTGAGAAGTTGTGTCTCCCAATCATGTCTCTTCACTTACTAACCATTAACTAACTATTTATTTGCTTGGGTCGGCTGATTATCTTTTCATATAACTTCATTCAATCCCATTTTAATGCCAATAGCTAGCTAATCAATTAATGATAGATCAAACTACCTCTGATATTCTTAATTAAGTAATGCATCCTTCTCTTTAATTAGTGATAGCTTTATGATCCTCATGTCCTTGGTTTGGACCATCTACTTGTGTGATTTTAGCAATTGAATAGGGGATTATTACAATGACCAAGGGTGGTGTAGGTTTCCATCTTCGATTGTTGTGTTGGTTGCTTGGTTTAAATGTTGTTGGTTTGTGTCAGCTTGGCTATTGTTTTGAAGTTGCTTACCTTTTTGGCCATATTCTTGTTGTTTTATGGCTTTTGGCTAGATGTCTTATGTTGTAAAGGGTTTTGAGGTCCCTTAAAACATGTTTTACCCATAATTTAAACAGATTAGAAGATAGTAGTCATACATCTTTCTCAAGAGTATGCTATATATAGGAGGAACAAAGAAATAATAATACGTTTACTATTTTAATTTTGTATCTCTAACTTCTGCACTATCCCATCTCATAAAACCTCCACATGCACATAACTCCACCTAGATCTTCATCTAGAGAGTTGTGCATTGGGTTTCAACCTAGACCCTAGACAAAATATTATAGATGATCACACCCTCTTGCAAACTTTGATTTTATTAATTAAGATAACAGTATATGAGGACCTTTTTTTAACTTTTCATATTATATGGTTAAATGAATTTGTATACTAACATGTGTATGCATAGTGTACCTCGCCTTTACAAAAAAATATGGCTTTTTGCCATATAATCCTAGTGTTTTGCAAGAATAAGAATTGGAGAGACAACTAAAATAATATTAACTATATTCTATGGCAATTCTAAAATGAAGACAAAAGAGAAAAATGAGGACGCATTTTGGAATGGTAGGGGACGAGAGGATTCTTTTGGGGGATAAAATTTAAAAGAAGAGAACATATTTAAATATAATAAATTTCAATTATTCATATGTTAAGGCATTCACCATGTTCATTTTGTAGTCATCTTACATACCATTAGAGCTAAGTTGAAAAGTTACATGATAGTTAACATACAATTAACAAAATTTCAGTGTCTAATCATTTTAGTTTTTATTATCAATGTACATGTACACAACAAGAGACTAAAAGACTACAACTACAAAATGACAAAAAAGAAGAAATTTTGAAATACAATATTTTGTGTGCACCAATATAGATGTGCATGCATGTTTTTATAATCCATATCTATATCAACATTCTAATGTTTTTGTTCTTAACGATCATTCAAAATTAGTATATATGTTCTAATTGTAAAAATAGATAACCAAACATGATCTTTTATTGGTGAATTATAGGTGTATAGCATTTTCCTAATTGTAAAACAGTATGAATAAAAATAGACTAAAAAATAACCATCACATATATTTAAAGGGAATTACCCACTTTTCTTCTTAATGATACACTTAATTTGCAATACATAGAAATTATTCAATATATAAAAATCAATTGAGTATATTATAGCCATATACAAAATTTTGAAATCATAACGTGACAAATATGTAGAGCAAAGTAATATATTTTGAGGCCGAACCGTCTAGCAGTATAACCCCTTGCAACAAACAAAGGAATATCCTATATAACCAATAGCTTCAAACAAAAAGAAGACATGCTAGCTCAATTAGATATCATCTTCAAAGACAGGCATACTACTTTGAACATCACAAGATCAACTATGACCAATAGAATAATCAAGGTCTTGCAATACATTCACCTCTTTCCAATCCCCATAGGCAACATATATGTTTCAACCATAGTAGGAAAAATTGATCCAACCCGCATGGACATGTGTGGACTCTTGACTCAAAAACATAAACTTGTTGGGCAAACCAGACTCACACATCGAGTTCTTCCTAATAATTGTTGAATAATAATCAAGATATAGGCAGTGACTCAAGAGTCCCATGCCTGAACTCGCTACATGAAAAATAGAAAATGTGATTGTTAAAATATGCATATATTTCATCTTTTTTTTTCTTTTTGGCTCATGTGGTCTTCTAAATGTGTAAATCGAGTTAAAAGGTGTGATTGGAAAGTATCTTTGAAGATTGAATCAAGTTTGTTTCATTTTTATTCTATTTTCTTCTCTTCTTTTGAATTTTAAATTTTAAATTATGAAAATGTAGATGTTTTTGAAAAGGTAAGCAACATTTACAAGGTATCGGACCCTTCACAAAGGGCCCAATGGGCCAAAGGACAACGTAGTTCAAAACAGAATTGAACTATGGAAACAAACAGAAACAACTGACCGACAACTGTAGAGACAAAGAGACTAAAAAGAAAAGACTAGGAACTAGAGGGGACCAAGCCCACAACTTGAACCTGAGGCCGTGGAGAAGCCACAAGTTTGGGGAGTCCCTTCTTTCTCAACACAATCGACCAAGAAGGCTCGGGAACAACCACCGAGCAGGGCAAGGGGAGAGGATCGCCCAACAGCCACCACAGATGAGGAGCCACCACGCAACATGGGCGCCGACAACGAAGAAGAGGAGACCAGAGAGATCAACGAACCAGCCGAGTCGATAAGCGAGGGACGAGCAAGAAATGACTGCACAACAACAATAGACCGGGGCAACAAAGGACCAACAGAAGAGGTAGCCAAAATAGGAGCCTGGGGAGGCTCTGACACCAGAGGAGGGACAGGAAGATCGCCATCTTTAGAGGAATCATCAGAAGAGTCTGAAGAGAGAGCATCAACGGTTAGGTGATCCGATAGAGCATTTTTCCACCAAGTAGTAGCACCGTTGCGACGAGTAAGAGGAAAACTTGAGGCCAAATGACCAGTAGAAAAACACCTCCTACAACGAAAGGGGAGGCCCTCATAGTCCAACAGTTGCAACCAAGGTTTGTCCAACACCATCAAAACCACATCACCATGGAGGGGTTTGGAAATATCCAAATCGAACAAAATACGGGCCATCGTAGTGTGCCCCAAATCACGAGATGTTGAGTCCACCTTGAGGAAATGCCTAATGGAGTTACCAATAGCTTCAAAATAGGACAACTCCCAAAACTGGAGAGGGAGATTCTGGAGATGGACCCGAACAGGTCTGATATTCAGTGGCTCAGTAAGTGGGTTGAAAGAGCGTGACCAAGGCCTAATGGACAGTGAATGGACACTCCACATCCATCCCCTATCCAACACATAGTCCCAATCAACAGCGGAGGAGAAAGTGACAAAGAAAAACCTTTGAGCACTTGGGTAGAGCTCAATCCGTCCTGAGACAATGGGCTTCCAAGAAATAGAAACCCACTCATGGAGATTTGGAAGGGAGGGCTACAGGCCATTAAATCTGCAAACCGTACCCTACCTCAAACAATACTCTTCATTTTCAGCAACTTCAGGACCATAGACAACCACAGGGGAAGCTCGAGCACAAGGTAGAGGACGAAGCTTAGAGGGAGCAGGAGCAGACCGAGTGCCAACCTTAGAAACCGCCTCAAAGAAGGACTTTCGACCCACAAGGGCACCAAAGGAAGGAGAAAACAGCACCAAGGGGACAAAGGGGACAACAGTACCCACACCAGGTAGAGCGTTGACCACACCATCCCCCAACAAGGAAGGAGCCCCAATAGCACAACCCCCATCACTAGAAAATAGAGTAGTCGCAGCCCTATCCACAGAAGTCACATCCCGAAAGGCAACGCCAGACTTGCTCCCACAAAGCAAACTGGAAGGGGAAGAGCCGCCCACACCATCACCCACTGCAGAATTAGCCTGCGGCAACACCAGGGAGACCGGCAGAGGCTCGACCGATAGAGAACCGTCCGAAGAAGGAGTCGCGCTAGCCGCAAAAACAGGGGGCCGACCTCCACACCCGCAGAAGGCCGAAGGGAATGCTCGCCAGAACCAATTTGAAATTGCCCACTCGTTTGAATACCATTCTTTCTATTTTCTCATTTCTCGACCCTCCTTACTAGTGTTGCATTCTCTTTTATTTATTAATTTTTTTCTTGCTTATTTTATACAACTAGAATCCTATTTTGAGATGAGCTACACTATTTACCAAGTAGAGAACTAAAACAACTGCTTACCATTTCCATTTTTTAAAAATTTTACAATCAACTCTACCATTTTGTTCTTTATGTACAAAATCAACAATGGTGAATTCAATGCAAGCTAACAGTGGGAAAGACCTTGCATGGAAGCGTGGCAAAAAAAATGATGCCAAGGGCATGGTGACCTATATTTTTTGTGGTTTTTCTATGAAAGAAAAAATCGATAGGCTAAAATTCCACCTTGCTCAAAAACATAGATATGATGTAAAGGTGCTTCCTTAAATGCCTAATGAAATGAGAGAAATGGATGTGCTACTTAACAATTACAATGTGAAGAAAATAGAAAGGAAGAGGACAAGGGAAGTATTGGCAATGATGATGAGATTCAACCCAAAATCATCTACAAATTATTTTATTGTTGTATGTGTTGGGTATCCCCTTTCCTCCACTAATGGGTGTTCTAGTCATCTTCTTTCTTTGCCAAATTTCTAATTTCCTCATAATTTTCTAGGGGCACAACCTTCACTTGAAAGTAACACTTGAAACAAAGAGAAACACCATGACGTTAAGCGATCAATAACAAAATTTTGGTACTACCTTCAATGTGGCAAACAACCATATTTAGAAGGGTTGGTAAGTACATTGATAGTTGTTGGTTAAGAATTTTAGACTTCAAAAACTAAGGATTTTAGTGGCCCATTGCTAGAAGAAGTCATTAAAATAAAAACTTTGTAGTTCATAATTAAAGGAAAATATAGCAAAGATTGGGTTGCAATATTTTATCAACTGGATGGACAAATGGGAAGAACAATTGAGTTTTAGGTGGATTCAAATGGCACATTGATATTCTTTAAGTCCACAAATGCCTCACACAAAGTCAAAAATGTTGACACTTTGTGCAATTTGTTGGAGGGAGTAATATAAGAGGTTGGGGTTTAGAGTATTGTCCAAATTGTCATGGATAACACAACAAATGTAGTTGTAAGGAGACTCCTTCAAGAGAGGCATCCCACTATTTGTTGAAGTCCTTGTGCTACACATTACTTGAATTTGGTGTCTGACTATATTGAGAAGATTGAATAGATCAAAAGTGTGGTTGAAGATGACAGAAAAATAAGTTTATCTACAAGCATAATTGAATATTTAGTTTGATAAGAGAGCTTACGAATGACAAGAAGCTTGTGTGATCAAAAGCGACAAGATTTGCCACCTTAGTTTGCAGAGCATTGTAGCCTCAATTCTTCTCTCAAATAGACATTTGTGAGTGATGTCTAGATGGACTCTCCATATTGAAAAAAATAAAGGGGAGAAAGCCACCAAAACTATTTTTGATAAAGTGTTTAAGTAACAATTACAAAAAATTATTTATTTGTTCGTTTTTTTTTTTTTTTTTTTTTTTTTTTCTAATAATTTAAAAAGTATTTTTCAATTGTTTAAGTGATTGAGCAATGGTCAAAGTTATATGTTTGGTGGATTAGGTCCATTTTATTTCTACAAGACCATGGATAGAGTCCAAAAAGTTATTCTACATTATTATGCTAGTAACCAGGAAAAAAATCATTTGACACATCATTGCTTGTAGATGGACAAACCAACTCCACCAACCAATCACTTAACATATTGCAAAACTTAGAATTTTACTTTTCTAATATGTTTAAGGTTGATAAAGAGGTCATGGTAGGCCTCACTCCATGCATAAGGAGGATGTCAACAAATGAAGACAAAATTCTTGATGAGTTAAGAGGTGTACAAGGGTGCAAAGGCAAGGCTCTTTTCTTTAGCTCAAACTATCATGAGGAGAAACCAATAATCAACTAAAAAAAGAAATGCTGATTTTTCGACTTAATACTAAAAAATGTAAAGTTAAAAGTTTTTAAGTACTTAACTTTTCAATCAACTTGTATTTTTTGAAATGTTTTCTTTGTAGACTTTTTATAGAAGCTGTATAGTATTGGCACACCAAATCTTCCAAGAAAAGCTCTTTGTGTTCTATCTCAATCTTTCAAACAAGTTAATTTAAGAATTATTCACACCAAGAAAAGAAACAAGTTGACTTAAAAGTGCTTCAATGACATTGTCTTCATCCAATACAACCTTCTCCTTCAAACCAAAAAGGTGGAATCAACTTGGATGAAATTGAGTCATTTAATTATTAAATTTCGAAAGAAACAAATGATGACCTCATGATCACAAAATGATCCAATTGAATTGGTGTTAGTAGAGGTGGAGGGTGATACATTAAAGGAAGACATACATATTTGAGGAGACAATCACTCATGTTGATATCGACTTCTCTTCTAGTTCTAGGCTCAGAAGTTACAATTGGAAGGGGGAGAGGAACATTTAAATTGTATTTGGTTATTTATGACACATTCATTGATTAAACATAACATAATGTATTGTTTGCCTTTGAAACTTCAAATTCTAAGCATTTGTCTGTAACATTTGAATTAAGACAAATTGATGATCAAAATAGACTACGTTCTTCAAATGCATTATTTTTTTTTGTGTAATTATGTTTTTTCTGCTTTTTTGCTGGTCCCAAATCCCAAGTCCAATTTCTCAGTTTGTACTAGTCTAAGTTTTCCAAGTATGTTTTCAAATATGTCCAACTCTATTTCTAGTTTTTATTTTGTCTTTTTTCATAATGTTTTTATTATCCAATGCTTCTGTAATCCACCGAGGACAATCAAAAGATGTAATCAGCATCCCAAGCCATGCCCAACCATTTTTAGATGGTTGTCATTTCTAGGACATTTCTGAACCAGCATGGAATATTGGTGGCAGACTAGGGACATTTTTTAACACATCCCCAGAATGTGATGAGTATGGTGGTGGCCAAAATAACCCTCGAGACAAGTCCCCTTGTATCCAGGAATATTAATAGACACATCAAACAAGTTCATGAGGATTAATGTCAGGTTGAGTGTCATTTCTGGTTTTGAACTAGCATTGGATATTGGGGGCACAAGTCCCTCGTATCCAAGAATATTAATGGACACATCAAACAAGTTCACGAGGATTAATGTCTGGTTGAGTGTCATTTCTGGTTTTGAACTAGCATTGGATATTGGGGGCAGCCTGGGGACATTCTTTTAACACATCCCCGAAATGTGATGAGTATGGGGATGGCCAAAAAACCCTCAGGACAAGTCCCCAAATATCCATGAATTTTACAGAGTAGGGGTCACATAGATCTTTTAAAAAGAAAATTTGAATTTTACAATTAGAAATCCTTTTGTAAGTTATACCATATACCATATTCTATCGTATGTATATAATGTTACTCTTCAAGAAGTTAACGAGCTGTGTTAGCGCATTTTTCTCCTATTGGTGATATTTCTATATGGTGAAGCCAATTCTTAAATTTCCGTGTTAGCTCTTCCATACACAAAACAGCAATCATAATCACGGGATGCTAATAGTTGTTTAAATATCCATAATTATGAAGAAAACACTTCAAATGGCATACGAAAGTAATTATGTTCATAGCTTTTAAATTCAACATAACCACACACCCACGCTGGTTTTGAATTTTATTAACTATTTTCAATGCCTTACATACAGCTAAGTAACTTGTTAGAAATTATTAACTCCAATAATAAAGGGTCGGTCTAAATTAGAAGCCAAAAATAACTTTTAAAATTTAAAATTCAACAAGACCACACACTCCCCACTGGTTTTAACTTTTATCAACTCTGTTTACTGCATCACATAAAGTCAACTTAGAAAATATGAACTTAAATAATAAAGGGTCGGTATAATTAGAAGCCAAAAATATAATGATGACATTTAGGACCTCTCAAAGGCATTACTCAGTTACACAAATTAACATATACTTTGACTTTGTTGTATAAGTATCATCGGCGTTGCTCTTTACCATTGCTATCCCCGATCACCTATCTCCTGAAACTCTTTATAAGTGCAAAAGAGTCCAGCCAACATGTGGAAGTTAATATTTCTCTGAGTTTTATTAACAAACTTAACCCAGTTCGATAAATTTAGTTTCTTCAAAAGGGATGAGCTTAGCTAAGGCAAATGCCAAGGTTACTTGGTATACACAGAATAATTTAGCTTTTGAATGGGAAACAAAATTACTTCTAGTAATTCATAATCTTTCCCCTTTCATTGTAGAAGCATTTTATAACATTTGCAGTAGATACTTCTTTATTGTGTATATTGGGATAGTGGTATGCTTCTAGATAATTCTTCCTGGATGAAATCAAGCAATATAGAAAATTATTGGGAAATTTTTGAAGAGAAAAGTGCTTCCGATTTCATGACAACAGTTTCTTAAAGCAAGACTACAAAGGATAATTTTTTTATTCTGCACCATTTATACAATAAACCCATAAGTTTCCACAAAGATTAGTAATGTCCTGGTTCTGTCGGAATGGTATGATAAATCCTCACTTTGAAATCAGAACTTCCAGTAAAACAGGTTGACAAAACGCAGTCCTGTCAAACTTGGCCCCCGATCTTTTCATTTACTTTATGAGCAGGAAGTAATTCAGTGTTCATTTCCCCTTAGTCATAATAGCTAAGTCACTCTCAATGATAATCAAATCTATTGTCAAAAGAATCAGCAAAAAATGCAAATGCTACATTGTGAGGCATGCTAATTATCATACCAATCTGTGTTGAAAACAGTAGACTTAACCTTCAAGCCCCGGCATAATCATGGCCTAAAGGAACAAAAGCTCTAAAAATTGACAATAATACTCGGAAACAAAATCTAAATCCTCTATATAATCAATTCTTCCACTTAGTGCCTCCACTCAAGGGCTGAGACATAAGTCCATGGATTCTTTCCTACTATCCACAGCTCCTGCTTTCGTATGGAATAAGATGTGCTACAGATTGCAACAAGCAGCATTTCTAGAAGAAGATCAATTATAGATCAAGAATTTCCAAATGAAAGTGGCATGCATCTCTCAAAGCTCATCCTTGAAGCTAACATCATTTATAATGATAGGAGATTTTGGCCGAAAATGTTCATCCGTGTCCACCTCTTCTATTTCCTGTGCATATAACCATCATTATTATAAGATACTATGTCAATCAACAAAAGATATTACATCAATTGGCAAAGAATGCTTTAAATTTCTATATGTTGGCTTGTGGTATTGAGCATAAAGCATGTCTTGATATTTGGTCTGTAAGAAAAATGCTCAAATATAATGGATACACAAAAGAGGAAATAGCTCTGAAACTAATGTGCAATTCTAGTATAATGCAACAATTCTTTATTATGTTGTTAGCATTAAAAAAGGCCAAGAAGATAAAGTTCTTCCTTGTACAACAATCTAACAATCGGCAAAGATATGCTTTGTGACTCCTGAGGAAACAGAATACTTTTCTCATTTTATCAATAAAGTGCTTTTTACTTAGCAAAAACAATGTATCCACAATAATAAGCAGAGAAGACAATATCATACATCAGAAGAAATCAATATATTTAAGGTTTGTTAAATAATTCAGTACCCAAACACTACAGTACCCAAAAACTAGTTCCTCGATTTGTGTCCTTTGCATTGGGCAAAAAATTTAAATTGAACGTGACAAAAAGAAAAAGAGGTCAGTTGGAGAAAAATATATAAAATAACTACTAAGATATACAACAGACAAGCAATGGCATGAGCTATATGATTAATCGAAGAAAGCAATTGAGCGATTCAATTAATCATGGAAGCATCAATAAATACAGAGAAAGGTTGGTAGATAACCAACTTGATCGGGCATACCCGATCAACTAAACATAACTATATAATTAGTTATGTATTATTATTAAAGAAAAAAATATATTATTATTAATGATGTAATAAAAATCTATTCTAACACCCCCCCTTATTGCATCATATGCCCAAGAGACCAAAGCATGAAAGTTCAGAAAGCCTCGAACTTTACAGCTGCAAGTGATTTGGTAAACATGTCTGCACGCTGCTCTTGAGTCAGACAAAACAAGAGCTGTATATTTTGTTGCTGAACAAGCTCACGAATGTAATGGCACTGAACCTCAATATGCTTGGTACGCTCATGAAAGATTGGATTGCGAACAAGCTTCAGCACACTCTGATTGTCGCAGAACAAAGTGGTAGGACCTGTATCAGGAACCCCCATACCTGTCAAAATGCAATGTAACCATATCGCCTCATAGACAGCCCCCCCCCGTGGCATGATATTCTGCCTCTGTGGAAGAGTGAGCAACAACAGTTTGCTTTTTGCTCCCCCCAAGAATTCGGACTAGATCCCAAAAAGAAAATGAAGCTTGAAGTAGGCTTCCTATCATCCACTGAACTTGCATAGACCGTATCTGTGTATCCATACAATGAAAAATCTGCATTCTACTTATATTCCAGGCCATATGACACCGTTCCACGGATGTACCTCAAAACCCTCTTTGCTGCCTTCCAATGAACAACCTTAGGTTCCTGCATAAACCTAGAAAGATAAGTGACAACAAAACTGATATTCGGCCTGGTATAGGTCAGGTAGATGAGACTCCCAATCAACTGGTGATGGATCGTGGCGGGAAAATTGCAAACTAGTCTCCATGGGGGTCGACGTAGGTTTGTAATCTTCCATGTGGAATCTCTTGAGCAGTGCCTTGGCATACTTCATCTAAGAAACATATATCTGATTCTTCTTTTGCCACACTTCAAGTCCAAGACAATAATGCAAGAGCTCGAGATTTGTCATGTCAAACGATCTTTTGAGATCATTCTTTGTTGCATCAATCATCTGCGGAGAACTCACTGTGATGACCAAATCGTCGACATAAACAACCAGAATGACAATCTCCCCCCCCCCTTTGCTCTTTGAGGTAGAGATTGGGATCATATGGATTCCTGATGAATCCATGGTTAAGGAGATGCTCATCGATCTTGATATACAAGGCCAAAGAAGCCTGTTTAAGACCGTAGAGGGATTTAATGAGTCTGCAGACTTTGTGTTGCTGCCCAGGTGCAATGTATCCCTCTGGTTGAGTCATATAGACTTCCTCCCTGAGATCTCCATTAATCAAGGCGCTCTTGACATCCATTTGGTGAACCTTCCACCCAAACTGTGCAGCCATAGCCAACACCATACGGATAGTCTTGATCTTTGTTGTAGGGGAAAAAGTTTTATCATAGTCAATGCCTTCCTTCTGTGGAAGATGAAGCCTTATACTTGTCAATGCTACCATATGCCTTGTATTTGATCTAGAAAACCCATTTGCAGCCAATAGCTTTCTTCCTTGGTGGAAGATCAACAAGTTCCCATGTATTGTTCCTCAGACGTGCTTGATATTCAACATCCATAACATCTTTCCAAGGTGGTGACTCAAGAGCTTGTTGCACTGTTTCAGGTTCAGAACTCTGCATAATTGTACACATAAGGGCCATATTCACTTCTTCACAAGACTTGCTACGAGTCTTAGGCCCACGAAAAGATGTATCAACAACTACATCATCTTTTGCATCCTTAATGGTGGTATAATACCACTTAGGAATCTTCTTGCATACATAAGATGAAGATGGAGTGAGAGGAGAAAACTCGTCCAATGGAAACAAAATGTCATCTAGAGTGCCTCCATCAACATCCTTTTCTTCAGCAACCTCCTACTCTCCTACAATTTCCTCATCAGTAGGTTCAAGCAACTATGGTGCTTGGGAACATACAATTGATGAAGAGGAAGAGGAACTGCTGCCAAATTCCTCATCAAAGACTACATTCCTACTAATGTACACCTTCTTTGTGACTGTATCCATAAGCCGATATCCCTTGGCTTCTAAACTACATCCAAGAAAGATGCACTTGATAGACTTATCATCCAATTTTGCTCTCTGAACCTTGGGGACATGCGCGAAGGTTGTACATCCAAACACTCTGAAATGTGAAATAGAGGGCTTTTTTAGAGTCCAAGCTTCTCCTGGTGTGATATTATCAAGCACTTTGGTGGGTGCTCAATTCAAAAAATACACTGTAGTGTGAACTACTTCAGCCCAGAATGCACTACTTCAGCCCAGAATGCAGGAGGACGATCTGCATCCTTCAACATGCATCACACCATTTCAACAATAGTACGATTACGCCTCTCAGCAACACCATTTTGTTGTGGCTATGTGCAATGGTCAACTGTCTCTGTATGCCATGTTTCTGCAACTAAGCTCCAAATTCTTTACTTGTGAACTCCCCCCCTCAATCTGAGTGAAGGGCTCTAAGAGACTGACCAGATGACCGTTTTGCAAGAGCTCTAAACTCCTTGAATTTCTCCAATGACTCATGCTTGTGAATCAAACAATAGACCCACATTTTTCTTGTATAATCATCCACAAAGAGTAGAAAATACTGGGCATTCTAATGACTGCAAGGCATAGGTCCACAAAGATCGATGTGAACCAATTCTAAGGGACTAGAGGCTCGGTTTTCTGCAATAGGAAAAGGAGCCCTATGTTGCTTCCCTACAAGACAATGTGAGCAAATAACTTCTGATTTTTGAATGGGAGGAAGTTGTCTTACCATATTTCTCTTACTCAATGCACAAAGATAACCAATACTGAGGTAGCCAAACCTTCTATGCCAGAGAGTTGTGGATATGTTGGTTTTGACTACAAGGGCTTGATCTTTATGTGCAACATCAATCAACTGAAACATCTTGCCTGCCCTTGAAGCACAACCTACAACTGCCCCATTGTGAGTTTTGTCTTTGATAAGACAAAGTTTCTCACCATTGAGTTGATCAAATTCAACTTGCAAATTGTGCTCAAGTAATTGACTTACTAAAAGTAGGTTCTTAGTCAACCCTAGAACATATAGAACCTTTGTAAGTCGGCATGTATGAGTTCTCAATGGAAGTGAAATCTCACCAATTCCTTGAACTTTATATGAGGTGTCATCACGCAATGAAACATGCCCATAGGAGGTGGATGGCGTTAAGGAACAAAACCATTTTTGTTCCCCTGTTATATGCCTAGATGCACAAGAATCAACATACCAAATTGAATTGTTAGAAGTGGCAGCCTTTGTTTCTACAGCATACAAAAAATCTTCATCTGAATTACATGCAACATTTCCTTGTTGTTTGTTGGGATTTTTCTGCCATTGTGGATTTTTCTTCTTATCCCCTTGGAAAGATTTATGTGGCTTTTTGCTACTGGATTCACTATCGGCATAGGAGTTATACCAGCGTTTTTTGAGTTCATGACCCTTTTTACCACAAATGAGGCATTTCTTTTTCTTGTTGGAAGAGTTGTCTTGGCTTTGACTTGACTGTCCTGATGGACCACTTCGACGATCAAGTTGTTTTTCCTTTTCTTTTGCTGCAAGGGCCTGATTGTCTTGATTGTCGGTCTCACCAAACATTGCTTCTTCCTGTTGAAGCAAGTTGACTAGTTCTTCAAATGAGGGTGTTTTATGTGACACATTTAAACATGTAACAAACACACTAAATGAAGGGGGACAATGCTCTCAGGAAAATTGGTACAAGAGAGTCATCTGTGACTTCTTCCCCTAACGCTTGAAGTGCAGTTCTCAGTTCAACAACTCTTCTAAAGAAAGATTCTACCTTTTCACCATTTTCCATTTTGAGACAATGTAACTGATGCTGCAGATGAAGGATTTGGTTTTTGTTTTTAGCGTCATAGACAGTTTTGAGGTGGTCCCAGGCATCTTTTGCAGAGGTTGCAGTGCAAATGTGAGGTTGAACCTCATCTGACACACTAAAAAGGAAGATTAACTTGGATTTTTGGTTGGCCTTATCAAACTTATTTTTCTCATCACCAATTGTTGTTGGTTTGGTTTTATTTCCCGAGACAATTTCCCAAAGGTCTTCAAACTCTAATTGCTTTTGGACTTTGATTTTCCATGCAGCATAGTTTTCACCCTTCAAGAGTTGGGAATCGGGCAGGAGAAATTTAGGACCACTAGAAGCCATTTTGAGTTTAATCAGAATTGCCCTTATGACCCCTATCTAACACAGAACTTCTATATTTTTTTATCTTTCAAAAAACAAAATCTTCAAATGCTTTGAAATTTGAATTGTAAATGCAAAGACAACAATACGTTTACTGCATAAAAACAAAAAACTAAGATGTTTGCACCCTTTTTTCATGCACTCCTTTTCACAGCTCGTTTAGGCTGCCGCTATTTGATGAAATGTTGTCACTATTGAAGCAACGCAACAAACATGTCCAAGCGATGCTTTCACACGTGACTCAGCAACCACGTTTTCTAGATGCAATCTTCATCCGCGATGCTTTTATTTCTTCATGCGCTCAGATGCCTAAGGTTTCACACACTCAAATGCCGGTTTGTTTCACGCATTAAGATTTTATTACCGTCTCTCCATTTTTGACGACACCTCTTGCAGAATGAATTTGGCAAAGCCTTGACGTCTCTTGCAAATTAAAATCGTCTCCACGTAACTCCTATCTATACAACTACAAATAGAAGCCTCCCGTAAATGTTCTTCCGGATAGAATGCTTCGACGACTTATAACAGTGTTCGTTCTTCCAGAGGAATCGATGCAAGACTTTCTCCACAATCAATCGGGCTTTCAAAAAATGTCAGAACATGAAAATGTTACTCTGTGTGATCTCCTACAAGCAACGACAATCTCCTGCAATGCCACGACCATCTCCAGGGGTCCAAGTTTGGCTTGACGTCTTTCCGCACCTTCAAAATAAAGTAAAAAGCCTCGACACTTCTCAAAAAAAAAACGTCTTATGGCAATCGTTCTTCCAACAAAAAAACAGAGCACAACTTTCTCAATAGACAACAATCCTCTCTTCAACGTGAGTGTCTCTGGAACTTATTTTCAACTACCCTGATGTAGCACACAAGCTCAAGATGTAGATTGCTCTGATACCATCATGAATCAAAGAGAGCAATTCAGCGATTCAATTAATCATGGAAGTGTCAATAAATACAGTGAAAGGTTGGTAGATGACCAACCTAATTGGGCATACCCGATCAACTAAACATAACTATATAATTAGTTATGTATTATTATTAATGATGTCATAAAAATCTATTCTAACACTATAAGGGATGAAAAGTCCGTAAAAAAGAGCATATTTTGTCCTCAATAAATGAGAGAAAGATTTTTATTTTTTATTTTCTCCTCTAGGAGAGGTACTAATACTTTGTTTAATTCAAATTCACAGAAGTGATAGTTCTGATTTGACCACACAAGTAACATGGATCCACACATGCACTCCAAAGAAAGTACAGAAAGAACTGCAAAAAAAATTACTGTTCCCCAATGCCTCCAGCACCATATTAGAAGTATATTGCTCATTTAGACTTGAGACGTGGTAGATATTGCTAAAATTTTCATAGTTAGTAGAGTTATTAAATAAATATGAAGGGTCGTTAGAGTTGAATAGATTGGTTAGATACTGAATGTGTGGTAGTGATGCTTAAAAGCAACCAGATTATAACAAAGATGCCTCATTTTTGCCTGCATCCTTATATTACTTGTTAAAGACCTGTCCTTCCTTTTTTTGTTGATTTCTCCCCTATTATCTAATTGAATATATAAATTTGATCTGTTCAACATTATATACCAAGGGTAACATATGAAAAAATCCATTAGGTGCCATTGAGACGTCAATAATAGACATAACATTCAATTTCTAGGCAGCCACGTACTTTTCATTTCACCCTTTTTGCTAAACAATGCCAAATCTAGTTGCTGCAATTCCATATCACTTAATTAATAACTAAACCAACGTATTCTCACTTGTTTGCCACCTTAGTTGCTCAAGAGATGGATCAAAATATTGGTCTCAAATCAACATGTTTTTGAGTTCTGCTTCTAAATGTGAAAGTGATTTTTATTTAGAATTCACAACCAATATTTTAATCAAGTATTTATGACAATCATATATGATTCAAGACATTGTTTCACTGGTTGCAAAGATTCTAAGCTCTCAAGCGACAGGGAATAACTTCGACAACTAAATAAATTTGTCTCATTTGTTCATAATACTAATTTATGCAAGAGAACGTGCTATTTTTTCATACAGATTAGTTGCACCATGATAGATGTCCTATCCACATCAAATAAACTAAATGATGTAGGATACCATATCAGATAACTTATTAAACACTAGATATATAGCAGCCTTGGTCCATTGACCCACAAGTTAGATTTACTCTAGAGCAAGTTCAAAAGGATAAGAATTTCAACAAAACAAAAACATCAGATTTAACACATGCTACATCCTGTAAACCAGAGTAAACAAATAATTATGTGTTTTTAACATTATGCTTAAACATGCATGCTACATAGTAGAAATCAAATACATTATTACCATGCATGCAGGTTCAAATTAGCTGACAGTATTTTAAAGTGAAAAAAGCAAATTGTTTTAAGGCTCTAGTTTTCCATTCTTCTCAATTTCCCATGCCTCGAGCTCTCATAGGTTTTCACCTGAACATGTAGGAGTCTGTTGTCTCCTCAGTTTAGGAGAGGAGAGTGAGTTATGATGGATTGGAGACTCCGCACCTCTGGCACCTAGCATGGCTTCCCTCATGCCTACTACTTGGGCAGAGCTTGTGTTCAATGCTCCATGTATGTTTCCATTGATGTTCACAGTGTAGCACAACAGTTTTCTGCTTAAAAACTTGAGAATGGAGAGGCTTCTCCAGCTCTTGCATGGTGATTTTCTAATTATGTTAATGGTCACCTCCATGAAGGTTCAGTTCTTCCATGTCAGAATCTATGGATTTGTGTGGGTTATTGACCATGAAAGTCCAGCTACATGTGTTATTTGATAAAAGGTTTGTGTTCTAGCAGCATCTGGCCTGTTTCCCGAAAATGGATTTGGTTTGGAGTTAGCTTTTGTTGTATTTGAAGTTTCTGTAATGACTTGCTGGATCAAAGTTAGCTGTTGTTGGTGTTAGGAATTCCAAGCAATAAATGCTAATTCCTACATAACCTTTCCAAGAGAAATTATGCTAAAAATAGTATCTAGAATCCATAATGCAAAACAATAACAAAGCATGCACAAAGATAACACTAGATGTACTCTGGGAAAACCCTTTCGGAAAAAAACTCAGTCTTCTAAGTACCACAAAACTCAATGTATTATTTCAAGAATGGAATTACAATACATTCACAAAGTTTCGCCATACAAGACTTCAATAGCAATAAGTAACTCAATTGTACTCCTCCACGTGATCGAGTAAATGAGGATCATCTAGCCACACATCCCACTCCATGTTTTGTTGGAAATATTGTCATTGATGTCAAAGAGGCATGGATAATTTTGTCATTGATGCCAAAGAATGCAAGAATAAAGAATTGGAAATTGTTCTCATTGATGTCAAAGGAATTTGAAGGCCAAGAGAGATCGTTGAGGAAGGAAGTGAATTGTCGTATCCACATCAAGATCAGTTGAATGTGTTTATGAGCAGCTCTCTATGAAGTCACCGCCCTCACAAAGGGAAATACAAATTTAATTTTATCTATTTCTAAGGGCCGACTCTTAGATTCCTAGTGCCCCCAAGTGGCGACTTAAAAAAATTAAATTAAATTATTTTCTTATGAAGGGGGCCGACCCCCTTATTGGAGCGCCCCATTCTGGGGATTTAAATTTGAAAATAAAATATATATATAGAGACCGACCCCTCTTGGAAGGATCACCCCTCTTGGGAGAGTCACCTCCTTTGGGTGAAGGGGCATGTTTGATAAGGTATAAAGAAAAGCAAAATAGAGGTGTGAGATGTAAGTAAGCATTGAATATTATTTGAATATTGAGCAGATTTAAAGCAGACCAAAAGGGCAGAAAGAATGAAGAATATATGCAGATATATATGAGATATGTGTGCAAATTTATTCAAAGAACATGAGCAGATTTTATGAAGAGTTTATAATCAGATTTATGGAGGATTTTTTATCATATGTATAAAGATTTTATGAGCAGATCTGAGTTTACTACAGCAGACATTAAGGCAGAAATATATGTGAAGAAGTAGAGATCAGATTTGTGAAGGAAGGACAGTGCATCAGTTTTATCATTTAAAGTCAGATTTGTGAAGCAAAGTGTATCTACATTGAGATCTTGTGAAGACAAATCATCCATTGAAAGGTTTATAGGTTGGCGCTTATCAAAATAAACAATTGGTATTGTAATGTCCCCCATTTAGCCAGTCATTGATATATGTGTCGTTAGCCTATTTTCTCATGGTCCCATAGGCTAACCAAGACACAAAAGGGATCCGAGGGATGTTTGGCCTAGGCAATTTACTTCTAATCCAAGATATTTATTATTTAACTTTAGTTATAAAATTAAATTAAAATATTTAACTTTATCGTTATTTAATAACTTCAGTGGGACTATAAAGTTAAGTGTTAAAAGTATTAAATGTCCCCTTTCTTTAAAAAGGTACATGGGCAACTTAATGAGGAGATTATAATATTAAAATAAAAGTGATTTGTATTATCCCACATTGTCTGCGAGTTGGATTAGCTTCTTGGAGAAATGGATAAATAGAGGCTGTGAGAGTTTTTTTTTAGTATGCTTGGATATGATTAATATTATGCTGTTGGATTTCTTGGAAATCTGATTTATTGGGCTATGAGGACGAAATCCCTCTTTGCCAACATTCTCTTCGCTGTTGGAAGATACAATCAGGAGGATTATGGGGTGTTTTCATCCAGGAAACACAATGGGCTTCATTGGCGAGTTTGCATAGAGTTTTCACAAGAGTTTGAAGTGCAGATCATAAGTTGGTAGATTTTGCTACAGTTGCCGTGAATAGTGATTTCGCTACATTACCCGTGAATAGTGATTTTGCTACAATTGCCGTGAATAGTGATTTCGCTATAGTAGCCATGAATAGTGATTTTGCCACAGTACCCGTGAAAAGTGAAATTGCTACAGTACCACCGAGATTCGAAGGGAATTAAGAGTCACACTTCTTGTTGTGCGTGGGCTTTGTGGAGTTTGATATGTTGCTGTTATGCCTCAATTCCCAGGTCTGAAATCACTTTAAAAATTTGCTCTTGAAATATCAATAATTTATTGAAGTATTGAATGCTGCTATTAAATGAGTTATTTGTATGCTTTCTTGCAAAATGTTATATTTCGCATTATTGTATCATGAATGGCATGTGGGAAGTTCAAACAAACAAATCAAGATAAAACACAAACATTGAACCTTCATACAGCAGTTGGGTATTTTAAAAAATATATATTCGGGGGAACCATTACAGGTATCTCTTGCTGAGTTGGTGCTCAGTTGTGGGGATTGATGTCTCCAATGGGTTGGTGCCCACAAATTCTCTAAGTGGGGATTGGTGTCTCCAATGTGTTGGTGCCTACAAAAGAATTTTGTAAGAGAAGTAGGTTGGTGCCTATGTAATGTCCCCAATTTTGCCCTACGCCCTTCATTTTGATTTAGCCTATTTCCGGAAATCCGTAGGCTACTCAGATGTGCAAATTAGGGTTTCCTATTTTATAGGGGTGCTAAAGAAGGTTTGCATGAATAAAGATTGTGGATTCTTTCTGGGTTTTCAGAGAGCTTCGCAGTGGTATGACCTGCAAAGGCATTGGGCATCTTTTCAGAATTTACTATTTTTAGTAAATTTTATTTCTGGCAGTGCCATCTTGGGCAATAGCATCAGTAGTCAGCTCAGTTTCCATTTCGGGTAGTGCAGTTTGGAGCATAATTGGCTTTCAGCATTTTGAGGCCATTTTGGTGAAATAATATATTTCAAGGCATTAATGTTTTAATTTCAAGTTGACCCCTTGGCCTAGCTCATTAACTTTAAGTTGTGTTTAAAAGGTGGCCATGAAGGGGGACGCCTTCATGAAGGAAATATTAAACATTTAAATAAGTTTATTTATGCCTTGAAGTGGACGCCTTTTTAAGAGGGATTAAATATTTGTGAATTATAAAATATTGCAAAAAGGGAACTTTTGGCGTCCCATTCTTGAAGGAGTTTTGGGAATTTGTAAAGTCACCTCTTTTTCTATAAAAGAGAAGTCTTGCTCCAGCTTTTGACATCTTTGGAAAATGTTGTAAAGTTATGCTGCTGAATTAATTTCAGAATCCGGCTAATGGAGAGCTTAGCAATTCTACTCCATTCTTCGGGCCTGAAACTATGGTCTCCTAGATGGTTGATTGAGAGTGTGCTTCACCCAGAAGTGCACATTGAGCTTCAACGTGGAAGATTTTGATGTTATTTTCAGTTTTTTTGTTGCTGATGTTCATATAGCTGAAGTTGATTTTTGTGAGCAGCTTTTTGAATAAATTTAATCTTGTTATGGGTATCAATGCATTGTGATTCTAGATCAAAGGTGCCCCTTTCCACAAAAGACTGGAATTTAATTCAAAGTATTTTATTTTATCTTGCAAAAATTGCCCTTGTTAGGGCCGTACCTTCCTGTTTGCATTGGGAATTGCGCCAATAAATGAATGCTAAGTTTTTGGAGCTGTTTCTTCATCATGGCATGGGCGCCTATCCTCCAAAGGTTCATTGCACTTGGTTTCACGCAATTCGGAGGTAAATTGATTAAAATATAAGCATTTCATTGATTCACAGGTTGCTGATTTACAGTTTCAGTTTGCTGATTTTAATTATCAGACTTCAAAGAGATCAGATTTTAGCTTCCTTTTCAATGTTTAAGAGCTTTCTAGATTGAGATAATCATTCTTCACATTGTGGCTTTGTCTATCATTGTAATACTCATAAATTGCAGATTATTGGATTGTAAGGTTGTGAATTAGTAGTACTAATCCAACCATATGTTATTACTGCATTTACTTGTAATTTCTAAAGCTAACATTAAGTACCCCTGGATGGTTTACCGCCAGTGTGGAGAATAAACTTGTATCTCTCATCTTACCCACTGTAAAGTGGAGAATTCCCACTCTTGAGTGGATGTCTGCCGCAGCAGACGAAGTGTTTAAATTGTAATCTTTTCCCCCCACTATTTGGTGGTAGTGAGGAAATTCTCTCATGGCTGGTTATTTGCCTATGTTCTTTCAATTCAGCAATTAGCACTCCACCATATGTTAGCACCTCACCTGTTAAAGGATCTTGAGTGCACATTCTTGGTGTTGAGTTTAATCTCTCTCTTTCAGTATAATCTTGTAATCTTGATTCAGTAGATCCTAGGGATCCTCTGACCATATGCCCGCCCCTCCTCCTTAAGTGGTTTTAGGGCACATTCTTGGTTAGAGTTCTTTCAAGCACGTTTTGGGTTATGCTAACCTTAATGGGTGCTTGGTTACATTGTAAATGTTTGGTTTAAAAATCAAAAGAATTGAGAGAGTATATTTCAGCCTACGAAAATCTATATATATAAGCAATATTTTTCTGTGGTTTTCTCCCACAAGGGTTTCCACATAAATCGTGTGTTCTTCATGTGTTCTTAATAGCTAGATCTTTGCATGTGTGTTATTGTTGTGCTTGACTAAGTTTTAAAGTACTAGTGTTGTGGTTGATTAAGGTTTGAAAAGTAAAAGATTGTTGTTATACCGATCACCACCCTTGCCCCCCCTCACCCACCTAAGTATAATTGAGTGCTCATCATGTTTCCTCTCCCCACATATGCACACACCCATACTACTACCATGGGCTTGCAATTACTGGCCAAGTTTGCACAAAACCACTAAGTGGTGTTACATAAATCATGAGCCCAAAACCATGTTCTCACTAAACCATGACCCCTAATAGTAAAGTATTTACCCAATCTACCGCCCACATTAAATACATGTATAATGTCCTCATACAACTTACATGTGTCCCCAAGAATGCTTACCTAATCTCGTATACGCACCAAGAGATTGCCACGACTAAATAAAAAAATATTACATTATTATACAAGGTGTACAACACACCTTTCCCAAAATTCTCTCAATAGTATATTGTGTAAGGGGCCAAAAAATAAACTCTTAACATCTAAGAGATGATCCCTTTAGCCACATTGCATTGTCTAAACTTCTTTGTGCTCATGAACTTCACCAAGCAACTGCAAAAACCAAAACTACACATCAATGCACACTAACTGCACATGAAGAGTAGTTATCTCTACAACGATGGTGACACTCTAATTGTCATATTGATCACAAATGTATCCTACTATAAACCAAAATATATACACCAACTCCAAAGACAAACTACAACAGACAATCACAAGTAGCTAGCAAGTACTCGCCTACATAGTTGGAATAATGACCACAGCTTGTCACACACACATTCAACTAACTGCACCACAAACCAAGGTAAACAAACCCGTCCTACTATCCACATATGTAGCCCATTCCACAATCCCAAGCCCTCACAAATACACCATCTTGCACAAAGTCTATCTCTATTGGTAACAAACACATAGACATGCAAAATAACCAAAAAACCTTTGTACTTCAGTCCAATGACACACATACCTCCCTAAGACTCCCACTACATGACCAATGTCTAGTTTGGTAAATCCAAAAGTCCACCAATAGCATTCCCATGGTTGGTGTGGCTCATGTCAATGAAACTATCTAGTATCAAGGAAAACACAATGATCTGAAAACTAGTACCAAATAGTTACAAAACTGAGCATATTTCCTCCAACATTTTCTTGCTCTCCCTCGTAGTTCTCTATTTTCACCAGATCACAATAGGACAAAGATTAAAGAGCTCCCATGCTATTACTACACAACAATGAAATGCAATAATAGTAAATGACCACAAATGGTGATTAGAATAGCTCAATACAACTCAACTTCAATTGATATCACATGAATCAAACCCCTAGAATAAACAAGAAACCATAGAGAAAATTTGTAAGAATAACAAATACAATGTCCTTCTGCCAACACCACAAAGTGCTCATGATGTGACAAGTAAGATCCTCACCTCTGAAACCCTAAATAGAAAATCCTTTATGACATCCAATCCTTCGACCCAAAGGTTGAACAAAATAACAATATATCAATAAATTAGCAATGATGTAAGTTTCTCAATTAAAGGAAGATCAAACTAACAACCATTCACATCACTAATATGCCAAAACCATCCCCTACACTCCTCAAAACATACTCATGCACATGAGGAGACGAAGGAAAATGACACCATACCAAGTACTACTCAAACATGTCCTCCAACACTGACATCTAGAGTTCAAGACTCATTCCCATGAGAAGATAGAGCACAAAACAAAATGCATCTAAGAAACTAGGTGAGCAATACCTATCAAATGATTAAAGCTAAATGGACCAAGAGCAAGGAATGAAATTGCTCAGTCCATGAACAATCTACTCATCAATTCCATGTTGAACTCATTTCCAATTGCAAGTGTAGGCTCCTCGATCTTTCTAATAAAACATTATCAAGAGTCATCATTCCAACACATGATCTCTAAAAACTAGAGATCTCCAACCTCACCCAAATCTGACTAGTAACAAGTGCTCAATCAATCATCTCACACTAAACTCCAACTGCAAAACTACAAGACCTAGGGGCTAGGAGTATCCAAGCAAAATGATCATTGCAGTCAACTAGTAGACTACCACAACTCAGAACCAAAGCTCCTACTATAAAATCAAAGAACTCATCATAATGTCATAATTTTGATCTCCTCAATAGAAGATCATCTAGCTCCAACAGATAGATCTTTTCCCAAGAGCACCCATATAATGTCAAATCTCCAACCAACAATCAAGGGTCCACCATATCACAATACTGCCCATCCTCTAAACCAAGTATTATCTATCAAACTAACAAATTTGTATCACTACCAAAACTCCCACTGGAAGTGATCCAATGCTACCCATGGCATCATGATAAACTTTTTCTAATTGAAGATAACCAATGGCCCTCGCATAATCCAAAAACTTAAATACAACATCATGGGCTCCAAAACAGAAAAACAAAATCACAATCTCCAAACAAGGAAGACAAATTGTCACCATTACTATGTCCTTGGATAAAAGTCCCACTAAACTATGATCTAAAGCATAGTTGGAAAACTTGCAGAATAATTGCAAAACTTGTGAGTACTCACATGTCAAAAACCTTCACAAGTTACTCAACCAAAAAAAAATTGATATTTTTTTGCAAAACATGTGGCGATTTTTGGTTAAAACTCATCAACTTGCTGAAAACTTGTGATTTTTTATGAAAAACTCGCTTGAGTGAAGATATAAATTCGTTTTTTCACCTAATGTTAAAAACCTTTAATGATTTTTGCGTTTCAAGCACACAATTGGCAATACTTTAGGGCACACAAACCGAAGGGGACTGAAGGGCTGCCCAAAGAATAAACAAACAAACAAACAAAAATATTAGAACATTTTTTATAAACAAAAAAGTCTTAATTACCTAATTTTGCCCTAGGTTTGTGTGGTTTCAAAGGCCTTAATTTGGGCTTGGTGGCAAGGGCATTGCCCCTTGACCCTACCCTATAACACAATAGGGAACATGTTAGCAGCACTATCCTTTAACTACATGAGATGCTGCCCCTCATCCCTACCCCAAAAACCCCACAAGGGATGTTGCCCCTCAACCTTATTGGACTCTCCACTCCCAAACCCCCACTAGTTATTGGGATCTATTGTCTCATAAGAAATTTGATTACAATGGGGGTGACAAGGAATTGTGATATAATTCTTGAGAGTGCTGACTTAGACATTATTATCGCACTTGTCAAAAATCTCTTTAGATGAGGCACCTTCTACATATGACATGGCTAGTGGAAGTGGCATTGTAACTCATTTAGAGCTCAAATTTATTTTTGGGTCTATGATATGTATTAAATTCTAATTTTGATTTATATATGATGGAAATCAATAATATGTTCTATAGATTCAATAATGTGTTTTTGAAGAATATTTTTCAAAATTTATGTATTTTCAAATGTTTGATAAATTTGCCAAATTACTCGATTTTTTGTGTTGTCAATTTTTTCCCCAAGTTTTTGCCGAGTCCCAAGTTTTTAAAAAAATTGGGCATGTCAAGTCATTACCAAGTCTAAGTTTTTCAATTATGATCTGCTTATCATGATTGCATAGTCCATGTCTTCCAAACCAAAAGACATCCAAAAACTTGTTTGCATCAAAATTATCTCTTCCCAAAAATACTTACAAAACTAGATCAAGTGGCACTAGAACTAATTTTTTACTAAGCTACTACATAGGGCTCGAAAAAATATGCACTTTCAAGAAAATTGTTGAGAGCTCATTCGGATACAAAATTCATGCTTCTCCCAAAATTCGCCTCCAATATGGATAAAACATTAGTGCATTGCCATGTGTCCAAGGGTTATACTAATCACCCACACATTATCACTTTTTCATAACTACTTTCTACATAATCCACCATTTTACCATATCTCTAGAAAAGGAGAGGCCCACTTAAAAAGTGTAAATCTTGATTTAATTAAAAAATCATAACCATATGTGGCGTTGCTTTTATTTACCCACCCCTATTTTTTACTTCATGTCGTATCCTTTAAAAGGACTCCATATGCAAAAAGACAAAATGTTAAACATTAAATATTTGTAACTCCCCTTTACATAACCACACTTTTCTAAAAAGTTAGGGCACAATTTTGGAAACATATTACCACACCTTCCCTTTACATGGCCACATCTTTGCAAGCTAGAAACATCATGCTCACTCCTACCATAGCTTTCTCCTCATACTCTTCTCAAAACACTCCACCAATATGTACGCATTGCAAACATTTTAAAATTCCTCAATAGTCTCTCAACACTACAAATACAACCTTTGCACTATGGACACTCCTCG
The DNA here is from genome assembly GCA_007115665.2 of Sequoiadendron giganteum. NCBI lineage: Eukaryota > Viridiplantae > Streptophyta > Pinopsida > Cupressales > Cupressaceae > Sequoiadendron > Sequoiadendron giganteum. Next base: position 442,520,858 of record CM021106.1, on the reverse strand, counting down.
TAGCCATAACAGAAATGTTGCCTATGCACAACAAACACAACTACAGTCTCTACCCATCAAATCTGGAAGGCACAACAAGATACAATGCGCAAAGGTGGCTGGAGCACTACATGTGGTGGTCAGAAAACATTGATTTGCAACCTTCATAAGTCAATACTTTCTTCCTCTATAAACTCACTGCTAATTAAAATGGTACTCTTGCAATAGAAAACCATAAAATGTAGCATTGACAATCATAACCAAACCAAAACACAATCAAATCTAGTTGAATAGTCACACATAGCCTATCAATCATGCAACAAGATGCCATGATAGCAATACTCCAAAGTTATGATGTGGTTGGTAAATCAAGTCATATCAAAAAAAGCTAGCACGTTGTGAGTCTTCCAACAAGAGAGTGTTGGGAAGAAAAATCTCGAGACTTGAATTAGTTTTAGACAAGTTGTCAAATTTGAAGTTATCTCCAAGAAGCTTGCAAATAGAGCATCAACTATGAGGTAGTTTGTAGGAGTGGTTGTGGATAGACCACCGAGTTTAAGGCAATTTACATCAATCCAAGATGCCTCTACTTAGAGCACAAGGTGCTATTAATGTTGCTAGAAAGATATGAGAAATGTTTGAGATGATGAAGACAATGAAGATCCGCATGGATGCTTTGTGAAGACAACAAAAGAATCCCTAACCCTAGAGTTGATGAGAGTGATGAAGAACAAGAAGCTAGCCCTACCGAGCAATGTGAAAGCAAAAAAGAAGACAGGTAAGAAAGGATGTTGAAATCTATATCAAGTCTTGGGAAGAAAATTAGAGTGGATATTCCCAATTATTCTAATATTTCTCAAGAATTGATAGATTGCCATTGGACAATTGATTTAGAATATCTTGAGTATGAAGATATTGATGATCCAAATCAAGCAAGATTTGCAAAGACTAAGTTGAAGGATTGTGCTGCCATTTGGTTGAGACATTCGATTAAAAAGAAATAAAAAAGTTAGAGCTGGCAATTGGGAAATGGGATAGATGGTGAAGAAGCTAAAATCTAAGTTCATTCCTGCAAATTATCATTTCGAATTGTTAAAGGAATTGCACAACTTGAGGCAAAGGGATATGACTACGAAAGATTACACGATGGAATACTAAAAGCTAACAATCTGATCAAGATGTCATTAAAGAACAGAGAAGGTGACAAGTTACATCAATGGTTTGAGGGTATCAATTCAAGAAGAGTTAGTATGTTGAGTATCTAAACAGTGGAGGAGGTGTATCAATTGGCCCAAATGGTAGAAAAGAAATTGAACAAAAGACTTGAAGACAAACATAACCAACAAAGAGGAACAGAAGGAAGACTCCAAGGAGAAAGATCACAATGCAGCAAAAAGAGGACAAATGTGGAAGACTCTAAGAAGGATGATTCATACCACAGTCAAGAAGGAAGCAATAATCCTCACTACTATAACAGAGAAGGCAATAATTCTTATTGCAAAGAGAAGTATGACAATAATTCATACCACAATGTCAAAACTAATGGACACCAAAGAAGTAGAAAAAGATACAATAGAAGTGATAGAAGACCTTTTAGAGGAACTTGTTTTAAACGTGTAAGGCAGTTTGGCTCAAAAGAATGCTTTCAGACATGAAGATGCCACAAGCTGAGCCTTCCTCCCTATTATGCAACAATCATGGGGTGTTCAAACTTCCCAAGAATCCAGTCTTCCATGAGTGTACCAAACATGTAAAAACACATTGTCACTTCATCAAACAACTTGTAGAAGATGGATTTGTTTTGCTGCAGTATTGTCCAATAGAGGACCAAACTACAGGCATTCTTATCAAGTCTTTAGGTCCTGAAAAAATTATAAAATTTCAAGATAAGCTAGGTGTATTTAGTAAATTGACCATTAAGGGACAATGTTAAAGTAATTTCTATTTAGCAATGGTCAATTACTTATTAAAGATAGGCTAGCCATTTTGGCTTTAGCATATACTTTATGTTTTATTTCCTTTTAGTGTGTTTTTATTTATCTCACATTCATAATGTGGTTTGTCATCCTTCTTTGTAGTCCCATACAAAAATGTGTTTGCTTCTTATTTAATCAATGAATGTGTCGGTTATCTTTATGTACTCAATTTCCACGATAGAATTTGTAGAGCATATGATGGTACACACAGAGGTGAAGTCATTTGGAGAAGATGAATGACAAATATAAATAGAAGGCTGATGAGAAAAGAAGACGTTAGGAGTCTATAGTTGGAGATGAAATAATGGTGTATCTCAAAACAGAAAGATTTATATTTAAAACATACAATAACCTAAAAATGAAGTTTAGTCCTTGCAAAATTGTCAAAAGGTTTGATTCTTAACATATATTTAAAATTAGAGTTATTAGAAAGTTTGGTCAATGTTGCAAATTTGTATCAATATCATAAAGGAGAGGCAGGAGAATCAAATACCACAAAAAACAAAAAGAGGAGATTGAGGAGATTTTCGGCAATAGGATTTGCAAGAGCGCTAGAAAATATAGTATGAGCAATATTTAGTGAAGCGGAAAGGAAGACTTGATGAAGATCCTTCTTGGATTCTAAGGCTGAGGTGGACCATCTTGGTTTTCCTCTAGCCACTGGAAAGTGAGGGACTCACTTTTCATATTACCCTGAGGGTCTGATGCAAGAGCATCCTAGGGTGTAGAACAATCTTGCATCACCCAAAAATATTTTATTTTACTTTGTTTATTTATTTATAGGTCTTCAATATCAATCCAATTGTCATCCAAGCACTACAAATATATTTAAGAAGCTTCTCTCTCATTGAGAGATAACGGAATTTGGAGATTAATGGTGAATTTATTTTACTTTGTTTGTTTGTTTATAGGTCTTCAATATCATTCCAATCATCATCCAAGCACTACAAATATATTTAAGAAGCTTTGCTCTCATTGAGAGATAACGGAATTTGGAGATTAATAGTGAATTATATCACTATGCACAAGAGGCATTATTGGCCATGTGGAATTAAGAAGTGCTATATATAGGTTCTATCTATATTTTTATAGACAAATTTGTGGGTGTTTTATAATGGAATGATGCTTTATAGGGTTCATTTATTCAGAAGGATTTTCCCCATGTATATATTGTGTAATATTTTTTATTAAATAAGCTAGGTTAGGGCCCTAATCCCGAACAAGAACAACAAAACTGTCTAGCGCAACAACAACCAGACAAGAACAGCAAAATAGAAGAGACAACAAAACAAGAAACAACACTACATCTCCTCACCAAAACCACAGAGAACAAGCATCAACCTATTCCAAAAGAATCAAAACAAATAACCCTATCCAAGTACCACTATAATTTTAACCAGACCATACTATCATTATCCCAAAGATTATGATAAGGCAGGCAAAGCCTGTCATAAGTTCCCAAAAACCATATAACCATAAAAAAAAAGATTAATAGTATATAAACACAGTTCATAACTTCATATATTGTGTAATGTTTGAATCTATAAATCTTGTAATTCTCATTTTATTATCTTACAATTATTTGTAATGATCAATAACCTATCATTCCAATTTTTAGCACCATGAACTCCTTGAGTTACTTAACCTCTGATTTCAAGGCAACATTGTCTTCTATATCTTAAAGGCCTCTTCCTTCAAGTTTTTGGTCGCAACATCCAAAAGGTTCATGTCTACCTTTAGTGTTCTTACCCTGAATCTGGTTTCAAATATCTAAAAATCGGCTATCTCAACATCATATGCTGCTTTCCCCTTAGGAGTAGTTGTTTCTAGAATAGATTACATACTCTGTGATTAATCGCCAAGTGGCCAAGTACTCTCCCATTTTTTGCTTGGGCAAGTACTCTCTGCTTAGGATGCAAAAAAAAAATTGCCATTTTTTTCAAAAAACTCACGGAAAACCCTCAAAGTACTCGCGGAAAACCCTGGAACAAATGAAACGTGCTTTTCATGCACTTGTTTTCACGCAATTTCAATGCGTTTTTGGTGTGTTTTGGATGTGTGTATGACGTCACTTGGTGCTTATATAACCCCCACTTAGTGGACCTCCAAACACTGCATCCTTTGATGTGATTCAGACTAGTTTTTTGGCGCAATTTGGACTAGTTTTACTATTTACACTATAGTGTTACTGGTAACACATTATCAATATACACAAACCTGGCGACTAATATTACACATTATCATACATAGTCGACAAGTTTGTGTATACTGATAATATGCAGGGAAACCTGGGGACGCGTCCCCCCCCCAAAATGCCCCGTACCCGTTCCCGGGACGTCCCGGGTACTAGGGGACGGCAAGGGGACAGCAGGGGACCGTCCCTAATTTTCTAAAAAACCCAAGAAACGTCCCCGGGACGGGGGGACGGCATTGACCAAATAGGGACGGCTGACCAGTCCCGGGGACGGCCAAGGGACGCCTGAGCCGTCCCCCAACCGTCCCCCACATCAAAACATTTTTTTTATTTTTTTTTTTTTTCTTGTTGTTTGTTGTGGTTTGGTTTATGAGTTGTTCGTTTAAATTATTTTCATATATCTTTCACAATATTTGGAACACTCACAAGATAAATATTTGATGCTCTATTAGAGATATATAAAAATAAAAATAAATTATTCCAAAAGTGTGTAAACTTGAATTTATTTGCTTGCTGTTCACTAACAAGTTTTAGAGATAAAGACTTAGGATTTTGACATTTTTAAACAATTCTTACTTCTTCACAATTGGAAATAGGCTGAATATTAAGGCAATTTGATGCCCAAAACTCCTTGAGTGTAGCAATTGTCCCCACATTTAACTGCTCAAATCCATATCAGACAATACACTAGCATTGAATTTACTTCCAGTAGTCCACACTCCCAGCAAACTACAATAATTTTTCCTTCAGACGCCTCAGCTATTCGTTATTGTTCTATGCCAAGTAATCAATAACCTAGGTGAAACAATCTTCATTGTAATCACAAATGTTCTCCCAATTTGTAAGCTGGAAATAACCTTATGTAATTTGATATAAGTTTATAAATTTTAACTTGGAGGTTGTATTATGATTCATGTATGTTAATTCTGAATTTTCAATGTGTATTGAGTATTGACAAAGAATGTTGAACACAAATGTTATATGTTAAGGTTCCATAATGTATATTATGTATGTTTTATCCATGTTTTCATATGCATATTTAAAATTTCTCTATATATTTTAAATTTTCCCTATATTTTATATAGCCGTCCCCCGCCGTCCCTAAATTTGGCCTCAAAAATCGGAAACTTGGGGACTCGTCCCGCCGTCCCCTGCCATCCCCGTCCCGGAAACTTGGGGTAACCTTGATAATATGTAAATTTTTAAACATTAAACAGTTTAATGAACATTATCATAATGAATAGTTTAAGTATGTATATATTTATACACAGATTTTAATGGTATTACCGTATTATTGATACACATACTTAATAGTTAAATAGTTAAACTTAATACCGATATGCATACATGATTGATGATAATATGATATCATGATACACAGATAAGTGAAACAAGAAACCGTGAGATTGTGTGTGTATAGATATGTCTGTGTGTGTATATGCATGCAAACTTGGCATCCTGCGTATGTGTGCACAATGCAAAGTGTGTATAGGTATGTTGTAATTGAATTTTGCAAAAAAAAAAGAGTGTTTTTATAAGAAATTTTACTACTTAATTTGCCAAGCCAAAGATTTTGGGCTTGTCGAGTACTCTTTGAGCCCGAGTATGTAAACTATGGTTTCTAGCGTAGATGGCACACTCAGGGAGTACTTGCCAAGTTTTTCCTGTGGCTAATAACTCATCAACGCGTCCGAGGGCAAAATTGAAGAGCACATAAAAAATACTGAGGTTTGGGAGGGGGAGTGCGGGGGTGAATCAGTAGTTTAAACTTTTAAACACATGAATTCATATGAAACAACAAATAGAACATTAAGAGCAACCATCAACAAAGAGAACACCAATTTTCAAGTGGAAAACCCTTTCGGGTAAAAAACCACAGCAGATCAATAGCTTTCATTAACCACAAATGGGCACCAACACAGATTACAAAAGTGAGCACCAACTTCGGGGGGAGGGGGGGGTGAGAATCGATAGTTTAAACTTTTAAACACATGAAATCATATGAAACAACAAATAGAACATTAAGAGCAACCATCACCAAAGAGAACACCAATTTTCACGTGGAAAACCCTTTCGAGTAAAAAAACCACGGCAAATCAATAGCTTTCATTAACCACAAATGGGCACCAACCAGATTACAAAAGTGAGCACCAACTTCGAATAGCCGAAGCACCCACTCCAGAGTGAGCACCAACTCACCTAGAATCTTCTCAACATTGCAATTCTGATTTCAAAACCAATTTAATCAACACATGTCTCAAATCAAGAGCAGATATAACACTTGATTACATAAGGAATACTTCACCATTTTATGAATGTCGATGAAGACAAAAAAATCAGTTCCAAAACAGATAAAGCTACACTCAGAAATATATAACAGCAGAATCAGATTCCCAAGAAACACTTATACCAACTCTTCAATACAAAAGAGAATGCCATACTAAGCAACACAAATTTCTCCAATCCAACCCAGAACGAAAAAACCACATCCTACACACGCCTCTATACTCTCTCACTCACATATGAATATATCGGCTAAGGCATACTAGAATCATTTCACTCAAACACCAACTACTTCAAACAACTCGTGAAACCTCTAGAAATGCACAATCTCCGAGTTTTTTCGGCATCCACTTTGAATAGATATATTTGCATATGATCAACATCACTTGAAAATCCAATCAATGCAATACCATCCCACTAACATAAAGCAGCACATACACACACCAGTCCTGCTAACAACCTGTACCAAGAATGCATATTGTGATGGAATAAAGGCTCACGACTTCATGATCATGTCACTGGATAACTCAAAACCGCGCACCATCACACAACTGCTCCATACTATATAAAAAATATGTCTCCTCTCAGTGGTATATTCAACCCGTCTTTTACAAAAGCATCTCCCTTTAAGAATGTGAATCCAACCTCATGCCACACAAACAAACTTCCATTAAAAAAATGGTGCGACTTTACCCACAGGCCTATATATACACTTATGACTATACTCAAAAATAAATGGAACAAAATTTATCAGTAATTGTCAAACAGATTATTTTAGGACCATTTCTAAAAATCATACAAACTATGAGTGGTCTGCAACAACAAAATGCTCTCAACAAGGCTAGAATTAATTTCCGCGACTCCCACACAACCACATAGCTTGTCATATTTTTTTAAAAATAGAAGCGATGGTTTATGAAGACAAAATACATCTTCCACACACTTCATTAGAGGCAATGAATGCGAAAACCGTTTTCAAGAAGCAATACGACAAAGGATAAATGTTTTCAGTCATGGATAAACTTCACGACTCCTAAAAAAGCATTCATGTGCCCACAACAAGAATCTACATATAATATTCCAACCGCCTTATATAGGTCGTCGCCCAAAATGAGAGACACGATATGGAGTGATAGCCAAGGCATTATTAATTAGTTGTCGCAGCAATAGAAGGTCGTCAAAGGAATTTGGATTAAACAGGTCGCGACCACAATATTCGCAAGGTGTTACAAAACAAAAGGGAGCCACACCAGAAAACCCGACCATGACAAGTCAAAGCTGACTTGGAGCTGACTTAGCACATTGAAACATCAATTGACACCTCAAATCTAACATGGTGACATGGCACAAAGTCTGCCACTATGCTGACAAAAAGGTTCGCCACATAAAAATTAAACATCACATTTACATTTCATTAGCCTTTACAATACTCTTCAAATGCGTTGAAGATCTGATGAATAATCAACAGCTACTTTGCAAGCTAGGAGGTACTCTAGACTTCCATCCCAATCCTCTTTTCAATGTAAATAAGCATGGTAAAAACTAAGTACCTTTGACATCAATGACAAAATATCAACAAAAACTTGCCATACATGGTAAACTGCGGAACACACTAAAACGTGCAAAAAAAATCTTTTTTTGCCTTTAAAAGCACAAATACCCTCACTTTTCCTCATGCACCATTTGAAGAGAAAATTTGAGCTAATTGGAATGATTTCAAGGCAAATTTGAAGAATTTCAAGGTAAAGTTAATAAATTTTTCCTTTTTTTTTTTCAAGCATTTAAACTCATTTTAATAGTAAAAATCTAGCAGCATGTATTTTGAAATTTTCTTCCAAAAAATTGGATTCATCACCATTTTTTGTTCATTTATGCTGATTTTTTTAGAAATTCACTATTTTTATTATACAAATTATTTGTCTAATTTTAACCTAATTTTGGGAATAAACGATTAGGTTTATATTGAATTTATGTTGATTTATATAAATTTTAGGCAATATTTGTTAGTGTTTTATAGATCAGATAAACAATTGAAAGCACTCAGAATAATTGCAACACATAAGACAATAATGAAATATACCCCTTAATTTTTTGCCTTTAATTTTCAGTTACAACAATGCAAAACATGCACTCATTAAGAATTAGCTCTTAAACCAAAACACAACTGAAATAACTCTAACCAAGAATGCGCCCTAAAACCATTTAAGGAGGAGGGGCAGGCATATGGTCAGAGGATCCCTAGGATCTAATAACTTGAATTACAATTGGAAATGAAGAGCTAAACTCGACACCAAGAATGTGCACGCAAGATCCTTTTGCAAGGCAAGCTGCTAACATATGGTGGAGTACTAGATTAACTGAAAGTAAACTTCTTTTGCAAATGCAAGCATCCAAAAGCAGTGGGAATACTCCACTTATTACGTGGGTGTGATTATTACAAACATTTATAGGTGGCAAGCCAGCCAATTAACCTCACTTCCACTTAAATTGTGGGGGGTATACCATCCACACAACCACTTTATTTCGTGGGGGGAATTACAAACAAATAAATTGCAGCAAACAAGCAAACTGCTGTTAGTACTACTAAACAACTTACAAATGATTAATAAACAGCTGCAATATGACAACCATGAATTCCAAAAATGTCCAATGGTTAGAATAGCACTTCCTCTAACATTTACAATGCCAAAAATGCCATAGAAAGAACTTAGAACAGCATTATAACAATTTCAAACTAATCTGATCAGAAATAGGAAATACAGAAAATCAGATCAGCAAAGATAGAATTCACCAATTTGGACGAAACTTCTCCGAAACAGCTCCGAAAGCTTCCCTACCACAATCGATCAACAGCTGGAAGCTAGGCGTCCAAACTCCAATGGAAATTCAAGCCAAGAACAGGTAGAAACAGCCAGCACGAATCCCAAGACAAAAAGAAGAAAGGTACGGCCTTCAAGAAGGGTTGACCTTCTCCCAAAAATCAGAAACTGCAAGATAAAACCTGCAAACTTGTAGAAAGGGGCGCCCTCCACAGTGGAACAGCATGGGCCAGTACCCAGAATGATAGAAAATTTGATGTTGAAGCTACGAACAGAAATTCACTTCAGCCATGAACCAAACAGTAATTCAATAACAGGTTATACAGAAGCAACCTGTCAAATAACATCAGAAATAACGCTCCATCTGCACTCCTGTGTGAAGTACAGTCTCAAAGACCCACCTAGGAAGCCATAGTTTCAGGCCCGAAGGTTGGAGTGAGTTTGCTAAGCTTCCCCTTAGCCAGGTTCTGGTTTCAAACCAGCAGCATAACACTACTTTCCAATTTTCCAAGATGAGATACAAAGGAAGAGGCGCCAATATATAAACTCACACCAAAAGAAGATGAAACACTTGAACTTCCAAAGAAACTCTTCACTTTCCAAAAGGGACGCCACTTTCATCAAAAAGGCCTCATTTAAAATAACAATTAAACACTTTATTCCACCCATCAAGTCGTCCCACTTAGATGATGAATAAACATTTAATAAACTTATTAAATGTATTTTACTTTATGGCCCCAACATAAAAACAACTTAAAGTCATTAAGCTAGGCGTGGGGTACAACTCCAAATCACATTTTAACTAAGTATGAACTTAGCCCAAGGCACAAACCACCATCAAACTGAAAACTGAGATATTACCAAAACTGGATGATGAACTGCACAATACTGCTAATGAAGATACTGCCCAATATAGACTTACTAAAAATTGCCATTGCTAAAAATAGTAAAGATGCATCAAAACCACAGTAAACCAAGTTGAGCAGGAAACACTGGAAATCCTAATTTGCTTACTGAATAGCCTACAGATTTCCAGAAATAGGCTAACAATTCATAACAAGGTCATTACTGAAAAGGGGACATTACAAATAACCACAACAAGATACCCTGGGAAAACCCTCCTCCTGAGGGAAAAAAACCCAGCGAATAATTCTGTTATATAATATAGGAATAAGAGCAGAAATCTGCTTACAACACAGGCCCAACAATGGCCGAATTTGATACAATGAATAATAGCACCTCTCCTAGATGCAATGATACAAACGAATATGTTTCTCCTTGAATTCGGTTTGCTGCTGCAGTATGATCTGCTGCTACACAATAATGATCTGCTCCTCAACAATAATGATCTACTGCACAAGTGCGACCTCCTTCTAGGAATGCGAATATTATGAAAAGAACTTGATTATCAAATGACAAGGAATGACCTTGTATTTATACAAGATAAGATATCTCCTTAATTAGGTCGGCCATCTTCAAGAATAAATAAATTACAAAATAACAATGTAGGTCGGCCCAAATAGGAATTACAAAATAATCTCAATGAACATAAATTAAATAGCCGATTAGGCTATCATTTAATTTATGCTTATTCTCAAATTGTGTAAGCTGGAAGAAGCAGCCCGAAGCTGCTAATAACATCAACAATATTTATGTTGATTTATATAAATTTTGGGCAATATTTATGCTGATTTATAGCAAATTTTTGAATTTAGGATAATATTTTTGTATTTAAAAATTAAATATTGTATTTTCACTTTGTACTTGTAGGTTAACCGTTAGATACAATGGAAAATAGAGAGGTCTCTAGATCAAGCTCAGGCTTCGGCTCAACCCAATCAACACCAATTACAGGCACTCATCCAACACGAGCTAGAGACCTACTTGGAAATATGCCATACAGGGACCAACACCCAGGACAATTATTTGCATTAGATGTCAAAAGCTACATCATGGAGGCATAAATTGCCTCAAATACCATCTTGCAAGCATTAATCATCATGATGCAAGGCCCTATATCAATACCACAAAAGAGATTAAATATGAGATGAATGCACTCCTTTCCTCAATAAAAGAGAAAAAAAATACGAAGGGAGAAGACAAAGGTAGCCATAGCAGCATCCATATCTAGTGGTCATGGTCCTCAAATGCAAGTAGATAACAAATGAAGAAACATCATTTGAAGGTATAGTGAGTTCCCTTCATGGTCCACACCTATGAAACACATAGGCATCCACTTCATCTACTTCTAGTAGAGTGCCTACACCGGCTACAGGCACACCACATAGCTATTTTGTGCCTAGAAATATACCATGAGAACAACAATCATTGGAAGGTACGATGTGGAATAGGGAGGTGCATCGACAAGTAGATAAGGCATGTGTCCATTTTTGGTACTTCAAAAACCTTCCTTTCAATGTTGCGAGCAGCCCTTATTATGAGAATTTGGTAACTACATTGACAGTTGTAGGAAAAGGCTACAAGGTACCTTCTCGAAGGTTGGTAAATAAAAATTTATGTTGATTTACAGTAAATTATGTTGAATTTTAATCTAAATTTATGATAATTAATTTTGTGTTTTCACTTTGTACTTGTAGGTTGCTCATAGATACAACCAAAGAGGCAAAGCTAATAGTGGAAGAATGAAAGAAGCAATGACAAAAATATGGCTGCATTATTATTTTTAATGGGTGGACAAACAAAAAGAAACGCACCATTATCAACTTTTTGGTAGCTTCAAATGGTGATATGATATTTTGAAATCGATTTACGCCTCTGACAAAGTAAAAAATGCAAATTCATTGAGTATAATGTTGGAGGAAGTTGTCAAGGAGGTGGGTTTAGAGAATGTGGTTCAAATCATTACTAACAATGCAATAGAATATGTGGCAACTGGGAGATTGCTCAATCATTCTTTTGGAGCCCTTATGCAACACATTACCTTGACCTTCTTTTGAAGGGCATAGACAAACTTGATTGGATGAGACCGGTTGTAGATGATACAAGGAGCATAACAAAGTTTATCTATAATCACCCTTGGGTTCTTAATTTGATGAGAATCACACCCAAGGGAAAGAGTTGGTACAATTGAGTGTCACAAGGTTTGCAACGATTTTCCTAACATTGCAAAGTATTATTGTTTTGTTGACTTCTTTGAAACAAATGTTTGTAAGTCAAGCATGGCTAGACTTATCATATTCAAAGAAGCTTGAACGAGAGAAGATTGCAAGCATAGTCTTTAACAATATTTTTGCACAAAGATCGTGAAGGTAACCTCAAAACTTTGATTTTAAATTCAAATTCAATATTTTATTTTTTAATTTAGTCTTTCATTGTAAATTTGTAACTTTAATCTTTTTATATTTGTAAATTGTAGGTGTTGGAGCCCTTGGTTAGTTCTTTGTTTGGTAGATGGTAATCAAAACCCAATGGGGTATATTTATGAGGCCAAGGATAGGACCAAGGAGTCCATCCGAAATTATTACAAGGGGAGCAAAAATTTTTACAAGGGGGACAGCCTTAGATTTGATCCCATTTGGAAGATCATTGATCGGAGGTGGAACAATCAGCTCCACCAACTCATCCATGCAGCAAGGTACTTCTTGAGACCCATTTTTTTCTATTCCAATAGTTTCTCAAATCCTAGTGGAGGGATTATGGAGGTCTTCACAACATGCATTCAGAGGATGAAACCCTAGGTTGAGGTGAGAGGCCTAATTATTCAAGAATTGCTAAGTTATAGGACTGGTAGGCAAAGGCTATTTTCTTCAGAACTAGTTATCCAAGGAAGAACCACTCAGTCGCTAGGTAATAAAATATGGAGTCTTTACATCACATGCATCTTATAAGTTACAAATTTCAAATTTACAAATATTGATAATTTGATAAAATATGGTTTGACTTTGCTTTCTAACTCTTCAATATTTTATTTTGTAGAATCTTGGTGGATAGATTTGGGTGCAAATAACCCAAATCTCCAAAGATCAGCCCTTTGTATTTTGTGCCAACCTTGTAAAGCATCCACTTGTGAGCGCAATTGGAGTTCATTTGAGGCCATCCACACAAAGAAGAGTAAGAAATTAGCTCAAAACCACCCCATTGACGTTGCCTTTGCACAATACAACCTTCAACTTTGCACGAGAAGGGTAGAGAACAAATCAAAGGAGCTCGTTGATGTGGATGGCATTGATCCTTATAGTGATTGGACAGGGCATGATGAGCAATCCTCGTTTACTAAAGATGAGATTGTAATGTCCCCTTTTTAGCTCATTCCAATTTTCTTGATGGTTTAGCCTATTAGTTGACCCTCGTAGGCTAATTGAGATGGTTCGAGGGTCCTGTTTGATAGTTATCTAGTTGTTTACTTCTCCAGAGGATGGTTTGGTTCAGGATTGGCCTTTGATTGGTGTTTCAGGACTCAGTTGTACACACTAATTATAATAAGTCATCAGGTCATGGGAGTCCAGTATTTCTATTAATAGCAAGGCACATGGACATGTTGTGGATGCAATGTCGATCTACGGGTTCAATTGGGATGGCGATTTATGATCATTAAGGGAGTTATTACCATTAAAGTGGCTTTAATGATAATTAAATATTATAAAAGCATATTATAAAGTTTATAATTGCACTTTATGTCTAATGGGGCCATGGAACTTAAAAAGTTCATTAATGATTTATTAATTGGGCACCCACTTTATGAGATATTTTATAAAGTCAAAAAGTGCACAAGAAATATATTTTAATGATTGAAAAAGCTACTTGAGGAGATCAACCTCATCTGGGAGAGTATTTAAGATTCATCAAAAGCAAATATTCAATTCATTCAATCATATACACTTATGCTTTTTGGTGATTTTCTGTGAGGAGAAGAAGAGCTAGGGTTTCTGCAATTTTTGGTCATTGAGAACGTTGTCTCTCTTTGATTCTTGCATCCTGAGGTTGTGAAATAACTTATGAAGGTTGCTTAGTGAGTTGCCTTCAACCATAGGTCAATGCAGAGCTGATTGGTGAAAACATTCCTTAAAGAAATCAAAGTTTATCATTTGTTGTTCTTGAAAATTGTTGGACATCCAATTCCGGGCAGAACTATCACAAATTCCAGGCCGTAGTATTCTGTTACAGCCAGCCATACATATCTAGAGAAGGGCGTTTGGTGCATCCATCACCTCAATCTTGTATGTCCAAGTTAATGCAAACATTTGTTGCAGTTCATGAAGTGGAGAAACTCATCCTTGAGGCTGGGCGTTGCATTATATAAGTTTGCCAGTTGCTAGTTATATTCCATATTTTGCTAATTACCTGGCATTGTTATTTCCGAGTATGAACATCTTGTAAAAAGCTTCAATAAATCATTTAATATCATTATAGATATCATTTCCAGTTCATTGGCATTGTATCTTTTCATTTGGGTTGCATTTCTTTTATGCATCACTTGCCTGGCATTATTCACAAAATTATAAAAAAACCATATATCATTCAAATACACTAAAAAATACATTAGTTGCATTGGTAAAACCCATTACAAGGACAGGAGGGTTCTTACAGTAGTATCAAAGCAAACATCCTGCCATACTGTGAGATTGTAGTTGATGAGTGAGGAATTCATACATTATACTAGCGGTACAGGACAGTCGCAGCCACCTGCAACTCCTGAAGGTGAAAGTGTGTCAGACATTTTGGGTATTAATAATCCTGGCAGTGGCAGTGATACAGAGAGCATTTCGAGTACCATGGCTGACAGGGATAAAAGGGAGAGCATGTTCACTTAGTCCTGATTCCAAGGAAGCCAAGAGGAAGTATGAGAACATGATGGACATGATGTTGCAGTTGATGGGAACTATGCAACAGTTTGTGCCACCGCAGCATGCAAGCTACTAGGGCCAGACAAGTGGTACACAGGGTTTGGGACAGCCACAAGTGGTTGTACAACATCCTACTACCTCAATTGGGTCAATTCTCAGACCCAATGAACCAAATTTTGCTCCTAGAGAGGAGCCACAACGTCCACAGTCTCCACCAGTTCAGGCACCTAAGCATCATGTACCTACTGCAGCAAACATCACCAGGCACTATCCAGAGCACGTCCTTAGCTCCATAGATTAGGGAGGCATTACGCCTTAATTAGTTTCTAGACTTGAAAAAGCCTCGAGGTGGTGGTGGAGTTAGAGCAGAGCAATCGGCACATCAGGCACCACAAGGTACTCGGGATTTTCAACAGGCAGTCGGTAAGGTTACTTTACCTCATTATGATGGCAACAACAAGTGTACAGCTAGGTCATGGGTCCAAAAGTTGGACAATTACTTATCTCTAAGGCCTATGTAGGAGGATGAGGCCATCAAGTTCGCTACCTTGCACTTAGACAGATTGGCTCATGACTAGTGGCATCATGTCATGGTCACCTTATAGCATCATCTTATTACCACATACCACGAGTTTACCAACAAATTGATCGAGCAGTTTGACAGGAAGGACCCCGAGTTGTATTTCAAAGAGCTTGCACAACTCAAGTAGGTGGGTAGTTTGGAGGCCTACTTCAGTGAGTTTCAGAGGCTCTCTGTGATGGTGCCTAGCTTGTCAGAGAGCGGGTTAGTTATTTTATTCACTGAGGGATTATTTGAGCAAATGAGAGGATGGATCAAGGCTTTTGATCCCCCTTCAGTACAAGAGGCGATGAAGAAGGCACGAAGTACGAAGATGGCTACTCCAAAAAAGCAGTTTTCTCCTAAAGCTATCACTTCTTCCAGCGATGAAAGTCCTCAACAATTTGCTGATAAGAAAAATAAATCAGCAGTTAGGTGGATGAGGAGTCATAGGATGAATTGAGGAAAAAAAAATTGTATTATTGGTGCAAAGGACCCTACAGCAAAGAGCATGACATGCCTTTGAGGCCTAAGGGCAAGGCCAACCGTAAGATGTGGGTTCACTATGAGGAACCTGAATCTGAAATTTCAAACCAGTAAGCTGTTGCAGAGGATGATGAAGTTGGAAAAGCCTCTACAGAATTTGGACCTGATGCAAATTTGTCTTATTTAGCCTTATTTGCTAATATACAAAAAGGGACTTCATTCAGAATCAGGGGAACGATTAATGGACATCGTTGCATTGCTATGCTTGACACTGGAGCAATGCATAATTTTATCGATGAGGGGTTTGTGGCCAGATGTAGACTCCAGACAGAGGACTTCGCGGGAATCAGAGTTAGAGTTGTTGATGGATATAATCTCACTTGCACCAAGCGGATATGTAATCTCACTCTGTTGTTGAACGACTATGAGTTACAGGCTGACTTCTATGTGGTTAACATGGGTGAGATGGACATAGTGTTAGGCATGAAGTGGCTCCAAGACATTGGAGAATTCTCCCTCAACATACCTAAAATGGAAATGAAATTTGAGTTGCATAACAAGAAATATTAGTTGAGGGGAATTGCAGACCGGAGTTTGCGTTCTATCTCTCTCGTTAGGGAGGAGAGCGGGGGATTAGAGAAGGAGATTGTACAGGGGGAGGAGCGTAAGATGATCCATGAGGAATTTGTTTTTACTCATTGCTCCACGGATTTAGAGATGCATGATCCAGATCAGCTTGGGGGTGACGTTCAGTTTTCGAATAATCCCTTGTATGAGGCGGATGTTACATTGTCTTATGACAATCCTCTTCGAGTTAGATGTTGATCCCACTCTTGACCTTAGTCCTAAGTTGAGCGATGACCGTAGTGTTTCGGATCCTTCCATTGCATTAGGATTCCAGACAAGGCTTGCAGAGGAGTTCCACAGTGTGTACACGGTACGCAGCGCATTCAACTTCACTTTTGATCCTCATGTACATGATTCGTTTCCGATGCATAGTTCCGGTGCGCACATGATGGACAATTTGTATGATATCTTACCTTGCGTACATATGGGAAGCAAACTTTGTCAACTTCTAAGTTGCTTCCTCTTGAGGTTCATACTCCTAAGACACCTCATATTGAGGTTGACGTGGTTCACTATGTTTCGTCAATTGTTCTGATGTTGGTGTTGCAGGAGTTGGTTGGTAATATGAGGGGCATTACACAATTCTTCCCTTGGGACGCAAGTGGAGTGATCTTTCAGAGGGTTTTCTTTTGGCAGTTGAGATTGCTTGGGGACAAGCAATTTCAGGGAGGGCGGACTGTAATGTCCTATAATGACCCGACCCTTCGGTAAAAAAAAATTCCAATTTACATCAAAAGAGTAAGTAAACGTGCTAACAAGTTATCGCAATATAATTTTTTCTTTCTTTTATTGATTATATATGAACAAGATACCATAATAAAATTACAATAAAGATTCCATGTCATTACAATAACTTCACAAATACAAGTAACGAGAAAACATACCTTAACTAACTTAGCTCCAATGAGCTTTAGAACAAATAGTAGTAAGAAGGTCCAGGAATCCGCCTTTCAAATCTTGGTGCTCCAGTAGCCTTCAGAGGAAGAGAAGTATCACTCGAGCACTTTTCTACCAACCATGGACTTATAATGTAGTCCCCCACACATCTATCATTCGATAGATGGCCCTCCCTTCAATGAAGAGATTGGTAGGGTAACTGATACTGTTTACCAACTGAGCATAGTGGTGTGTCCTACATAACTAGAACCTGTGCAATCCGGCAAACTCTCGCTCTAGTATGTAATACGGGATCACGGTGAATTGATAGTGTAATCATCACCCAGTCTAAGAGGACGTAAGTACATTACACTACTTTGATCAAAGTGTTTCATACAATATTTCTACTGAGGGTCAACTGTCACATACACTATTTAGGGTCGATTTGACTTAGGCCTATCTTACACTACGCATAGGTCTTTATCTTCTAATGGGTAATCCGTACCTCAGACATCCTACATCATGCTGTACTACTAGAAATGAATCAGCATAATCAAGTAATTCACATATCCCCTCCTATACTGGAAATCTTTATCCTAGGAGTAGCTCAACTTACCTAAGTTAACCCAATAACTAAAGCTGAAGAATTTACTTCACTCCTATCCTCATCTCAATCTTAGTATATAGTAACTAATGAAAACAATACTCTCCTTATATGGAGATCATACAATTTAATGTAGAATACAGCTAGTATGCAACCATTCATTTCTTATGTACCAATGGTAAACATAAAACATCCTATGTCCCAACATTGCTAATATAATTAAATACTTATGTTGTACCTTATGTAATATAGTTGAATTCCTCAATCAAGTACTTTCTCCTATCATGGAGTACTTAAAACACATTATAGTAGTAGCTCCAAGGTTTCAATACCTTTTATCCGGAAGCAAACAAGGTCAACAAATAGTATTCGTGCAAACAGCTTTCTCTTACTATGGGGATCATTCAAAGAATGCAATCTCACAAGTATGCAATTTTTAACCTTTCAAACCCAGTATTTGCCTATTACACTTTTCTTAACAAGTGTGTGTCTTCCATGCTGTAAAATAACATATTCACTATACGCAAGCTAATGTATAGACTATTGAAAACACCCTTTTTCAACATATAGCAGTAGTTTAATAAAACAAACTTCTATCTAAACAAAGACATTAAACATAACTCCAGAATAATTCAAAGATTCTTAGATGAGAAGTATAGAAGAATATCCCATGCTTGGTTTAAGCTTTTCCCAACGTTGATGGATTGGTCGGTACTTGCAGCACTTCCAAACTATTAGCAATCTTTCAAATAAACTTTGTTTCTCTCTTAGAATTTGAACTCTTTATAATTGATATACAGCTGGTAATTCATTTCAGCTTCTCAATTATAAACTCAGAATTTATGATGATGGTTGCACTTTCAGCAACATAAAGAAATGTCACTCAGAAAATATAATGATTTTGCTCTCAAAAAATGGTAATCCAAATTGAGTAAAGGTTTAAGCTTGATAGAAGAAATGAACTCTCAAATGAATAATTCGAATGAGTGAAATCACAAATGATGATACTGAAATATGAATTGCAATGGATGATAACTCCGGCAGAATGGCGGCTATATATAGATCCCTCTTGCCCAACATATTCCACATAAAATGGCATGTTAAGTGACAGGTCTGCTCTTTGAATAATTCAAATGATAAGTGGCGGATTGTGAACCCCATACTCAGCACAGGCCCCCTCATTTCAGGATCAAGCCCATCATATGCTGCAGCAATTTCATCTACATCTTCTATGGTGGATCTGTCGATATTTCCCTCTTCCATGGGAGTTTTTCTTGGCAAGAAGTCTGGTGGGTCTAGAACGTGTGGTTCATGAGGGTGTGGGATTGTTGTTTTCAGAGTGGTTAGAGTTTGCCTCCCTTGTATTATTGCTACTCAAGTTTTGGAGGGCTTGAAATAATGCTTGGCTAGTTTTCTCATTTTGTTCCATTAGGGCTTTGGTTTACTTATCACTATTCTCCATGAAAGCCCTAAGTTCATCTCTTAACGAGTCACCCATGAGGTCGTTTCCTAGGTTAAAGCTTCTTCGGTGGTAAGTTTGCATTATTTTCCACAAGATGGCAGGATTTTTGCTCTGATACCACTGTAATGTCCCCTTTTTGATTCAGCTTTGATTTTCCTTTTAATCTTCTAAACTAAGGTATGAATTAAACTGGAAGCAATGAATCAAATGATAAATCTTCATTTGGTTAAGGGTAACATTCAACTATAATCAACTTGATTATTTTTCTTCTCTATGTCCTCATAATAGCTGATGAATATATCGATAGATATGAAATATGATATACAGTTTTCAATCAAATATGTGGAGTAGTCACCACCAAATGAATGCAATTCTTGAATTCCCTATTTGATTAAAGGCATGATGATGTCTCCCTTGATTTTCTACTCAGACTTTAGTCTCTGGGACCATGCTATCTCAATAATTCAGCATCTAACTTTCTCTAGTTAATATACTTCCTGATCTTTAATGATCAATTACTCCTTAGAGCCCGTTGAGCCTGATAATTTTAAATATATAAAGATGTGTTATATTATTATTCCCTCTTAAACTAGACAATCCAATGGTGGTGGGATATATGAATGCTTCCTCTCGAATGGCAACCAAATTGGAGGAGTACTGACTTTCTAAAGCCCTTGATTTGTTTAGGAGACTGTATTATCTACTCTCAATTCACCCCCTCTGCTTGGAACGTATACTACCTTTTATATCGCTTTTGATGGGAAGAGACATGGCTGTTCTATGTATCTCTTGACAAGAGTCATGTCTTTCCTCTAACTAATTGTTGTCATTAGTTAATTACTTACTAGTCAATGTATATTGTGACAATGATTAAAATATTCGTTGCTTGCTTAGAATGGTTGACTTAGAGGCTATGGTATGCTAGAGAATGCCTTTGACTTCCCTAATATGCTCTCACGTTGACCCTTCAGCCCCAATAAAGACACCCTTAATAGGCACGAAATCACCGATTGTATGATAGAATTCTCAGCACAGCAATATGCGATGAATAGTTTATTATCTGCCGTGTTATATTTAGTCGGACCTCGCAATGAAAACATCCACCCTCCACATCTTATAGTGAGAAATAAGGGACCATCGATGGAATATAACCGTGACTTATCTCTGCCTGGAAATCATACGATTTTGGAAGTATCGTTCCTTCATATTACCTCGTCTTTTTTCATCTACCGTCAATGCAATTCCAATGTGGCTTGATATCTACGGCTATACCTTTGGCGTAATGTCGATAAATATATTGTTGTTTATATATTAGTCTCATCTCTTAATTTATAATTAAAATTGGCTTTTGAACATATTTCATTGCCTCCTTATTTTATAAATAGATTTGATTGTTTTATATTAATTCTATATATTTCCAATATTTCTTTTATTATTTAAATATTTATAATATTGCATATAATAATTATAATATCTTCTGATAATTATAACAATATTCAAATTATACAATGTCATTAATATAATATTGATTATAATATTTAATTCGCTAGCATTTGTTATTTTAATATCGATAATATAATTATAATTATAATATTGTCTCACGACAATTATAATTATAATTATAATAATGTCGATTGATTAATATTTTAATTTTTTCTTGTTTGTTTATTTGTATTTCAATGTTTGGTTATTGTATTGCAATTCGGGGGACATGACAAAAATAAATTGATTTTCCAAATATGAGATGATAAATAAATCAAAGACTGATTTTTATTAAATTTAAATTAATATATATATATATTAAATATTATATATTTATATGTATTAAAGTAACAAATAATTTATATAAATATATATATATATATATTTAATTACTTTATGTAATATATATATATATATATATATATATATATATATGTATGTATATTATCTTACTTTAATGTTATATATTTATATATAACATTAATACATATATATATTTACATGTACACATATGTGTATATATATATATAGATAACTCTGTAAACATATTGTAAGCCAGTCGTCATTTCCAATTTGTTAATATATGTATATATATATTACATATACATGTATATGTAAATTGTCAGGCAATAATAATATAACATTATTAATATCCACATATAATAAGTTGTGTACATATATACATGTTTATATGTCCGTATGTATTCCTCTATGTGCACGTATATGTATGTATACCATATCGAAGCATCTGTATGGCATATCCATTAGCCAACTTACGCTTGTATCGATATATATACCCATGGATACATGGATATACTATACACATGTATATATGTTCACTTCCAATTACTTACATCCATTCACGTTACCATCATACTGATCGTAATACCACAAGACAGTTAAATAGATAAACATCACTCATAAGGCGTAAAGAAGTAGACATGACTCCTAATGCCAATATACGAGCTATGGATGACTTATCTAGAACCAACATAACTAACTTAGTTTACTCAATCTAAGATGACGTGTGTGTATGCTCAGATAGTTCACATTACCGGTTAACCGACCAAGCTCCTCTCCCGAGTGATACTTCCCCTCCCCCCTAGAGAATGAACGTTTTCCTACAACCACTAGCACATACCTTAGCAATCCTTTGTTCACAACAATCAGCAGCATATATATAAGCATCTTTAAAGTTAGAATAACCATCTATTCACATATATGCAGTATTTCACCATGAATAACATCAATTGAGATAACATCAAATGAAACAACGTCAAATGAGATAACATACATATTGATAACAAGGTACAAGCATCTCCAGATTTCACATTACATTAATATTTACCCTATATAGTAATAGTAAATAAATCCCTCACAACTTGGGATGTAACATGTCTCCTTTTTAGATCGTTCCAGTTTCTTGATGGTTTAGCCTATTAGTTGACCCTCGTAGGCTAATGGAGATGGTTAGTGTGTCCTATTTGGCAGTTATCTAGTTGTTTTCTTCTTCAGAACATAGTTTGGTTCAGGATTGGCCTTTGATTGGTGTTTCAAGACTCACTTGTACACACTTACTAATTATAGTAAGTCATCAGGTCATGGGAGTCTAGTATTTCTATTTAAAGTAAGGCACCTGGACATGTTGTGGATGCAATGTCGATCTACGGGCTCAGTTGGGATGGTGAATTTATGATTATTAAGGGAGTTATTGTCATTAAAGTGGCTTTAATGATAATTAAATATTATAAAACCATATTATAAAGTTTATAATTGCACTTTATGTCTAATGGAGCCATGAGACTTAAAAAGTCATTAATGAGTTATTAATTGGGCACCCACTTTATTAGATATTTTATAAAGTCAAAAAGTGCATATGAAATATATTTTAATGATTTAAAAAGCTACTTGAGGGGATCGACCTCATCATGGAGAGTATTTAAGCTTCATCAAAAGCAAATTTTCAATTCATTCAATCATATACACTTATGCTTTTTGGTGATTTTTTGTGAGGAGAAGAAGAGCTAGGGTTTCTGCAATTTTTGGTCATTGAGAACATTGTCTCTCTCTCTCTCTTTGATTCTTGCATCTTGAGGTTGTGAAATAACTTCTGAAGGTTGCTTAGTGAGTTGGCTTCAACAAGAGGTCAATACAAAGCTGATTGGTGAAGAAATTCCTTGAAGAAATCAAAGTTTATCATCTGTTGTTCTTGAAAATTCCTGGACATCCAATTCTGGGCAGAACTATCACAAATTCAAGGCCGTACTGTTCTGTTACAGCCAGCTGTACATATCTAGAGAAGGGCATTTGGTTTTCTAGGCAAAACGCCTAGGGTTTGGTGCAGCCATCACCTCAATCTTGTACGTCCAGGTTAATGCAAACATTTGTTGCAGTTCATGAAGTGGAGAAACTCATCCTTGAGGCTGGGCGTTGCATTATATAAGTTTGCCAGTTGCTGGTTATATTCCAGATTTTGCTAATTACCTGGCATTGTTATTTCCAGGTATGAACATCTTGTAAAAAGCTTCAATAAATCATTTAATATCATTATAGATATCATTTCCAGTTCATTGGCATTGTATCTTTTCATTTGGGTTGCATTTCTTTTATGCATCACTTGCCTGGCATTATTCACAAAATTACAAAAAAACCATATATCATTCAAAAACACTAAAAAATACATCAGTTGCATTGGTAAACTCATCACAAGGACAGGAGCCTTCTTATAGAGATTGTTGATTTTGAGAGGCAGGCA
Organism: Sequoiadendron giganteum; assembly: GCA_007115665.2. Classification (NCBI taxonomy): domain Eukaryota; kingdom Viridiplantae; phylum Streptophyta; class Pinopsida; order Cupressales; family Cupressaceae; genus Sequoiadendron; species Sequoiadendron giganteum. The sequence goes on along the minus strand of CM021106.1, from coordinate 442,496,952 downwards.
TTGGACGATGTGGATTCAACAAGAGATATAAGATTGGATGACATTGATGAGGTTGAGGAGGAGTCACTGCCATCTACTAGAAGGATGGAGGTTGAGCCAGAGCCATAAACACAACCTTCTATGTCGAGGGAGGAGCCAGAGCCATAAACACAACCTTCTATGTCAAGGGAGGAGCCATAGCAAACTCCAAGGATTAGAACCTCAACCACTCCCCAAGTTTTCACTAGATTAGAGAAGAGGAAGATGCAAAACGTTCTATTTTGTAATATGTAATTTATGAATTATGACGATGATTTTCAAAACAAATCATCCTAAATTCATAATAGTTGTCATCCATCTATTCATACTATATCAGGATTCCGCATGATGATGCGATTTTGTACTCAATTTGTATTCAAATTAATCAAATTTAATAGAAAACACTTTTGTACTCATTAATGGACTCACTAAATACAACTTGTCATTGAATTTTGCAACAACAACAAAAAGTTTCTAAAGAAATTTAAGCAATTTTTTAAGTTGCCAAGTTTTTTCCTAGTCAAAAATTTTGGGTCTACCAAGTTTTTGACAAGTATGAGTCTACCAACTATGGTTTCTAGTACCAAGTGACCATTTGTATTTTTTAATCCTGCATTCTTTCTTTAGCATCTTGAGCTTTGACTCTAAAAGAATTAAAGCAAGCTCTACGAAATCAACTTAATAAGAGCTAACGAGTTTCCAAATTCCACCCGTTCTTGTGCTTCTTTCTCACGCTCACTTTCTAGGAGGGCTAGCAGAAGAAATTGGGAGATCCTAAAAACAAGATGGAGAAGCAATGAAAGGTGGGATAGAAGATATTTTGAGTTAGGATATCAAGGTAACATCAAAAGGTATGGATGAAGGGGAACAAAAGGAGAGATTCGTGTAAAAAAGGGAAGCAGGAAAAGTAAAAGCGAAAATAAATCATACAATCTCAAGTTCTCTACTTAGTTGACAATGATGAAGAGATATTGTGCTCTTCTTAGAAGCCAACCTAAACATTGGGAATACCTGAACTATATTTGAAGTACTTGTTGCTCATGGAATTTGACTATCCTCTTCTGATCTCTACTACTAACCTCAATTGCTGATTCTGATTTCATGTGCAAAGAAGGAACTACTTCTTTCTTATAATGATGTTGTGATGAGCTAACTGAATTACGCCCTCTATGTGATCTTTTTGCTTGCAATAACATCTTACTTATATCCAGGAATAATTTAGTCCTATTCAATGTTAATGCTTTTTGTTCGAAATTTTTTGCAATGAAACCATGAGACAAAACCTCTAAATCTGACTCCAAAAAGTCTCCAGACACCTCTTCAAGAATAAAATCAATCATTTTCTTCTTTGTGAAGAGACTACGATCCCCCCTACCTTTGCTTCTGACCATCCTATTTAGTCCCCAAGTGTGATTTTAAGAGTAATCTTCTTCAATGCATAGACTTTGTTGCTATGTTGTTAGCCTCTTTTTCCTTAAAATATCAAGAAGAAAGGGGAAAGATGATCGGTTCCTTATGTTCATGCAGCATATCATTGGCCAAGAAGCAAAGGCAAAAGGTAGATGATGTGAATGATAATTTGTGGCACTGCACAATCAGCTGGGTCAGACAATGAGCTAAAAAGGCTGCAAAAAATAATGTCAAGAACTAAATAGTTGCTCCAAACAAAATGAACTTAGCTTTGTTGGACCTTTTGAAGACAGTCAATGTCTGTATTTTTGCGTCCACCTTGCTTTCTCACCTTCTTGAATGTAATATTTTTCTGCATTGAATGGATCTGGATGATGGACAGGAAACTTGCAAACTGGGATTCCCACTAACTTTTTACAGTACTTAAAAGTATTTGAAAAAGAAAAACATTTAACTTCAACCAGCAAACATGTTAGGTTCAAACTCAAAGTGATAAGCACCTCCCTTGCAAGATTGCTAATATTACAGATGCAGGGCAGATGTATTCTGCATAATCGAATATGTATTTACATCAAAGAGTAACTAAATACAATAATAGAGATCCAATAATCACAGAGACGTGATTATAGATATAACTGAAAGAAAACAGAATAATCACGGAGACATGATTATACATAACTAAGACAAATAGAGATGCATTAACATAGGAAGGAGACGTGAGTTCTAATACCCTCCCTTAATGCTTAATCTATCAACTACACCAAGAAGCCCACTTGGTGAGAATATCAGCAGTCTAATCCTCTGTTGGAACATATTGCAATGCTATGGATCCGTCCTCGACAAGTCGACGAATGAAGTGACAATGAAGATCAACGTGCTTTGTTTGCTCATGGAAGACTGGATTCTTGGCGAGTTTCAGCACCCCTTGATTGTCGCAATATAAGGGGGAAGGTCCTACTTGAGACATTTGCATGTCCGAGAGCATCCTTTGAAGCCAAACTGCCTCACAAGCTGCTTTAACAGCTGCTCGATATTTTGCTTTGGTCGAGGAGAGAGCCACTGCCTATTGCTTCTTGCTAGTCCATGTAACTACACCTGTACCCAAACTGAATACATACCCTGAAGTAGACTTTCTGTCATCAACAGAACCTGCCCAATCTGAGTCTGTATAACCAATCAGCTTTTGATCTTTGCACCTCCCATATAAAATGACAAGGTCAGAACTACCTTTCACATATCTCAGCACATGCTTTGCTGCAACCCAATGTTCAACTTTAGGGGCTGACATGAAGCGAGAGATGTAGCTCACTACAAAGCTAAGGTCGGGTCTAGTGGCAGCGAGATAGATGAGGTTGCCTACAAGTTGCCTGGATTATGATTCGTTCTGCACGTGTGAATCCAACTGAGTTGATAACTTTAGCCCTCTCTCCATAGGTGTAGATGTTGGTTTGCAATCTGTCATCCGGAACTTGTCCAACAAGCTCTTGGCATACTTTGACTGGGAAATGAAGGTACTGCCAGAAGACTGCCAAACCTCTATACTGAGGCAATAATGGAAGAGTCCCAAATCTGTCATGTCAAATGATTGACTGAGATTATGTTTGATCTCCTCAACCAAATGATCTGAACTGCCAATAATGATTAAGTCATCAACATAGACAACTAGAAACAAGATATCATCACCAGTCCGATTGACATACAGATTAGAGTCTGAAGGACTTCGCTGAAGGCCATGATCAATAAGGTACTGATCAATCTTCATGTACCAAGCACGTGGTGCCTGCTTAAGGCCGTAGAGTGCTTTCACCAGTTTGCATACCTGGTGTTCTTTACCAACAACCTTGAATCCAAGAGATTGCATCATGTAAACTTCTTCCTGCAAATTACCATTGAGGAAGGCACTCTTTACGTCCATCTGATGGACTTTCCATTCAAACTGAGCTGCTATCAAGAGGACAAGCCGAATGGTACTCATCTTGGTTGTAGGAGCAAAAGTATCCTCATAGTCAATGCCCTCTTGCTATAAAAACCCTTTGGCTACCAACCTAGCCTTGTATTTATCGAGGGTTCCATCAGCCTTATACTTAACCTTATAAACCCATTTGTAGCCTATGGGTTTCTTCCCATGCGGAAGATCTGAAAGCTCCCAAGTGTGATTCTGCATGACTATGATGTTCAGTTGTCATAGCCTGTTCCCACTCAGGCGTGCCTTTAGCCTCTGTACATGTCTGAGGCTCTGAAATGCTATGAAGGTTGGCCATAAGAGAAAAGTTTATTGTATTATGCTATTTGCTCTTATTCTGTGCAGATCTACCCTCTAGTAACTCATCATCATGAAGAGCACCAATCATTGAAGCCCACCATTTAGGCCGAAGAGTAGATGAACCAATATCTGAATTAGGAGGAACAACCTCCACTGGATCAAGTGGAACTAACATATTTGGAAGAACATCTAGATCGTGCTGAATAGGGGTCGGTGGTGGAAGCAGTTGTTGAGGTACCTGCACCTCTGCGGAATCCCTCCCATTAAGTGGACCAAGTGGAAGATAAACACCCAAATCAGTATCTTTCTAAGGCTGATCCTCAGAACAAACAAGAGAAGACTGATAGCAGAGCCCACAATTATCATCAACCACGACATCACAACTGAAGATTAGATGATCAATGTCTGCATCTATCAATCTATATGCCTTATGGTTCTCACTATAACCTGTAAGCATGAGTTTCTGGCTCTTGGAATCCAACTTGGTGCATTAAGCATCAGGAATCCAAACATGAGCTGTGGAGCCAAAAACCTTCAGGTGACTAATGGTCGGCTTACGTCCAAACCAAGCTTCTTCAGGATTCATCTTCTTCACAGCATGAGTAGGAGATCTGTTTAGAAGATAAATAGCAGTATACACTGCTTCAGCCCAAAACTTCTTAGGAACATGTCTGTGTTCCAACATGGAACGTGCCATTTCTGTAATGGTGTGGTTGCGACGCTCGACTACACCATTTTGTTGAGGGGTGTATGGTGTTGTGAATTGGTGCTTTAGGGCATGTGGAGCACAAAATGTGGAGAAATCTTTGGAACAAAATTCTCCCCCATTATCAAACCTAAGAGTAATAATAGAAGAACCAGACTCTTTTTCCACCAAAGCCTTAAATTGCTGAAATATGCTAAACACCTCTGATTTAAGCTTCAAAAAATACACCATCTTTCTGCTGAAATCATCAACAAAAAGCAAAAAATACCTAGATCCAGTGATGGAAGGTGTGTGCATTGGACCACATACATCAGCGTGGACCAACTGTAAAACCCTGGAAGCCCGCCATGAGTCACCATCGGAGAAAGGAGTCTGATGTTGCTTTCCATCCTAACAAGCCTCGAAAACTCCTTCAGTTTGAGTTTGAATCACAAGTAGACCACCAACGAGATCATCTCATGATTACTAAGAGAGATAGTTCATGTTCAAGTGCCCATAATGCTGATGCCAAAGACTACTAATAGAAGTGCTCCTGGCTGCCATAGCGTGCTCTTGAGAATCACCAGAATCAATAAGTCTATAAAGACCATGATCCTCAAGTCCCTGAATGACTGTAGTTTGCATCTCTCTGTCAACAATACTGAATGTATGCATACTGAAGACGATGTCCGATTGAGGAGAGTGTGACATAATCTAATTTACAGAAAATAAGTTCAACTCCATGTCAGGTACAAAGTATACATCGAGAAATATCAAATTTCTCCCACCAGACTAAACCTGAACGTTGCCCTTGCCGACAACAGTATACTCTTCACCTCCTCCAAAGATAACTGAATCTCTGAAAGGTGTGTACTGAATGAACCAATCATGACGATGTGTGAAATGGCGTGAAGCACCAGAGTCAATGTACCAAGCAGAAGTGTTTACAGGATCTGTAGGACTTTTTGCCATGAATGCAAAGAAGGCAAACTCCTTTTGCTCAGTGTGCTCTACCACATGTGCTTTCAGTCTAGACTCTCCTTGCTTTCCTTGTTAAGAGGCCAAGCGTTTCCGGCAATCCTTCTTCATATGGCCAAACTTGTGACAATAATTGCACTGAATATTCTTCGACTTCGAAGAATCTGAAGATGGCCCCTGATTGTGTTTGTGAAAGGACGAAGGCTTGCCCTTATTCTTCTGAAATGTCTTTGCAAGGAATGCCTACACTGAAGAGGATGAAGTGGCACTAGTACCAAACTGTTGTTTCCAACGATCCTGCTATAGAAGTTTATTGCAGAGATCTGGAAACATCAAGTCAACATTAGTCGCTATAATGTTGAGTGTCTCAATAAAGTGCTCATATGGATGTGGTAAACTCTTCAAAGTGATCACCACCATATCTTCTTCCTCCATCTTCCGACCAATAGCCTCGAGCTGATCTCAAATGTCCTTGATCTTGGTCAAGTGTGCCTGCAGAGGTGTATTTTCATCCATGACGATGGAAAATAACATGTTCTTCAGAAAGAACGCACGACTCTTGTCAGAAGTCCCATGAAGATCTTTCAGAAGATCCCAAATCTCCTTCGTTGATTTACCTGAAGGAACCTGAGGTAACTGGTCATGAGTGATTGATAACTTGATGAGCATAACGGCTTCCCGATTCTTCTCATAAAACTTCATCTAATCCTTATCAACTGTGAGAGATCGTATCATGGTGCCCAAAACAATCTAGTCAAGACATCGATACTCCAATATCGTCATCATACACTGCTTCCATGTGTTGTAGTTGCGACCGTTGAACTTTTGACTGTTGTCCAACATGATGTTGGTCAAAGAGGCCATGCTTCACGCTTTTTGATGAACGAAAAATGAAGATGATGCAAGTAGATAGACGGCACAAAATTTGAAACAACACACCCTAAACCCAAGAAGAAATTTGAACACGGATTTTGATGCACAAAGAACTACTGCAAGGCTAAATGCACAGAACCCAAGACACAAATTCCAAGGCACGAATCTCGAGGCAACAACTGAAATCTTCAGGACTAGATAAAGATGAAACTGATTTCTTGCAGAAATACGTCTCACAGAAAGAGACAAATTGCCCAAAAAATGACAAAACAAATGGAGACGGTGAGCAAAGGGCGCACTAAAGGAAGACGGTAAAAACTTCGAACACGGCTACAGTAGAGTCCAAAACAGACCAAACACACCCAACAACGCATAGGATACTGCAAAGACAAACACAAGTCGAGCACCATAGACGTGAGAACACTCACGCACAGAATACAGCACAGGTGCGCAACACGAGGCACAAGTGAAATCGCACCAATCTGGAGCTCAAACAAGAAGACGACTTCTCACGTTTCTCAGGCAAAGACGTCGAAAGCAAGAAACGGATGCATAAATGAGAGAAGAATACATCCGCCAAGACGCCAATCGCATAGAGCTCCCGTCAAGTGTTTTATTTGACTCACAAATTCAAAAGTCGCACAGAGAACATAGGAGATGCAACACCAACTAAAGACGCACGAACTAAATACGACACCAGAAATCTCACGCAACGAAAGCTTCAAAAGCAAGATTTTCACGGGTCTTATATCCGCCAATAGCAAAATCTTCACACACGCAAACATCCAGAAAGGAGCCAACGCACAAAGTCAAGAAGGAATCCCGATCACCAAAACAGAGACGTGTTTTCTTCAAGTCTCACGAACACACAGAACACATGAAGAGATTTCAACGCACGAACACGGAAAATCTCGACCACTCGGCAAGAAGAATCCACGAGCTCCAAATAACGAGCAAAGATGAGAAATCACGAATGCACAAGAAATCACGAATTCACGAACAGGAGCAATCACCAAACATGAATACTTAATGAGTCTTCACGCAGAGGATGTACCAATGTCCGATGCAAACACCCGAACACACGCACAATTCAAAGACGCGATCACGAGGCTCCACGCATAGGAAGAAATCTAACTTTGATCACAAATAATTCTTGAGCAAGAGCAATCACTAGTCGTGAATACGAACACAGAGCAATCTCATGCGATTACAAAAAGTCAGAATCGTTTTTCTTTAATACCATATTACAGATGCAGAGCAAATGTATTATGAATAATTGAATAATATGTATTTACATCAAAGAGTAACTAAATACAATAATAGAGATCCAATAATCACGGAGACGTGATTATACATAACTAAGACAAATAGAGATGCATTAACATAGGAAGGAGACGTGAGTTCTAATAGCTAATCCCTCAAAAGTTATGATGGTTCTCTTTTTTTGAAGACTATTATTTCCAAGCAAGTTCCATGAACTATAGAAGCCCAAAAATGGCTTTCTAGGATGAGATAATAATCATAGAAACAAGTACACAATATTATTTTTTATTTATACTATTGACATAAGATATGATAAGCTATCTAATATCCCAACACCATACCAAAAATTAGCTACAAGGCAATGACCAACCTCTTTCGACTATGAACAAAAATTATCTTACAACTTGCTTTGGATCAATGAACAAATCTATCAAAACTAATTCTCACTTTAATCAATGCATCTCCTAGAATTCACTATTTGTGTTCCACATAATGCCGAACAAAAAAAATTATTCAGGACTCTGCCAAAAAGTTTTTTTTCATCTTAAACTGTGGCACTTGGCCCTCATTGAAATCGACATTGATTTTAGTTTGTTACACATTGTTGCATTGCATTGCAGAGATATAACTCAAAGGAAACTAGCTCAGGTTCATACTCATACACAACAGCAACCTATTTCCTGCAGAATATTTGATTCCAGCATGCCTTCCGACTTTTGTGCACTCTGATTCCTCAAGAATTCTGTCCTGCCATTTGGACATGCAAAGAATTCATGGTTTCTCTTCTTTACACATTGCTGCCTTGCATTGCAGAGATATATAACTTTAAAGAAACTAACTCATGTCTCATAGTCATACACAATATCAACCTATTTCCTGCAGGATATTTGATCCCAGCATGCCTTGCAACTTTTGTGCATTTCAATTCCTCAAGAATCTTTCTCTTGCTATTTGACATGCAAAGAATCCATGGTAATTGCTTACTCCAATAATAAATCAAGATTTATTGTTGACAGTGTCAACTAGAATAACCACATCACCAAAGATACGAAATTTAGTGGGATCATTTACGTATGTCCTCCAAATATAAACCAAACAAGAAAGTTTCATAGATAAGTTATATCATAAGTAAAACAATGACAGGCAAAGACAAAAAATCCTGAATTATAAGAAACAAAATCAGTGGAGAGAAAATTCACAAAAAACATGTTGGGTGCCTTAACACCATGAAGAGAAAACAATACAAGGAATTCATGAATTACAAATCTGGTGAGTAGAAATATGCATACAATAAGACAATTAAGAACTATTCTCTTATCAAACCATTGGATAAATTAATAAATCATTCTTTATACAGTTTTACACGGTATTTCAGAATCCGTACTGCTGTCAAATGTACCAATTACAATGCCTCAACACTAAAAAACTTTTTTTACATCAGAATATTTTCAAATACTAGCTACTATTTATGGAGCATTTATAAAGTCAATAATAAATATTGATTTCCTAATTTTCAGCAATGTGTCCACAGACTATGATATCTCATCTCAGAAATCAGATGGGATGATTTATGTCAAGATAGTGTACCTGAACCACATCTTCACCCTTTATAACACGCCCAAAGATAGTCAGTTTATCATTTAAATCTGGAATGGGTGCCGTTGTGATGAAAAGCTCAAATCCATCTCCCTGGTCTTCTGGCTTTGATGTTCCCAGCATGAATGCTTCATGCTTTGGACTGATTACGGTTTCAATCCAACCAGATAAACCCATTAGGTAAAAAACACTAAATACGAAACTATAAATTTAAGAGAATCTAGTTAATGCACAACCTTGTTTAAACAAGTTTTTGAGAAAATCTGTAGTGTTAAGTCTTAACTCTTTGCATAAAAGATAATGGCAGATTGTTTTCTGATAGACAAGAATTAGGAGATCTCATTAGATAGATAGATAAATAGTACCATATTGACCTAGATAGATAGAATCATATTGTCCTCCACTAGACACTGAGTTAAGAACCTTATTGGTGCTATGGTACAGAATAGATAACTCCAGATCCAGTGATTCCTGGAGTTGCAGCCTGATATTGCATTAAGACTACATACAAAAGGAATAAGATTACTCATATAACAGGACATAAAGGAATAGTGATTAACAATAATATTTAAGTTATGTAGTCTAAGTGTATCTGTCTGAAGGATTATGTCAACATATTTGTGTAAGGGGCAATCCACAATTAGACACCTAAGGCATATCTCATACACAACCTATCTGCTGGTGGGGAGTTGATTTGAGTTATAATACTGTCCAAATTGCTACCACGTGCCAATTTATTAAGAGACTTATTTTTCCAGCCTTAACTTGGAAATAAGATACAGGCTAACCAGTGTATAGCCCATTGGGATTGGGTGTTCAATGTTACATGTGATGCATGCCAACGTGAGTTCAACGAAGAGTCTACATTGTGACAAGAAAACCCTACCAATGGGGATAGATAGTCCAATAAAATGTTGCTACACCAAGCCACCACCATGTGAATGGGAAAGGACACTCTTTGAAGGGAGCTGATCCCTCCTCTCCCCCAGCAATTTAGTAAAAGTTCACAAGATTGACCAGAATGAAAGGTGACAACATAGAACTCCAGCCACACTTTTTCCGTTATGTGCTCTATTTAATCCCTTTGTATGCACACAGAATTGCTGCGGTGCCAAACTTGGGTTATCTGATGGATCTTGGACCTCCTAACAATAAAAATGCATATATTATTTCTACGTCTAGCACAATGGAGCTGCTTATCCTCTTCTGCTCACTTCTGGCCCAATGTCATATATTCTTGAACTTGTCTCGGCCTTTGTTCAGTGCTCCATAGCCCTCTATGCTTTGACCTTCTTGTACACTTTTTTCCCTAGAAATAGGCAAAACTGCCATGAAACAAATGCAACCAGATGGCACTTGCCATTTTTATTTTCTGAGGAAAATGAATGATGAGCTAGCAATGAACTCAAGATTGGTGTTATCTTCCATCCTCCTATGGTCCTCCAACCTCTTGCAGTCCTCAGCTAACTTATCCAAGTTGATTGAGATGGTTTTGTGAATCACAGGATGCACCATAAATCTCTTTGACAACCCTGGCATCATCTCCAAAGATACCAGCCACAATTATGTAATTTGTCTCTAACATGAGATTATATTTCTCCTCAATCAAAACATGTTAACACGGGTATTGGGGACCACTCATAATACACTTTGTTATAAAAAAATTGTTCTTTAGGTTCAAAAGGACCAACTTTAATGAAGCAGAAGCAGGAAAATAATTAATTCACCCAAACCATGTGAGCTTGATTAAAATCCTTCTTGAGGGATGTTTTGCAATGCTATTCCACTCAAATTGGCAAAGTTTCATCAAAAAACTCCTCTCAGACCAAAGTCCCAGAATTTAATACATGCCCTCTAAGCAAATTGCAAAAACAATTAAAATCAAAAATCCATAAGAGTTGAAGCAAAATGCTTCTGGGGTTTTTTTAATAATATTCTACTGCTAATCTTGATATATGTTCAGTAGAACCCGATTTTCCCCAGATAATGAGATATAGAAATAACATGATTTCTCCAGGCCAGCTTAAATAGTTTGGACTTTGGCCTGCTACATAGTTTTTTATTTTTGTTTTAAATTTATAAATGTTTTAAACTAAAAAAGAAAATTTTCCCTAAAATTATTTATGAGCTAAAACTCCTTTCTTCTACCTCTGAAAAGTGATTTCCAATATCCATCCTCCTATTCCTAACAACAAATAATGCTATTTCCTTTGCAATAGTAGGTAAAGACCACCAATATGTAGCATTGACTCTTACTTCCCATCAATGGTATCTCCAAAAGTATAACCAATTTTGGTAATCCAATGTAATGTCCCCAATTTAGCCCTACGCTCTTCTTGAGGTTTTAGCCTATTTCCGGAAACTCGTAGGCTAAGTAGAATGGAAAATTAGTGTTTCCTATTTTATAGGAGGTTTCAAATGCATTTTTTAAGGCTTGCATGCAGGAGTTTGGAAGTGTGTTTTTGGGTTTTCAGAGAGCTTCAGAATGGTGTAACATGCATCTCCATCTGATAACCTTTCCAGACACTTACTATTTATAGTAAGTCATGTTGGCTTCCCGGTTTGAGCTCAAAAGGCGTTTGGAAACACTTACTATTTATAGTAAGTCTTGTTTACTACTCAATTAGTGTTCAATTGATGTTTCACAAACTTACTATTTATAGCAGTTGCTATTTTTGTTAAGTCAATTTATAGTAGTATCATTCTAACAACAGTTCAGCGTTTTGCAGTTCAATGTAGCTGTTCAATTTGGCTTTTTGTGGTGTTTGCAGTGAACTTACTATTTTTGGCATTTGCTATTTTTAGTAAGTCCATTTGTGGTAGTGGCATCTTTATCAGCTTGGTTCAGCTTGACTAATGTCAGTTTGTTATTTTTAGCAATAATCAGTTGCAGTTTGAGCATTGCTCTCTGTTACCCCCTTGGACTAAGTTCCATACTTGGTTAAAATTGTGTTTTGAAGTTGTACCACACGCCTAGCTTAATGACTTCAAGTTGTTTTTTAGTTGGGGCCATAAAGTGGATACATTTAATATTTTATTAGATTTTTTATTTCTTTTTAAAGTGGGACGATTTGGAGAGGAGAATGAAGAGTTAAATATTAAATATTTAAAAGTGCATTTTGTGGTGTTTGGCGTCCCATGAAGGAATTGAAGAGTTTTCTTTGTGGGAGTTACAGTTGATTCATTTGCCCAACTAAAACTTATATATCGATGCTTTGTGCAAAGCTGATTATCTTGGAAAATTGAAAGTAAAGTTATGCTGCTGGTTTGAATCCAAAACCTGGCTAAGGGGGAGCTTAGCGAATTCAATCCATCCTTCGGGCCTAAAACTATGGCTTCCTAGGTGGATCATTGTGACTGTACTTCACCTTGGAGTGCAGATGGAGCTTCAAATTGATGATATCAAACAGGTTGTTGATGTAAAACTTGTTTTCTAAGTTGCTGATTTGCCATGGCAAAAGCTATATTTTCTACTCATAGCTTCATCACGGATTTTTGTTTCATTCTGGGTGTTCGTCCATGTTCTACTGTGAAGGGCGCCCCTTTTTGGGAAGTTTCGGAATTGTTGGTTGAGTATTGTTTTTTTAAGAGAAGGTCGGCCATCTTGGCAAGCCGTACCATCTCATTGAGCTGGCATTGGGAAACGTGCCTTATGTTGCTGCTGTAATTGGCTCATTCTCTCCTTGAAGATTGAGCACATATCTCCTAGTTGTCCTTTGGCTGTGGTTTGGGAGCTTTCCGAGTTGATTCGGGAAAGATACGTCCATTTTGGTGAATTCATAACTTCATATGATTTTCTATACCTTCTGTTTCTGATCAGATTAGTTAGTTTTTACTTATGGTGTTGTTTTGAGCTTCAATTCTTCATCTATTCAAGTTGTAAATGTTACAGGAAGTGATACTCTAACCATTGCTTATTTTGAAAGCTTATCTTTGATATATTGCAGCTATTTGATAATTGTTTGTACGCTGATTAGTAGTACTAACAGCAATTTGTTTACTTGCTGCAATTTACTTTGTTGTATTCCCCCCACGAAAAATAAGTGGTTGTGTGGATTGTATACCCCCCACAGTTTAAGTGGAAGTGAGGTTAATTGGCTGGCTTGCCACCTTCAAATAATTGTAATAGTCACACCCACTGAATAAGTGGAGTATTCCCACTGCTTGTGGATGCCTGCATCAATAGAAGAAATGTTACTTTCAGTTTTATAACTAGTACTCCACCATATGTTAGCACCTCGCCTTGAAAAAGGATCTTGCATACACATTCTTGGTGTTGAGTTTAGCTCTCTATTTCAGCTGTTATCAAGTTATTAGATCCTAGGGATCCTCTGACCATATGTCTGCCCCTCCTCCTTAAGTGGTTTTAGGGCGCATTCTTGGTTAGAGTTGTTTCAGCAGTGTTTTGGTTTGGAGCTAATTCTTAACGGGTGCATGATTGCACTGTTGTGAACTGAAAAACAAAGAAAAAAATTAAGGGGAACATTTCATCCAAAACATAATCCTGCACATTTTTATGTTGGTCACTTGGTTGTGAACTTATCCTCATACCCAATGGCACAAACCAAGACTTGAACAACCTCATAAATTTTTTCCCTTTTCTTATTGTAAAGGAGCTCTATTTTTACAAGGTTAGTGTGTACACCTCCCAACATCTACAACCAGATGATTCAAAATTGAAAATTACACCTCTAATTAACGTAACAAACTGTTTAACTTCTAAACCTTCTTAAGGAAGGATTTTCAGTTTGACCTCTACTAATGGCAAACAACTAGTTCGCATTTAATGAATAGGATTCTCCATTGAAATCCTTAAACTTGTTATTTATAACCTCATGCTCATTGCTCAAGTTTGTTCTACAGAATAGCACCTTCCTCCTTTAATTGAACAAATATAAACCTAGGCAATATGCCCATCAAGATCAGAAACATTAATTCCTTTAAGCAAATCATTTTTTGGATTAACCATGCTTTCTACCACTCCTTTGTCTTCAACTCTATAGGGGTCTTTCACAATGTCGCCAACTTCTAATGAAATGTTTGTACCCAACTCCCAACACCTAGCATTGACTTGTTTATAATCTCTTGCAAACTCCAATATCATCTTTTAGCAACAACACACAATTCACTGGTTAATAGATAAAATGTGACTTCAAACTCTACAGTCAATGACATTTCAATACTGCAAGCTTCAACAAGGAATCAAAAACATATACTTCAACAATAGTTACACCAACTCATTTGTTCATGACCCCTTCATTGGAGCATGCTCTAACATTTTGACAACAATGACAAAACTTTACATATGAAATCATTCCAAGTCTCAGCTATTTACTGAATATTGACCCTTTAGAAATCATCTAAGAAGAACTTCATGAATAAAGATAATCACAAACATGGTGATGGACTTAAGCAAGTAAAAATGGGATACAAAAACATGCAAAGAGCAAGAGAAAGCAAAAAACTTGCAAAGAAAAAGAATAAGAAAGTTGGAGAACAAATTAGGTCTATAGGCAAACACGTATGATTTAAGACAATTGCATACATGGATTTAGGGATTAACTTTGGTAGTTGACTTTGTTCCAAGGTGCCAAGAACAAGGCAAATGTAATGTGCCCTTACTAATCTATTTAATTTTGGGACTCTTTCCAACTTTGAGTGTGTTTCAGACTTTATCAATCTAGCAACACTTTCCTCAGTTCCCCACAACCCCACTTCCTACTTCCTTCTCTCACATAGGCCTTCAAACTTATGCCTCTCTATTCACTTGGCAATCCAATTCCCCAACCCCTACTTCTCCGTTCACCCATTCCTCTTTGGACCTTAGATATTTTTTATGACAACCTACCTTTGCAAAAGTGTGAAATATCCCAACCAATATTTGTGCAATTTTCTGATTTTTCATAACACAAAAAGATGCCCTAATTTATGAATTTTAAACTTCTGCTCAAACCCTAGTTTTCTGACATAATTTTTTGAGTGTATTCATGCATTAACAGCAATATACATTCATCCAAATAATAGCCAATCTCATAACAGAATTGTTTAATCATAAACAATCTGAAACCAACATCATAGACTATCCAAACATTCACCAATATGAGCCAAAATTCTGATATTTAAACATCCAGTTTGCTGCCACAACTCAGACTTAACCAATGACGCAATTACACAATGAAATGGGCCCCAAGCATGCCCAGCAACATGAAGAAGTTCGCTGATATGAAGAAACCCCAATCTATGCACTGAAATTGACCTCCTATTTATTAAAAAATTTATTGTAATATTAATGGTCATCTTTGCTTTAGTTAGTCATATTTTTTTTTAGTTAACTTAGTTAGCTTTTAGTAGCTTCAATTTATGCTTTAGTTTGTTTTTGCATCTTTCCGTTATTAGCTTTAGTTTGCTTCAGTTTGTGATGGTTTCTTTTTAGAAACATTCTCTTGTAATTTTCTTTATAAGGAGTTTTCCTCTCCTCCTGTAAATTACTAAATACACAATAACGAATATTGAATATCAATTATCATTTCACTATTCTAACCCTAGCTAGGCGAAATTGCTCCAGCTCACAACAATGCAAACAAAATGCAATTATTTGATGAAAAACAACTCCAAAACCCTACCAAAGGGGTGCGCTGGCCTGCTGGTCTGATCATAGGGTTTGAAACTCTTAAAAATCTGAAGAATTCCTTCCAAGTTGCCCAATTCGCCCCTCCAAACTAGATGCCTAATGCTGATGCAGAAATTTGAGTGTGAATCTAGCAAGAATCACCATTAAAGCCCATGTGAACCTCCGTCATGAAGTCCTTCATTGAAGAAGCTAGGGCTTAGTCCAATTTCTCCTATACTCATAAGGGTTTTTGTCCTTAGAATATTTGCAAAGTGCAGATCAAAAAAGCAGAGATGAATTCGTTCATGATGAAATGCCTCCAACATGACCTTGTAGTTATATTAATCTCCCTTATCAGTTTGGGCACCAAGATTGTAATTTAAAAAATTGTTTTCAATTTATTTTTTAATCCTTCTTTGGGCGCCAACTTCCTTTTTCCTTTGTTATTTTATTTTTTTACTATTTTCTCATCAGCTTACTCCTCCAAGGGGCCGGCCAAGCCCAAATAAAATATATAAAATACTTTGCCACTTCCAAGATTCGTGATAAATCAATTAAACCATTTTCTCAACATTTTCATGCCAAATAAAAATCATTTTTGAGCCAAAAAGAATATTTCTCTATTGCCCCAAAATGCATTCCCTTACCTCATGTGCTAGTCTACAGGAATAAAGAATAGGCTAACCTCAAATCTAAAATGGGGATTTTCACTCCTACCTTCCCGAGATTGCTTACCCTCAAGCAATTGCAAACTAGGATGTTGCAAAATCTTCTCTCCTTCCCATGTTGCATCCTCCAATGGAAAATTCTTCCGCTTCACCAAATACTCAAAACCTCCTTGTTCCTCAATTGACTATCCCTCATTTCCAATATACCGTTAAGAATCAATATCAAAACACCCTCTTCATCAAGAGGTGGAAGCTCTGGAGAAGAAACAATATGTTGCCCAAGTGCCTTTTTGAGGCAAGACACATGGAAAACATTATGGATCCTACTATCAGCAAGTAGCTCAAGCTCATACTCTACCTCCCCAACTCTCCTCACAACCTTGTAGGGACCATAGAACCTGGGCTTCAGCTTCACACCACTCTTCTTCAAAGTAGATTACCTATATGACTAGAGACACAAAAATACCAAATCACCAACCTCAAAAGACCTCTCCACCCTATGTCTATCAACATATGTCTTTTGCTGATTTTGTGCTTGTTGAATATTATCCTTAAGTGCCTTTAGGATATCCTGGCTATCCTGCATTAACTCCTTAGCCCTTGGGGCCTGACGATCCTGAAGAGCCAAATCCACAAAAGATGGAGCATCATACCCATAAAAAGCTTGGAATGGATACATACCAATCGACATGTGATAAGTGGTATTGTAACAATAATCACTCACATGCAACCATCTAATCCAAGCACATTGCTGCCCTGCAACATATTTGAGAAGATACCCCTCGACCCACTTGTTCACGATCTTCGTCTGTCCATCTGTCTATGGGTGATAGCTAGGGCTCGATGTCAACTCCGTACATGCCAATCAGAAGAGCTCTCTCCAAAATACATTGATGAATCGGTCGTCCCGATCACTCACAATGGTCTTGGAGAGACCATGCAACCTGAACACCTCTCTAAAAATCAACTCAGCCATGTGAAGGGCTGAAGACTCCATGGGTATCACAAAGAAGTGTGCATACTTGGTCAATCTATCAACCACCACAAATATACAATCCCTACCTTGGACCTTGGGCAGTCCAAAGATGAAATCCATTGAAATACTCTCCCATCTTTGTTCCAGAATGGGCAAGGGAAATAGCAATCCTACAGGAAAAGCATGCTCGAACTTGTTTTGTTGACAAGTCATACACTCTCTAACAAGTTGCAAGACATCATCCTTGAGACCCTTCCATGAGAATCTCTACCTCACCTGCCTATAGGTTTTGAACAACCCCGGATGCTCTGCTAGAGTAGTGTCGTGAATAGCCCTCAAGATCTTCTCCTTCAACTTCGACTTGGGCAGCAAGTAGATCCTATCCTTGTAGTATATCAGATCATCCATCACCTTATATCTATCATCCTAAACCCTACCATCTAAGAGCTCACAAGCAAAAGTATTCTTGGAGTACTCAACCAACAAATGTGCCTTCCAATCCACCAAGATCTCCAACATAGAGAAAAGGGTAGGCCTCCTACATAGAGCATCAGCAACCACATTATTTTTCCCCTTGACATACTCAATGTCGAAATCACATGCTTGGACCTTGCTAATCCACTTCTATTTCTGCTCATTCATGTCCGTCTACGCAAGAAAATGCCTCAAGCTATTGTGGTCAGTCCTTACCACAAATCAGTTACCCACCAACTACTATCTAAACTTCACCAAGGCATGCATGATGGCGAGCATCTACTTATCATAGGTAGAATACAGCCTCTCTACATCCCTCAACTTCCTACTCTCAAATCCAATGGGATGCTTATTTTGCATCAAAACAGCACCAATGCCTACTCCCGAAGCATCACTCCACAACAAAAGGCTACATGAAATCAAGTAATGCCAAAATTGGACAAGAGCTCATTACCTACTTAAGCTTGTCGAAGCTATCCTGGGCCTTCTTTGACAAACTGAATGCTCCCTTCCTTGTGAGATCTATGAATGGTGTTGTGAGTTGTGAAAATCCTTCCACAAACCTCCTATAGTAGCAACATAGCCCCAAGAATCCTCTCAACTCTGAAATGTTCTTGGGTGGTGGCCAATCCAAGATAGCCTGGATCTTCTCCTGGTGCACTCAAACTCCATTAGCTCCCATCACATTGTGATATGCAGCCTTGTTCTGCCTTTTTTTTTTTTTTTAGATGTGTTTTGAAATGTAATTTGCGATAGTTTTGAGATGGCAAATAAAGTGCAGATAATAAAGTAACGTGCAGCAAATAAATAATTCAGAAAAATGATAATATTCAGAAATACATGTAGCTGAAAAATCCAAATTTTATTTCTGATCTGAAAAATGTTTTTTTCTCAATTACAAAGGTGACCCAGAACATAAAACATCATAACGTATCTTAATCCAACATACCTAAAAAATATTTAGAGACTTTGACAAAGTGTTGTGCTTGCAACCATTCCCCAGCAAGCTCCAATTATGGATGCCACAACCTGAAATGGTCTTGTTGTTGACAAAACTAAATTACCAGGCAATAAGAGCCCTAGGCACCTCCGAACCCTCAAGAAGTTGCTCACAAACTGAGTCGACCAGCTCACAAAACCCCACGTCCAAACCAAGTAAAGGTTTGACTCTTACAATCAGCAATAAGAATTCCTTGCAATATCCTAATGAGTTATTCAAACCCTGGGTATTTAATCTTCCAATATACTACAGATGTAAATATTAGCATACGATCACCAAACAACACTGAATCTTTCCTATAATTTTCTAAGTAATCTTGAAGTGCAATGCACAACTCCTGAATGAAGTTGTCTACAAGTTGGCTTGGGAGATCTTTCACTCCTGCACCGAGCTATTCTTCCTGAAGGAATTCGTCCTCAAAAAGCTAAGTGTCTCCAAACTCTCTAGTCTCCTACAAAACCCTTATCAAAATAATCTTCTCAACAATGAATGAATGTGCAAATGAGCTCTCAAAGGGCTTTTATAATAATTTTATCTCTCAAAATGGAATTTCCCTTTTCCCTCCATTTTTTCCCACATCCCAAGTTGGCAAATTAAATAATATTTTATTTATTTCAAATCTCACCTTATATCCCCTTTAATATTTTATTTAATTGGACACAATACTTTATATTATAAAGTATTCTTTTAAAAACCACTTATATCCCCTTTAATATAAAGTCCTTTTTAAAATATATTTTAATAAGGCATAAAGTTAAATACTTTAATTTAACTTTATAATTAATGTAATTAAAAATAAATGCATAGGACCATAATAAGACCAATATTAATCCAAAATATAAATCTACCAACATGCCCAATATAGAAATACTGCCAACTGCCCATATCAATGAATTACTATAAATAGTATGGATGAAATATCCATGTGACTTACTAAAAATAGAAAGTATGGTTAAAAATGACCGAATAGCCTTTGTGAACTCCCTAGTAAACACCGGGTTGGGAAAAACACCAATGAGCTCAAAAAGGTCGGATTGAACATGTCTACAACACCCACAAAGGGCCCCCTAACCACCTTGTTAGTCCACGGGGACCAAGTGATGGACTAACCATTGCGACTGACCACTGCCGAGGAAAAGGGGACATTGCAGCCTGCCCTCCCCAAGATTGCTTGTCACCAGGTAATCCTCACCTGGATCCCTTGGTTAGTCATCTAAATATCGAGATCCCAAATCAATCTGTAGAATGCTCTACCAAAAACCCACTGCATCCATTGGATAATGATAGAGCTAAACTTGCCAGCTTTGTAGGTCACTCTATAAAAAAGAAGCATTCTGCCAAGCATAGTGAATCTTGGATCCCTCATCCTAACTAGAGGTCTACCATACTCAACACTTGCTAACTTTCACTACGCTACTCTAATGTATTCTTCACCATGCTAAAAATGGTGAAGCAACTCATCAGGATCCAGTCAATCTAACATGCCAAACAAATCACCACCTAGGTCCCAACACATCAAACAGACTTTCACATCCATCAAACATGAGAAGATGGCGGTAACTTGAAGTGCCAACATCATAGCACCTCACTCCCAACTCTAAAAATCTCTCATGGATGTGATAAATACCCCTCATAGGTACCAAAAAATGTGTAGCAGCTCCTCTTAGGTTGCTGATATGGAACAGATCAGCACCCTCAAGACTATAAGATCGACCTAGGGGGATGCAAATGATATCACCGGGTTCATAGGGTGATGAAGTATCACCCCAATACTGCTCACCAATGACAAGGAGATGATGCAACTCTCCTCCAAGCTCAAGTACAAATATTGTCGTCCAAAAACTATGAATGAAATCCACATCCCATGAGTAGGACAGTCGTCTCCTACCATAACATGGAGCAAAACTCCATCATTGCGGGCTCGTCCATTGATGCCATCATGCACACTGGAAACACAACTCCCCTGTGTCCCCGTCTTCCCAAGTGTATGTCACACATGGGTATGTGCCTCCATTGGAAATCCCTGAGGCATGGAAACTGCACTCTCTGCCAAGGAGATGTCTACATGATGAAACTCTAATCCCTGTCACTGTACACAACCATCTGAAAGTGACAAAGTCGAAGACTTGCAAGTGCCAATTGCATCTTTTGAAGATGGAAGCACTCCATTCCACAATGGGTGATATGAATCTTGCGCCCTCAATTGGCTCTCCCTCAAAGCTAACTCATGGTCACTATGGTACAAGTTGTGTGAAAACTCAGGCATAGATTACATACTCTCCGAGTAGCCGAGTAATCTCCAAAAAATTTGCATGTCGAGTAATTTATGCTTTTACTCTCGAACAATATTCGGATGGATTTTCTCCCACAAATTATCGAGTAATCACCAATAGCTTGCAAAAAACCCACAAACTTGGCAAGTTTTTGTGTGTGTATATGCATGCAAACTTGGC
This sequence comes from Sequoiadendron giganteum, assembly GCA_007115665.2. Classification (NCBI taxonomy): domain Eukaryota; kingdom Viridiplantae; phylum Streptophyta; class Pinopsida; order Cupressales; family Cupressaceae; genus Sequoiadendron; species Sequoiadendron giganteum. The sequence goes on along the minus strand of CM021106.1, from coordinate 442,475,685 downwards.
ATCCTATGTATGTTTATAGATATGTATGTGTGCACAGTGCAATCCTGAGTATACACATACATAAATATCCACACACATTTGTCGAGTATTTGCCGAGTTTTCCCTGAGTCAAAATTTTTGGGCTTGCTGAGTACTCTTCGATTCCGAGTATGTACACTATGAACTCAAGAATGTAAGAATCATTCCTGTCCTCGAGCTCATGCAAACCTAAAACCTCCTTGTGCTCGACCACCGTTAGGGGTTCTCCCCTCAAACCATGAATGCCACGACCATCCGAAGTTGTCATAACAGTCATAGAAGACTAGATATTTGTTGTGGATGAAGAAGATTGAACCAAGCTTAGCTCCTCGCAAAGCTCATCAATTTGAGCCTCTGAAGGGCCTTCTAAGTGCTTTTCAAGGAATCCTCAATAACAATAAGCTTATCCACTTCCCTTTCTTTCCCCTTAAGTGCATCATAGTAGATCTCACCAAGTTGGAGTAGGTGATCTCTATCTGAGAGTAGCTACATGTAATTGGTCTTCATCTCTAATATCGCTTCTCTAAGCACCTGTGAATCTGAAAGGGGAAATTCTCCATAAGGGTCCATATGTTCTCCAGAAGACCAACAACATTTGGCCATCATCATGAGAGTGTTATCAAAATGTCTGATGGCTGCACTAATCTGGTCTTCACTCACCTTCAACTGTCCTGCCAACTGATTGGACTCCTAAGACCCATCAACCTCATATAAATTTTATGATTCATGATCAACTTCATACAACACTAAATTAGATTCGTTTTCAAGGCTGATATCGATACCATTAGTGCCAAAAATGCCATTCCTCATCCATGATTGAGTAGACAAAGTTTGGGCAGCACTATGGTCGAAAGTGTAGTCATCGCAAATAGGATCCTGTGATGCCATGAAGGTCTGATCCAAATTCATTTGTTCACTACATTCCGTATTTTTTGATTTCCCAACATTGGTTTGTGAATCATTCACCTCAAAGACACCCAACCCACAATTTGACTCCTTGCCAAGGTGAATTAATGGTGACACAGCAATGCTTGGCTCAACTAGAGGACTATCAAACGGGTTTATACCTTCTTGTAGCTGATCCCATGCCATGAAGGTCTGATCCCAACCCATTTTTTCACTACATTATGTATTTTTTGATTTCCCAACATTGGTTTGTGAAACATTCACCTCAAAGACACCCAACCCACAATTTGACTCCTTTCCAAGGTGAATTAATGGTGACGCAGCAATGCTTGGCTCAACTAGAGGACTATCAAACAGGTTTATACCTTCTTGTAGCCGATCCCACATGGTTGTCCTATCAATCACCTCAACTAGAGGACTATCAAATGGGTTTATACCTTCTTGTAGCTGATCCCATGCCATGAAGGTCTGATCCAAACCCATTTTCTCACTACATTATGTATTTTTTGATTTCCCAACATTGGTTTGTGAAACATTCACCTCAAAGACACCCAACCCACAATTTGACTCCTTGCCAAGGTGAATTAATGGTGACACAGCAATGCTTGGCTCAACTAGAGGACTATCAAACGGGTTTATACCTTCTTGTAGCTGATCCCACATGGCTGTCCTATCAATCTCCATGATGGCATCTCCTGCAATCCATATGTGCTCTTCACCTATAGATTCAGTAGGTGACTCTTCTACGTCCTTGAGCTCATGGGGCTGAAGTGAACTTGTTGCTTTGTTTTCTTCAGAACCTAGAATCCAACCTTCAATACATGTGGACTGATTTTCATTTTCCTCATGAACACCTATAGGCCGCAAATCACATTGAAGCAATCCATCTTCCTTGTCCCAACATTTAGGTTTTGCAACCATCCTTAAATATGCCTTTTTAGTGTTAGGGTCCTTCATTAGCTTGTAAAGTTCCTGCATCTGCTCAAATATAGATTTATCTATTGCCATCTTTTCTCTACTTCAATCAAATGCAAGTGTTGATGCAAAGAGTTGTGAACCTCTGATAAATGAGTGTTGGTCACTCCCCAAGCAAACTGAAAATCTGTTTCTGATAACCCCTTAGACTAGCAAGAAAAACTGAGCTCTGATACCACCATGATATGCAGCCCTGTTCTGCCTTTGCTTTTTTATTGTTTTCAGATGTGTTTTGAAATGTTATTTCAATTTGCGATAGTTTTGAGATGGTTTCGAGATGCCAAATAAAATAACTTGCAGAAAATAAATAATTCAGAAAAATGATAATATTCAGAAATACATGTAGCTGAAAATTACAGATTTTATTTTTGATCTGAAAAATGTTTTTTTCTCAATTACAAAGGTGACCCAGATCATAAAATATAATAGCATATCTAAATACAACATATCCAGAAAAAGTTAGAGACTTTGACAAAGTGTTGTGCTTGCAACCAGCCCCCAGCAAGCTCCAAAAATGGATGCCACAACCTGAAATGGTCTTTGTTGCTGATAAAACTGAATTACCAAGCAATAAGAGCCCTAGGTGCCTCCATACCCTCAAGAACCTACTCACAAACTGAATCGACCAGCTCACAAAACCCCACGTCCCAACCAAGTAAAGGTTTGACTCTTACAATCAGCAATATGAATTCCTTGCAATATCCTAATGAGTTATTCCAACCTTGGGTATTGAATCTTCCTATATACTGCAGATGTAAATATTAAAACATGATCACCAAACAACACTGAATCTTTCCTGTAATTTTCTAAGCAATTTTGAAGCGTAATACACAACCCCTGAATGAAATCTGCAAGCTGGCTTGGGAGATCTTTCACTCCTGCACCAAGTTGTTCTTCCTAAGGGATTTCGTCTTCAAAAAGCTAAGTGTTTCCAGAATCTCCAATCTTTTGCAAAAACCCTTATCAAAATAATCTTCTCAACAAGAATAAATGTGCAAATGAACTCTCAAAGGGCTTTTATAATAACTTTATCTCTCAAAATGGAATTTCCCTTTTCCCTCCATTTTTTCCCACACCCCAAGTTGGTAAATTATATAATATTTTATTTAATTCAAATCTCACCTTATATCCCCTTTAATATTTTATTTAATTCAGCACAATACTTTATATTATAAAGTATTCTTTTAAAAACGACTTATGTCCCCTTTAATATGAAGTCCTTTTTAAAATATATTTTAATAACACAAAGTTAAATACTTTAATTTAACTTTATAATTAACGTTATTAAAAATAAATGCATAGGAGCATGATAAGATCAATAATAATCCAAAATATAAATCTACCACCATGCCCAATATAGAAATACTGCCAACTAACCATACCAATGATTTACTATAAATAGTAAGTATGGACGAAATGTCCATGTGACTTACTAAAAATAGTAAGTATGGTTAAAAATGAATGAATAGCCTTTGCAAACTCCCCGGTAAACATTGGGCTGGGAAAAACACAAACTAAGCTCAAAAAGGTTAGACTGAACATGTCTGCAACACCCACAAAGGGCCGCCTAACCACCCTGTTAGTCCATGAGGACCAAGTGATGGACTAACCATTGGGACTGACCACTACCGAGGAAAAGGGAACATTACACACATGCCCCAAATAATCTTTGTCATCACAAACTCACACTTGGAAGCCTTAGCAAACAAGGATTGTGCCTCCATGATGCCCAATACCTCCTCAATATGCTGCAAATGCTCCTCCCATGTCTTACTATATATCAAAAAATATCATCAAAGAACACCAAAACAAACTTACGCAACATCTTATGGAAGATGTGGTTCATGCATGACAGGAAAGTAGCAAGAGCATTAGTAAGACCAAATGGCATCACAAAAAACTCATAGTGCCCATAGTGACATCAGAATGTTGTCTTGTGGATGTCCTCCTCACGTACCTGAATCTGATGGTACCCCGAACGAAGATCAATCTTCGTGAAATATACTGCCCCATGCAACTCATCAACTAACTCATCAATCTTAAGAATGGGATACCTGTTCTTGATTGTCTTCTTGTTCAAAGTCCTATAGTCAATGTACATCCTCATGGTACCGTCCTTCTTCACTAGAACAACTGAAGAAGCAAAGGGACTAGAACTAGGCCGAATATGCCCCAAATCAAGCAACTCCTTAAATGTCTTCTCAATCTCCTACTTGAAGTGTTGTGGATGATGATAGGGTGTAGTAATGGGCTTGGCTCCCTCTTCAAGTTCAATGGTGTGCTCAAAACCATGATCTGATGGCCTACCTTGGGGAATATCACCAAACACCACGCTATACTTATCAAGCATAGACTAAATGTCAACATGATGCTCATCAGTGCTAGAAGATTTGGAAGATACAAAGCATTGAGCTGCCCAAGCAACATCATCATACCTAAATAATGACTCCCATCCTCCTTGCTGAAACAATCATTGGTCCTCCATTGGAAAGAGCCCTCAAAAAAACCTTCTTCCCATTAGACGTGAACTCAAGTTCCATCTTTTGAAAATCCTATATGTACCTCCCCAAAGATTGTAGCCATTGCACTCCTAAAACAATGTCAATCTCACCAAGTCCTACAATATAGAAATTATCGGTCAAAGTATAATCACCCATTTGAAAGCTAAGTGAAGATACCTTCTTAGAACACTTCATATTGAAACCATCGACCACTGTCACACTGAATCCGAAAAAATTCCTCGACTTGTAGACCCTCTTTGCAACCAAACCCTCATCAATGAAATTATGTGTGGCTCCACTATCAATCAAGCAACTCGCTATCCTTTAAGGACCCCTCTCACCTGAAAAGGATGCTATCTAGGTACTCTCAAAAGAGTAGTGATAGTAACATGTGTTGTATCTCATTGATCATTCAGCTCCAACTCCAATTGTGGTGTATGATCCTCATCACTATCCGAGCTAGTGTCCTCAACTGCCTCACTCTCAACATCGAAAGTTACCTCTATGAGATGCATTTTTCCTTTTCCAAGGCTCTATCACCTGGCTCCCATGGCTCTTTGCAAGAGAAGCATAGCTTCTTCCTCCTCAACTCATTTCTTGGCTCATTGTCCATCATTGGAGGTGTTGGCTTAGGCTGATTGAACCTCTTTGGGAATGAGGTTGACCACTTGAAAACCTTCTTTTGTGGCTAGAATGATGTATGGGTAGTGTCCAAGTTAAGTGCAAGCTCAATAGCATCATCAAGTGTACTAGGCTTATGAACTTTCACCAACCCTCTCAATCTATCATTCAATCCCTCAACAAAGAGCATAATCACTCTCCTCTCAGACATATCAGGAACCATAACAACAATATTTGGAACTCATTGACATAGGATTCTACTCTACTAACCTATTTCAATTGTGCCAAATCTCAATAGTAGACCTCCACATCTTTCCTATCAAATCGTGCAATGAGTTTTGGTGTGAACTCATCATATGAAATGATCAACACATGATTTTGTGAAAAAAGCCCATGATGCCACCAATCGTATGCCAAACCTTCAAGATGCATAGTAGCAAACTGTATGGCCTTCACCTCACTCATTGGCTTGACAGTGAAGAAGGTATCAAGCTTACGTAACCATGTCCTAGCACTTGTCTTACCACTGCCATCAAAGTTGAGAAGAGGAACCTTGTTTAATGCATCCTTGAACTCTTTAGGCTGCCTTGCTTGTTCTCTAGGTCTTTGCCCCATCCTTGCTCTTCTTATATCCTTCTTTCGATTCATGAACTGATTGAATTTTAGATCCACCTTGACATCATCAGAAAGTGCTCTATATTCATCATGTAGCATACCCAACTCCTCTGCAAGTGGTGGTTCTTCTTCTTCATCTCCAACTGCTTCTTCCCCCCTTTGAAGGAATGAGGGTTGCAATGGTTGATCCGAGGTAGTTTTGTGTGCTCCCCCAACACGAGGTGTACTTGCAATGCTTCCTTCACCAGTAGGGACTGCATTAACTCTTACATTGTCCATCGCTTGTGCCATATATTGCATCATCTGTTGATGGGAAGCCATCATTTGAGCTAACGCATTATATGTTCATTGCTGCCCTACTGTCATGTTCCTTTGACCATCTGATATCTTCCTCAAAATGTCGGCAACAGTCCTATCATCCCTTGGTGGACTTCCACCTCTCCTATCCATATCCATGGCAAACTGATTTGTGTCAACACTTGGAGTCCCTTCTTCTTGATAACCTTGCTGTCCCAACCTTCTTCGAAAGTAATACCTGTTAGAACCAAATGGCTGCATGCAAACTAACCCTCCAAGCTGGTGAGATCCAGGCTCTGATACCACTAAAATATCCCAACTGATATTTGTGCAATTTTTTGAATTTTCATAACAAAATGATGCCCTAATTTCTGATTTTTAAACTTCTGCTCAAACCCTAGTTTTCTGATATAATTTTCTGAGTATATTCATGCATGAACAGCAATATACATTAATCCAAATAATAGCCAAACTCATAGCAGATTTGTTTGATCATAAACAATATGAACCAACATCATAGACTATCCAAACCATAGTTGAAAAACTTGCCAAGCCCAAAAAACATGACTCTGCAAAAGCTCGGCAAAAAACTCAGCAACTTAAAAAATTGCTTAAATTTCATTAAAAAAGCATTTTTTTGCAAAATTCAATGATAAGATGCATCCACTGAGTCAATAAGTGAGTACATAAAAGAAACAAGTTGAGTCTAGTTGTATTTGATTGATTTGAAAGCAAATTGGGTACAAAATGGCATCCTCATGGGGAATGCGCTGATACTGATAGTCTAAAACAAAATGAAAATAGCAAATTGTTTATGTAAAACTGAAAGTAAATACTACATTAATATATTTTACACATTTACATCTTCCTCTTCCCATGTCTAGTGAAAACTAGGGGGAGGTAGAACTAGACAATATTATAGATGAAGACTTGTAGGCAAACTTGGACTTGGAGAGTACCTAGAAAATCAAATGAAATGAAAATGCCTTTTTAGTGGCTGTGGGAGGCCCTTTTTTTGGACGGGCGAGCTTTTTTTGCAGACTCGTCGAGGTTTTGGCAAAAACTTGCCAAAAACTCAGCAAGTTTTTCTCCTTTATTCGGCAAGCAATTTTGGAGAGTAAATGCGGGAAAAACTTGTCATCAAAAAAGACCCGGGAGTTTTTTAAAACTAGCCTATTACTCGGAGAGTTTTTCAACTATGATCCAGACATTCACCATTATGAGCCAAAATTCTGATATTTAGACATCCAATTTGCTACTACAACTCAGACTTAACCAATGATGCAATATCACAATGAAATGGGCTCCAAACATGCGCAGCAACATGAAAAAGTTCGCTGATGAAGAAACCCCAATCTGTGCAATGAAATTGACCTCCTATTCTAACCCTAGCTGGGCAAAATTGCTCCAGCTCACAACAATGGAAACAAAATGCAATTATTTGATGAAAAACAACTCCAAAACCCTACCAAAGGGGTGTGCTGGCCTGTTGGTCTGCTGATAGGATTTGCAAACCTTGAAAATCTGAAGAATACCTTCCAAGTTGCCCAATTCTCCCCTCCAAACCAAATGCCTAATGCTGATGAAGAAATCTGAGTGTGAATCTAGCAAGAATCACATTGATTCCCATGTGAACCTCCGTTATGAAGTCCTCCATTGAAGAAGCTAGGGTTTTGTCCAACTTTTCCAATATTCATAAGGGTTTTTGTCCTTAGAATATTCACCAAAGTGCAGATCAGAAAAGCAGAGATGAATTCGTTCATACTGAAATGCCTCCAACATGACCTTGTATTTATATCAATCTCCCTTATGCCTCCCAATCTGGCCGACCCAGTTTGGCCGCCAAGATTGCAATTTAAAAATTGTTTTTAATTTATTTTTTAATCCTCCTTTGGGCACCAACTTTCTTTTGCGTTTTTTTATTATTATTATTTTCTCATCACCTTATTCCTCCAAGGGGCTGCCCAAGCCCAAATAAAATATATAAAATACTTTGCCACTTCCAAAATTCATGATAAATCAATTAAACCATTTTCTCAACATTTTCACACCAAATAAAAATTGTTTGAGCCAAAAAGAATATTTCTCTATTGCCCCAAAATGCATTCCCTTACCTCATGTGCTAGCCTATGGGAATGTAGAAGAGGCTAACCTCAAATCTGATTGCTTGAATTGTCATGTCGGAAATGGGGACATTACAAAGTGTCAAGGTAGTATATACCAACCCTAATCCCAAGACCCCAACCATATTGCTCCTATTGACGTGCAAATCCCTAAACCCTTGTCATAATGCTCTTGTCAAAATGCAAATCCACAAACCCCCTCTACATTGCATCCTAGCAACCTGAAATCCCATTCCCCAAACCCCCAACAACAAGCCTACACAATATTCTCTATTTGACCTTTGGGCACGCATTTCCCTAGATTCCCACCTTCAGACATGCATTATCACAAACCCTCATCATTTTCAGCATTTTTATCAAACCATTACCCTAGTTATGGAAGCAAATTTTGCTAATCATTTGCAGCAGAAATATACACTTAAATAGAACATTAGAATGAAATATTCAATTCTAGCTAGTAATTACATGTGTAAATCTATTATTTATTGTGGATATTTCAAATATAAACATTTAACATGACTAACTATTGTGGGTATTTTAGATCTAAGTATTTTATATGACTATTTTAGCTAAGTGTCATTACAACATAAGTGTGTAACATTTGCTAGTGATAGGACCCATTGGAAGGAATTCCTTGTCTTCATGCAACCAAGTTTGAAATAGGGCAAATGGACTCTTTGTGGAAACCTAAAAGTTCAACCAATGGCCATATTCATACATCGATGTAACCCTAGAATTCTGAAGGAATAATAATAGGCAAATCTTAGAATCTATTGATTAATAACACAACCAAAAGCATTGCTAACTTCATTTACCAAAAAATTGTAACAATGTCCAATTACATGCTTAGCGTTATAAGTAATTGAAGCAATTACTTTTGAGAATAACATCATTCAATATTTTATAAGGGCATTGACAATTGTTGATTTTGATTTTGAATCATTCTTGCCCAATAGCGAATGGGAAAGAAAACACCAAAAATTGTGTGTTACTCATTTCAATTCTTGCAGACATGAGAAAAAGGATTTGGGAAGAAAGGCTTCAAATAATTTTGTGACCTCATCACCCAACACACAAGATAATTTGGAACCTATCACATTCTAATTAATATATGGTGGAAAATCCTTTGTGACCTTCCAAAATCCAATAAAAGCTCTTTGCTAGATGAATAAAGTATAAAAGAAAGAGCTTGGATGAACACTAAGTGAGAGAATAACACATCATGGAGATAGCACAAAGCCAAAATCAAGTTTTCCATAACAGGCATATGAGATATCAAGCATCACTTGGATTGTTCTTTATGGAACATGATGACGAGTTAGAGATGAACAAATGTTTAAGAGTATCCAGCAAGACAAAATTCTATTGAATGGGCTAGTGAAGTTGGAAAAATGTGGATGGTACATTTCACAGAAATATGGTAAATGACCTTTGATTAAAATCTACAGAATAAAGTGATAGTTCTACAATATAAAAGAGAAATGGCAAAAGAGGAGAATATGTGATAGTGATTCATGTAACAACAAATTGAAGCAGCAATAACCTGGGGAATTTCAAATTGGGAAACAAATCAAATAACAAGAAGTTAAAATGAAAGCTCAGAATAATATTGACAATAATGACTTCCATGATGAGCACTAAGCTAGAGTCATCCAGAAGCTTGCTCTTGTTAAGCATAAAAACAAGTTCCTAGTCAACAGAAAGCACACCACAATTATTATTAAGCAACAACTCACACTCAAGGAATTATTCATGCAAGAGATGAAGCATATGGCTCTTAAGATCTGGCATAAGTAGAATAATCCATCCACTGAGTAGAAATGAAAATAATTTTTTTTTATCATAATATGAAAAATCTAGCATCGATATAACTAATAGCTCTCTTACTGCTTCATGCCTTGGAATACTAGAGTCTTTCTGCTGCTTACAAAATGGAAAAATGTAAATCTGGAAATATCAGTTACCAATGGATGAACCATGATTGTCATTATGGTTGGAAATCAAGACATAAAATTTCAGGGAAACATCTGCTGACATTAATACATTCATATTTTAGAAGAGCAAAGAAAGAGAACTTTATGACCATTAGTGGCTATCACTTAGAAAAATACTAGACTGTTGGCACAAACAGGAGACATATTTACAACTCAGTCACAACATGCTCCACACTGTCTATAAAGAGTTAAAATTTATTCTTAAGTTCAACTGGTACTTTCACACAATACAAGAGAGTAGAAAGTTAGCATATGTTTCTAAATACCATAGAGACAGAATTCTTGCAATACTAACCTAAACTCAAGTTGAGTATGAAGCTGACCGCCAACAGTCCAATCTTCCCTGGTTCCAGCAAATTTTGGGTCGCCACCTTGAATTACAAAGTGTTTAATAACACGATGAAAACACAACCCATTAAAGTAACCACGATGACTGCAATACCAAAAGCATCGTGAGATACTCAGAAAAAGCAACAGTTTCCTGCTTTTAAAAATGTACTGATGATGTCCCACTGTCTACTGCTAATTTAGACAAAGAGATCAAATATTCCAGACAATTTTTTCCATCCATGCTGATATGCATTTAAATTTCTAGTTTGGCGCATACAAGATAAAAATGACTAAGAAAAGGCTTTTTTAAGTGTCAAAAACAGAGAAATTACGAAAGCACAGCCTAAAAAACCAATGGTCAATGAGAACTAGCTAAACTTATAAACCATTTGACAACCTGTTGGTGTGTGTTTTGAGTACGCCACCGAACACAAAATAAAATGCCCAAGGACACTTTATCCTCTCTTGAAAAGTGATTGCAATTACCTAGAAGATAACACAATAATTCCAATGTTTCTTTGGTCAGGTCATGACATGTGGATAAGGCCAGTGGGCGTTGTGATTTGCTGGTAATCACAAGGGGACTTACGTTGTAATTCACTTGCAGGTTTAGGACTTAGACAATTTTATCATTGAAGGCTCTTTTTGATGGGTACTTCAGATTTTCCAAAAAAAAGGCAAAAGGATAAGGGTTTAGAGATCTACACTATGCCTAAGAACTCAAGAGACGGCAGTGATGAGATAAAATAGGGTAGCCACACTTTGTTTCGCCTCCTTCGGACAACTACGCAAAGCGGGTGCAATCTTCAATGGAAGTGATAATAATTTTCATGTTTGAATTGATAAAAACAAACAGAAGTTAAGCATCCACAAATTAATGGCTCAGGCTAACTTTACACATCAAATGCAAATCATCCATTCGACAAAAGTATGAGCTAAATTTTATCCACCACTGCTATCAAATCTATCATTCACTAACAAACATGTAAATGAAATGCTAACTTAATTCTACTCTAAGTGTTGAAGGAGAAATATGAAAACCTTGCACACTACTTGAAAATAAAAGTGGTTCTTAGCAAATCATGCACAAGAGCTTTTATAAACGGAAATAGTTTTGTCGCAACAATCTTATACAACTCACTTCACAAATTACAAAAGAGGGGCGAGCTCAATTTATAGGCTCCCCGATTACAATTCAATGGCCAAGATTGATTTCGAATCAACGGCGAGATTACAAAATAAAACCCTAATTAGGGCTTGTCACAATTAACTACCTCTCGACCAATGAGAAAACTACATTTTGGGACACTTGTCCTTCTTGCTAAATATAAATCAACTCCATGGATAAGTCAGGTTCATTGAACCTAGACATGTTGACTTGGACAATTTGATTGGTTGGAAGATGACGAGGCACCACCTCAGCGTGTTGGATGTCCTCCTTGGTCTCCTTGTTCTTTTTCCATGCATTTGCTTTAGAATATCTTCCTTTGCCAACAACTCTATCCTTTGTGCTTGTTTCTTCCTAGCTTTGATCTTGGATTTCCTTTGGGATTTTGATTTCTTTTCTCACTTGCATTTGAAGTCTGGAAGTCTCCTCTTGAGCAGTTATTGAATTTTTCCTTCTTGATTGCTTTGAAATTCCTTCAAGTGTCCTGAATTTGGAGAAGAACTATCCTGTGCTGCCACCACAATGGAAGAAATTTGAACTTTCTCTGTGAGGTATTTCCCATACTTAGCCAAATTTTGGCCGTTTTGTAACACCTTCGTGTGGACCGTTCAACACTTAGCCAAGATTTTGGCCATCTTTATGCTTGAATGAACTTTGCCTATGGATTTGTCTTCAATTCTGAGTTTGGCTTGTGCTAAGTAGGGCAGACTCCATCCTTGGGCAAGAATTTTGTTCATTTCCTTTTTATTTCTCTTCATTTTTCCTGTTTTCCTTCCAACACTTAGTCAAAATTTGATCCTTTTGTTGTAGGAAAATTCCACGCTTAGCCAGTTTTCTGAGTTTTCCTTGGCAGTCTTCATGCTTGGCCGAACATTTTTCTACTAGGCGAACTTGGTGAGTGCTTAGACATTCTCGTGCTTGGCGCACTTTGCCAATGCCTTAGAAATTTTCCTTGCCTCCAAAGTTGGGCAGACTTCTTAGTAGATTTGCCAATTTTCCTCTTGGGTGGGCGGACTTGGAAGCTTCTTTGCCATCTCACATCTCTCCTCTAGGCACTTCATGCCTTAGATATTTTCCATCTTGCTTGGGGGCGGACTTTGGAGTCTTCTTACCAGTCACGCCTTTTCCATGCCTTAGAAACTTTTACCATGCTGGGAAGGGGGGGGAGGGGGGGGGGTGAACTTCAAGATTTTCATGCCAAGGGCGGACTTTGAAGCTGGCCGGACGAGATGCATTTTCTTCTAGGCGCACTTGGTCCTGTAGCTGGACATCTTCATGGGGGACAACACCAATGCTTGGACGTGCTTCCCTATGGCGAACTTTGTACATAGCCAAACAATTCATCATTCTCTCTCCTTCTGGGTTGGGCGAACTTGGAGATTTCTCTGCCACTTTGCCATTTTTTATTTGTCCCTTAGGAATTTGTCCAAGCCGAGAGGGGCGGACTTCATACTTGCTCTGCCAGACATTCTTCATTTTGTGTCAAAGAGTTTCATTCCGTCATGCCGAAGGGTGACTTTCGTGTTCGCTTAGCCTCATCTCTCTCTAGGCATTTTTCATTTTTTTCATGCCTTAGAAATTTTTATATTCCAAAGTTGGGCGAATTTTTGATCTTTCCTAGCCAATGGCGTATTTTATCTTTCATTTGTCCAGGGCAGACTTCAAACTTTTCTTGCCATGGCGAATTTTAGTCTTGCCTTGTCCAGGGCGGACTTGGCACGTATTCATTCCATTCACCCCTTTTTTTTTTTTTCTCTCCATGACGAACTTGGCTTCTTTCTTGCCAAGGACGGACTTGGCCTCTTGTCATGCCATTCCTTTTGGTTGGGGCGGACTTCTTGTCTTGCTTGCCATTGACTTTTTGGGCGGACTTTGACCTTTTCTTGCCAGGGCGGACTTCAGCCTTCTTGTGCCATCCACCTCTTCCTTGGGCGGACTTCATGTTTCTCAGGCCATGGGCGAACTTGGCCTCTTCCTTGCCATGGGCGGACTTGGCTCTCCTTGTGCCATGGGCGGACTTGGAGATCTCCATGCCATGGCGGACTTCAGCCTTGGCTTGCCAGTGCCTACATTTGGCATGCCAAAGGTAGGGCGGACTTCATGTCTTGTCTGCCATTCTTTCTCATGGGCGAACTTTACCAAACTTGTCATTTTTCATCAATTTTTTACCTTTTACCTTGATTTTCATGTTGATTTGCTCATTCTGGAGGTACATTGGCTTCACAATCAGTAGGATCTTGAAATGGAAACTTTTCCCAAAAAAGAAACTTTCCTAAAATAGAAACTTTCTAAAAATAGAAAAAGTGAAAAGCATCCCTAAAAAATAGGAACTCCAAAATGGCCTAAAAATGCCAAAAATCAAAAAAGCAAAAAGCAAAAAAGCAGAATCCCTAAAAAATAGGAAGTGTCCAAATTGACTCAAAGCAATGGCGTTCCTCGTCTACCAGTCCTTCTAAGCACTTCCATGACATCTAGGCACTGATACGGACTCGAATTCTCTACTTGGCTCAGATGATTTCTACAAAACTCTAACTCCTCATTGTAAATAAATGGTGATAAGCAGTTGTGCTGCCAAGGCAAAAAACCCAAAAAGCAAAAAGAAGGGGGTCCCCATTTGCAATGGGGCGATGTGTGAAATAGGTCACAACACAACCATGATAGGAAAAAGTAATTTACCAATAACAATCTCAATGAAATTTAAGAAAGTTCCCATATTAAGGTCCAATAGTTAGATACATTATTCCACATTAATGTGTTATCTTAAAATTGCATATGCCTAGATCACTGAACTTCCCATATGTTCTCCAACATGTAGGAAAATAAATTAAATATATATACAGAGCACATTTCAATTGCCTGGTTAACTAAATCAACACTACCTTGAAAACCTTCTCCAAAGATCCTTCTAAGTTGCATTGTTAATGCTCTCTCACCTAATATTGCAGTTTACCTCAAAACAAGCTAGGCTAAAAATTTGACAGAGGCACAAAATCATGAAATAGAATTGCAAGACAACGTGATCACTAGTGGCAAAAATAAAAAAGATTCCATTAGGTTGCCAAAGTTTAGTAGATCCATTGTTTCAAAGGGTGGTTAATTATGTTACAACCATTAAGTGGCAAAAACCATAATGTAGGCTATTCAACAATATCGGCCTCTACCACCAAGAAGAAATAATTATCAACCATACAATAACAGCAATAAGCCTCATTTGCATGTTTTCTCAACAAGGCAAGCTTCGGAGGCACATACTCTAATTTCCACTTATTGCAAATTTCATGACATTGATAGGCATTGATGCAAGTCTCAAGAAATTGTCTAGAAATGTAAAGGCTCATGCAGCCATTGGCAGTTTCAAATGCAGATCAACAGACTTCAGGTGACCCTCGACGTCTTCTGGATGAACCTGATGGCGACAGTGACTGTATGATAGGATATATTGAATATGAACATAATTTTGTAGTGGTAATGATTGATCTGCAAACTTGCACTGCATGTGTTCAATGTGTTCACATAAACATAAAGCTGAAAAAGAACATGAAAAAGAAAATATGAAAGCAAGGTTGGACAAAATATGACTGCAACCACCATGAAGCAACAATATTGTCAAAAAAGCATCACATGTCCCTATATTGTTGCCCAATGTCAACATATGATTAATACAAACCTTGGCTTAAGTAACAAAAGGAGTTGCTTTTTAACTAGGAGGACGATGTCAACTTGAAAACATAACAAAAAGTATACATTAGGACCCAAAATTCATGTTTTTCTAAGGAGAATTAACGTGACATGAGTTGCAAAAGTGTGTTCCTTGTCACTAAATGTCCAAGTCAAGTGATATATAAAACTCAAAAGTATCCATCCTAGTGTATAAGCATGTTTTTCTCTGTGGATTGACAAATTTCAAGCAGAAGAAGTCAGCAAGGGTTTCAAGGATAAATGTTTTCTAGAAGAGTGTTTTGGATATTAAAAATAGAAAGGCTTCTTCCATAAAGGCATTTAGCATTTGCTCCTCACTCATTCTTTATCTCCAAGCTTCATT
Organism: Sequoiadendron giganteum; assembly: GCA_007115665.2. Lineage (NCBI taxonomy): Eukaryota > Viridiplantae > Streptophyta > Pinopsida > Cupressales > Cupressaceae > Sequoiadendron > Sequoiadendron giganteum. Next base: position 442,460,095 of record CM021106.1, on the reverse strand, counting down.
GAAGACTCTTCTCAACAAAGATGTAAGCAGATTTTTTATCATTTGTCTTCATCTATGCTAGGCCTTCGACATGTTTCAGTCATCACAAGGGTAGAGTATTATAGTTTGACAAAGCATGGGGAATTTTATCATTTCCTTCATTCTTCATCCAAAGAGCTTCAAGGTCAATGACCTGACTTTTGTCAAAGGAAATCAGGTGGAGGTTGTCATCAACCAAAGGATAACTTGTTAGGGATTCATGAGTTTTTTGAGGATTTATCATGGTCAGAGAGAAGGTGTTACATGAGAACCACTAGGAGGAGACAACTAACACAACATTGACTTTTTCCTCTGTGCTATTGTTACACAACTTTATTTAGTCATTGTTATCTTTGGGTGATGGCTACTTCTAGATGATCTTTTCGAAGGTCTATTTAGAGCCAGTTTATTTTGACGTTCTTCTATTAGATGAAGTATTTTGGAATAATTTAGTATTTTGAGCTTGCTTGAATTGCAGGCGAACTATTTTGAGCATAGGAACTACAACTTCTTTTTACTTATTTATCATCAAAAATATTGTAAAAACTTATAAGCTATAGCTAAGTGCTATTGGAACTTAGATTTTTTAATAGGGATTTTATGCCTACTTGTTGAAATTGCTATTCAAGCCCACTTATGTGTTTTTTGTGATATTGTTTGTTTGTGAATTGAATGGGGTTTAATATTTATTGCAAGCTTTGTATTGCAGTAGTTTTTTTTATTTGGGCATTGTATACAAATCTCCATGTTCAATTCATAATATCTTATGTGTTTAATCCAATTCTATGTTTGTGTTTGTACTCAAGCTTTTTAGTCTCTCCTTTTCACTAGAAAGAGTGAGAATTTGTTAGCCATTTAGGTTGTTTTCTTTAAGATAAAGACTAAAAAATCTCTCACCTTGTGTAGAAGTGCTAATAAGCCGTGTGCCTTGCCCAAGAAACAAAAAAGCAGTTTGTGTAAAGTTTGTTTGTATTGCATTGTAAAAAACAATTGTTTAGCATTCTAGTTATATTTTTGTTATAAAGGAGATGCCCCTTCTAATTCACAAAAAGGTTTTACCTTACACAATTGTTCTATTTTGTTGCCCTATAAAGGACAAATTAAAATGACAAAAAAAATTGGCACCCACCATGGGGCATGAGAGAATTATGTTGTCAATCTACAGTAGCAAATATGTTGAATAAATGATGTTAGATGGTGCTTCTACAAGTAATTGGAAATTTTATTTGAGGGTAATTATTTTTAGTGGGTTCCACTATAGATTTGAGCATTATTTTGTCACATCCCTATCAGCGAGGACCCCTTCCACGTGGACATTACATGGTCAACAAAACAAAACAAAAAATATATATATATAGAAAAAATCGATTGGGGTTGTGAAGTTTCCACTAACCACCCAACAAAGTTAAGGCACCATTTACTGAGCCATCTATCCCTCTTACAATCATGAGACAACCCGAAATAAATGGGGAAGGCACAGGTATGCAATTGAATGGTCACACAATCATTAAGCATGGCGTCCATACCCTAGAGCTGGTCCAAAAATATTAGGTTGTGAGGAAAGAGGCATCTGGGAAAATCTTTTAAACCCCTATGACCCCATATCTATTCATTCAAGCTTTGTCTTGGAAGGAGGAAGATCAAAGATGGGGCATGTCTATTTGGAGGTGCAACAGAGGGGATGGTGTGGCAATTGGGCGATATTTTATAGATAGAAATCCTCCATAAATTTACAATTTCAGGCTTTGTTTTGGGAAGAAAACGCAGAGGGAAGGCATGAATACAACACGAGATAGGAAAAACGTGAGGAAGGTCACCAAAGCTAGGCGAAGTTGTTGGGAGGTGTGTGATAGTTAAGCGTGGCAATGTTGGGCACAATTTAGGGTACGATGAGATTGTTGGAGTGGATCTTTCAAATTGTAAGAGATAATTGATGGGAGAAGGGGTTGGCAGGTAAGTAATGTTGTCTGATAACTATTTGCATCACTCATTTGCATATTGCTTTCATTTTACAATATCATTTCAACTTCAAACTATTATAGTTTTAGTACGGAGGGGATAAAATGCATGCGACATTGTTTAGGACTCATCACTCTTACAAAGACTTCATTGGGCTTCGGGATTTAACCTTGATTCATTATGCTAAACTCCTCAGAGGTAACATGCAAATATAGATCAGCCCCGAGGGGTGGAGCAATTGGTCAAAGGCATCTGATCTGGGTTCGCGATGTCCCGAGTTTGACTCTCCACCTCGGTTTACCCAATGATGGGTGCTTATGGGCGGTCTTCGTCATCCCCAAGGGACTAGTCTCGCCCCATTCACCCCATTCTAGAGATCGTGTTGGGTCGTGGGGACACCCCCGAGTTATAAAAAAAAACATGCAAATATAGATCATTATAGTCCTTGTTATGCTCTCTTAGATTCTATAGATGTAATTAATTCCAATACATAGTAAATGCAAACCCATGAGTTGATCACCATAAGTATTGAGGTCCTCAACCAAGAAACTGCATCTCCATTATCCCACTCTCAACATACATGGACCAAGATCATATAAATTTTACATAAACGACCCACTACAACCTCTATGGCTAATAATATCTCAGCAGCAAATAAATATCAACATCTTTTAAAATAGTGTGTGTGTGTGTGTGTGTGTGTGTGCTATGAAATCTTGTTTCATAAATTAGAGCATAAAATCTGTGGATATAGTTCCAAACACTAGTTCTAGTGTTTGGTCATCATATATATTAAAGAGCATTGTATACAATGATGAATCTGATAGAAGGTGACTCTATCAACTAGTTGTGGATGCTATATATTTTGGTGATTCTTCAACGGAAAATACCCTTAGTGGGCAATAAAGTATAAGGACACCTTTCTGATTTTAAAGACCTAGCATCTATATTGTTGTTGCACCTAGTTGCTTACTAGTCGCAAGATGGGGGAATTCAAAAGAGGAGTCGTGATTTTGTGATGTTTCTACGTATAATGAACATTGAAATATGTTTATATAGGGTGGATTGGAACACTTATTACTACTATGTGAAATCAATTATTCCTGTCCATTAAAATCCTATTTATTCATGAGTGGCATGTATAAACAAAAATATTATGAAAATATTGGGTTACACCCTAGTACAAACAAAACCAAAAGGTTACAAATGTCATTATTGTTATAGGAAGTGTTCATCCTCATTCAATGATTTGATAGATTTAGCTTGGTTGAAGACAAGAATTGTTCATGCTAGAAGCAAGACTATACTATGAATAAGAATCTTCCAAAGAATGTCATAGTATGTTATGATTATAATATTGATATTGTTGAATCATGTTGTAGTAGGACATCTCCATAGAACCATTTGAGGCCTTGCATAATTATTGCATTGAAATCACATTTTGATTACTTATGTCCTGTGTTTGAATAAGTTCAAACTTATGTTGACTATGATGTTATTTATATTCTCATGTATGATTTGGTTTTAATAGTGGGTGACAATCAGCTTGACTTTTATTTGATAAATTGAATATAAGAGGGAATTAGGGTCAATTGAGTTAAATGTATATATATATTCAACTCCATATCTTATTAGTATTAGCAGGAGATAATAGGTAATTATCATATACGTTGGCGTTAATAAATGTAGTATTTCATTCTTTGAGGGAAACTCTCAATGGTTGTGTACTCCCACATTAGGGTATACATGATTAATAATATTTTCAAGTTGGGAAATTATTTCTAGACATAATTATGTTGGGCAACAAAGCATGGGAAACTGGGCAAATGTCCTTAAAACTATTATATCTTTCAATCTTATTGTGGCTTTTCATTCTTAGCTGAAAGTTGTAAAGATGTTATAAAGAACGAGTTGACCCCTTACTTAACATGTGTGTGTGAGGAGTTGAATTGGAAATTGCTCTGACAATCTAAGTAGGAAGAGTTATACGTTAATGGTTGTAATGAGATGAACCTATAAGATATTCGGGATGTTCAAATTGGATTAAAAATAAAATGGGTGGAGTTTGATCCAAGACCTTGATACCCTTAAGGAGGAGTGATAGCAAAACCTTGATTATGGGAAACATGTGTGTAGGTGTACTTTGAGAGACCTTGTAAGGACAACTACGTGCGACTTTGATCCATTTGGAAGCAGGTACATAGGCAATCCTTGGGCGAAGGATGTCCATGTGACCTCAAGTCTGTAGGGGGAGGGTTTAGGGGGATAACCAAGGGTTGGGGTTGTTTTTAACTTGTTTGACCTTCTCTCTTTAGTAAGCTTTAGTTTGAGGCTGAAATGAGTATCGGATGGGTATGAACGAGTTAAGGAAACCTAATAACTTGTATTTAATACATGATGTTCTTTTGAATAGTAAATGAACGAAGTAAGGGATTTAACTACCTTATAGTCGATATTTAATTATACGTATATGTTGGGTAAAGGCCATCTTGTGTTGGTTATGTGTAACTCTTATGTGTTTGTGAAATCCAACTCCATATCTAGAGGTCTCTATGTATAGGCCCGTGGATTTGTTGATTGTGATATGTTTATCTAGGTCACCTGACTAGTATTATGAATCATGTTATGTATGACCGTGCAAATGATCAATGTCTGGGCTATTGCTAGGGATTAGTCAACATTCACCTGGTTCACGTAGGTGAAGGTAGCGGGCTACCCTGGTTATGGTACGGTAATAGTTAACATGTTGCCATTGGACCATGCCAATGGCGTATGTCTAGGGCTACTATCGTATCTTTTGGATTAGTCAGCATTCACTTGGTTCACGGAGGTGGATTGCTAGGGGCTATTCGAGATTTGATATGGTAACGATTGCATAGGTAGTTATCCTACCGTGCGGGTAACGGTAACCTGAGCTAACCATTGTATCAAGAGGTTTCATTGGCAGTCACCTATAGCACAAGGGTGACGAGTGTCATTTTTTACCCAGGATTGTGAAGAAGATAGTTGACAATATCACTAAGATCACAAGGTGGCATATGTCAGGAACTACTTCCTCCTGGGTGGACAGATTTGTCATCGATGGCCTATAGGTGGATGAATTTGGAATCCACCGAGTTGAATAGGTTCACTACTTTGTAATAAACAAACCCCAATTTTTATTTTTATTTTTCCTGATTCTTTCCAACTGCTGTATGTATTTTTCTGAGTTTGTTTCAGGTTTGTTTGATTGTTTTTTCTCACATGCCATACATTATGAATTGATACCAAATGCTATATATATCAAAGCAAATGAAGCATACAAGTTCTTGCTGCAAATAACTTTCAATCACTACAATAATTAGATTTTTATTGAACATTTATAGAGCAGATTTACAACGTCTATATCAGCAAATAAATGAGCCCTCAGACCTGGTAAGAAGCATAACAGTAGCATGATAAACCCCATTCAAAATCCATCGACCAGCATCATAAGAAGGACCTTCTTCTCCTTGATATGCACGTACCAAACCTTGAAATTTCAGTCTCCAATGGTGAACAGGAAAATCATTACCAGCCACAAGAAATTTGTTCTTCTGTCCAAACAAAGCCGTCCCTCCTAGAGAAACTCGGCCTGCTCTAAGAAATTGAAAACCCCACCAAAAAATACGATCCAATACTTGATAGAATCGCCCTTGAAAGAGTCATCAAATGATTAAGTACCCATTTTTTTATCCATCACCACTTCAGAATTATGAGCAAATATATGGGTTTCAGGTACAGAAGCAAAGAGCCCAAAAACTGAAAATAATCACACCCAAACTGAAGAAAAACACACCACCAAACACCAGCAATCTCACACCAAAAACTAAATTGAAATCCACTCAAAAGTACTAAGAAATCTTCATCCTTTAAGCCTAGTTGTGATCCCTGTGTGAAATCACCAAACACCAGCTTGAGCAGGTCTCTCACTACCGAAACTACTCTTAGAATTTGAGGGTTTTCGTCCTCAATCCCATTCTTCAATCCCTGGTATCAAACCAGAAGCATATCCCTATGTCGTCAAACTCATGCATAACAAATGAAAGCTTCCAAATCACTTTTAAAAGATGCCTCTCAATTAGGGCAACCAAGCAACCCTAAAACCAACGCCCAACTTCATAAAGCTTTTGATTTTAATTTATTTTTAATTCTTCCTTCATCACTTGGGCGCCCAAGATATGAGAACATTAAAATATGATATAACTTTAAAAACAACTCAAAACTTGAGTCACTAGGCGTTCAAGGTCCTTTTTAATGTCCCCTTATGACCCCTTAATTAAAAAATATAAAGTTACTTTAATAAAGTCCACATTTTGAGGCAAAAAAATCAAATATTTAAATGATTTAACCAAAGTAACTTAACCAATTGAATTTGCTGTTAGAACAAGCCTGACCAAGTCCAGTATTCCCAAAATAGACTTACTATTTTTAAGCACTAAAAATAGCAAGTGACATCCCAAAAGCTCAAAATGGAGAGATGCAGATATGCGCTAGAAATACTGATATGCGTCGGAAGTACAGAAAACCCAACACCCAAAGCTAGAACTGAGTTCCCTTTTCAGAACCACTTAGCCAACAGGGACTCTAGAATTGGCCAAAGGTGATGTCCACTGCACAGAGGCTAGGAGGGGACATTACAAATTTGTGGAAAGCTTGGGATGGAGGATGGACCCCCAGTGTAGTATGGGATGCACCGAATTCCCTTCTCGATTGTCAAATGGTATACTTGGCTTTGTTGGGTGAAGACAGACCCCCGATGTAGTATGGGATGCACCCAATCCTCTTCTCAATTGTCTGATGGTACAGAAGACTAGTAAAAGGATGGGACCCACGATGTAGTGCGTAATGCACCAATATTTTTTTCTATCTAGGATGCATCATGGACATGTGTTAGTTAGCCATTGTGGATATAGCAGCCAACCATTGTGTATATGTGATGTGTCAGAGCTAGTCACTGTGTATATGTGATATGTGCTGGAGCTAGTCACTGGATAAATGAGATGTATGTTGGATCCAATCACTATTGTACTTGTGATGTGTGTGAGCCAATCGTGGTTGTACTTTGTAATGTCCCCGATTTAGCCCTACGCTCTACAATTGGATTTAGCCTATTTCCATAAACTTGTAGGCTAAGAAGAATGGGAACACTTATTATTTAAAGTAAGTCATGATACTGCTCAGTTGGCATACAGATGTGGTTTTGGCAAACTTACTATTTATAGCAATATGCTATTTTTGGTAAGTATATTTATAGCAGTACTCTAGCAGCAACTCGATCTTTTGCAGTTCAGTGTGGCCGATCAGTTTGGCTTTTTGTTAAGTTGAAGTGAACTTACTATTTTTGGCAGTGGCTATTTTTAGTAAGTCTAATCTTGGCAGTATCATCATCTGTAGTTCAGCTCAGGTCATCATGCTCTTTGTGGTAATCCATCAATTTCAGTATTGGCTTTGGTTTTGGTTATCTCCTTGGACTAAGTATTATACTTAGTTAATTTCATGTTTTTAAGTTGTACCCCCATGCCTAGGAGTGATAACTTCATGTTGTTTTAAAGAGGGGACATTAAGGGGTCATGTTGAGCATTTAATGATTTACTAAATGCTTTATTGTTGCACATAGAAATGGACGCCTAAAGGGAAGGGAAATAATGTTTTATTATTTCACCATAAAGTGAATGGTTGAAGGTGGCATCCCTTGGGAAGTTGAAGTGATTCAACTTTTTGGAATTCAAAATGTTTCATTTGCCCATTGAAACTTATATATTGTTGCATTGTGGAGAGTTGATTATGTTATGTTTTGGAAAGTAAAGTTATGTTGTTGGTTTGAAATCCAGAATCCGGCTAAGGGAAAGCTTAGCAATTCTATTCCACTCTTCGGGCCTGAAACTATGGTTCTCTAGATGATGGATTGAGAGTGTGCTTCATTCAGAAGTACATATTGAGCATTACTGTGGAGTTTTGGTAAGATATTTCCAGTTTTCAAGTTGCTGGTTATTGTTTGGCTGAGGGAGATTTTTATATACAGCTTTTTGTATGAATTTAATTTGCTTCTGGACATTGAAGCAATCTATTCCTAGGCTAAGGGCGACCCTCTTGGCAAAGTTAAAGATTTTATTTTGCAGATTTGAATATTTAATGCAAGGTCGACCTCCCTAGAAGGCCGTACCATTGCTGGAAGTGTCTTGGAGTTCGTGCTTGAATATTGGTGACCTATTGATGCGGTTTCAGTGATTGATTTTGGGCGCCATCCTCCTAGTATGCATTTGCAATTCATTTCAAAACATTTGGAGGTATTTTTAAAGGTGTTATGAGAATTTTGGTATTATCATTGATTGCTGGTTCAAAATTTCAATTTTTTGTTTGTCATATCAGATTTGCTTCAGTTCTGATTTTTGGCTTATATCTTGGTGATTGAGAAGATTATATATTGTAATAAACATTCTTCAGTAGTTTGCATTGATTATATTATTGTAACACATGGAAATTGCAGATTTATTTTATTGTAAGGCTGAGATTTAGTAGTACTAATCCAATCATTATTCTTACTGCATTTACTTGTGATTTCCTAATGCAAACACTTTAACCCCTGGCTGGTTTACCGCCAGAGTGGAGAATAAACATTTGTATCTCTTTCATACCCACTTTCAAGTGGTGAATTCCCACTGTTGAGTGGATGCCTGCCGCAACAGAAGAAGTATTAATATTGTAATCTTTTCCCCCCACTGTTTGGTGGTAGCGTGGAAAGTTCCTTATGGCTGGTTATCCGCCTTTGTTCATTTCAATTTCAGCATTAGTACTCCACCATATGTTAGCACCTCGCCTGTCAAAGGATCTTGAGTGCACATTCTTGGTGTTGAGTTTAATCTCTCTCTTTCAGTATAATCTTGTAATCTTGATTCAGTAGATCCTAGGGTTCCTCTGACATATGCCTGCTCCTCCTCCTTAAGTGGTTTTAGGGCGCATTCTTGGTTAGAGTTCTTTCATGCACGTTTTGGGTTATGCTAACCTTAACAGGTGCTTGGTTACATTGTAAATGTTTGGTTTAAAAATCAAAAAAATTGAGAGAGTATATTTCATACTTGTCATGAACATATCACCTAATCACCCTTGCACTTGTGATATGCATATGAGCCAGTCACTATTGTACTTGTGATGTGCATATGAAGCGGTCATGGTTGTAATTGTGATGTGTATGAGTTAGTCACCTTGTATTTATGTGATGTATGCTCGAGACAGTCATTGTGTATGTGATCTTGGAATTATGGTATGACATGACCCCTATGTATTCATGCATGTTCAAGGATTGGTAATGTTTGGTATGGATCCAACACTTGATGGAAAAGTTATTATCATTATATTATAATTGTCTAAGTGATAACTTATGCTTTATGAATAGTCTTGGTTCAAATGTGAGATCAGAGATCTCATACAAGAGGAGAGAATGAACTCTCTCGAATAGTATGGGGTGAACTATGAAGCCTCTAATTCCCATGAGGGGCTACGTAGGCAAGGTCACCATAAACCCTTGAGGTTTAGGTCTGAGTCTAGGAATGACCCTAGCAATAGGAGCTTAGCACTTTTGAGAGTAAGCATATAAGTGGTGATGTTGAGTTTTCGTCACCTTGGCAAATGTAGGGGGTTTTGAAGGGTTTTGAAACCAGCACTTCTAAATTAGATGGAAGATGCTTGGTTGGTTAAGGTTGTAGTTGTTGTGATATGGAAAAAATAAAATAATTGTAGTACCCAAGGGGCGGATTTTACACATTGTTGCATCATTCAAGACTTTCTTGAGAGTTTTTCATCTATAAATCAGTCATTTTTTAAATGAAGTTAGTTGTCATTTCAAGCATAAGATTTTTTTGGTATTTTAGAAACTATTTTTAAACATACAAATTGTTTTAATTGCCTGGCTTTAGTGATCTTTAGTAACCTATTTTAAGGTTTTAAAAAGTTTGTTTTTAGCTGTGTATTTGTTGTGTTCATATGTATTCAGAGGTTGAACTTGTTTTTTGGTCTATGATATGTATTAAACTCTAATTTTGATTTATAAGTGATGGAAATTATTAATATGTGCGGTTTTTTAGAATATTTTTTAAAAATGTATTTTAAAATGTTTGACAAATTTGCCAAGTTTTTCCCAGAATTTTTGCCAAGTCCCAAGTTCTTAAAAAAATTGGGTCTGCTTAGTAATTGCGAGTCTGAGTTTTTCAACTATGGGTTCAGGTATGGTTTCCTAGTATAGCAGGAAACGGACTTCTGTACCACTCATTTCAATAGAAACAGAATATATGGCAGCAAGTTCTACTAGTTGTGAAGCCATCTGCCTCCACAAGTTACTAGCGAAGTTGACATATCAAGCTTTGGACGCTACCATGATTACTGCAAGAATCAAAGTTATATCAAACTCTCCAAAACTATAGTATTTCATGATCAATCCAACCATACTGAGATCAGGTACTACTTTATCAAGACAAGGTTTAGAAGGGAGCTATGGTATTGCAGTACATCCCAACAGAGCAACAAGTTGCTGATACCTTGATTACACATCTTTCAAAAGGAAAACTTGAGATGTTCAAAAAACAGCTCAGTGTGATGGAGAATACTTTCCTCGGTAAGAGGGAGTGTTAGAATATGTAGTGTAACTCAAATCAGTTTTCTTAAAGTGCAGCAGACAGTCTTCTTAGAGAAAAGCAGTCAGTCTACTTCAGCAGCTGCAGTTAGCTACGGCTGAGGTTCAAGTCTAAATTTAGGGCACTAGCTTTAGGATAAGGTTACCTCTCAGTTCTAGTATGAGTGCTGATTTTCTAATAAATTATAGTTTCAGTTTAGACTTCTTTTGTTTAACTGTGAGCTAAGGCGCAGAGTCCAAGAGAAGTAGAATTTTTTCTTGGAGTGTACTACCACATCTCTTCATGGAGATCTTTAGAGGTATGAGTTTGATGTTGATAAATCCTATGTACACAGTTCCCAAATCTATAAATTGATAGATGTTTTATTTATTTATTTGTAGCAGATTTCAGTTGCGAAATTAATGAAAACCAGAGAATGAGGTTTTCACAGTCATTCACTGAGTTATATTCATTGTTTTCTATAATATGTGTGAATAGATTCTTGTATCAGATTAAGTTAAAGCTGTTTTGACAGGTTTAGTTCCTGTTGTTATTCCTGTAGAATTAGATTACAAATGCAGAATCTGTTTACCATGATTTATAAAATTTATCGTATGTTAATATTGGTTTCTAAGCTTGGCCAATAAATCTTCTAGTTCTGTTAGTTTGTTGTAACCTTCTTCTTGTTCAAATGTTGCTTCCATTATGGATGTTTGGCACTCCTTTTGAATAGCATTTATGTTCTCCCTCTCTTAGCCAAATGCTAAAAAATGGAATTTTGTAACCCTATGATCTTTTGGTATATAAATACATATTTTTCTTTATCAAAAAATAAGTATGAGAAATTGGAGAAAATTTATCAGCCCTCCTGTTATTCAGAGTAAACTAACCTATGCTTATGCCTTTTCTGAGACATTGAAGAACATGTCTAAATACTCCTCTAACAGAGGATCCGTAGCTCATCCTGTGAACATATATTCGTGTGATATTTGGGGTTGACTACAAATTCTATTAATATTAGATCTCTATAAAGACTAGTGATAGTTTATCTTGATGATAGCTTAGATGATTCAGATTTCTAGTTAACATGTTTATTGATTATATGATTGGTAATAGGATTAATGGTGGGCATTATGCTGAAGACATGTTGGTTGCAATCCCAACTCATTGATGTTTTTTATTGGTGATGAATGTCATGGAACACTCACCTTTGGATGCAATTTGTTGATTGTCTTCATCCACCCTAGATCAATTGCGGTTGCTTCCTAGCAATATATGTTTCATGTGCAGATTACCAATATTGCAAGTTTTATGTGCAGATATTTTCTACCATAAAGGTAGCTACATGAGGAGATCCATAACATCCAAAGGTGGTAAAGGATGTCAACAAAGACAAACGAAATCACTGCTGACAACCAAACAAAAATCCAAACTAAAACAATGAATATTACAGAGCGTAGCACAGAAAACAGAATCCAGAATTCAAAAAGGAGTAATAATTTTGTACAGGAATTTTATAGAGAAATTCATTTCCTTGCATATATAGAAAACAAGCATACCTGCGCTCTATAAATCTGGTAACAGTACTTGGAGAGTTTTTAACATAAAGCTGCATTGTAATTAGACCTTTCGTTGTATTTAGGATCTGCATTTTCCAAGAAAATACAAACATAAAGATCAATAAGATGTTCTTAGTTTTTGCAAAGGCATAAGACAGAAAAGTTAGCTTAAACTGGTAGCAAATGCTGAGTTGACAGGAAAACAACAATGATATTCAGTTCAAAATATTTGCAAAACATATAAAAGCTAGCTTAAACTTGTCGTAATATCAATTCAAAGTGAATTTGCATTTATTCTTCACAACTTAAGACTTGAATCCCAATGTTATCTTTCATCCTTATCTTTGTTAATGTTAACAGTTTTTAGAGGACAGTATAGCTTATAGAAACCATTGAACGAGAAACTTCAAAGGGAATACTGCCCATCTTTGAATGTTGTTTTTCCAGTGAAAAGGACACTTTGAATCAACAATTAGACATTACACTCCACAAATGCCAAAACCTCATCACAGATCGCCCCTTTGCTTCCATCCTTCTAATTATCAAAAACTGTCTTCCCATGTTAACTGAAAACAAGTTTAATAATTATTATCAATGAAAAAATTTATTCTACTAATGGCTCAAAGCTCATGATTCAGACACTTTCTTCCTTGCGGTAGATTCTTCAAGGTGTTCTACAAGCAGAAAAACATATTATATGGTGATTAAAAAGAACAATGAAAAATAATAAAGATGCCCTTTTGCTCATTATGTTAGATTTCCATAAATCTCTAAAAGCTTACCCAACAGATCACAAACCCACTATGGTAAAATGGCATTTATCTTGTATAATTTTATTGGTTAATCAAAGCAATAGCAATATTTTTCACTTTTTATTTCAACTTTGAAGACCAGATTTTATTACCTTTACAAGGCCTCATATAAAAAAAAATTTGCAATCTTACGTGTTTATATTTGTTAAAAGAGGATTTAGTTCCTATTATTGAGGCAATGAAGCAGGTCCATAAAGGCAAATATAGTGTCCCTTTGATGATCACTCTTTAGTTTTTATAAGAGACAGTTTAGAGAACTATCAGCACAAACTGCTCAAGATATTGATATAGAATAAAAGACGTTTGAGATTCTTCTTATATCTCCATGAAGTGTTGCTTACAATGCGATTCTTCACTTCCTTTCATCCACCTGACTCTTATGCTCTCACCAATAATATTTTGAATAGGAACAGTTATCCACTTAAATGCAAACAAGTTGCTCATATGCCTATCTCGCTCTCAATATGAGATGCCCTCTGCAAATATCAACCTTCTAATGTTTCTGAATGTAAGATCACTGCTAAGCATGGTTTCCAAGATCACTTTAGGACAGACTAGGAAGTCAAAAAATAATTTTCCAAAAAGAACTACTTGATGTGATCAATTTAAACACACACTAAGAAGATTTCTAAGATTTTTGTTCCTTAGACCTCTCCCCATTGTCAAACACTTGATCTGAGATAACTGAGCACCATAGAGTGATGTCAATGAGTATAACTGAACTTCACATGAGGAATAAGGATTACTTGCAGTTCAAACCAATGCTCTTAATTTTTAGTCTTTCTGGAGAATTGAATTATACAGTACAAAATCTCAAATAATTGAGTTAGCTGCTCAAAAGAGCTTTAGTTCTTGGTCTTACCATGAGTTACTGATATTTTTAAGCAGCATTAAGCTGCCGCAGGATCATTTCTGCATCACAAGCAACACGAAATCTTACTGATAGGTGTGAGTTGCACAACTGATTTCATCTTAAGACAATGCTCAAGAGTTGTGGAGAACATTTAACTCATGCAGGCTCCTTTATATGCAATGAAATATACCCCTTAAATTTTTGCCTTCAATTTTCAGTCACAAAAATCCAAATCATGCAACCATTAAGAATTAGCTCTAAAACCAAACACAACTGAAATAACTCTAACCAAGAATGCGCCCTAAAACCATTTAAGGAGGAGTGGCAGGCATATGGTCAGAGGATCCCTAGGATCTAATAACTTGAATTACAATTGGAATTGAAGAGCTAAACTTGACACCAAGAATGTGCACGCAAGATCCTTTTGCAAAGCGAGGTGCTAACATATGGTGGAGTGCTAGATTAACTGAAAGTAAACTTCTTCTGCAAATGCAAGCATCCACAAGCGGTGGGAATACTCCACTTATTTTGTGGGTGTGATTATTACAAACATTTATAGGCGGCAAGCCAGCCAATTAACCTCACTTCCACTTAAACTATGGGGGGTATACAATCCACACAACCACTTTATTACGTGGGGGGGAATTACAAACAAATAAATTGCAGCAACAAACAAATTGCTGTTAGTACTACTAAACAGCTTACAAATGATTAATAAACAGCTGCAATATGACCACCAAGATTTCCCAAAATGTCCAAAGGTTAGAGTAGCACTTCCTCTAACATTTACAATGCCAAAAAGATATAGAAAGTAACTTAGAACAGCATTATAACAATTTCAAACTAATCTGATCAGAAACAGTAAATACAGAAAATCAGATCAGCAAGGATAGAATTCACCAAATTGGACGTATCTTCTCCAATTCAGCTCGGCAAGCTCTCATACCACAGCCAATCAACAGCTAAGAGCTAGGCGTCCAACCTCCACTGAGAAAACGAGCCCAAAACAGAGAGAAACAGTTGGCACGATTCCCAAGGCAACAAGAAGGAAGGTACGGCCTTCAAGAAGGGTCAACCTTCTCCCAAAAATCAGAAACTCCAAGATAAAATCTGCAAACTTGCAGAAAGGGGCGCCCTCCACAGTAGAACAGCATGGGCTAGTACCTAGAATGATAGAAAATTCGATGGCGAAGCTACGAACAGAAATTCACTTCAGCCATGAACAAACCAGCAACTCAATAACAAGTTATACAGCAGCAACTTGTCAAATATTATCAGAAATAAAGCTCCATCTGCACTCCTGTGTGAAGTACAGTCTCAAAGCCCCACCTAGGAAGCCATAGTTTCAGGCCCGAAGGATGGATTGCAAAATGCTAAGCTTCCCCTTAGCCAGGTTCTGGATTTCAAACCAGCAGCATAACTTTACTTTCAATTTTCCAAAGATGAGATACAAAGGAAAAGGCGCCAATATATAAGCTCTCACCAAAAGAAGATGAAACACTTGAACTTCCAAAGAAACTCTTCACTTTCCAAAAGGGACGCCACTTTCTCCAAAAAGGCTTCATTTAAAATATCAAATAAACACTTTATTCCACCCTTCAAGTCGTCCCACTTAAGATGATGAATAAACATTTAATGAACTATTAAATGTATTTTACTTTATGGCCCCAACTTAAAAACAACTTAAAGTCATTAAGCTAGGCGTGGGGTACAACTCCAAAACACATTTTAGCTAAGTATGAACTTAGCCCAAGGCACAAACCACCATCAAACTGAAAACTGAGATATTACCAAATCTGGATGATGAACTGCACCATACTGCTGATGAAGATACTGTCAAAAATAGACTTACTAAAATAGCCAATGCCAAAAATAGACTTACTAAAAATAGCCAATGCCAAAAATAGTAAGTTCATTGCAAACTCGACAGAAGGCCAAACTGAACAGCCACACTGAACTGCAAAAGGCTGAACTGTTGCTAGAATGATACTGCTATAAATTGACTTACCAAAAATAGCAACTGCTATAATAGTAAGTTTGCAAAACATCAATTGAACACCAACTGAGCAGTAAACAAGACTTACTATAAATAGTAAGTGTTTCCAAACGTCTTCTGAGCACAAACCGGGAAGCCAACATGACTTACTATAAATAGTAAGTGCCTAGAAAGGTTATCAGATGGAGATGCATGTTACACCATTCTGAAGCTCTCTGAAAACCCAAAAAACTCCCAGAAACACAATTCCAAACTCCTGCATGCAAGCCTTCAAAAATGCATATGAAACCTCCTATAAAATAGGAAACTCTAATTTTCCAATCTGCTTAGCCTACGAGTTTCCGGAAATAGGCTAAAACCTCAAGAAGAGCGTAGGGCTAAATTGGGGACATTACATGCAATGAAACACAAAATGAGTAATCTCATAATAAAACTCTATTTCATATCCCTAATAGTATCTATGGGAGCAAATCACACAAAGCTTCAAGAAGATTGCAGCAAATCCCTGCCTAGTTTGACATGAAAAAGCAAACGCTTTATCAAGCATACAGAGAAAAGATACAAGAACCAAGCAAAATGATTGACCCATTCAAAGTTACAGCACGACACTGTAAGAAGTATGTAAATAGCTTAAACTGTAAACAATTAACCAGCACCCAAGCAGATAACTCTAAATTAAATGTCATACCCACCATATTGAAGACATGTCACACCTCTTCAATGATTCACCCATTCAGAAAAGGCATGAAACTCATAAGGAGTCTCTCACATAGACTGAAGTGCAAATTTTGATTTAAGTAAATACTAAACAGAAAAAGGAAAAAATAACAAGAAGGAACTTATACTTTAGATAAATCATGAAAAAACCAATGTCTACAGGATTCTCATAGGTTGCACTGCAAAGAGATTCTAGAACATCAGAAAAACATTTGATCTCACAAGAAGGCGGAAACAAATTGCACAGATGGCATGTATTATCAGCTTGGGTATCACGTATCCTGATGTTAGACAATGTCAATGTGATAAACTTGCAAAATAGAAGAAAATTAATCCTGAATCTAGTGTCTCCAGTCTGTTTCAGTAGAGATGATATGTATAAAAGCATTCACAACTCAAATGGACATCCAAAGAAAAAATTGAAATCTATAAAGATCTAAAACCAACAACTCGGAAAGCGCTGGTTTAATCTATATTGCAGTCTTTGTATGCTGAACTAAAGCATACATTCTGCTAAAGGTTTCCAACTCCTAATCACTGAAGACAACACATCTAAACTCTTAGACAGTCCTACACTTTTACAGAGAATACTATTTACAGAAGAGCACACAATAGGATAAAAATCTTAACAGCTCATGCCAAATCAACACCAACAAGAAAATATTAGCATTAACACAATCAAATTTGAGGTTTGTTTTCTATTAGTTGAAAAACATCATAGTACAGCAAGTACAACCATCGTTTTTGTATCTATTTGCTTGCACTTAGCTGGCATGACATGGTGAGAGGCCTTCCCTCACTCAAGAAAACTAATGATCTTTGCTCAAGTTGTTTGACTGGTATATAACATCTATATTATTGGCTTGGGTATCACGAATCCTGATGTTAGATAATGGCAATGTGACAAACTTCCAAAATAGAAGAAAATTAATCATTAATCTAGTGTCTCCAGTCTGTTTCAGTAGATATGATATGTATAAAACTTAAAAGCATTCAAAACTGAAGTGGACATCCTAAGAAAAAATTGAAATCTATAAAAATCTTAAACAAATCTTGGATATTTTCACATCTCATGACCTCTGCCCGTCACTTTGTAAACGACATCTCCTGTCTGCAAATCTGTTGACGAATTCATTTTTCTGCAAAAATGTGCTCAGCTTTTCTGAGATTGTAAAGTGGCATGATGATGTACAGAGCAAAGATTTTTTATTATAAAGTTTTTGCTTTATTAAATTTGTGGCTAAGTTGTTTTTTATTAAATGTTATTTATTTATTTATTTTAAATTATATAATTTACACATAAATTTTGGGTTAAGGAGCAGACACGAATTGATTATGTATCTTTTAATCCACTAGGTCGTTTCACCTAAATTTTGTGGACATGTTTAGAACAAGATTCTAAAACACCCCTCAAAATTTTTTGCTTCAACTCTTAAATTTTTCTGTATTTAATTGTTTTTGTACTCCCATCGTGTAGTTCAGGCTTAAAATCTTGCCCAGAGGATGTGTATAAAACTCTGAACTTTTCATTCAATAATATTAATTTGATGAAATTTTGCCAATATGAGTTGAACAACACTAGGATTTTTTTACAGCTCTCACAGTTTGTAAGAATTAATTGTTTTCAGTTTTACCATTTCAGCTTCATTAGAAGTCAATTTTTTGAACCTGAAGAACAATCTTTTTAGGAACAGGGTGCATTATTGGTGGTCTCCAACCCCCATATAAACATGTTTTGCCTGAGAAGGAGAAGTTTAATCTTATGCCAGAGACAAATTCCAGAAAAATTGTTGTTGATACCTTCACAGAACATGCCAAGACCATCAAAGTGATTCATGTCACATACTATGGTTCATAGAAGCATCTCAATCAACCTGGATAAGTGAGCTAAGGACCACAAGGGGCTAGAGAACCATAAGAAGATGGAGGAAAACTTCCAACCTTGAGTTTGTTGCTATCTCTGAGATTGGAGTAATGATCAAGTAGCAATTTTGGCTCAAAAGAAGGTTGTCCAATAATGTCCAAACTGAAAAAGCAGTGAGGCACAGTTCAACCACTTTGTTTTGTGAATAGTTATGTGTGTTCCTTTTTGCATGTGGAGTTTTATTATGAACAGTTATGTGTGTATTTGTTTTCATGATAGTCCAGTGAGAAAATTTCCACTGGAGAAGCATAGTAAGGCTATTCTCACTATTGATTGTTGCAAATAGTTGACTTTGTCCCTATTAGTGCCTAGAAATTAGAATGTTCAATTGTAAACAAACGGGTGACTTTGTTTACTCATGTGGGTGTATGGACTATAGTGTGTCTCAATTCATGCATTATGGATATTTTTTGATGTATTGTGACTTTGTCCAAATTCATAAGTTGAATTAGTATGTGGAATTGTCTATGTCTCAATCCACATGTGAAAACTGTTCTCTCTGAGTCTTGGGACTATGACGTAATAGGGGGGGAAAGTTATGACTTATTACATCATCATGTGAAAGGTACAAAACACGTGGTTTATTTAATTAAGGGCAAAGGATTAAATTTGGAGGTTGGATGGTTATGTGAATAGATGTGAGGGTTGAGTGGATTGTAACAATAGTCTATGTTTGAAGCATTTGTTGAATCTGACTTTAGCCAACAAAATTGTATAAATAACTCTCATTTTTTTCTTGGTGCTCTCTTTTTCATCCTGATGATGGATCACGGAGTGTGATCCGAAACGTTGATGCAAAAACTAACACACAATCGAATCCAGAAATCTTTTGCAATTAACTCTCATTTGATAAATATTATATGCCTTGCTACTTTTCTTGATGCTGCTTTTGTCAATACAGTTTATTTGTTGAATCGTGTGCCCACCAAAGCTATAAATGGCATCACTCCGAAGGAAACAAGGATGGGGAATAAGCCTTCTATTTCCCATCTTTGTATTTTTGGTTGCACAGCATACACAAAGATTCCAAAGGAGAAGTGAAAAAAGTTGGATAACAAATCCTTGACGTGTATCTTTCTCAGATACAGTGATGATTCAAAAGCCTACATATTCACGGATTCTAACACCAGGAAGTTGTACATCAGCAGATAAAAGTAAGTCCAACTTGTGTTCCACAATATCACCTATTCCAAGCATTGCTCTTGTGGTCCTTTTGATGATAAGGATGGTGATGATGGTGGTGGTGATCAGTTGGGTCCTCTAGCACCAACATCTACAAGTCCTACACAATGAATACTCAAGTGGTATACCAGTAACATACATGATGCAAAGTTGGATGGAGTCCCAAACACATCAACTTCAGGGCCAAGAACTCACAACATAGCTCATGGTGAGGTGACTTTAGACCTTGTGAGCACAGTTATTCAAAATTTTAAACCTTCAACAAATCAAGGGTACCTAGAGTCAAAGCCTTAGATAGATAATATGGGTGTAGAGTATTAGGCGTCGAAGGAGAATAACACATGGAAACTTGTTGATCTTCCAACAAGAAAGAATGCCATTGGTTGTAAATAATTCTTCAAACAACAACAAGGCAGATGGCAGCATAAACAAGAGTAGGGAAGACTTCTGACAGGAGATACGCTTACAAGGAAGGCAACAACTAAAGACTTTTCCTCTCATGACCAAGATAAAGACTATCAAAATGGTCTCTAGTATGGCTGTATAGTTTGGTTGGAAGGTCCATCAAACAGACAGAAAAAGTGTTTTTCTCAACATGGACCTGAAAAAAAAGTCTATATGACTCAACTAGATGGATTGTCACACCTAGTCTCTTAGAGTAGAAGATGTGCAGGCTCGTCAAATCTCTCTATGGTCTCAAGCAAGCTCTTAGGACCTTTCCATATCAAAATAGATGAACATATTATGTAGCATGGATTTTGTCAAAGTCCACATAATTTGACTCTTTACCTCAAAGAGCAAGGGGACGCGTAGTGATTCATATTGTATATGTTGACAACCTAGTGATCACACGCAATACAAAGATGTTGATTAATGCAACAAAGAATGACCTCAAGACATCGTTTAACACAACTAATCTCGAGCTATTGTAATATTGTCTTGGTTTGGAGGTATGCAAAACAATACATCACGTATTTGCATCTCAGAATAAATACTCAAAGAATTTTCTTGAGAAGATCCAAACAATGGAATGTTAGGCCATGACAACACCCATGGAGATAGACTCCAGTTGTCTTGATTTGATACATCTCTTGGGATCTATGGCACTCTCTACTATCAATTGATTGGGATTATCTAACTTACACAATATCAGCTACGCTATCTTTATCTTTCACAATTCATGCACAAACCAAAGTTATGTCACGAGAACACAACAAAGCATGTATTAAGGTATTACGGAGCAAGGCCTAGAGTACAAGAAGAATGGATAGTTCTTGATTGGCTACACAGACACAAACCATGTGGGATCTATTGATGTTAGGAATTCACATTTGGTTTTGTTTTCTTTCTAAATGTTGTACCCCAAATTAAAATTTTCGCTACACTTAGGCATTTTGAAGAAATGAGTCAAAATACTGTTAAATCTGTCAAAAAGGTCAAAATTGGGATTTGTATGTCTTGCATGGGGGTCAAAAACTTAAAATTTTCAAAATCTGATAATCTGGGTCAGTTCAAAACAATCAAACCTACAATACCCAAATTTCAGTTTTTTGTCCCTAAATTTTAGGAAAAAAAATTATTTTTAGCAATTTTCTAAAAATAAAAACTTTTCTGAGTTTTTCTAGGTTTCTTAAGAAACAGATACTTGTAAAATTTTCTAAAAATAGAAAGTTTGGCTTCTAGGGTTAAGATTGATTTTGATTGGCTCAAAATACTTCCTCATCAGGCCGATGCAATCAGAATCACAAAAAGATCAGTTTTACCCTACTGGGTTTATTTTGCTTTTTTAAAAGCTATTTTGGGAGATCCAAGGTCATCAATGGAGGTCAAGCAGCTGCCAGGTGTCAAAATCAGACGTTCAAGCATCAAACAGAAGTTGTCAGTGGCGAACGTGCACGAAAAACGGAGAAAGGAGAGAGGAAGCGAAAAAAGTTGAAAAATGCAAAAATTTGTCTAAGGCTGGAGAAGTTAGGCGCCCCTGCTCAATTTGGGCGCCCAAACTTCAATGCCTTAGAAATTCTTTTTTTTCCAATAGCCGAGACAAGGAAGGCACGTCAAATGAGGGAAGAAGTTGAAAATTGCTAAAAACTGGCTAAGTCTGCTCAGCATGGGCGCCCCTGGAGAAGAAGGGCGCCCATCTTTTTGGAAGGTCAAATGATGGAATCAGAAGTTAGATTCCCCAAGCAACGTTGTTCAGTTTCTTGTGAGCTTCGCAGCGGATGTCTCCGTCAGCTCGTCAAATCACCCAACAGTCGGCAAATCCAGATCAAACAAAGGTCACGAAGAGGGGTGTTTAGAAATCTGAAGGTGAAAAACAGTAAAATTGGCTAAGTCTTGTGAATCTGGGCGACCCTGGAGAAGAAGGGCGCCCAAGTTTTTGAGGGGTTGAATGAATCCATTTGCAGAAGGTGCCTCTAACATAACTTCGTCAGACTTGATCAAGCTTTCCAACGCAATCATCAGCACGTTTGTCGGAGCTGGCAGTAATCAGATATCGAAGACTGAACAGGGGAGAAAAGTAAGTGGAATGACAAACGTCAGAAGCAACAGTGAAAAACTCAGAATAAAACTATCTCTGGAGGAGATGGGCACCCCTGAAGGAGAAGGGCGCCTAGGGTTTAGAGCCTTTAAAAGACAGTTTCCAGAGATGAAGCATCCAAGAGACCCCTTCCAGAATCTTCTTAGCTATCTAGTGAACCTGACAGCCAGTCAATCTGATCAATACAATGCCCCAAATCATGAATCCATCTGAAGGTCGGAAGACGAGCAAAGTTTGAAGATCATAAAAATGGCTAACACTGGAGAAAGTGGGCACCCCTGGTGGAGATAGGCACCCGACAATTTGAACGGTCAAACAAAGTTTTTCAGAAGATGTCGTCAGATTCGATCAAGCTCCGCGATAAAACTTTTAGTTCGTCCATCGGATCAATCTGGAAGTCGGGAGACAGGATCAAACTAGGGTGGAAAATTGAGGAGAAGTTGAAAATAGTGAAAAATTGGTTTAAGTCTGGAGAGACTGGGTGCCTCACCTCAAGAAGGGCACCCAACTTGCAATGCCTTGTGAATTTTATTTTTTTAAATTTCAAAGAAGAAGAAAAAGCCTAAGTTCATTGCATGAACTTAAATTAGGGTTTTCAAAGAATTAGGGTTTGAGAGTTGTTTCTCAAAACAAAACAAAAAACTTATTTAAAAGCGTCTTTGTGTTTTATTTTTCATATTTTCTTGCAAGTGGCCTCAAGGAGAGATAGAGCAGCAACTTCAAACCTATATTTTCAAGATTCAAGAAATAAACTTGCTGGTTTTTCATAAATTTTTCAGATCAGCTCTCAAAGAAGGCTTGCTTTTTCATATTTCTTCATCCAGAACATCAAATTTGTGAAGGAAGCTATTGTTTTTAATTTTCAACAAGCTGATCTATATTTGTTCTATCTTCTGGAAAAAATTTGAATGATTTTCTCTAGGTTGCAGCAGCTGCTTTTTATTTTGCATGTTAGAGAAAACTTCAAAATTTTCAATTTCTAATCTTTTGGATCTATTTCAAACCTTCTTCTAGACAAAACCCATATCATAGCTTTTTCAGAGAAACTTAAAGTGGTTGATTTTTCAGTCAGAAGCCAAGGTTTTCAACATCTAATCAACTGGGTTCATCCAAAACATGCTCATGAACAATACGTAGATGCCAGCTTTTTTGGGTTTTTTCAAAGAAAATTAGGGTCAGCCTTGGATGTTCTACATGATACCTCACATCATGAAGAAGATAGAGTTCTATGACTGGCCTACATTAATCAATGATTGCCTTCATTATCAAATAACTGAATATTTCAATAGACATGCATTCCATATGATCTCCTACCTAGTCTACTTGGTTGCCTTTCAAGGCAAATTCAAAGGGTTAAACACGGAGGGTTCTTTAAATATACATGTTTATAAATACTGCACTCAGTTAGAGTTCATTGCGGCATCACATCACTACAAAAGAGTGAATGAAGCATTCCTAATATATACAGTGCGTGACCTGAACAATGAGCTACATGTACGCATTTCATCCATTGTCAGGGCAGCAATGTCAGAATGGGCGGATTGGTTTATTCAGTTTGCTACATTCACTTACCTAAGGGTGTATGGCTATTCAGGTGCTCCTCTTATGTTACCAAGGTATTCGTCAGATGAAGTTGTGTGTATGGAGTTTTTAAGGCAAATATCAGATGTTCACACCCGCTTGCGAAACAAAAAGAAACCAGCCTTCAGCTTCCCTTTTAAAATGGGAATATACAGGTGTAGATCATCCGCAGATGCTAAAATAATGGGTAATGAGTTAGATAAACTTGGTCTCAAGCCTTTCAGTGAGAGACGATCTTATGATCCCCATGGTGTCTATGCAGCTCGACTTGGTCAAAACCTCTGTATACATACTCGGCGATTAATCGCCGAGCAGCCGAGTAATCGCATGTTTTTTGGTTGGGCGAGTAATCTTGACTTTTACTCGCAGGAAACCCTAGCCGAGTTTTTTTACTGTTTTTTTCCGAGTACTCGCCGATTAATCTCTGTTTGCTCGCAAAATAATCGGCACAGAAAACGTAACATGTTTTTGACACGTTTTTCAAGTTGTTTTTACCTTTTCACAGGATTTTTTACACATTTTTTCAGCGTTTTGGATGCGTTCATTTCATTTTCCGCAATTTGCAATGTCGGCTGCGTGATTTATTTCCACGATTTGCAGTTTACATTTACCCTTTTCATTTTCCACGATTTGCAGTGTTGGCTGCGTGATTTATTTCCACGATTTGCAGTGGTGGCTGCGCGACTTGGAGTCTGCGCGATTTCCAGGTTAGTTCCTGTTCGCATTGGCTGTGCGGCGCCTGTGCCAGGTCGTGGGTATTTACTATTATCATTTTTTCAAACATATGCTAATATTAAATGAACATATGCCTGAATATTAAAATTTAACTTCAACTTCATACTTCATACTTCATAGTATATGTTTGAAAAAATGATAATATTAAATGAACATATGCCTGGAAATGATTTAATATTTTTATTATTTTATATATATGCTTCCAAACGTTTATGTATAAAATAATAAAAATATTAAATTTTTTTATTTTTCTACATCAATTTAATATTTATTATTATTCTAAAATTAAAATTTCAAAATTTCATATATTATTTTATTATAAATTTATAATAATATCATGGGAGTCTTAATTTTTAATATTCATAATGATAAAATATTCACTTTTGTACATCATATTTAATAATTTATTATTATTTTAAAATTAAAATTCCATATATTATTTTATTATAAATTATAATATCATGACAAATAATAATATCTTTTTATATTATTATTTGCCATGATATTATTATAATTTATAATAAAATAATATATGAAATTTTAGTTTTAAAATAACAAATTACAATAAATCATAAATTTGATGTCAAAAATGATATTATTATTTACAATTTTCCCATGGTATTATTAATTTATAATAATAGAATAATATATGAAATTTTACATTTAAAAATTAAAATAATAATAAATATTAAATCTGATATAGACAACACCAGCATGTTTACAGTTTTTCTGATGTGTGTGGAATCTGGATTGTCATTGTGCAGCTGCATCAGCATATGGATATGAGTAAAACTGTAAAAGTTTAAAGTGAAAAACTCATATCCATATGCTGATGTAGCTGCACAATGACAATCCACACACATACACACAAATTTTGTTCATCTACATAGAATAAGAGATTACTCGCCCATTTGCAAACTATGATCGAAAGTCTCAAACTTCAAAGTACTTTTATAGTGGAATATCTGCAATAAATTATTAAGAATGAAGTTTTAAATTTTAATATTAAATCTGATATAGACAACACCAGCATGTTTACAGTTTTTCTGATGTGTGTGGATTGTCATTGTGCAGCTGCATCAGCATATGGATATGAGTAAAACTATAAAAGTTTAAAGTGAAAATTGAAAAACTCATATCCATATGTTGATGTAGCTGCACAATGACAATCCACACACATACACACAAATTTTGTTCATCTACATAGAATAAGAGATTACTCGCCCATCTGCAAACTATGATCAAAAGTCTCAAAGTACTTTTATAGTGGAATATCTGCAATAAATTATTAAATACAGTATGATAACAGATAACCTGCTGCTCCCACCTGCAAATTTGCAACAACCAACAAGGTTAGGAGTTAGGAGTTAGGACTGCAATGCCAATTTGCATACAAGTAAATTAAATCAATGTGCATCCAACAAAAAATAAAAATATAAGAATAAAAAAACTGAAATTAGAACAGATAGCATACTAAATGAAATGTCTCACTTTGATAGTTTACAACTTTATTGTTTGATAATGACTGAAATTATAAAGTTAAACAATTAGTTGATTGTTCCTTTCACTTTGTATTGGATCTGTTGCATCTTCTAATATATTTATTATTCAACTTCTAATATTGCAGGTTAATATTTAATCACAATGGCATCTGCCTCTGCATCTGGTTCAGACACAGCTGCCTCAAGCCAGGCCATTGAAAGGAGACCCCCTGGTAGCCGTGATCCCGCTTGGAAACATGGCTATTATGGGCCAGTACCAGGGAGTGTTATTTGTACTTGGTGCAAGAAGAAGATTAGTGGAGGCATCAATCGCCTCAAATACCATCTTGCTAGTATTCCTTGCCGTGATGCAAAGGCATGTAAAGAAGCCCCTGAAGAGGTGAAACGAGAGATGGCAGCTCTTCTTGCAGCACTTGATGAAAAAAAATTGGAGAGGGCAAAGACAAAAGCAGCCATACAAGAAGCCATTGCTCCTAATTTGACTGAAGATTCTGAGGTGAATATGCAAGGCATTGTGGGCTCTAGTCGCGGTCCACGTATACGTACCCCATCCACTTCATCCACTTCAAATAAATTCCAGTTTTTTGTCCCTAGAAATGTTCAAGGATCACAACCTTCATTGGAAGGTACTGGGTGGAATAGGGAGGTGCACAAAGAAGCAGACAAGGCTTGTGCAAATTTTTGGTTTTATAATAACCTTCCCTTCAATGTGGCAAGGAGTCCATATTGGGAGTGTTTGGTGACAGCATTGACAGTTGCAGGGAAAGGGTACAAGGCCCCTAGTCCAAGAGATTTAAGTGGCAGGTTACTTGAAGATGCTATTGTAGATGCAAATGGAATTGTGGAAGCTGAAAAGAAGAAATGGCAAAAGTATGGATGTTCAATTCTTTCAGATGGCTGGACAGATGGAAGAAACCGCACTCTTATCAATTTTATAGTGGCTTCAAATGGTGCGTTGGTTTTTCTAAAGTCAATTGATGCCTCCAACATAATAAAGAATGCAGAAAATTTGAGTTTGATGTTGGAGCGGGTTGTTTTAGAGGTGGGCATAGAAAATGTTGTCCAAGTTGTTACTGACAATGCGGCGGCATATGTGGCAGCTGGTAGATTGCTTCAAGCAAGGCATCCAACACTTTTTTGGACCCCTTGTGGAGCTCATTGCCTTGACCTTCTTTTGGAGGACATAGGAAAAATTGATTGGGTGAAACCAATTGTAGAACAAGCAAGAGACATAACAAAATATATATATAATCACCCATGGGTTCTTCAATTGATGAGAGATCACACCAAGGGGAAAGAGCTTGTGCGATCGGGTGCTACAAGGTTTGCAACTAATTTTCTAACGTTGCAAAGTATCACTAGTTTATTGACTTCCTTGAAGCAGATGTTTGTGAGTCAACCATGGGTAGACTCAACTTACTCAAAGAAGGCTGATGGAGAAAAGATTGTAGCAATAATCTTTGATGGTCAATTTGCAACTAGAGCATTAGAGATTGTCAAGGTAACTTAAACTCTAATGAATTTTCAGATTTAATCCTTTATTCTTAATTTAAAATTCTATAAGTATTTTGTTTCCTTGTAAGGTGTAATTTAAATTTAGTTCTACTTTGTACTTTATAGGTGACTGAGCCATTGGTGAGGGTTTTGCGCTTGGTGGATGGTGAGAAAAATGTGATGGGATATCTTTATGAAGCAATGGATAGGGCCAAAGAGGCCATCCAACACTATTACATGGGGGATGCAAATAGATTTACCCCTATTTGGGAGATCATTGATCGAAGGTGGAACAATCAACTCCACCAACCCATTCATGCAGCGGGGTACTTTCTCAACCCCAAATTCTACTTCTCTGATGGCTTCACGGATGCTAATGGAGAGGTTATGGAGGGCCTATTCACATGTATTGACAGGATGACACCTTTACCTGAAGTGAAAGACCTCATCCTTATAGAGTTGCAACAATATAAGGCAGCTAGGGGGCCTTTGTTTTCTTCCACATTATGTGAACGAGGAAGAGAGATCCAAACACCAAGTAAGAAAAAGTGAAGCCTTTATCTTGCAAGTTATGAATTACAATTATTATTACTTATTAGTTATTAACTTATTACAATATTGTTTATCAATATTTACAAAAACTTGAATATCTTATTTGTAGGTTCTTGGTGGGATGATTGGGGTGGAAGAACTCCAAATTTGCAAAGGCTAGCCCTCCGAATTTTGTCTCAACCTTGTAGTGCTTCTGGCTGTGAACGAAACTGGAGTTTGTTTGATTCCATTCACACGAAGAAGCGTAACAAGTTGACTCAACAACGCCTCAATGATCTTGTTTTTGTGCAATATAATCTTCGGCTTCGCACAAGAAAGGTGCAGGACTTTTCAGATGAGCTCATTGATTTGGATGACATTGATCCATACAGTGATTGGACCGTACAGGATGATGAGGCCTCCTTGTTTACAGAGGATGAGATTGCTGATTTCGAGAGGCAAGCTATGGAGGATTTGCCTGCAGTAGAAGTAGGGGAGATTGGATTGGATGACATTGATGTGGTGGAGGAGGAGCCACTGCCACCTACCAGCATGGTGGAGCCACTGCCACAATCTTCTACGGCAAGCAGGGAGCCAGAATCGAGTGCAAGGACCATACCCTCTACCTCCCAATTTTTCACTAGGTTGGGGAAGAGGAAATTGTAATTGCCTAGATATGAAATTTATGATGATGATTTTCAAATACAATCATCATAAATTCATTATAGTTATTACCAGTTTCACTATGTGGCTTCGTATAATGATACCATTTTGTAATCCATATGTATTGAACTATGAAATTTAATATAAAACACTCCCTCATGGTTTTTAGACTCATTTGATGCATTTTGTAATTGAATTTTGCAAAAAAAAGTGTTTTCATGAGAAATTTTGCTACTTTTTCAGTTGTCGAGTATTTGCCGAGTATTTGCCGAGTCAAAAATTTTGGGCTTGCCGAGTACTCTCCGAGTCCGAGTATGTAAACTATGGTCAAAACTATACTCATGTGCCCACACTTGAAGATTTTTGGGCTAATTGCAGAGATGAGTTCGAGGTGGGAAGGCGAAGCAATAGTAGACTCACCCTTCATCAAATGAAAGATTGTTTATCCGAAGACATTGAAGGGTTATCTGATGATGACGAGGATGTAATTCTCCCAACCTATATTAAAAATCAGATTGAGCAACAACCCCTTCCGCAGGTCAATTGGGCCGATAAAGAATGCCTCACAGTGGAAGAAAGGACTCGTCAGGTTGTTGATTACAGCAAGACCTTCTTGACACTCAAAAGAATGAAGTCAATTCCAATAGCAGAGCTGCCAAGGGTTCATCCATTGCTTCTTTCTTCTAAAGCTCAATAAAAGACAAAAGGAAAAGGTCAAGAAGTTGTGAAGGGTAGTAGGTCTACAAAGAGTGCAAAGAAGAGGTTGGACTACACAGCGATTGTCATCCAAGAGCAGCCTACAGCTGAAATAGAAGCCCCTTCACATGAGCCCATACCTCAAGAGGAAACAGAAGATGTGCCTTTGATACAAGACCCTTTGCCATCTCTGAGGTCTTCACCAATTCACATTGATTTGGAAGACGAGGAGAGAGAGGTCGATGTTGCAATTATTCCTCCCATGGATGTTAGTAGAGATACCACATCTCGGCTTGAGAGCTCCTCTGGAAGGACAAGAAGAAGGCCTTCTTATCAGGTAAATGTTGATGATCTCAATGTATATCAGGAAGTACCCAAGAAGAAGGCAAAGAAACAAATCCACTTTGAGAGAAATCCTGATGGTGAAATGGTTATGGAGACAGCTACGCCTCTTGAAGATAGAATCAGGGATGAGGTGGATGTTGATAATTTTAT
Organism: Sequoiadendron giganteum; assembly: GCA_007115665.2. Classification (NCBI taxonomy): domain Eukaryota; kingdom Viridiplantae; phylum Streptophyta; class Pinopsida; order Cupressales; family Cupressaceae; genus Sequoiadendron; species Sequoiadendron giganteum. The sequence continues at coordinate 442,430,212 of CM021106.1, read as the reverse complement.
AATGGTCAAAGCAAATCTTGGTAAAAGTACCTAACATGCTGACATGAGTTTGTTCAAGATGGTAACTGAAAATATTCAAGAAAGAGTGCAAAAGGATGGAGAAGACAAGGCAGCCCTCAAGGCTGAAAATTGTCAACTCCAGTTGTGTATATCTAATCTCATTCATAGCACCTCACAAACAACACAGTTGCTGCCCCAAGTTTTAGAGACACTAGCTGATCAGGACTAGTTGAGGCAATTGGTTATTTGTGGAAAACAAACTCAAGAATGGATTGAAGAGTTCATTATCAAAGGAAAAGAGATTCTAGCACAGGTCTTCAGCTGAGATACAAGGCTCATGACTTCGTCAAGGTATCCAGGATTTTGAGCCGTTGATAGCCGAGTTCAAGCCTATGCATGAAATTATAATTGCAGATTTGGATTTGGCTTATGCTCTACAATGGAAAGAGAACACAAAAGACAGATCCTAGAGTGGAAAGAAGGTCACCTTTTCAAAGTTAATACATATGTGAGAATATCTGAGGAGTTTGTTGTGTATAAGCAAAGAGTTATTGATACTTTTAGGTTCATCAGAGAATTTGTTGCAGCAATTCCTTGTCAGTATTGCCTTGAAGATGGTGCATACATTGGACTTGACGAAGTCCAAGCAAAGTTTCAGAGTATCAAGCATGGCAGCGATGGCAATGTTGGAAAAATGAAGATGATATCCATGATGTCAGCAAAGTTCGAGAATGCAACCAATGAGGGTGAAGATTTCCTAAGATCTATTGCAGATGGTGAGGAAATCTTGGAAAAGCAACATTTTGTTATTAATAGGATTGACACTCCCACTAAGGATGAAGTTGCCCGCTTTTTAGCAGATGTGATCGAGATTTAAATCAGTTTTCTTCTAGAAGCTTCTTTCTAGCTTTCTTTCTATTCTTGTCATGATTCTTATCCATTCTTTGAGGATAGAAAGAAAACGATTGTTATAAGTTGGCATTTGCTATTTTTAGATGCTTTCTAGGTTTTAGATGTTTTATTTTTTCTAAGATTAGAAATAAAGCTTGCATGTTGGCAAGTAGTAGTTGAAAAAGCAAGGAGATTTTAGGGTTCCCTACTCCTCTGCTTGTGTATAAATAAGAGCAGTGTTTGCTCATTTTAGTTTAACCGTGCTTGTGATAACAGAATTGTTGAGCCTATGCCTTCATATTTGTTATCGATTAGTGTCAGTTCACTTTGTGTAAAGGGCAAGTTTGCATGCCTCCTTAGCTACAAATCCTTGTTTAGTGCATGTGTTTTGTGTCAATCGTAATCTGGTTTGATCGCATGTTGCAAGTACTTTGCTACAACTTGTTGTCCCGGAATTGTAATCTTTGTGCTCGAAGTGTGAGAAAATAAAGTCTTGAGCTTGCTTTGCTGCCCCGATATAAAGTCTCATATTTCCGTTTATTGTGTAATACTTATATGATCTCCTTTTCAGTTTGCATTGAAATTCAGTAGATGTGTTGAAGAAAGTTTATTTAAGTATTTTTGTCAGAAAATCAATCTCGTTCATTTCTAACTCTCTTGCTCTGCATTTACTTGAGAGGCTAGAAACTTCTTTAGCGTAAGTTAAGTTTTGTTGTTAAGTTTCATTTAAAGGGAAAACCTCAGCTGCAACATCTAGAGTTCTATAACCTTGTGTTCTCGCAGCTGAACCAAAAAGATAGGCAAAATTAATTTAGTTTACTTTCTTTATGCAACTCAACAAAAGAGGGAACTTCCCCTCCTAATTCGAAGAGCAGTTTACTGCACATAGCTGTCCGTTTCCAAAACGCATTCTAGAGGTGCGATTTGAAACGCCAACACTAAGATCCAATCCAATTTCATGGGGAAGAAAGAAGCAAAACACAATTGTGCAATCTTCCTCAAGTCTTAATATCATGCAACAAGTGAGAGTTACCTATGAGCAATATGGTTCTGCCATTTGCTAGTAGGATTGGATGTACAACAGAAACAATTAATGATCCAATAGTACAACAATCAAGGAGTTCTATAACTTGTTCATAATCTAGTGTTCCATTACTGCACAAAACCCATTGAGGTTCAATGCTACTTCATATACAAGCATTTAAAGCAATATGATATTAGACCCCAGTTTGTCCCACTCAAGATCGACATGCAGATATCTTCACCAAATCATTTGCACATGCAAAGTTTGGCTCATTTCAAAATTAACTCATTTCCACTCTTAAGACTATGATGTATTAATGGATTGATCTAACATATTGATAATTTCTAGCTTCTTTTGCGTAGATTCAAACCAAGGAATTATTAGGCAAGGTGTGCCTTTGGCACAACAAATAGAAGCAGCAGGTTTCATTAAAATTCACCTAAATGGCGAAAACAACAAACGCAAAAGAAGGGGACGAGAAGTTATTTTGCATGTAGCTGAGAAGAGACAAATGGACACACAGGCTTAAATAAGTCAAATAACATAAACAAGTTGAAAGTTCACCAAGCAATGCCAATGCTAAGACAAATGTTATGGAAAAAAGTTGACAGGATAGCTAAGAGAAAAATCATAGTGATATAAAGGAATGCTAGAAAGATATGGAAGCTGCTGTCATCTTCATTAAGAGAAATCTTGATAATGCCATTGCTGTCAACAACTGTCCCAGAATGAGCAAACCACGTCAACAAAGGAAGAAATGGATGAAGCTACTTCATCCGCTGTCAAAGAAAAGAAGCAGATGGAAGCTGATCTTGAAGCACATACAGGCATATATCAAAAGCTTAATAATGTAGGTTACTTTCCTGTGGAGCTTTCTCTGTTTTGAGTATACTTTAGCAATATGCTTTGAAAATCTTGTGACAGATCCCAAGATGAGTGTTAATGCACTCTTGTATGATCTCTCATGCATGCACAGATCTTTGAGTGTCCTTTCCTATGTAATGTTGACATATTTTTTAATAGCTTTGGCCAGACTATTTACCATTAATATTTTATATAAACAACTTTCATTATTTTTAAGGCAGAAGAAATGTCACATAATCATTAGTGCCAAGGAAAGTAACACATTTAAATCTCTTCAAGTCAAAGCTTACAATGGGCATTCATAAAAAATTTAAAATGAATTTTATTTACATAATCTGGTCCAAAACAGACTTACTGCCTGCTGTGGAAGGTTGCTTGTCTCATGCAGAATGCCGATCATCTCCACTCCTTCCATGTTTTCAATTTCCTACCAAAGAGAAGCAAAACAGATATGTTAAGACGTATTCATTTTCTTATATCACTAGAATATTTCTCAAATGACTTGATATTTCTGCCAAAGAATTTAAAAAGTTTCCAAATAGAAACTTAACAAAAGCCACCAAGAGGGACAATGGAAAATCAATAGACACGTGACAATATCAAACACAAACTAGAAGAAAAAACTTGAAATTGACATTTTGCAAATAGAAAGTTTCCATTTTATGCTGAGAACTAGAATCTTGCCATTACAATTTTATTGCAAAAAAATCATATTTTCTAGTGTTCCACAAGGATGTGTCCCCCCCGAAAAAATAGTGTTTCTAGCGATGGGGATATCTCTAAGATTGCAGAACTCCAAAGAGATGTCCCTCTACCATGCCCTTGTTGATGTTAGAGGAGCAGCGTCGGGCTTCTACTTCCAGCCCAGATCATGCGATGGAGACAATTTAAATGATAGCCTAACAGCTATTTAAATTGCAAGACAATAATAGATGAAGAGGCGCTTCATCAATTTACATTAACTAATATTTAATCATTACTAATGAGGCCGACATTTAGAAGACACAAATTTTGAAGTGTTGCGATTCTTTGAGGCCGACTTCATGTATCTTGGAGTCGCGACTTTTGGTGGAGGCCAACATAGAGATTGAAGAGATGCGTCTTTTTCTTCTTACTTATATATATAATCGATGCTTCCTCTTTGCATTATACATATTCAAGATTCATCATAGTTCGAGATCCATAACTGCAAGTTGGTGTAGTAAGAAAGTTATCAAGTGCAGATTGATATATTTATAGAAGGCTGAGTTTATATTATTACTGTGTTAGCATCAGATTGTGGTGCTCTTTCTTGGCCTTCATATCGGCCTCTTTGTAAAGGAGACACTTGTTGATATTCAATATATAAGTGATAAATTGTTGCTGGGTTTTTCTCCCTCAAGTGGAGGGTTTTCCCAGGGTATTTCCTGTGTCTTTGTGTCTGATTTTTGAATTAAATTCCAAGTTTTATATCTGATCATAAAAACTAACAGCCCTCACTATCACCACCAAGCAAGAGACATCCCCAAGATGTCTGTCTCCTTAGAAAGAGGACATTTCAAGACTATCCCACCTAATGAGGATGTTGAGGTGATGCTGGAACATACTTAGAACCCTCAAGAAACTCAACCACATTCCTGGGACGTCCTTGAACCTGCAGCCATTACCCACATCTGGCACTTTAAAAAAGCAAATATTTTCAAAATCAGGCATTTTTTTTTTTAAAATCTGGGCCACTAACCATAATGCCCATAGTCTGATGGACCCCACCCACACCTAAACTCTCAAAAAAAGCTATAAAAACTCCATAGCCCATATCATTTAGACCGGTCAAATTCTTCAACTTCACAATTAGTTCTTTGAAGAATGAAGATTTGGTTCGAAATACTGAAATAGTGAGGACTTAGTGTTGGAGAGAACATAGTGATAAAATTAGGAAAATGGCATGTGCCATGTCACGTTCCCTTCTCAAGCATAAGTCCAATGAAGACCCTTAGCATGTTATTTATTTCCCATGAGCTAATATAGGTGGTGCAAGGAAAATAATTTAATAATTTAAGTTAACAAAAAAGTAACTTCAAGTTATATTCAAGAAGGCAACTTATCTTTTATTGTTAAAAAAATGTTGTTTTTGGAGAGGAACCAAAAGTGATGCTAGGAATGGTGTCCAAATTCCAAAAAAAAAATAGAGGGAAAAAGGAGAAAAAAAAAATACAACAATATTATTTTTCCTCAAAATGCCTATATAAGGTGTCCAAGAATGGAGAGGGTTTACCGATTTGTATTATCAAATTCATTTCTCTTGAGATTGAACATTATTCATCTTTTCTACCCTAAGATGAAAACCCTTTGGCAAAGAATGGATTAGAGGACGAAAAACCTCATATTCATTTGAATAATTCCATCCAAGAATTATCTTTATGCTAAACAGTTGCAGAATTCTTCCACGTTCAATTATTTTGGTTGTAAGGAATTTTTTGGAATATATTTCTGTTTTGTGTGATATTCCAGAATGTATGTAAAGTTTCCAAATATTTAACTCTGTGTTGCAAGGTTCGTACCCACAGGCCTCGAACCCGGTCCGGGTACAAACCTTGTACGGGTTCGCCTGTGGGTACGCACAGGGTGTGCGCCCAACCTTGTGGGTTCGCCCGAGTGCGAACCCACAGGGCTGGGCGTGCACCCTGTGCATACCCAGCGCGAACCCAGCCAAATGGTTTGTGGACCCGGGAGTACCAGCTGCATACCTAGGCGTACCTAGGAGAACCCATGGCCCAACACTTAAAAAGTGGGCCCAAACTTAAATAAAATACATTTTTTTAATTATTATTTTGTCTCGTAACCCTAAAACGTCCCAATATGAAGCCTTTCAACACTAAAACATTTCATTTTTACCTCTCATTTTGCTCTCACCATATTTTCTCTCCATCTTGGTATTTTGAAGGGAGGTGATTGTATTTGAAGGAGATCGATTGTGGAGTGCCAAATAGCTTCCACAAAGGAGATTTAAGTGTTTAAGGTATGCATTTAACCCCTATTTTTAGTCTTTTGATGAATTTTTTCAAGTTTTTGATGGATTTTTTCATGTTTGTGAAGAAATTTTTCAAGTATGTTTTTTTTTTCATTTTTTTAATATATTACAACAATGGCCAATAGTCAAAGTTCAATGGGTGGGGAGGGAAGACAAAAATTTAAAATTGATAAAGCATCTCCTTTATGGAGACATACCACAAGAATTTCACAAATTCCTGGAGGTGGGGTGTTTGTTTGGAAATGTAATTTTTGCAATGCACAATATAATAGCTCCTATAACCGAGTGAAACTTCATGTTATGGACCCTGGTGGTAAAAGGATTAATATGTGTGAGGGCCCAAATAAGAAGGGGTTGTCTGTTGTACAAATAGCTGGATTTATAAAAGAACAAGAAGATGCTGACAAATTGGTTTTAAGAGGAAAACAAAGTGGTTATTCTTCCGGAAAGAAAAAAACACCAACATTACCCTCTCAAACAGTTAGGGCCTCTAGACATCCCTTCTTGTCTATGCCCTCTACAGAAGAGGAAGATGAAGATGAATAACAAATCAGCACCCGCAAGAGAGGTCCATTGGAGAGGGCATTTAAAATGGAGGCAAGAGATATTGCTGAAGAAAAAATTGTGCGTTGCCTCTATGCCAATGATCTTCCATTAAACTTGGTGAGATCGCCATATTGGTGGGACATGGTGTCAGCAATAAATAGTGCAACCCCTGGTTTCACAAGTCCTGGGTATGAAAAGGTGCGTACCACCTTATTGCAAAAAGAGAAGAAATCTTTAGATGACCAACTAAAAACCAATTAGAGATTCTTGGATTGAAACAAGTGTATCTATTGTTTTCGATGGATGGAAAGATTGCAAAAACCGTCCATTGATCAATGTTATTGTAGTGTCCCCCAAGGGGGCAATGTTTTTGAGAGCGGTTGACTATGAAGGGGAAGTGAAAGATGCAGAGTTCATTTCCAGGATTCTCATTGACTCCATAGAGATGGTGGGTAATGAAAATGTTGTCAAAAGTAATTACGAACAATGCAAAAGTTTGCAAGGCTGCAGGTGCTTTGGGAGAGGCTAGATATGAGCACATCTTTTGGACACCTTGCACCGTACACTCCCTCAATTTGGTGATGCAAGCAATTGGAAACCAAACATAGTGGGTGAAAGAAATATACCAAGAGACCGAGGAGATCCAGATGTTTGTGACAAACCACCATATGTCACAAGCAATTTTCAGAAAGTTTTCAAGATTAAAATTGTTGAAGGTAAATTTAATTTGTCATGTTTTACATAATTGAATAAAATATTTTTTTTACTTATTTAGTAATTTACATATTTTAAATGTGTTATTAACTTACTATTAACATGTTCTTAGGTTGCTGAGACCCGATTTGCATCTCACACAATTGTTCTAAGACGACTTTTGAAGGTGAAAGAGGCATTGAGTCAAATGGTTATTAGCAACCAATGGGGTATATGGAAGCAATCAAATTCAGATAGGGCCCAAAAGGTCAAGGCATTGATCTTGGATGACAATTGGTGGGATCATGTGAATTATGTATTGGAGTTCACCGAACCTATCATGTCTATGCTTCGGTTTCCTGATACAAATGAACCATGCTTGGGGGATGTCTATGATAGCATGGACATGATGTTGGAGAAAATAAAAATTGAAATACAAAAGAGAGAATGATCTTGAAGACACCCTTTACAAAAGGGCGGAAGCAATCGTTCTTCATCGTTGGAACAAGATGACAACACCATTGCACCTCCTTGCATATGCCCTATCTCGAAGGTACTATACTAGAGAAGTACTTTCTATCCTGTTGTACCCCAAATTAAAAAATTTGCTACACTTGGGCATTTTGAAGAAATGAGTCAAGATACTGTTAAATCTGTCGAAAAAGTCAAAATTGGGGTTTCGCGTGTCTTGCATGAGGGTCAAAAACTTGAAATTTTCAAAATCTAACAATCTGGGTCGGTTCAGAAAGATCAAACCTACAATGCCCAGATCTCAATTTTTCATCCCTAAATTTTAGGAAAAAATTTAATTTTAGCAGTTTTCTAAAAATAGAAACTTTTTTTGGATTTTTCTGGGTTTCTTACAAAACGGATACTTGTAAAATTTTCTAAAGATAGAAAGTTTGGCCGTTATCGTTAAGACTGATTTTGATTGGCTTAAAATACTTCCTCATCAGGCTGGTGCAGTCAAAATCACAAAAAGATCAATTTTACCCTACTATTCTACTTTTTCAGAAGCTTTTTTCAAAGATCCAAGGTCATCAATGGAGGTCTGTCAACTGCCAGGTGTCAGAATCAAACATTCGAGCATCAAGCAGAGGTTGTCAACGAACAACGTGCACAAGGAACGAGGAACAGGCAAAGGAAGTTTAAAAAAAGAAAAATGCAAAATTTTGTCTAAGTCTAGAGACTTCAAACGCCCCAGTCAAGAAGAGGCGCCCATGCTTCAATGCCTTAGTAAATTTTTCATTCCGGCAGTCAAAGCTAAGGAGGGCACGTTAAATAAGGTAAAAAGTTGAAAAGTTCATAAATTTTTCCAACTCTGGAACCCATGGGCGCCCTTGAAGGAGAAGGGCACCTAAGGTTTAGAGCCACCAGAAGTCAGTTTCCAGAGATGAGGTATCCAAAAGACCCCTTCCAGAATCATCTTAGCTATCAAGTGAATCCATCAGCCAGTCAATCTGATCAACATAGCACCCGGAATCACGAATTCATCTGAAGGTCAGAAGACAAGCATAAATTTGAATATCATGAAAATGGCTAACACTGGAGAAAATGGGCGCCATTATCAAGGATAGGCACCTGACATTTCAAAGGGACAAATGAAGTTTTTAGCAGATGACGTCTTTAGAACAATGTTGTCAAATTCGATCAGGCTCCGTAATGGAATACTCAGTTCGTTCGTCGAATCAATCAAGAAGTCGAGAGACAGAGCTGAAACAAGGCTAAAAAATGAACAGAAGTTGAAAATGATGGAAAAGTGGCTAAGTCTGGGGAGACTGGGCGCCATACCTCAAGAAGAGCGCCCAACTTCTCATGCCTTTGTTAATTTTTGGGAAATTTCAAAATTTTCATAAGAGAAGAAAAAACGCCTTTGCTCAAGGCATGAGCTAAATTTAGGGTTTCATCAAATTAGGGTTTGAGAAGCTTTTTTCAAAGCAAAAACTTATTTAAGGACATCTCTATGCATTATTTTTCATATTTTCTTGCAGGTGCCTTCAAGGAGAAACAGAGTAGCAACTTCAAACCTATATTTTTCAAGATTCAATAACCCTAACTTGCTGGTTTCTCATAAAATTTCAGATCAGCAATCAAAGAAGGCCTCCTTTTTCATATTTCTTCACCAAGAACATCAAATTTGTGAAGAAGGCTAATACTATTAATTTTCAGCAAGCTGATCCATATTTGTTCTATCTTTTTAACAAATTGTTGAAGAATTTTCTCTAAGTTGCATCAGTTGCTTTTATTTTGCATGTCAAGGAAAACTTCAAATTCATCCATTTCTAATCTTCTGGGTCTATGCTAAACCTTCTTCTACACAAAACCTGTGATTCAGTAGATTAGCCTATCATGTCGACCCTCGTAGGCTAATGGTTCTGGATAGAGGGTCACTTGGACGGGCACTTGGTCGTGAAACTTCAGTGTTGATCTTCGGAGTATGGTGGCAGGGTGAATTGTTGCGTTTGGCATGATACTGGTGCTTAATTTAATGATATTAACCTTTTATTTCACCATCCTTGGCCTAGGGACCATGTGTCTTTAAAATGAAGGGGTCACTTTATATTTTAAAGTTACTATTCATTTATAAAGTGAAAAAAAGTTATAACTTAAGTGAATAGTGCTCACTTTAATGGATAGTCTTTCAATGTAAATTTATAAATAGCTTGAGGAAAAGTTTGACCCTCTTCATATGTTGATCATTTGTGCTTGAAGAAACTTGGAGTGTGGCTTTGGAGGAAGGAGGCTAGGGTTTCTTGATTTCTTGCAGTGGGTGAGCCTGGTGGGGCTTGGTTCTTCGTTTGGAGTTGCTTGAGTGTGTGAAACACCACCTTAAAGTTGCTGATCAGTTTTTGGTTGCTTCATTTTGGAGACACAAGTTGTTGTTTGCAGGTTATTTGAACTATTTTCTGAGTAAGTTTGGCAGCCATGGTATCCATTCATGTTAATATAGGAGCTATTCGATCTTGAGGCATTTTGGGACTGTTGTTTTGAAAGCAACAGCCAGCCGCTTTTTCTTGAGGGTTAGATCAGCATAAAGGAAAAGAAACGCCTATCTTGAGTGGCCGCAACTTCTCCAAAAGGAGGCGCCCTTACCCTAGGAAGCTTTCCATTTTGGTTTTTGGTGGGAGAAGTTCGTCTTTAAAGAGCAATCAGCATTTCATTGGGGTTTACTACTATAGCAAATTACTATTCATAGTGTTGTATGGTTGTAAGTTGAAGTATGGTCTATGATATATTTAGTTTCGAATCTGATGTAAGTTATATGTTGTAAGCATATTATTATGTAATGAAGAAACTGTATTTGGACACTGAAATGAGCGATGCACTCAAGTTATTTCAGTAGCTTAGTTTATTTGAAGCTTTAATTGTATGCATATACTTTTTATGTACATTCTAGTATTTCTAGCAAACAAACTCAAAGCATAAGAGAAAATATAAAGACAAACAAAAAAATCAGACCTACAAATTTAGTGAAAATATCATCAACAAAGTGGTGGTTCATCACAAAACCCATATCACAGCTTTTTCAGAGAAACTTAAAGCTGTTGTTTTTTCAGTCAGAAGCCAGGGTTTGTAAAATCTAATCAACTGGGTTCATTCAGAATATGCTCAAGAACAATACCCAGATGCCAGCTTTTTCTTCTTTTTTTGGGAGAAAATTAGGGTTTGCTATTTTTTCAATCTTCACTTCAAATTTTCAAAAACGGACGATCTGGGTTGGTTTGTAATGGAATTCTAATCAAAACCCATATCTTAGAAAAAATTCCAAAATTTTGTCCGTTTCAGGAAGAAAAATCAACAAGCTAAATTTAGAAAGTTTGCTAAAACTTGTTAGAAACTAGGCGTGTTTACTGTCAATCTTTAAGTTTTGTAGAATGGAGTACACCCCCACAGATTTCAAAACCAAATCAGTGTTGTACCATGATTTCATTGAAACGGCCGAGACGGACCTGCATCATATCAAGCTAGTGTTCAATTTACGTCCTTTAGAAGATGCAGGCAACCACCACCATGGGCATCTTGGCCATTCAAGTCTCCTTGCAACAGCATCCATACCTTTCTCAGTACAGAGCTTAGAGTTCATAATTGCTTGTATCAAGCATTATAATCCAGCTACAAGAGAAATACAGTCAGTTGATGGAAGAATCATATGCAGCGTAAAGCCAGACATGATTGAGAAATGCTTCTCCATTCCACCATGGCCTAGGAGTGTTACCATCAACGTAGAAGAATGTGAAAGAATATGGGAAGAGCATCAAGATAAGTACAACAAGAAGATTGCACACAGGTGGCTGAAAGAGAAACACACCACATTGCCAAAGGACGTTGGAAGAGGACAGTTCAAGGACGAGTTTGCTATAATAATCACTCTACTCAACCGGGTTACTGGTCAAGCGGATGCAACAAAGTTTCAGCCTTGGATGTTCTACGTTATACCTCACATAATGAAGAAGACTGAGTTCTATGACTGGCCTACATTGATCAGTGATTGCCTACATCATCAAATAGCTGAGTATTTCAATAGACATGCATTCGACATGGTCTCCTACCTAGTCTACTTGGTTGCCTATCAGGGTCAATTCAGAGGGTTAAATACAGAAGGTTCTTTAAACATTCAACATGTCTACAATTATTACACTCAATTGGAGTTCACTGTTGCATCGCATCATTACAAACGGGTGAATGAAGCATTCTTAATCTACACAGTGCGAGACCTGGACAACAAACTACATGTTCGCATCTCATTTGTTGCCAGGGCTGCAATATCCGAATGGGCTGATTGGTTTATTCAGTTTGCCACCTTCACTTACCTAAGGGTGTACGGTTATTCAAGAGCTCCTCTTATGTTACCGAGGTATCCATCAAATGAGGTAGTGTGTATGGAATTCTTCCAACAAGTATCAAATGTTCACACTCGTCTACGTAACAAGAAAAAACCAGCCTTCAGCTTTCCTTTTGCTTTATGTATTTACACTTGTAGATCATCCGCAGAAGCTAAACTAATGGGTAATGAGTTAGACAAATTTGTTCTCAAGCCTTTCAGCGAGAGACGATCGTATGATCCCCATGGCTTCTATGCATCTCAACTTGGTCAGAACTATGCTCATATGCCTGCACTTGAAGACTTTTGGGCTAATTGCAGAGACGAGTACGAGGTGCGAAGGAGAAGTAACAATAGGTTAACCCTTCATCAAATGAAAGACTGTTTATCAGAAGACATTGAAGGGTTGTCACATGATGATGGAGATGTGATTCTCCCAGCCTATACTAGAAATCAGGTTGAACAGCAACCTCTTCCACAGGTCAACTAGGCCAACAAGGAGTGCATTACAATGGAAGAAAGAACATGACAAGTGGTGGAGCACAGTAAGACTTTCTTGATCCTGAAAAGAAGAGAGTCCATTCCAGTAGCAGAGCCGCCAAAGAAATATTCATCTCTTCCTTCTTCTTCAAAAGCACAAACAAAGAACAAAGAAAAAGTTCAGTCTCAAGAGGTCACAAAGGGCAGTAGATCAGCAAAGAGTGCCAAAAGGAGGTTGGACTACACAGGAATTGTTATACAGGAGCAGCCTACAGCTGAAACAGAAGTTCCTCCACCAGAGCCCATACTTCAAAAAGAAGTACAACATGATGAGCCTTTGATACAAAATGCTTTACCCTCTCCTAGGTCTTCGCCAATTCACATTGATTTGGAAGACGAGGAGATAGAGGCCAATGTTACAATTATTCCTCCCTTGGATGTTAGTAGAGATACCACATCTTGGCTTGAGAACTCCTTGGGAAGGACGAGAAGAAGGCCTTCGTATCAGGTGATTGATGATGACCTCAATATATATCAGGAAGCACCCAAAAAGAAGGCCAAGAAACAAATGCATTTTGAGAGGAATCTTGAGGGTGAAACAGTCATGGAGACAACTACGCCTCTTGAAGATAAAATCAAGGATAAGGTGGATGTTGATTATTTCATAATGGTCAAAGCAAACCTTGGTAAAAGTACCCGACATGCTGATATGAGTTTGTTTAAAATGGTAACAGAGAATATTCAAGAAAGAGTGCAGAAGGATGGAGAAGACAAGGCAGCCCTCAAGGCTGAAAATCGTCAACTCCGGTTATGTATATCAAATCTTATCCAAGGCACCTCACAAACAACTCAGTTGCTGCCACAAGTCTTAGAAACACCAGTTGATCAGCAGTAGTTAAGGCAGTTGGTTATTTGTGGAAAACAAACTCAAGAGTGGATTGAAGAGATCATCAATAGAGGAAAATAAGTTCTAACACAAGTCTTCCAGTTAAGATACAAAGTTCATGACTTACGTCAAGGTATCCAGGATTTTGAGCAATTGATAGCCGAGTTCAAGCCAATGCACGAAATCATAATTGCAGATTTAGAGATGGCTTATAGCTCTACAATGGCAAGGGAACATAAAAGACAAATCCTGGAGCGGAAAGAAAGTCACATTTTCAAGGTAAATACATATGTTAGAATATTTGAGGAGTTTGCAGTGTATAAACAAAGATTCTTTGATACTCTTAGGTTCATCAAAGAATTTGTTGCAGAAATTCCTTGTCAGTATTGCCTTGAGGATGGTTCATACATTGGGCTTGACATAGTCCAAACAGAGTTTCAGAGTGTCTTGCATGGCAGCGATGGCAGTGTTGGAAGAATGAAGATGATTTCCATGATGTCAGCACAATTCGAGAAAGCGGCCAATGAGAGTGAAGATTTTTTGAGATCTATTGCAGATGGCAAAGAAATCATGGAAAAGCGGCATTTTGCTATTAATAGCATCAACACCCCTACCAAAGATGAAGTTTCCCGCTTTTTAGCGGGTGTGATCGAGATTTAAATCTGCTTTCTTCTAGAAGCTTCTTCCACCCTTCCTTTCTATTCTTGTCTCAATTCTTATCCATTCTTTGAGGATAGAAAGAAAACAATTGTAACAAGTTGTAATGACTTGGCACTTTCCGTTTTTAGATGCTTTCTAAGGTGTAGATGTTTTATCTTGTTCTAGATTTCGAAATAAAGCTTGCATGTTGGCAAGCAGTAGTTGTAAAAGTAAGGAGATTTTAGGGTTCCCTACTCCTTTGCTTAGTTATAAATAAGAGTAATGTTTGCTCATTTTTCTTTAACCGTGCTTATGATAACAGAATCATTGAGTTTATGCCTTCATGTTTGTTATCAATTTAGTGTCAGTTCACTTTGTGTAAAGAGCAAGTTTGCATGCCTCCTTAGCTGCAAATCCTTGTTTAGTGCATGTGTTATGTGTCAATTATAATCAGGTTGATCACATGTTGCAAGCAAGTTGCTACAACTTGTTGTCCCGAAATTGTAATCTTTGTTCCAGAAGTTTGAGTGAATAAAATCTTGAAGCTTGCTTTGCTGCCCTCGATATAAATATCTCAGATTTTCATTTATTGTTTTGTGTTAGAAGTGTGAGGAAATAAAATCTTGAAGCTTGCTACGTTGCTTCTGAAATAAAAGTCTCATATTTCCGTAATACTTTTATGATCTCTTTTTCAGCTTGCTTAAAATGTACGTTTAAAAAAAGTTTGTTTAAGTATCTTTGTCAGAAATCAAACTCATCCATTTCTAAACTCTCTTGCTCTGCGTTGACTTGAGAGGGTAGAAACGTTTTAAGCGTAGGTTAAGTTGTAGTTGTCAAGTTTCATTTAAGGGAAAACCTCAGCTGCAACATCTAGTGTTCTATAACCTTGTGTTCTCGCAGCTGAAACAAAAAGATAGGCAAAATTAACTTTAGTTTACTTTCTTTATGCAACTCGGCAAAAGAGGGAGCTTCCCCTCCTAATTCGAATCGCAGTTTACTGCACATAGTTGTTTGTTTCCAGGATGCATTCCAGAGGTGCGATTTGAAACGCCAACATATCCCAAGGAGAATACCGCCATATAGAGATCTTGAAGTTGCTAGAGGGTATAAGAGGGCATTTAATAGACTCTTCATTGATCCAGACGTGGAGACAAATGTTATGAAAGAATTTGGAATGTTTATCTCGGGAAAAAATCTTACCCCTTCTGTTGTCAAAGACCAATACAAAATGGATGCTATTACATGGTGGTACTTCCATGGTCAAAATTATATGTACCTCCAACCTCTTGCAATCAAGCTCCTCTCACAAGTATTTTTTTTTGCCACTTGTATTGTAGAATTTAACACTTAACATTCTTGAATTTATCTTGCATTTTTTATTTTTTATTTTGTTGGTTTTCTCTCTAGGTTGCAAGCTCTTCTACCGCTAAACGGAATTGGAGTACATACTCCTTTATCCATTCAGTGAAGCGTAACCGGTTGGCTGCAAAAAGAGTTGAAGACTTGGTGTATATTCATTCCAATTTGCGTCTTTTGTCACGTAAGGAACCTCAATACAAGCAGGGGGCAACAAAGCTTTGGGATGTAGCACCCGAGTCTGCTGACTTGGATGCAACCATTCAGGATCTTGCTAGAGCCACTATGGATCATGTGGATGATAATGATGATCATGACATACATGGTGTTGGAAGTGGAACTGCTTTGGGTTCAAATGATGATGATCTTGAAGTTAAAGCTGCTGAAAATCCAAGTCACGATGATTTTTTTGATTATCCTTTAGATGATTGATGAACATTGAAATTGAATCATGTTTCAACTTTCATGAACTACATTTTGTAATTCAGTAATTGTGATGGTTTCCATAATTCATATCATTGATATGGCGTATTTGAATATTTTTCAACTATCAATTGGCATTAATATTTATCTTTGGCATTTGGCATTGATCAAGATATAAGGAAGGAAGGGCAGCCGACAAAGAGGCCTGAGCAGGGCATCGCTCCCCCTACTATATCTAATATAAGGCAGCTATTCGGACACAAAACAGAATCAAGCCCCCATACCATATATATTCAGGGAAGCAGGCATTTTCTTGGTTGGCTAGGGAATCGTTAAGGCAGCGTGATGATCAAGTATCATACTATGAAATGATTTAGTTTTACAATTCTTTATATTTCTCTTATTTTTTTGTATATATAATACATACATATATATATATATATACACACATACCCATACGTACCCAAACCCCTAAAAAAAAATTTCACGTACCCACATATTGAGTTCTCGTACCCGAACCCATCCCTGAACCCAAACCGGTAACTTAGATTTAACTTTGTCAAATGACTATTGTTTATTAATTTATTGAGTTTTCAATGACAAATCTTTTCATATTAATTTTGGCCATTCCTTGGCTGGCCGCACCTTTCCCTTTCTCAGTTGTAACCTCATATTGTGGTTAATATTCATATAAGTGCTGAATGTTATCGAATGAAATATATTATTGAAAGTAGGTGGCTGCCATACCTTTTGTTAGTTGAAGTGATTTTAAGAAGGCATGCTTAATCTTTGTTGAAGCCTTGTTTAAAATTTATATGATAATTTCATTGCTGCCATACCCTTTCCAATCTAGTGCAGCCTACAAGGATTAATTTGATTGTTAGTAATTCATACAAGGTATTTGAACCAAGCTTTAAGGATAATATTCGCTGCTGTCTTGGAGTCTAATCACAGCCTTGAAGCTGCTATAAAAAAAAAAAAATTCTCAGACTGCTTATACTGCTATATGAAATAGGGAATGATGCATATACTTATTCTGATTTTAATATCAGATCTTAACAAATGTATTTATGGTGTTTGGAAGACATTACTGTGATGTTTCTGCAATAAATATTGAGTATTTCAGATCACCGATATAATATTTTTCATTGTAATTTTCTATGCAGTTTATCAACAGAAATACTAGAAGACATGTTGATGATTTTAGTGTTGTAAGTCTAGATGGCAATCCCACCATGACATTAGAAGAATATTTTTAATTTGTGAAATAATTGTTTCTAATGATAATCTTTTTAATTCTTCGTCAAATTCAATATTTGTAATTTGCTCTAGAAGGCTTTCCACCAACACTAGCTTCAGTTATTTTCAATTATTAGTTTGTCATCTGGAAGGCTTGCCACCAGAATAAGTATTTCATCACTTCTAGATTTTGTAAAGAATACAATATAGAGCTATACGGCTTGCTACCAACAAGTATTTTATTATAATATAATTCTAACCCTTTCCCCATATGCTCTCACCTTGCCCAAATCAAAATCTTGGTGATCAAAAGGTGATATGGTTTCATACATGTTCTCTATGAAAGTGAAAAATCAGAAAAATTTCAATTTGGGACATTGCGTGCCATGAAGGTTTGTGTAGCCCCTTTACCCTGCTAGGGTTGCTCCCCCCAAACCCCTCCCAGCAGACTTCCCCAAATTAAGGTCCTTGGTCCTCCTCTCCCCCAATTCCAAAACTCCATGGAACAATTATATTTTCACATTTAGGAAACCTAGCAAGTCAAAACCACAAAAACTACTTCTTCTAAAATAAGCTCAAACTAAATAACAAAACTGGTTTTGGATATGTTTAAGGAGATGATGAAAACAGTTACACTTTTCCTACAAAATAAAAATTATTCTTCATCCAAGTT
The DNA here is from genome assembly GCA_007115665.2 of Sequoiadendron giganteum. Taxonomy (NCBI): domain Eukaryota; kingdom Viridiplantae; phylum Streptophyta; class Pinopsida; order Cupressales; family Cupressaceae; genus Sequoiadendron; species Sequoiadendron giganteum. The sequence continues at coordinate 442,412,666 of CM021106.1, read as the reverse complement.
GAAGTAGCCACAAAGATAAAATATAATACATCTCAAGGATTTTTTACTATTGTCAACATTGAGAATTAAGTTTTGCTATACAAGATAGAACTTTGTGTTTCTAATGGTATTTTAACCCAAATTTAAGAGTAGGAACTAAAGCTTATCAATGAATAGAGCGCATTGCAAGAGGTACCTTCCTAACACAATTATAATTTTGTTTCTTGGGCCCCTCTCTATGAAAACATGCATAAGCCTTCCAACATTTCCTTGCTTCTCTCATGGCATCTCCCAACTAAAATTACCTTCCATACATTATGAATAGAACTTTCAAAGCAACACAATAGTTTTTAACTATGATATGAAGAAAAAAATGATAAATCTTAAGCAATTGAATGCAATATTTAGCAATAAAAATAAATAAAAGAAGACAGTAGCCAAGATAAATCCTTAGCTTCCACCCTAAACAATTAGATGCTTAAGGGCTTGGCTAAAACTTTGTAGTGGGTTGGAGGTGGGGATCAAAAACCCACCTCAATCTCACCCAATACAAGCACCATTCAACACCCAACAACATTCAACTAAGGCGAAGCACAAGGCCAAAAAGCACAAGATAAACTCACTAGGTTATTGTGAATGGTAAAGCATTCATTCTATTAACATAAAAAGAAGATACAAATATATTCAAAATACATAGCACTGTAGTCATTTAATCAAATGACCAACTCAATCTACTAGATACTGTAGAAACAGTATAAAACTAAACTAACATAATATTGACCATTAACAAGTATATAATAATATTCTAACACCCTCCCTTAATGGTCTATCAGTCAAAAACACCAAGTTGCCCCCTGAATTTGACAAACTTATCTGGGCTCATAGACTTGGTGAGAATATCTGCAGTCTGATCCATTGTGGGAACATACTGCAACTGAAATGATCCGTCTTCTACCAGCGTGCGGATGTAATGACAATCAAGCTCGACATGCTTGGTACGTTCATGGAAAACTGGATTTTTGGCCAGTTTGAGCACCCCTTGATTATCAGGGTACAAGGGTGAAGGACCTGCTTGTGACATGTGCATGTCAAAAAGCATCCTGCAGAACCAAACGGCCTCACATGCTGCCTTAACGATTCATCGATATTCTGCTTCAATCGAGGAAAGAGCCACATCCTGTTGCTTCTTGCTAGTCCATGTTACAGCACTCGTACCCAAACTGAATACATATCCAGAAGTAGATTTGCAGTCATCCATTGAACCTGCCCAATCTGAATCTGTATAACCAATCAGCTTTGGATCCTTGCATCTACCATACGTTATGCCAAAATTTGAAGTGCCTTTAACATATCTCAGCACTCTCTTCGCTGCAAGCCAATGATCAGCTTTCAGAGCTGTCATGAAGCAAGAGATGTAGCTCACTACAAAACTAATGTCAGGTCTAGTGGCAATGAGGTAGATGAGACTACCCACTAGTTGCCTGAATGTGGTTTCATCAATCGGATGTGAGTCGGAGTTGGCTGATAACTTCAGCCCCTTCTCCATAGGTGTGGAGGGAGGTTTGCACTCCTGCATCCGAAATTTGTCAAGCAGACTCCGAGCGTATTTAGACTAAGAGATAAAGATACCACCATCGGTCTGCCAAACTTGAATACACAAACAATAATGGAGAAGCCCCAAATCTGTCATGTCAAAAGCCCGACACAAATCTTGTTTGATTGTGGCAATCAAATGTGTTGAACTGCCAGTAATGATCAAGTCATCAACATAGACAACAAGAAAGAGAATATCATCACCAGAGTGTTTGACATACAGATTAGTGTAAGAAGGACTGCGCTGAAAACCATGATGAACCAAGTACTGATCAATCTTGATGTACCATATACGGGGAGCCTGTTTCAGTGCATAGAGTGCTTTCACGAGCCTACAAACCTGATGTTCTTTTCCGGCAACCTTGAAACCAGGAGGCTGCGTCATTTAGACTTCTTCTTGCAACTCACCATTGAGGAAGGCACTCTTAACATCCATCTGATGAACTGTCCATCCGAATTGGGCTGCAATAGCGAGAAGAAGATGAATTGTGCTCATCTTGGCAGTAGGAGCAAAAGTCTCCTTGTAGTCAATGCCCTCCCGCTGTGTGAATCCCCGAGCAACTAATCTTGCCTTGTATTTATCCAGAGTATCATCTGCATGATACTTGACCTTATAAACCCATTTGCAGCTGATAGATTTCTTCCCAGGAGGAAGATCAAAGAGAACCCAAGTGTGATTCTTCAAAAGACTATGGCATTCGGTCTCCATAGCCTTTTCCCACTCTAGAATTCCTTTAGCCTCTGAATATGTCTCAGGCTCATAGATGTTGTGTATGTTGGCCATAAGAGCAAAATTGATGGTGGTTGGTTGCTTGCTCGTTCCGCGAGCTGATCTACCCTCAATGAGTTCATCATTATGAAGATCTCCGATAGTCTTGAGCCACACTTAGGCCGACGAGTAGAAGTACCAACATCTGGAGTAGGAGAAACAGCATCTTTTGGGAGGTCTGGAACAAAATCATCTGGATAGGAATCCTGAGGAAGATCAGGTGGTGCTATATCATGACCGGTAGACTCATCTTCAGAGTCAAAATGCTCTGAAGCCCTCCCATCAAGAGAACCAAGAGGAAGACGAACACCATCATCAGGAACCTTCATAAGCTAATCCTCAGGGTTAGTAGTAGGAACAAATAGACCAGTAGTCTCATCAATCACAACATCACGATTGAATATGAGACGATTTGTCTCCACATCAATCAACCTGTATGCCTCGTGATTGTCACTGTAACCAGTAAACATAAGTTTTTGGCTCTTGGAGTCCAACTTGGCACGCTTGGCGTCTAGAATCCATACATGAGCGGTAGAACCAAAGTTTTTCAAATGGCCCACCTCAGGCTTACGTCCTGACCAGGCTTCTTCGGGAGTCATCTTCTTAACGGCCTATGTAGGTGACCAATTCAGGAGGTAGATTGCAGTATAAACTGCTTCAGCCCAGTATTTCTTGGGTACATTTTTGTACTCCATCAAAGAACGAGCCATTTCCATAATGGTGCGATTCCTACGTTCAACGACACCATTCTGTTGAGGGGTGTATGGTGTGGTGAGTTGTCATTTGATGCCGTGTTGAGCACAAAAAGTAGACAAGTCAGTTGAACAAAACTCCCCCCCATTATCTAACCTTAGAGTAACAATGTGAGAACCTGATTCCTTCTCAACTAAGGCCTTATACTGCTGAAATGTACTGAACACATCTAATTTATTTTTCAAAAAAATACACCCACATTTTTCGACTGAAATCATCAACAAATAGTAAAAAGTACCTAGACCCAGTAACAGCTAGAGTGTTCATTGGTCCACATACATCAGCGTGAACCAATTGAAGTACCTTAGAGGCTCGCCAAGAATCACAATCTAAGAATGGTGTCTGATGCTGCTTTCTAGCTTGACAGGCTCCACAAACTCCATGATTTTGAGTTTGGATCTCAGGTAGACCAACAACCAAACCCTCCCGAGACAATTGAGAAAGATAGTGCACATTCAAGTGCCCATAACGTTGATGCCAAAGTTTGCTGATGGAAGTACTCCGGGCTGCAAGAGCGTGCTCTTGAGAATCACCGGAATCAGCAAGTCTATACAGACCATGATCCTCAAGTCCCATAGCAATCATAGGACGTGTGTCCTTATCAACAATGCTGCAAGTGGACGAACTGAAAATAACATCCAACTCGGGAGAATGCTTCATGATCTAGCTGACGGAGAGAAGATTATGTTCCATGCCTGGAACATAGTAGACATCAAGAAAGAGTAGATTTCTTCCTCCAAAGTGTATCTGAACATTGCCCTTACCGGCAACTGTGTACTCTTCGCCGCCTCCAAAGATCACTGAATCAGTGAACGGTTCATATTTGGTGAATCAATCTCGACGATGAGTAAAATGCCGAGAAGCCCCTAAATCAATATACCAAGCAGAAGATTGGACTGGATCTGCAATTCTCTTGGCCATAAAAGCATAGAATGCAGACTCTTTCTGCTCAATGTGCTCCGCAACATTTGCTTTTTGTTGAGACCCTCCCTGCTTCTTTTGTTTAGAAGCCATCTGAATCTGACAATCAGCCTTTATGTGACCATATTTATGGCAATATTTGCACTAAACGTTCTTTTTCTTCTTGCTGTCCTGAGAAGAACCAAAGCCTTTTGGCTGAGAAGATTGAGCCTTCCCTTCGTTCTTAGCAGAAGATTTGGCAGAGAACGCTTGCTCTGTGGAGGTGGAGACGGTACTGCTTCCAAACTGTTGTCGCCATCGATCCTACTGCAAGAGCTTGTTGCAAAGATCTTCAAATTTGAGATCAACATTGGTGGAGGTGATATTCAGCATCTCGATGAAATGCTCATACGAACACGGGAGACTCTTTAGAGTAATGACGACCATGTCCTCTTCCTCCATTGTTCGACCAATGGCCTCCAACTAATCACGAATGTCCTTAATCTTCATGAGATGTTCCTGTAAGGACATTTTCTCATCCATCATGATAGAAAAAAGCATGTTCTTGAGAAAGAATGCTCTGCTCTTGTCGGAGGTTTCATGAAGGGCTTTCAAGTGATCCCAGATTTCCGTAGCAGTTTTGCCAGACGGTACCGGAGGTAGCTGCTCATCTGTGACTGAAAGTTTGATGAGCATGATGGCTTCTCGGTTGCGTTCATCCCATTTGTCCTGGTCCTTTCTGACTACAGTGGGACGAGACGAGTTACCCAAAACAATTTGATCAAGGCAACGATATTCGAAGATCGTAATCATGCGCTGCTTCCAGGTGTTATAATTCTTCCCGTTAAACTTTTGGCTGCTTTCAAGCATTATGTTTGTCAGAGATGCCATCACGTACATTGAGGTCAAACTGGTGAAGGCAAAACGAAAACTGAATCAGTACAAATTCAAAGCTGAAACCCTAACACGGATTTTGAGGCACTGTGAAGACAAAACCTAGAAGATCTGAAGAGTACCTAGAAAAGAAAGTTGAAAACCCAAAAAAAACTCTGAATACCCACAAAAATTCAACACCCAATTGCACAAATTTTGAGGCACGAAAATCGAGATACCCAGAAAAACTAACAGCGACCCAGTTGAGATCTCGAAAAACCCATAAATAATCTGCAATCAGAAAAAATTTCTGACCTTAAACAAAGTAGATATTAACGAAACCCTAGCTGCTAGTCACGTTTTCAGGAAAAAATACTAAAAAACGTCTTCAAAAAATTCACAAAACGCGTCAAAAACCAGATGAGAATCGTGGCTTCATGTCACAAAAAACGCGTTTAGCAAAAACCTTGAGAAAACACACAAAGAAGGCTTCAATTCACGGCCATAAACTGAGCAGAAAAACGCGCCAAGGAGAGCCACGAATCAAGAAAAAACGCTGGCAGATTCGGAATGAAAACGCAGCCCGAAATGAAGAAGCACTCACTCAAATTCCGAAGCGAGAAACGCGACCATAGAGGGCACAAAATCGTGGCCCTAAAATGCAAAAAACCGACCAAAGAGAGCCTTCAAAAACACGGGTTTGAACCAGACAAAGTCGCGCAGCTCTGGTAAGACACGGACACAAACCCTATGCGCGGATTCTACAATCCCTGACAAAGGTCGCACCAGCAAAACACGAAAACGCGTTTTGGGAGGTCGCAGAAGGCCACACGGGAATCCCAAACTAAATCAGAGAATGCAAAGCCACACGAGAAGATTTTTCGAAAATTCTTCACTAAAATTTTTTTTTACAAAAAAAAAAAATTAGAATTAAAAGAAATTTTCAATTGCCTGCTCTGATACCATGTGAATGGTAAAGCATTCATTCTATTAACATAAAAAAAAGATACAAATATATAGAAAATACATTGCACTGTAGTCATTTAATGAAATGACCAACTCAACCTACCAGATACTGTAGAAACAGTATAAAACTAAACTAACATAATATTGACCATTAACAAGTATATAATAATATTCTAACGGTTATGACAAAAGACTACCTCGACAGTAGAGGTTGATGTTACCATCAAAATCACAATTGACAAACATAAACTCAAGCTAGAATTTATTACAAATTTCATTCACTAAAATACCTTCAAGGGTTCCATTCAAGGAACCCACAAACCACTATGATATTTTTACATCATTGAAATAATTGTTTGAATCGAACAACAAACAACACTTTACATCAAATTAATAGAAAAATAAAGACATCAATTTAAATCAAAATAAATGAAACAAAAAATTTAAAAGCAAACAAACCCCATGGATACTTAAACGCAAAAAAGGAAAATTACCAATTTAAACCATTATATCCGTTATTTCAAACAAGAAGACAATAATCTCATATTCTATTACCAAGATTAATCAAGTGCCCCAAAAATTAAAGTTTTTCATTAAAACAAAATCACATCAGCCTAACAACGGACGATTCGATGCAAACCAAAGTATTTTTGACAATAGTAAAACATCCTATACTCTTAGGGGACCTTACACTCCCCCTTCACTCAAGTCAATTGAGGAAATCACCTCCTCATTCACTAAAGTAAAACAAGGAACCTTCTCCGTATACCATCTAGCGAAACCCCTTATCTCATATCACCCTTTCCCCTTCTCAAGCAAAGAGAGAAGCCTCCTTCCTCTTCTCCTCCAACAAAACAAAACAAAAAAGTGGAAATATCTATTTTCCTCAAAGAGGAAAACCTCGAGTGAAGCTCGTATCTTAACTTTACGAGAAAAAGAAAAACCCTCTTCTGCCCAAGTATCAAGACAATGTATGATGTGAAGAGGAGATAAAGAAAACCTTCTTATACTCAAGTGCAACAAACAAGAGAACCTAATACATATATTTTCTCTTTGCTTTGTGAAGAGGAGGTAAAGAAAACCTTCCTATACTCAAGTGCAATTAACAAGAGAACCTAGTTCACATATTTTCTCTTTTCTTTGTGAAGAGGAAAATACTTCCACTCTCTACTCCATTCACAACAAAACATCTGAAGCCAATGCATAATTTGACACTTTCATCATCTTTGCCAAACTATCTAGATCATATTGACGAAAGGAATACTTATCATCTTTAGTCAGCATACTATCTTTTTCACACAAACTAAAGAACAGTTATTGTCTTTTACCAGAACAAAGAAATGAAACCAACCAGCTATTACTTCTTATCACTCCCCATTATCCAAACAATCTGCCTATTCTACTAATTGCCTCACCTCAAACCCCTTACCATCACTAGGATTTTTCAATTCTAAGACATGCTCACAACTCTAGTTGATGCCCTTGCTTGACAAAGCCAAAGTGAGAGTTGTAGAAAGCATTAGGAACATGCATAATATAATCCACTTGGGCTAGTGCCCAAGATGTCACTCTGGCCAATAGCACCCAAAGCCCATGCCAAATGCTAAACAATCTTCCTCCCTCTCCCAAACTTTTCTACCAAAGAGATAGGCAACTCTTTCAAACCTACTATGTGTGAAAGAGCCACAAAGACTAGGGTGACAAGGTAAAAACAACAACCAGCCAAGGAACTTCCTCCCCTTCCCATACTTCTTTCTCCTACGAAAGGACCAAGGCCCACAAAGCTTCCCTTCCAATGGTTCACTTATCTTCAATGACAACAATTCTTGCTCACCCAAACTTATACCTACTTCCATCTTCTCACCACCTACCTTCCATGTCTTTTGTTGCACTATCACCATAGACTCAAAACACTTGAGTGTGATAAAAGGAGAAGACTGAGTGTCCTAAGGAGTAGTCGCAGCTATGTGATTTACACCCTTTGTCAAAAGAGGAGCATAAAAGCCCACTCTCTTTCACTGGTCAAGAACATAAATGCCCAAGCGGCCGAGTAGACAAATGTCAAGCATGAACTCAATCTTTTAGAATCAATAGCAATATCGAAGTATTTTCTTGCTAGTCCTTCAAACTACCTATTCACCATATAGCCTTTCGTAGCAACACCCTATCCGCATCTAAATATTATGAGATGCAACATGAATGTTATTAGAAAAAAATAAGACATATATCAACAACATTAAACAACATGGTGCAACACACAATGTGAGAATGGACAAACAAGCATGAGAGTTATCCCTATAGACACAAATATTTCAATAACCTTGTAATGGAATTTCTTATTACTTACCTACCTTGGCCTCACTTGATGGTCTAATATACCGATTGCTTCAATTTGACACCAATTTACATGGTACACAATGTTTTACCAATAGCCCAACCAACTTAAGAACCTTTGTGTTTAGTTTGCCCAATTATCCCTTATCTTTTGTCAACAAGGATGACACACTCGATACATGTTTCCAATCAAGCAAAGTCCTCTTTTTGTAGTCATCATTTTTCAAACTACAACTTGCACAAAAGTTTCTCACACATGATTGATGACATCAATATTTTGATGGTTTCTTGGCTGCATGAGAAATGTTGACCAAGATAATATGCAATCAAAATTTGATCACTTCATAAATGCTATCAAGATTGCATCTAATGATTGATTCATATCAAATTTTGTGGCCATAGATCATAAAGTATTTTCAGTCTCAAGTTGTCTCATGCCTCATAGTGATCTAATATCATGCCATTCATGGTGAATTTAAAGCCCAATGGGTAATGTATAGTTGATCCATTGTCAAGTCAAATTTGTGTCTTTCATGTTGGGCACATCATTGCATCATTTTCACCTTTGCATATCATGATAATTAATTTAATACATTATTGAATTATTCAATATTTAAAACATAAATGTCTTGAGTTGTGTAATTAAGTGGGCCCATGTCAAGTGAGGTCTAAAGCTTTGTATCACTTTCCATGTCTAGGGTTTATAAGGTAATTATGCAAACTATCTCCACAAAACAATGGAATGCAATCAAAGACATAAAATGTAATGTAAAGGGGTACATTCTTGTGTCCTAGAGAAGGTGTGCAACCTCTGCCTCTTCTTTGGCAGAATTGTATGTTTTCAAATGTAAATGGAATGTGCACAAATACTGTGTAAGGACACCATTATTTTTCACGAAAATTTAATTTTCCTTCACCAAAATCAGTTTTTACATTTTATAGAGGAAGTATATTATTTTCCCTATAATTATTTTCTGCTGCATGCAATCATTTTTATTCTTGTTAGCCTTTGAACCACAAGAAATTCAATGGTGAGCTTTGAATAACATGTGGAGTCAAATATGATATGAAGACTTTGAGTTTCCATAGAAATTTCTTTAGGTTCTTGTACATACCCATTTTCATTTGCAATTTGGTCATAGGAAGAGGATCCTTTAATTCTCTATCATTTTCTCAGGAATACTAGGTGGCTTCTAATTAACTCCACTATAGATCTCTCATCTTTCTTATTGGTTTCTTTCATTTTTACAATTTTTCCCCAGTTGTGCTTTCTAGTTAAAAATAAAATAAAACTTGAAATTACATCATATGAAAGAATTCCCCCCCCTAAAGAGGAGATTCACATGTTTTATGTGATTTGTCCAATCCATTGCATTATTTAGTTGTGGTTCATTAGAAGTCAGTAAAATCAACAAAAGCTCCAACAAGAAAATTATATGCCAACGAATTTTGGTGGCTGTGCAGGGATGAGCAATGCCTTAAATATCATTTTCCCCCAAAAAAATCAGATATGATGAAGGTGCTCACTATACTGAAGAAGGTGAAGCAACCTCAAATCCAAATCCAATCCTAAGGCAAAAACAAGAACAGGAAAAATCAATGTTTATAAGCCTCATCCTCAAAAAATCCACAGTATGGCACAACAAGTTGGCCCCATTCCATTGCATAACTGTATTGGATTATTGGCTCTAGCTCAGTAGAATGAATTAATAACCTTTAGGGTCAAGAAAGAACTTCACAATTTTCTCTGGTGACAAGTCTCAACATCCACACAGACATGTCAATGCTTTTATAATTGCATGTGATTCTTGAAATTCACCGTGATGATGCTTATGTTATGCTCATGGACTTGTTGCAAACTGGTTCCAAAAACTTAATGATAGCTTCAGTAGATCAAGTTGCATGAAAAAAAAGTTTATGATAGGATTCAAATCAGCTTAACATGAGAATGCTTTTTTATTCAAATTCTCAAATTGAAAAATAAGTGAGCGAGTATATGTGGGAGTTTGAGCCATCTTCAACAAATTGCTGAAAAGGATTTCTCATGTTGCAGAAAGGAGAAGCAATGTCAAATTCAAATCCAACTCTAGGAAGAAAAGAAGATCAGGAAATTTGAAAAATCAATGTCTATAAACCTCATCCTCATAAAATCCATAGCATGGCACAACAAATTGGCACCATTTAATGGGTTAACTGTATTGGACCACTGGCCTTAGCTCAGTACAATGAACTAATTACCTTTGCGATAAAGGAAGAACTTTACAATTTTTTCTGGTGACAAGTATCAACATTCAGATGGACATATCATTTCTTTTATCAATGCATGTGATTCTTCAAATTTGTCGTGAAGATATCTCTGTTATTCTCTTTGTGGAAACTCTTACTGGGCTTATTGCGGAGTGGTTCCAAAAATTTAATGATGGCAGCATAGTAGAAGATCGTGTTGCATGAAGAACAAATTTATGATATGATTCAAATCTGCTTACAATGAGCATGCCTCGTCGATTCAAATCTCTCTAATTTTTTTTTTTTTAAAGGAACAAACCTATATGGCAGTTTGTAGCCAACTTCAACAAACTACTGAAAAAGGTTCCTCATGTTGCTAAGTTGAATCCAAACAATTAACTCTACTTCATTGTAATTGCTTTGTCCCCTAAAATCAATTTCTATTTGAGGACTGGTACTTGTGAAATGGCACAACAACAAGTGATTGAAATTGACATGATGTAATGTCCCCTTTTGGGATATTCCTGAATTTTTGCCTTAAAAAAATAATATTTACTCAAAATGATGATAGCTTTGTCAAAGATTAAGAAGTTGTAATAATATTTAAGTCATGAATCATAGCACAATTCTCAAAGCCAATCATACTGTGAATTCTTTGAAAATTCTTAAAATCTGCTGAATTAGAGGTTTTCGTCTCCAGCTCAACAATGGCAATATCAAGGGTTTTTGTCCTTCCAACTCTCAGCCCACCTTGGATGGTTTTCGTCCTTAACTTGCCAGAGAGCATGAAAGGGTTTTCGTCCTTCCAACTCTCAGCCCACCTTGGAGGGTTTTCGTCCTCCTTGACCAAGCTTGGGTTTTCATCCCAACTTGATAAGAGCAACAAGGGTTTTCATCCTTATCCTCTCATGAACTTGGAAGAAATTTTGTCCGTCCTATTTGCAAGACTCTTCCTCAAATTCAAAACTGATTGCTTGATGAATTTGCTAGATTATTGCTTAATGTTTTGCTGATTGATATTTCTTGATAGGTTGACAAGTAATTGTTTGAATGCTGTTTGAATTAGTTATCCTACAAATGAATTGCTTGGATGCCCTTCTCAGATGAAATACTCTCCCTCTTATATCTTCAAGTTTGAGGGAGTCACACCTCTTCATTATTTCTGCCTTTTTGGAAGGGTCACAACTATTCCTCTTAATTGCTGGCCTCAAACCTTTTTAATTTAATTCCAAGAAAATTTGCTGTCCTTGTTAGAATCAATCCCTTTATTAGAATCGTTGTCCTTGCCTAGACTTTAAGTACTGCAGTCTTGATTAAATACTTCGATCTGCTTCTTTCTTTGACAGGGCATGACAGATGATATGATCACAACTAGAAAATTTAAAAAAGGAAGTTGGAAAGATTTCACCTAACACTCTTAGTGATGATCAATTCTTGGGGTCAACTGCCCAAGATGTAACTAAGGGACAATGGGTGCAAAAAATGAATACTGTTAATTTTCAGACTATGCAAAGCAGATTCTACACTCAAAATATTTAATCCTAAAACTAGGTAGCTTAAACACAAAAACTTCAATCAAAACAATAATCTCTAAATATGCCAACCTACAAACACATACTGCTGACAATATACAGCAAATAATGGTATTGAACTCTCAAACCTTGAATTGTCTTCTCAATAAATCTGAAAAGAAATATTCTGCACTGGCTCCAAACTTCAATTTTTTTAAGAGACCCTATATGCATCATAATTGAAATTAGAATGTGTGTCCTTTAAATAGACAAGTGAACTAAGAACCTAAGAGAAATTAGATGAGGTGTCAAGTAAAGCTCCAAGTTAATCTTACAACTCACTGGAGCAACACTCAATTTGACTGGTCAGTCAACTAGTCTAACTAAACAATCAACCTAGTATATCAACTACCAACTCCTGATCAAAGTAGTTGAGACAAAGTTACATCACAAATCACTCAAGTCATAAGTGGTTAACTGGGTGCTAATCTCAAAGAAGACTACCTACATAACTAGGCATTATTCTTCCCCATAATTGCATCATCTCCATGCTAATCTCTTAATTGCACAGAAAATGAGGTGAACTCCACCATTACTAGTAACCCATGCTGACAATGCTCTTGACTGCCCCTTCAACCCACCTACACAGACACTATTGTGTTGCAGAAGGAAGAACACCTTCAAAGCAAAAAAAGTAAAACTCTTAATGCTCCTCCTTTGCAAGGAAGCTGTTCTTCACCAAACCAAGACACTATCACAGCATTTTGAACCTCCCCTTTGCTAGGGGGATTGTCATCATGCTGACCATCTGTGAACCTGAAGAAATATAACCCTAAATTATTCCTCCCTTCAGTGCTCTAAAAATCTTCAAGCTGTAAATCCTTTGTAGAAGGAAAACTTTGTCAGCAACCTGCCAATCCCCTTTCTCATTCATGTCAACTTCATGGGTCAAATTCTCCTCACACCACATCATGAATTGTTCAGGACTCCTTGCAATAATAAACTGATCTATATGGATGGACAAGATAAGTGGATTAGATCTATCAAATAAAGAATTAAAATACACAATAAACTTGGAAAAGCCCAACTTAAATAAAAACTCATTGATCCTGAAATACCAAACTCATGGTGCATGCTTCAACCCACACAGGGCCTTCTTCAATTTGAATTCATGGGTAACTCACCCATGCACCTCAAAACCTATAACAACTAAAGCAAGAACCTCAACAAGATCAACTCCCTCTTTTAGAAAGAATCCTCTAGAAATTTGTAATGTCCCCTTTTTGAGCGAGCATCAGAGTTGGAGGTTTAGCCTATCATCGAATCTTCGTAGGCTAATAATGGTGATTAGTGGGCCCTGTTTTGGAGATATCCGGTATCTCAGTTGGCAGTTTGCAATGTTTGGCATCTCCAAATCCTTGGCTTATTTAGAGGCGATGTTATTTAGGGGTTTCTGGCTTCATTTGTATACACTTACTATTTATAGTAAGTCAATTGGATGATCGAGGCCAACATTACTATTTATAGTAAGGCCCCTTGGTGAGCAGTGAGTTCAGTGGGATACCTCCTGACGCAGACGGAATTGATTTATGAGGTTTATTATTGGAGTTATGAAGTTTTAATTATTATTAAAGTAATGCTTTAATAATAATTAATTATTATAAAGTGCACATCATTAAATGTTTTTTTATTGACTTTATTATAAAAGGGATATTTAATGATTATAAAGTCAAATTATTAAAAGTGCATTTAAGTCTTATTGGGCGCCCACTTTAAGAGGTATATTATAAAGTCAACAAAAGTAAATAAATTATAACATTTTAAATGATCAAAAGGCCTCTTGGAAATCGTGCCATTTGGGAGAAGACATAAAAAGGGCACTCAAAAGCATTTTCATTGTCTTTGATCATTTACATTCAACTTGGCTTTGTGCTTTAGCATTTTGGAGGTGGAAACTAGGGTTTTCAGCTGCAAGCGAACTTGGAGGGCATAGCTTCTCTTTGATCCGAGCATTCTAATGGTGTGAACAATCATCTAAGGTATGCTAATGAAGTGGCTTTATCTCGGAAGTCACATTGTGCTTAATTGGAGTGAAAATCTCAAGAGATTTCTAAAGTTTGAAGGATTCAAGAAAATATTGCAAATCAGAAGTTGTTGTTCTGCTGCTACAGTGGCGTGAACAGTGCCGCACTACAATACCGAGCTACAGTACCGCGCTACAGTGATAGGGCTTTGTTTTTGGCATTGATGCTAGTCTGAAGAGCAAATTAATGACTGCAATATGATGTAATCAGAAAACTTAATCTCTTTTTAGTCCTGGTTATTTCTCAGTATTAGTTTATGGTTGACATGATCGTTGTAAGTTTCAAAGGCACTGTTACCAATCTGAATATTAGTTTCAGAATTGTTAAAGGCAAAGCCTGATTGAAGTTTTGGATTGTCATATATGAGTGAATCAGTCAGTATTTAATACTCAGTGATCATTGTATAAGCTGCTGCTCAAGTCTGGGTTGTTCAACCTAGTTATCAGATTGGTCCCTGTTTAGAAAATTAGTGAGTTATCTTGTTGGGCGATCTGATATACTGCTGCTACCTGTGCATGGGATTATTCTGGGAGCTGTGTGGACATTAGGAAAGTATTGGCTGTGTGAAGAAGGCATATGCATCCAATCTGGGCATAGGTGTCTGTCTTAAGAAGATATTATCACCATCTGGAAACTGCTGTGCATTCACTCCAGGCTGTGCCATCTAGATAACCAGGTGGGTACTAATCTTCATTACCTCTTATTCTCAGATATGGCATTGTATCAGTCACATGGTTCACTGTAACTGTATGAACAATATCGCTGTTTTGTAAGGTCTGATGTAAGTTCTGGGCTGTCCATCATTGGGTAATCAGTTATTACTCATACTCAGAAATCTATTGGTTAAATGCTGTTCAAGTATAAGGGCATATCAAATGTCGTAAGCATATATATGATTGAAGTTAATAAATCAATCTCTGAGTTGTTTATTAAGGGAGTACATTTCTGATTTGTATTTCTGAACAGTCTTAAAGTGTGTGATCAGTCCATAGTAATGTTCTGAGTGAAACGCCTTAACTGCTGTACACATGTTTATGTCACTGAGATCTTATTTACCTGTCCTTTATATATAGCTGTTCATTACAATACAAGAAATCAGTGATGCACTCAGTTAGCTAATGATTGTGTGTGGAAGTCACGTTATTTATCATGCTTCATGTTCAGAAAATGTTATCATGCATAACCGGATCGTTTGTACTTAATTGACAAATGAAATATGTCAACTTAAGCATTTTGGAACAATTATCGTCCAATTTGGCAAGGGATATTCCAGTGAAATCAGAGCAAACTAAAAAATCAGGAAAAATCAGAAAATTAAATATCCTATTAGGGGTGGGACATTTCAAAATTGGAATAAGTCTCAAGGTCAACTCCCTTTTTCTGAAAAAATCCTTCAACAATAAATTTGTCCTGGTAATCTTCAATACTCCTGCCAACTACATGCATGGAATCAATCCCTAATTCCACAGTAGGTTTATAAACTTTCTCCACAAAGTTGGATGGATACTCATCCATCATGGCTTCCCATCATACCTACTCAACTAAATCAGCAAGGAGCTTGTAATAGCCACCTCTTGAACCCCTCTTGCCAAATCCCAACCAAGTTCAGCGCTAATTTTCTAACAATCAACTGTTGACTGTCAAACTCACTGATACACTATAAATCTATGTATCCTGGGGGGACGTCCCCAGCAGGAAACAATTCGGAGACGCAGGGATGCAAGGAAATATCCCCGTGCCATCCCCAAAATTCACCAAAAATCAGAAATGTCCCCGGTACACCCAACAGAAAATTGGGAATGCCAAGGAATGTCTAAACATCCCCCAATCGTCCCAAGGACAGCTAGCCATCCCCCTATGAAATGAAATGAAATATTTTAATAACGTCCACGAGGCCACAGCAACCTATGGAACCCAAGAACAACACAAAACTGCCAGCGAAAAGAAAAGACCCTAAACAGTTTGGGATCTTCGCTCAAGGTCAACCCTACAACAGTGAATTTTAATGATGTAGTTTGCCAACTTGACCAACCTTGCCTCCTCAAACAAGGTATTTAAGTTATCAACTTGTAAGGTGTCCTCATAACTGGCCCGAATATCTTTATACGCTGAGCACTCCATAACAAAGTGTCATTTTGTCTCCACCAATCCCATGTCGCAAAATCAACATAATCTTTTTTCCCACTCTTCTTTAGGAACCATCCATCTGCCTGTCTCACATCTAAGACGATGTGAGCTAGTATGAAGCTGAGCTATTAGCATCTTTGCCCTCCATTTAATATTTGCTCCTATATAGGCCTTTTCTTCATGTTCCCCCTTGGGATTAAATTCTTTGATATAGTAATCTTTTTTTCGCCTTGATTGTTTTGTCTATATAGCATCTTTGAATTTTTGCTTCACATTTTTTTTTATTTCTTCATTTGTACTTGGACAATCATGTATATTCACACCCCACTTTTCCATCCATTTTTTGTTTTGTTTCATCCATGTATTCTTTCTTCTATCCAACTCCTCTTCCACAATTAGCTTAGGCCAACGATGGTTCTCCATATTTTGGACCTTCTGTAGGTAACTTAGTAACAGAATCATCGTTGAAGCTTCCAAGGGGAAGGTGCCTGTCTCCGCCAATAAAATCTCATAAGGTATTGCAGTTTTGAGTTTAAGGCTGCTAACCATTAGATGCTTTTGAATTTTTTCCACTTGCCTCCATTTCTGATCTGACATGTTGCTGCCCCAAATTTCACACCCATATAGAACCACTGGGGTCACAAGTAAGTCAAACAACGTTCTCTTGGTTTTCCAATCCCATAATTCAACATTTCTACACCTATTCTGCAAAGATTAAAGTGCTTTCCAACCCCCTTGGATTCTTTTTGCTCTACAAGTTTCCAACTGAGCTTGTAGTGAAAATCCAGCCCAAGGTATTTGTATTCATCCACAATTTCCAGCGGTTTGCCTTCAAAGATAAAGCTAATTTGTTGCTTTTTCCTTCGCAGAGAGAAGATCATTATTTTAGTTTTACTAGTATTCACTTGGATCCCAACTTCCTTACAAAAGGATTCAAGAGCTTTCGAATGTTTTCTTAGCTCATGTGTTGTTTTTTTCAAAAACACAAAAACTAATAAAAAAAATAAAGGGGTGTGGGGGCTGCTGATTAGGGACAGCTGCATATTTCTATATTTTTCATTTTTGTCATTTTGTAGTTGAAACTTGCAGCCTTTGGGCAATTTGACGTAATTTTTATAAAATATAGATGTACATTGTCAATGAATGAAATTAAATTTTGTTAAAACTTCATTTGTTTGTTGCTCTCAACGAAATGAAAATAATAAATATCAATTGAACTCTAATATTATGTGTTAAGGCTCTATGATGTATATGTTGATTGCCTTATCAATGCTATCATATGAATATTTGAATTTTTCCATATTTTTTGAATTTTCCCTATTTTCTTAATAGTTGCCCCCCTACCATCCCGAAAAATGGCCTCCCTCTCATCCCCATCCCTAAAACACGTCCCCCTGTCCCCTATCGTCCCCATCCGAGAAACTTGGGGTAACATAGCCATAAATTAATCACGCAACAAAACTGAAAAAAGACTCTTCGTACAAAGCATCACCTAGCTCAAGAAGATCGCCTCAAGGCATGTGGAAAAAGATAGATCGCAATCCTATAACTAGACAAGTGGCGTCATTGCCTAACTCCACCTCCGCCTTTATGTCATTCTCTCAATCTTGAAGTTTGTCAGTTGTTGTCTTGTTAAAGGTCATGTGTTTGGATGCTCCACTATCCACATACCACCATAAACTAGAAACAATGCTATTGGACAAGTGTGACACCATGAAGAAAATTGTCTCGAGTCTAGATGCTAAATCATCTATTCCAGTTGAAGTTTTTGCACTCCCTACAAACTCTAGTTGTTGTTGCTTGGCTTTTTTCCTCTCAAGATACTACGATGCATATTGATCCATGTTCTAGAACTTGAAACATCCACATGACTCTTAAATCTTTCTTTCCCTAGTCCAAAGAATTCGATTCTTCCTCCTCTCTCAATCGTTCCCAAGAACTCCATTCCTACTGCATTTCCTCATCTTCCTAATGGGAACTAGGTCTAATTCTCTCCTACTTTGTCTAAACTAGTCTCCAATCTAGTCTCCTCTTGAATGAAACCATCACAAAGCTTCTCACAAGCACAAACACCTTGAATAAACAACTCCCAATATGGCGAGAACCCATTTATAGCCATGGGCACCAACTCATCACCCTACACTCACCCTAATAGCAACAAGTTGGTCTCCAAGCTCACTAATTTTCATAAGGCAACAAGCCACTATGTTTGTATTGCTCAAGCATGTGACACTGAACTTTCTTTTAGCAACATCTTGTGAGAGGTGCTCACATTCTAATACACAGTGATCAAGGCATTGTCAATCTCTCCCGTTGTCTTCTTCTTTACAATATGAGGGGCCAAATCATCTTTCACCAGTTCTAGGATGACTTTCTTTGCCCTAGCTGAGTCTTTGTCATGTTTGGCCAATTAAACAAGGTCGGCAGGAGTTGTAACCTTCAGCTTGTCATGTCCCCGAACCAGTAACAATTGAAATCAGTGATATTGGGAAACAAGTAAATAAAATACGTATTTAAAATACAGATATAAATCGTTACAACTTAATATTATTGCCATCAATCATATTATAATTGTAATTACAAAAGAGGAACAAGCTAACGATTTAAAGATCCTAAATAAATACTATAATATCAAATACTAACAATCCAAATACTATAGATATAAAACACCAACATAAGTAATATTATAATAATAATAAATAAAATCCAAGATGATAGCCGATAAATAATAAAACAAATAGATGTATAAAAAGATGTTATAAAAAGAAAAGCGAAATATTTTTTGGCTTGAGGCACAGGGAATAATATCCTTTGTTTTTCTATTTGCGGGACCTGCTTGCTTGCTAGGATTATTCCTTAAGACGCACATATGGAGACCAATATCGGGCTATATCAAAGTGACAAGGAAGGCACTCCAGGTATTCGATAATCAAGAGTATCGAGGTCAATATCATCCTTGGGCAGTGCCACCATCATGGGACATCAATAGTTCGAGATAAATATTCTGAGATTTATTAAAAAATCACCGCCGATGCCAAACACCTCTACTCAATATCAAGCATCGAGGATTCCTAAAAATCTGAATAGCCACTGCCCTCTTTTGTCTTCTCCTGAGAATCGTAATATCCATCATCCATCATTTCCATCGCTATTCATGAATATTACATGCCACGCAATAGAGAGGAGATCCTTTGGGTGACATCGGATTACTTATGCGCCATTTATTACTAACCATGGAAAGTCCCTCGAAGCTTCCTAGAATTAAGATAGCAAAAATATGGAGGCATCAGACTTTTCACTGTTACATCATCTATGATCTCTGTCGCATATGAACAAGCCCATAGCAATGATAGAACCATCGAGGTGTAATCTATTCATGAAACTTTTGTCATTAAAACTAAACAGATGGAAGATAGTGATTAAATTCTTAACTTAGAAGTATGGATTAGAATCAGTTAGCAAAAGTATCGACCAACAGTAGTGATAAAGAGACATCACTATCCAAAGAGTCACAACCGCTCCAGGCATAAAGGTATATAGAGATAATAAGAATTTGGGAGCAGGGGTATCAGGGAACAGTTTGAAGGAGTTCACCATTACATAAATTAGACGTGCCAAGGAGATCCAACAATCAATCAGTGATCTTTAGATAATATACACCACAGAGTTTATATCGGGGAACAGTGAGCCACGATTATATTTCGATGAAATAAATAAAACAGATACAACATCAAATTCAAGGAACAGTTAGTCTAAACACTTACTGAGGTGACATCTCGAGAAATTAGACATCTCACTTAAAGGGACATATCCCTTTATTTGCATATAGAGACACAAAGGGGTAATAAGAAGAGAGGAAACAAGAACAAAGATTAAGAAATGAGAATAGATGGAGAGGCACAACAAAACAAGTGAAGTAATTCACTTAGTAATTAATGTCTAGAACTCCTAGTTTTAGAACTTATAAATCATGTAATGATAGAGGACTGGTCATTCTAACTTTGTAAGCATTATTGTCTGCACATCATGATTGGTTTAGTATAAAATAGTTGTTTATCTTTAATCATCCTATCTAATATGTGAATAACTCAGAATAGGGCCTGCTTTAATTGTCTGCCATGTTGAATGACTCCATTTATGAGGAAGATGTAACTTTGATACGTAATATTTCATTTTGGGAATAAATTAACAATGTGAATACGAAACTTTATATGCTTGACACAACTTCTGGCCTCTATCTTGGAACTAACTTTCCCAGGCTAAACTCGCAACGAGGCACATGCCTAGTGCGACTGGGTGAAACTAATTGGAACCACTGGACTGTGTAACCCCGGGTTTATGATTGATCGACCTGGTCATCAACATACTTGGGAACAGTAACTATAAATAAACCCCTAAACATATATATGATCCCGCCAAGAGAGTTGAGTCATGACCTAAGTGGTTTGTCTGTAAACCCCATCTAGGCTTCCACCCCGTTGGCCTTGAGACTTGGGTTGGGCATACTGCCCCGTTGGCCCAAGGCAAGGTTTGGGTCCACGAGGGATGGGGAATTCCACATATGGTTATTACCCCGTTGGCCTAAGAAATAGGTTGGGTAACATGAGGTGGTAGACCGTTGGCCCTTATGGATTCTTCTCTCCTAATGGGTTAAGCAACTCTTCTTATGTTTTGTTAATTTGTATTTTCTGATTATGTCTTATTTGGGATACTAGATGTTAATGCTAACAAATATGTTGTTAATATGTCGAATACAGGACTCAAATCTAGGATTATTGAAACTAGGAGAACATTCCTTTGGGAAGAAGAAACTCTAAACCTAATCAACGAGCAAACCAAGGACAAGATAGGTACGGAACATTACACAGCTCCACAAAACTCCAATGATCCACCTCCTATAGCATCTACAATCTAGACTTCCAACATAAAAATTTGGAAGCACCCTCTAGATATTCACTCTCCAAAACCAAGACCACTCATACCTATAGCTCCTAAAACATGCTAAAACCAAACAGATCAGCCAGGAATAACTTGTATCAACAACTTGTAACAAATGTCGATCAATACTCCAATCACTAGAGCATTTAGGACATCCCACCCTACAACCTCTCACAAGTCCCTGTGCTTCTCATGGGCACAGATCGGCTTCAGCCATTGTAGCTTGGGCAACACACCTGCTGAAACCCTTAAATGACTCCCTCTCACCGGCAACAGCCCGTTCCATCCACAGAAACCTTGGATCATTTCAAATTCTCTACTCTAATACAATGTTAATTTTCAGACCATGGTAAGCAAATTTTGCACTTAAAAAATGTAATCTTAAAACAAGGTAACTTAAACACAAAAACTTCAATCAAAACAATAATCTTTGAATGTGCTAAGCTTTGAACACATACCACTGAAAATATGAACACTGAATACACAGTATTGAACTCTCAAACCTACAACTGTCTTTTCATCAAATCTGAAAAGATAACTGCACTAGATTCAAACTTGAATTTTCTTGAACAGCGACTCTATATGCACAATAATCAAAACTAGAATGTGTATTCTTTAAATAGACAAGTGCACTAAGAATATAACTAAGAGAGATCAGCTGAGGTGTCAAGTAAAGCTCCAACTTAAGTTTACAACTCACTAGAGTAAAAATTAGTTTGACTGATCAATCAACTAGTCTAACTAATCAATCAACCTAGTATAACAACTAACACCTCCTAATCAATGTAGTTGAGACTGAGTTAATCCACAAATCATTTGAGTATCAAGTAGTTAACTGGGCAGCACTAGTCTCAAATAAGACTCCCTACATAACTGGGCATTACTCTCCTAGCTGATCTCTCAGCTGTAACAGTGTAAAGAAACCAAGGTGAATTCTGCTATCAATGCTCTGTCACATTGATGCTGCTCTTGACCACACCTTCAACCCACCTGCACACTGGCCAAGGCTACCGCTGGGTACACTTCTCTGCCGAGAGGAAACTGCAGTGTACTCCTGCGCTGCTGAAGGAAGACACCTTCAGAGCAACACAGGTAAAACTCTAACAATTCACAAAGGCGCCCGACAGTTGATGGATGAAGATAAGGCCAAAAGAAAGAATAAAAGAAATTATGGAGTTGGCACATGAAAGATAAGTGGTGAAGAATGGCATAGATGACTTAAAGTTCCACTAACAACAAATCAGTCACAATATTTGAAAAGCCAAGCTATGGAGAAAGCACACCAAAATAGTAGCAACCTGACAAATTCAAGCGCAAACTC
Source organism: Sequoiadendron giganteum (assembly GCA_007115665.2). Lineage (NCBI taxonomy): Eukaryota > Viridiplantae > Streptophyta > Pinopsida > Cupressales > Cupressaceae > Sequoiadendron > Sequoiadendron giganteum. Next base: position 442,390,292 of record CM021106.1, on the reverse strand, counting down.
TGCCCAGTCAAATAACTCAAGATAAATTGCACATTTATCTTGGCTGAACCACTGTAAAACTCCACTCATGAATTGGCTAAATGGTTTTAAAACATGCCTAAAGTTGAAACAGGGAAATGTCACTTAAGTGGAGAATAATAGAAAGGCAACACCAATCTAAAATTCCAACTACGGTGGCAATGGTGTGAAAAAACTGTGACAAAGGACAAATTAAAGAAGTAACTGCCATTCTAAGATGGCAATGCCATTAGAAAATGTTGACCAGACTTTTAAGTGGCAAATTCTTGTCAAAACAGTACCAAAATATCATGTAAAAACATCAAAGTCAATCACCATTTTTAAGTGGCTTTGCCAGGGTGAAAACACGACAGCAAAGTGCCAAAATAATGAGGAAAATCAACCAGAATACCAAGCACAACGACAATAAAAAATCAGTTTTTTAAAAGTGATCACACCTGGACAAAATTGCTATTGTCAGGCATCAAGACCAATCAAAATCACAGCAAATAGAACCAACATGTTAGTGAATCGTGCATAGAAAGGAATACAAATAGAGCACTTCATTCAGGGTTCCGCCAGTCCAAAGAGTGACTGAGAGAAAGTTACATTTTTTTAATGGTTATGTCGCTAAAAAATCACAATTTAAGTGGCAGTAGTAGCAGAAGAGCACCGGTAGGTAAGTGAACAAAGCAAAAGGAGATCACACTTTTAAAGCCAATCAAAGGCAAACCCTAACACCTAAGTTAAGGAAACAAAAATGCAAAAGCAACAGACCTTAGCCATTCATGAAGCACAAAGCAAAGTGAAAGCAGAAAAGAGGTCTATTTTGGATTTTTTGGGGGCTTTTCGATGGTCGAGATTGAATTTGCTTTAAAGTTATTGATTCTTTAAACACAATATTTTATTATTATCTTCAACACTAGAAGCTCCTGCTAGAAGCTTATAAATAAGTGTTTCAAACTCATTGTCTGATATGATCGAATGCTAGACTTATGTTGTAGAGATTATTATCCAAAAGTTAAGGTAAAATCATTGTGTTTGTGTGTTGTAAAGAATGTTAGTGGAAGTCACATTTTTGCTGCAGAATACACTATTGAATGATTATTAAATCTATCTTTGTAATTTCCTAAACTAAATTGGAAGTAGATCATGAAATTGTGTGATGTTCTTTTGTTTAACCATTTCCTATTGGTGTAGATTTACTGGTCTCTAATTTAACCAGTAGCTGGCATTCGTTGGTGTTATTCCGTTATTACTTTATTTGTAGCTAAATATCAGTCTCTGATTTAACCAGTCGAAAGCTGTGTTTATTTGTGCTTTTGTGATTAGTCCTCCTTAAGTCTGAAAATCTTGCTGCAATCTTAGCTGTTGACAGTTTGGTGCTCCATCCAGGACAAAAACATAGACAAGCAGTAACTTACATTTAATGTAAAACCTCAAGGGACATTTTGTACAGTGTATATATTTGTAAATTCTGTTAGTTTTAGGTTTGATTAGCTCTCAAGGAGCTTCCCCTTATTATTTGGAGAGCAGTTCTACCATACACCTTTCATTTTGTTTTGTCACTAAAGGGACAAATTGAATACTAACACTGTTTACTCGCTGGGATAACCTTCATGTACTACGAGAGTAAACGGATGAAGCTTGCAGAACATAAGCATGCACAGAATATTCATGAGCACATGATGCATAGAATAGGATTTGCATTTATTCATTAATTCAACAGCAAGTACAAAAGTATAATGTCAACATCAGAATAGCATTGTTGTCCTGATTACAATAAACCCAAGTACATATAGTTGCTGGCGGTGGTTGAGAAACCAACTGTCGCGACGCTTCATTATAACTAATCAACTAGTCGGGGACTTAATCTTCCCAAACCAACATGTAACAAAAGTATATGAAATATTTGTTATCTGACTATAGTTTTTATTTAATTGCAACCAACTACGACCGACAATGACCGACTACAACCGACTATGACTGACTACGGCTGACTACATCATCCCTCCCCAAAAGTAGTCATCTTCCACATGATGGAAAACAAAAACGGTGGTACAGAAAGGGAAATTAAGAAGAGGGGGGGTGAGAAGGAACCCCTGGATGTACAAATGATGTAGGGGTCGTCACCTACTGTTGTTGTTGTTGGGGGCATTGAAGCTTCTAGTTTGCTGCCAACTACCTCTCACGTGCAAGCTCCACCATCTGGACCACCTCAGCCACTTTGTCCTTCGCCTTCTCAAGCTCCTGTCCCTTGCTATCCAACTCATTGTTCTTCTCCTATAGGTGACCGTCCTTCTCAACTAAGAGTCATTGCACATCGGCCATCTATGTATCCTTCTCTGCCAATAATTTGTCCTTCTCCTCCAACTAGCCATCTCTCTTGGCCTTGGTAGTCTTGACTGTCTCTACTCCTAGCCACCCGTGCAACATAAGACACTGAAAGAAATGACCTTCGCATTCCGACTGCATAAACGCCAAGATCCTCTCAGCCTCATGTACCACTAAGGGATCATGTCCCATGTCCAACTGTTGTCCAATTTCATCGACTTCGTACATAACTCTCGCCATCTCGTGTAGTTCACTCAAGTACATGGATTGTACTGTGAGGATCAGAGGCATCTGGCTCACTAATCTCAATGTACACTCTATGTTCATCCCTGGACTCCTCTCCTGACTCTTTTGGACATCGTTTCGGCTATGCTAGTTGTGAGGGTAATGTACGTGTTGGCTGTGAAGCTAGGGGAACTAACTATGATATTGGTGGTTTTGGTTGTACTGTGATAGCTAGCTACCCTGGGACTTGGCAATTCAAATGATTTTGATGGGGGTCTGGGGGCAACGCCACCAGTGGAGTCAAGGGGTAGGGCCCTTGCCTAGGTTTGGGGGCAGCAACCCCAACAGGGTCAAGGGCATCCCCCCAGCGAGGTCAAGGGGCCAATTTAAGACTTCTGAGACCACACAGAATTGCATCGTGAACATCATTTTCACGAATTTTCAAGAGGTTCCAAATATTGTGGACCGGGGCAAAAATTTAAGATTTTGACATGTTTAACCATATGCTCCAATGCCTCCTTTGCACAACTTCCTTTTGCCGTACTATGTAGATGTTGGACTTATTTCTCCACCAATACGTACACTTTCAAGCTCTTTCTCCTTCATGTCGTTCAGTATTGTTTCACTACATACAGTTGTCTTTTCCTTTCTTCTCCATACGAATCCTCCTTCAACAGTCCGTACACTCTTTGATTTTTGTACAATTCTCCTCTTTAGTTGTCATACAAGTTTCACCTTTGGATATTGTGTGAGTGTTTTGTGTCTAAACCGAGCACCTAACTCACACCTTCGTACGATTTCCCAGTCCGTGTTCTCCAACCCCGTACGATGTACGGCCTACCTATAATGATTGACTATGAATTCTTTTGTACAGAATCAAGTCGCACAACTTTTATGATTTCTCTTTTCCTTACGAATTGGTTTTGTTGCCTGACACCCTGCCTCAACTGTCGTATGGTGCCTTGGTGTACGATGGAATGAATAGTTTGCAATGCTTTGTTTTCAAAATATTGTTATACGACTTCACAATATTGTCGTACACATCTTTTCCAACTCTGGCCATGATGCAATCTCACTTTCAGCTCGTACGGATTTTTCCAGTTGCCCCCTCCATATGGTGTACAAGTTCCTTATCAGCTCGTACAATTCCTTTGTCGCCACATTGCCAATAGGTGGTGGCCTGAATTTTTTTCTTTGCCTTTGCTCTATTGTGTCGTACGACTTGAAATTGGCTCTTTTCTTGTGCTTGCTTTTATGTGTCCTTTGGCGTACAACCTTTGGTTTTCTCCTCGTGCGCTTTCCTCTTTTCGTTGTACTAGGTTGCCTTGTAACAATGATAGCATAAATTGTTCATGCTTTAATTCCTCCCATTGTCGAGTTTTACAATCCGCTCTGAGCCGTACGACCTTTTCAACATTTTCCCTTGCTTTCATATTTTATTTAGTAATATTTCTCACTTTGATTTTTGCCTTCATTACTTTCACCTTTTCAAATTTTTCCCTTCATTTTAATTTTTTCGTCTCTTTTATTTTTTTCCAACTTTTGATTTTCTCATTCTTTTTTTTCATTTTTTTCCAATTTTTTCATTTTTTCAATTTTTTATTTCAACACAATTTTGTCGCCTAGTACTTTGACTATTTTGTCCCATTCGAACTTGTGCGTATCATCTGATTCTACTACTCCTTTGTACTCTTCGTACTTGGCCGAAATTGTCTAGCTGGATGTGCCCTTCTCTTCTTCCTGGATTTCTTCGATCAGAAGTGTCAGGCTAGACATGTCCTTCTCCTCTTCTTCCCGGATTTCTCTGATCTGTAGCATGTTACACTCTCGATGGAACATCTCATAATCCTCTATTTGCCAATGAAATAGGCCATAGTTTAAGTACGCCCTAATCTTTCAGCTCCATAGCCTTCCTTCCTTCATCCATATCTGACTCTCCCCAGTGGGATTTTGATCCAAAGGATGCCAATTCTTCACTGACGGCTTGGTTCTTCAAGTCAATGACGTACTTCCTCTTGTTGCTCTCGATCAAGAGTGTATTCCACTTCCAACTATGATTTGCCTTGGCAGGAATAAGCCATTCTCTCCCCAGCACTGCGTCATACATCTTCTTCTCCAATGGGATGATGACAAAGTTCAACAAGAACTGTTGTGTGCCAATCAATACTTTTTGTGCCATCAGTGTAGTGAGAGGTTCGATGCCATGTTGATCAATGCCTACTAGGTGAAATGTGGGGGGCCAAAGAGTTCGCTTCCCCAAGCACTTCCAGGTTTTCTCTCGTAGTACGTTCACTCTAGAGCCTTTGTCGACGATGGTGTTGGAGAGTTTCCTCCCCGTGATCTCCATCTATACGATGGCAGGCTTCTTCTCGACATTCATTGCGAGTAGCATGGAGTCTAAGGCCTCTCTTGTCAGCAGTTGTGTCGTATACTCGGTTGAACATTCCTGATATTTTAGGTTGTCTTTGATGGCATTCGTGAGTGCTACTCTCAGTTGGGTCATTGTCTGCAGAAGGTTTGTTACCTTGATAGGCATGGTTGTGTGGAGCACCTGTCGTACGATGTTCTTCTCAGATTCCGACTGCAACGACGTACTAGTCACCTTGGTGGTTCTTTGTTCCTTGGGCATTGCCTCTTCCACTTGCACTCTGGCCTCTCTTAGTCTTTCCTTCTCTGTACAAGGGTCTGGGTAGGTAGCTTTCTTCATTTGTGCTCTTGTGATCGCATGACCTCCTCATCGGCTACCTCCAACATATTTATGCCTTTCTGCTTCAGGCAGTTGGTGTCTTCATGATCGCCTGGTCCACACCACTTACAGAGTCTTCCTCTTGTACCATGATTTTTTTGGCATTCCCTGGCAAAGTGACCCCATTCCTTGCACTTTCGACACTATATCATGGGTCTACCCTTGTTGTCGTACTGAATCTTACTTCTTGGTGTATTGTTATTGCTTCTTCGGTTGTTGCAATAACCGCCAAGGGATGCATTGTTACTTGGAGGTTTTGGTGGTGTGGTCAGAGGGGTTGATTGTTCCCTCATGCAAAGAATACTTGTGAACTCCTCACCTTTAGATTGTACGAGCACTCCTTGATGGAGTGTCCCATAACTTGGCAGACGTCACAAAACAATTTCTTTTGGCAATTCGCCTTGGTATGACCTTCTATTTTGCACATGGTACACCATAATTCTTGGACTCCTTCGAACTCTCCTTATCAGCCTTCAACTCCTTCATCATCCTCATCATATCCTGTCGGAGAGCTTGTACAGTCTTTGACTCATCTCCGTTGCTCTCCTTCGTACTGTCATCGTCATCATTTTTTTTCTTCCTTTGAGAGGATGTCTTGTTCTCACTCTCGATGTCCATCGCACGGTTATAGGCTTCTATGTACAATGATGGAGGTACCACCTTCATTTTCTTTCGTAGGGAGGGAAATAGTCCTTCAATGAACCACTGTTTCTTTAGGTCGTCTATCGGTTGTGTCTCCAACTTCACTAGCAACTACTTGAATCTACGGTTGTGGGCTCGTACGTTCTCATTCTTTACTTGCTTCGTGTTATATATTTTTGTCACAATTTCATTGTCATCCCTAAGGAGTTTAAATTCCTCTTCAAATGCTCTTTTGAGTACTCACCATGAGACCATGCGCTACATCCAATTTTGTGTACCAATCTATGGCAATGCCTCTCAACGTTGTTGGGAATGCTCATAGCCAGTAATTCACGTCGTCCTACCCATTCACTATCCATATTGTCTTGCACATTTTACAATGACATACAGGATCCTCTGAACCATTCCCCATAAACTTCGACAGCTTCTACCTTTCAGATGCTAGCAGAGTCACCATGCTTCTTCCCCAATACCCTCCTTGTACGTTGGACCTAACTGGACTGTTTCTCCCCTAACGTTTCAATGCCTCACTTGCACTCTCGGCCACATATGGGTCAGCGACACGTCCTTTGCACCTTGAGTCTCCTGTGGTTCATACTGATACTCCCTTCGGCCAGGGGTCTTTGGCTCAAATCCTCCAATCCTTGGTCCCTCATCGTCCGATGTGGACTACTCTCAAATGCGGCTTATACTGTTTTCAAGTTCTTTAAAAAGTTCATTTTCATCATTTTTTAGTTTTTCTCTGTCTGCTGCCGATGGTGTCCTAAAAGTTCCTTCGTCACTTTCCTCAACAAGATTTTGGTGTAATTTAGCAATGGATTGGTTTATTTCATTAATGTCTTCATCTGTTTCTTCAACAATTTGTTTTTGTCTTCTCCGTCAAGTTTCTTGTTACTTTAATCTAAGTGATCGTCGTACCCTTTCCTCCAATGTTTCTTGCCTACTAGATACTTGGCTTTTGTCCTTATTGGGTTGTACGGGCATTAATTGTTGGTCGTACGATCATTGATTGTTGAGAGTACACCTTCGGCTAGTATCACGTTCCTCCTCCCGCTTACTCCTTTCCTTGTACCGTTGTAGTATTTGCTATCTTCGACATTCTTGGTCACTCTCTGCCCGCAAATCTTGCAATATGATGTAATGGCATGCCAACAACCTTGGCAATCGGTTGAGGAGATGTGCAGTCTATCCCAAATGACCGACTAAGGGATCTCTCGCCTAAGCCTCCCTTCGTACATGATCCCTCAACGAGATATCCCATAGGTTGACAAGGTCATGTGTTAATTCATCTTCTTGTTCCTTGTTTGCTTGTACCGGTTCTTCCATCGGCCGACCCATCACGATGCCATTCTACTGTTGGGTGGTCTTCCCAAGTTCACTTAGGCAATGGTTTTCCCAAGTTCACTTAGGCAATGGCGCCAAATGCTTACTCGTTGGGATAACCTTAACGTACTACGAGAGTAAATGGATGAAACTTACAGAACATAAGCATGCACAAAATATTCATGAACACATGATGCATAGAATAGGATTTGCATTTATTCATTAATTCAACAGCACGTACAAAAGTATGTCAACATCAGAATACACTGGTGGTGGTTGAGATCGCGACACTTCGTTATAACTAATCAACTAGTCGGGGACTTAATCTTCCCGAACGAACATGTAACACAAGTATATGAAATATTTGGTATCTGACTATAGTTTTATTTAATTGCAACCGACTATGACTGACTACGACTGACTACGGCCGACTACAAACACAACAAAATAAGGCTTGAATAAGGTAGCAAACAATTTCCTATTCCCTAAGTTTCTTTCGATTTTGCTATAATCATTGAAGGATCCAACCCCAAAGAACTATTTAAGGAATGAGAAATTGAACATAAAGAGAAGCAATCATGTTTTGTCGATAATGTTACCCCTCACCTCTCTAGATGTTGATCTGTGGAAAATTCTTTGATAGAAAAGAAGAGAGTCTTCGCCTTTTCTTTTGGTTCCTATGCAGATATTTAAGAATTACTATGTTGGCTAAGTTACCCGGAAGTTCTCTTTGTGATTTTGATGTCCTACAACTTGCAAAAGCAATGCAAGAGAAATTTCAGAATCTGGAAGCACACAAGCAACAACATACTGATCCACAAGATGCTTGTTGCATCAAAGATGAAAATTAAGTGACCTACTTTTCAAACTTCCTTGTGTCAATTGAAGATTTTTTTGGAAATTTTGATTCCAAAGGTACCAAACTTGTAGCTACTAGAAATCATTATCTTCCAAGAGTTGAAACATGTTCAGGGAAAGGATGGTGCAAAAATAGAGCAAAAATGTGAATTTATTGTCCAAGACCTGCACAAAATTGAATAAGATTTGAATCAAATGTTGGAGAAAGAGGAAAGTATTGATGATTTTGTTTCAAGGTTTTTGCTATTTTTCTTTCAAATCTGTCCTCCCCAAATCCATGACACAAAAGGTGTTGAATATAAAGAGTTATCCTTCTTGGTAGCACAAAAGAAGATTGCTAAGTGTTGTGTGTCTTTTTCCATCGGAGGAATAGAACACTTATGAAAGAGAAATGTATAATGTTTTATATTTTGAGAAAAATCATGTTACTTCGCCAAAAGTAGATGCAATTGTTGATGGATTCATTGCCACCCAGCCCACACCTATTCCTAAACCAATGCAGAGCATGGAAGAAGTGATTTTTCAACAAGATGGTAACATCACTATTCACCCTGTACATAATTTTTTCAAGAAAGGAATAATTTTGTTCGTCAAGTTGATTGCAATGAGTTTCTTTGTAACAAGCACTTGATGGAGTTTTGTCCTTTGTTTTCCTTACCCAAAGTCACTCTTCATTGTTTTGTTTTTCTCAGCTCTGCATGAAACCAACATAGGGGTGCAACAACTCTCCAAATCCCTCCTTTTAAAAACAAATTTGCCACTTAAAACCCTATCAGGTGCCTATTTCCTCTAACCTTCCCACTTAAATGACTAAATGAACACATCTAGTTGCCCTTTTAGGTCATCTTTGACACACACATTTCAGTCATATATGCCATTTAAAAATTGTTTTTGGCTTCCCCGAGGGCCTTCATGATATCCTAATTGAGACTTGAAATCCTTGCTAAAGTAGCTCAGGTGCCTATGTCAATTAGACCATCTCTTGTTCAATCCTTCATCACTAATGAGATTCCTTCTCCCTTTCGACAGGTTTACATCATCTCCCACATACGTATATGTCTCAACAAACAATCGATACAACCTTCATCACTAATGAGATTCCTTCTCCCTTTCGACAGGTTTACATCATCTCCCACATACATATATGTCTCAACAAACAATCAATACAACCTTGAGAAAGTCTTCATATTAGGTTTATACATGATAGCTTGACAGACAAACATGATGAAACCAACATAAAGGGTCTAAACCTTAAAAGTTTCATTCGGGTGCAATAACTCTCCAACTCCCTCCTCTTACCTTGTCAAATTAGCATTCGGTCTCAAACTCTAGCAATGACACTGCCCCTACCCTCCTGACACTGTCTTGTGTGTTGTGAACCTTTTCCAAGGGCCTCATAAATCACAACTTTCTCTCTTTCTTACTCATACAAGGCCTTACACAATATCTAAAGAACAAGCTCCCCTTCTTCTAGTGCCTTTAATGCTACTCCAACCGTTTCTTTGGAAAATAAGGTGGTGGGTGATCAAGACCCAACTCCTAGTGCCAATCATCCCCCAATACCGTTGCTTTATTGAAAGGATCGTGTACAAACCTCAAAAAGCAAAGAATCCTCTCTACACATAGCTCTAGCAAATATCAACAACCCCTTGCAAGGATTGTTGCCTGCAAAGGAAGCCACAACAAAGCAAAATAAAATGAGTCACTTCAGCAACTTGCCTCTCTTATAATCTCCTACATTCCAAAGCAAAAGCACAACCAAGTCTTGATGCAAGTTTACCTCATGGGACAGATCACTAAACCTGATGAAGCAAAGCATTATCAGACATCACAAGCAAGCTTAGGCCATATTAGAAATACTCCTAGACAAAAGAAAAAGACATTTGTTGAAAGAGGTGATGTAGTGTAACTAGCAACAAGACACAAGCTTGTTTTGCTTCAAAAGCAACGGGGTTACTTTACATTCCAAACTAGCCTGGGTGTCTTAGCACCACCACCCTCCAGCACAATAAGGAACAACTATGGGGGGCTGGATCCACCAAGAGTATGACCCCCAAGTGGCAGAACAATGGGAAGCAGTGCAAAAAGAGGCAATGTTGTCACCCAAGGGCCAGCATGAAGATACGTTGCTCTTCTTTACATATTATCAAATCAACAATTTCTATTACTGGCTTATGATGGACACCACTTATGTTAACAATATATAGTTTCCATAGGTGGTGCTATCATATTACCATTGTCTATGTAACCACTACATAGTACATTCCTTGTTAGTTGTGGATCGGATGTAATTTTCTCTTGAAATGCATTTCTTGGTGGTTTCTTCCATCCTTGTCAATGAGGGTTCTTGTAATCTCTAATTTTATTAATTGTTCTCCTTCATCAAAAGACAAAATTGTGATGACAGAAAAGCACATTCAGCTCTTGATTGAGTTCAACTAATGGTGAAACTATTGGGGTGAGGATTAACCTTCCAAATTGCTCATGATCTACTCTCCAAACTACTCCCAAGTGTTGCAACCAAGGATCATTTTTTCCTTTTTTTCCATTTCAACACTCTCAAATTCATTTTTCTTCAGTAGCTTCAATAAATCTGGTGAGCACACAATGCAATTAGCCCTCAACAACCAAAACATTGTATCAAATCCTAACAAAAGTGTGAAAAAGAAAGTGTGTTCAGCTCTTGATTTTGTTCAACTAATGGTGAAACTATTAGAAAAACTCCTCAATGTGAGAGGCATGCCCTTAATGCAATATACAAGAGTGAGGACAGCCTTCCCAATCGTTGTGGTCTACTGTCCCAGCTACTCCCAAGCCTTGCAACCAAGGATCATTATTTTCTTTTTCATTTCAAAACTTTGAAATTCACTTTTCTTCAATAGCATCAATAAATCTAGTGAGTGCACAATGCAATTAACCCTCTGTTCTGGAAAGAACTGGAAATTCTTAGTTAACATTAATATGAAAAGAAGAAGTTACATTATATAGAAGAGACAAGTTACTGTAGATATTAAATATCTACCTACAATCTACCTAACAGATACTGTAGAAACAGTAAACAATAAACTAACTAAAACATTACATTTGACCATTAATATGATTAATATATTATTCTAACACCCTCCCTTAATGGTCAATCGGTCAAAAACACCAAGTTGCCCCCTGAATTTGACAAACATATCCAAGCTCAGAGACTTGGTGAGAATATCTGCAGTCTAATCCATTGTTGGAACATACTGCAGTCGAACTGATCCGTCTTCTACCAGCTTGCAGATGTAGTGACAATGAAGCTCGACATGCTTGGTATGTTCATGGAAGACTGGATTTTTGGCCAGTTTGAGCACCCCTTGATTGTCAGTGTACAAGGGAGAAGGACCTGCTTGTGACATGTGCATGTCAAAAAGCATCCTGCGGAGCCAAACGGCACTCACATGCTGCTTTGACGGTTCCTCGATATTCTGCTTCAGTCGAGAAAAGAGCCACTGCCTGTTGCTTCTTGCTGGTCCATGTTACAGCACCTATACCCAAACTGAATACATATCCAGAAGTAGATTTTCGGTCATCCACTGAACCTACCCAATCTAAATCTGTATAACCAATCAGCTTTGGATCCTTGCATCTGCCATACAGAATGCCATAATCTGAAGTGCCTTTAACATATCTCAGCACGCGCTTCGCTGCAAGCCAATGATCAGCTTTTGGAGCGGTCCTAAAGCGAGAGATGTAGCTCACTGCAAAACTGATGTCAGGTCTAGTGGCAGTGAGCTAGATGAGACTACCCACTAGTTGTTTGAATGTCATTTCATTGACCGGAAGTGAATCAGAGTTGGCTGATAACTTCAGCCCCTTATCCATAGGTGTGGAGGCAGGTTTGCAATCCTGCATCCGAAATTTGTCAAGCAGACTTCGAGCGTATTTAGACTGAGAGATAAAGATGCCACCAGCGATCTGCCAAACCTCAATACACAAACAATAATGGAGAAGCCCCAAATCTGTCATGTCAAAAGCCTGACACAAGTCTTGTTTGATTGTGGCAATCAAATGTGTTGAACTGCCAGTAATGATCAAGTCATCAACATATATAACAAGAAACAAAACATCATCACCAGAGTGCTTGACATACAGATTAGTGTCAGAAGGGCTGCGCTGAAAACCATGATCAACCAAGTACTAATGAATCTTGATGTACCATGCACAGGGAGCCTGTTTCAGTCCATAGAGTGCTTTCACAAGCCTACAAACCTGATGTTCTTTTTCAGCAACCTTGAAACCAGGAGGCTACGTCATGTAGACTTCTTCCTGCAACTCACCGTTGAGAAAGGCACTCTTGACATCCATTTGATGAACTGTCCATCCAAATTGGGCTGCAATAGCGAGAAGAAGACGAATTGTGCTCATCTTGGCAGTAGGAGCAAAGATCTCCTCGTAGTCAACGCCCTCCCGCTATGTAAACCCCCAAGCAACTAACCTTGCCTTGTATTTATCCAAAGTGCCATCAGCATGATACTTGACCTTGTATACCCATTTGCAACTGATGGGTTTCTTCCCAGGAGGAAAATCAAAAAGAACCCAAGTGTGATTCTTCAGAAGACTATGGTATTTGGTCTCCATAGCCTTTTCCCACTCAGGAATTCCTTTAGCCTCTGAATATGTCTCAGGCTCATAGATGTTGTGTATGTTGGCCATAAGAGCAAAATTGACGGTGGTTGGTTGCTTGCTCGTTCTGCGAGCTGATCTACCCTCAGTGAGTTCATCATTATGAAGATCTCCGATAGTCTTGAGCCACACTTAGGCCGACGAGTAGAAGTACCAACATCCGGAGTAGGAGAAACAGCATCTTCTAGGATTAATGGAACAAAGTCATCTAGATGTGAATCCTGAAGAAGATCAGGTGGTGCTATATCATGACCGGTAGACTCCTCATCTTCAGAGTCAGAATGCTCTGAAGCCCTCCCATCAGGGGAATCAAGAGGAAGACAAACACCATCATCAGGAACCTGCATAGGTTGATCCTTAGGGCTGGTAGTAGGAACAAATGGACCACTACTCTCATCAATCACAACATCACGACTGAATATGAGACGATTTGTCTCCACATCAATCAACCTGTATGCCTTGTGATTGTCGCTGTAACCAGTAAACATAAGTTTTTGGCTCTTGGAGTCCAACTTGTCACGCTGGGCTTTTGGAATCCATACATGAGCGGTAGAACCAAAAACTTTCAGATGGCCCACTTTAGGCTTACATCCTGACCAGGCTTCTTCTGGAGTCATCTTCTTAACGGCCTGTGTAGGTGACCGATTCAGGAGGTAGACTGCAATATAAACTACTTCAGCCCAGTATTTCTTAGGTACATTTCTGTACTCCAGCATAGAAAGAGCCATTTCAGTAATGGTGTGATTCCTACGTTCAACAACACCATTCTGCTGAGGGGTGTATGGTGCGGTGAGTTGTCGTTTGATGCCGTGTTGAGCACAAAAAGAAGAGAAGTCAGTTGAACAAAACTCCCCCCCATTATCTGACCTTAGAGTAACGATGTGAGAACCTGATTCCTTCTCAACTAAGGCCTTATACTGCTGAAATGTACTAAACACATCTGATTTATGTTTCAAAAAATACACCCACATTTTGCGATTGAAATCATCAACAAATAATAAAAAGTACCTGGACCCAGTAACAGATGGAGTGTTCATTGGTTCACATACATCAACGTGAATCAATTGAAGTACCTTGGAGGCACGCCAAGAATCACCATCCGAGAATGGTGTCCGATGCTGCTTTCTAGCTTGACAGGCTCCACAAACTCCATGATTTTGAGTTTGGATCTTAGGTAGGCAACCAACCAAACCCTCCCGAGACAGTTGAGAGAGATAGTGCACGTTCAAGTGCCCATAACGTTGATGCCAAAGTTTGCTGATGGAAGTACTTCGGGCTGCCAGAGCGTGCTCTTGAGAATCACTGGAATCAGCAAGTCTATACAGACCATGATCCCCAAGTCCCATAGCAATCGTAGTACGAGTCGCCTTATCAACAATGCTGCAAGTGGACTAACTGAAAATAACATCCAACTGGGAAAATGCTTCATGATTTGGCTGACGGAGAGAAGATTATGTTCCATGCCTGGAACATAGTAGACATCAAGAAAGAGTAAATTTCTTCCTCCAAAGTGTATCTGAACATTGCCCTTACCGGCAACTGTGTACTCTTCGCCGCCTCCAAAGATCACTGAATCAATGAATGGTTCATATTTGGTGAACCAATCTCAACGATGAGTAAAATGTCGAGAAGCCCATGAATCAATATACTAGGCAGAAGATTGGACGGGATCTGTAGTTCTCTTGGCCATAAAAGCATAGAATGCAGACTCTTTTTGCTCAGTGTGCTCCGCGACATGTGCCTTTTGTTGAGACCCTCCCTGCTTCTTTTGTTCAGAAGCCATCCGAATTCGACAATCAACCTTTATGTGACCATATTTATGGCAATAATTGCACTGAACGTTCTTTTTCTTCTTGCTGTCCTAAGAAGAACCAGAGCCTTTTGGCTGAGAAGATTGAGCCTTCCCTTTGTTCTTAGTAGAAGATTTGGCAGAGAACGCTTGCTCTGTGGAGGTGGAGATGGTACTGCTTCCAAATGTTGTCGACATCGATCCTACTGCAATAGCTTGTTGCAAAGATCTTCAAATTTGAGATCAACATTGGTGGAGGTTATATTCAGCGTCTCGATGAAATGCTCATACGAACGCGGGAGACTCTTTAGAGTAATGACAACCATGTCCTCTTCCTCCATTGTTTGACCAATCGCCTCCCACTGATCACAAATGCCCTTAATCTTCGTGAGATGTTTCTGTAAGGAGATTTTCTCATCCATCATGATGGAAAAAAGCATGTTCTTGAACGCTCTGCTCTTGTCAGAGGTTTCATGAAGGGCCTTCAAATGATCCCAGATTTCCGAAGCAGTTTTGCCAGACGGTACCTGAGGTAGCTGCTCATCTGTGACTGAGAGTTTGATGAGCATGACGGCTTCCTGGTTGCGTTCATCCCATTTGTCCTGGTCCTTTCCGACTACAGTGGGACGAGTTGAGTTCCCCAAAACGATCTGATCGAGGCAACGATATTTGAAGATCGTAATCATGCGCTACTTCCAAGTGTTGTAATTTTTCCCGTTGAACTTCTGGCTGCTTTCGAGCATTATATTTGTCAGAGATGCCATCACGTACACTGAGGTCGAACTGGTGAAGGCAAAACAACAACAGAAATTGCACAAAATCAAAGTAGAAACCCTAACATGAATTTCGAGGCACTTTGAAGACAAAACCCAGAAGATCTGAAGAGTACCCAAAAAAAAATGCTGAAAACCAAAAAAAATCGTCCAATTGCACAAATTTCGAGGCACGAACTTTGAGACACCCAGAAAAAATTAATGACAACCCAGTTGAGCTTACGAAAAACCCACAAGGAATCTGCGATCAAAAAAAAATTCCGAGTTGAAAAAATAGGTCAAAACCCCAGTCGAGTTTCAGAAACCCTTGGCCGCCATTAAAAAAACCAGAAATTTTGCAGAAGACAGCTCGACAGTACACGAAATCGTGGCAAAAATAATGCCAAACCCTAGGCGACGCAAATATAGAGGAAGGCAACCATAAAAAACACAAAATCGCGCCAGAAATCTAGTAAAAAACGCGTCCAGGCAAAGCAAAAAACGCGCGCCCAAAAAACGTGCGCCCAGAGAACAGAGAATCTCAAAAAAATGCCTCCAAAAACACGTCATACAGAAAATGTGATTTCCAAGAGGTTAACCGAGCTCAAAAGGGCTTGAAACGTGTTCTTACAACACAAGAAAGACACGCCAGAACTGAAAAAAAACACGTTTTTTTCCACATAAGCAAAAACGCGACCTTAACTCAGAAAAATCGCGGCCATAGAAGAGACGCACCAAGCAGACGTCGCACGGGCCAAAGGAGGAGGTCGAGTTTCAAACAAAGCACGAAAAATAACGTGACTGGCGCAAGACGAATTCCCCACGTAAATTTTCACCACGAATTACAAGAAAGAAACGCCCAAAAACCCTAGTCGGTTCTGATACCATGTTCTGGAAAGAACTGGAAATTCTTAGTTAACATTAATATGAAAAGAAGAAGTTACATTATATAGAAGAGACAAGTTACTGTAGATATTAAATATCTACCTCCAATCTACCTAACAGATATTGTGGAAACAGTAAACAATAAACTAACTAAAACATTACATTTGACCATTAATATGAATAATATATTATTCTAACACCCTCAACAGCTGAAAAATGTATCAAATACTAACAAAAGGATTCTTATTGATTTCTAGATGGAATACATGTTTTTGGGGATCGATAATGGAGGAAATAAAAACAATGAATGATAATTGGAAATTCGAAACCATTTCTAGTATAGGAATTCAACTTGCACTTAGACTTGGGGTAATAGGTGAAATAAGTGTTACATAACTCACTCAAACTTGGCGAGTCCCAAGGCGAGCAGCTCAAAAGAAGGCTCCAAGATTCCTGATCCAAGTCGGCAAGTTCTAACAGATAGACTCGATTGGTGTTTGCAAAGATGAAAACAAACCCAAAAAAAACAAATTGAAAAAATATGAAACCTAAGCACTTAAATGAACTCCTACACTCCAAAAGCACACTCATTTCATTTGCAAGCACAAGGAGAAGAAAAAATGTATTGGAGCCAAAATCACATCTAATAGAAGAAAAAACAAGCACACAAGTTGAGCAACATTGATTGAATGCCATTTGGCCATGTTTGTAGCAGCCCTTGGTGCATTTAAGGATCCTCCAAAGCATTTAGGAGAGCCCATTATAGATTTGGAGCATCCCACAATTGATCTCAAACAAGTTTGAAGAGATAATTTTGTATTTTGAATCTTCTCTTCTTTTTTTGTTTTTTTAATTTCATTTGTCTTCAACATTTTTTTAAGATTCATAGATCAAAGAAGAAACCCTATCATTAATCTTTTTTTATGAGCAAACCCTAGATATTTTTGTAATTTTTTCTATTTTATGGCTGCAAACCCTAATTTCATCCCTAGGGCAATGAAAGGGGAGATTACTTTTGTATATTGCAAAGCAAAAATGATTCAAAAAGGCATTAACTAATTAAAATATCACCCTACAAAAATACCATGCTAAGATGCTAAAGTGTGCTCAAAAGTACCCCCTAAAGTTTTGAAGTACAAAGCCAATTAAAGACCTTTAAGCAACAGAAGAAACTAAAAAAAGACAAAGAGAAGAGATGGCAGTCATTCTTGGAGACTCTTCTTCTTCAATTCCTCCATTTCCTAGATCTTTGAGTGGTAGTGCTAGACGCAAAGTTGGGCCTAGAGTTCATGGATCTAAATGAAAGCCATATATGATACCACACACTACTATAGGTTCCCAACCATCAATTGAGAGTATGGGTTGGAAAAGGACAAACATGATGCAACAAGGAATGCAATCGAAAAGTTTTGGTTTTATTGTACCATTTCGTTTCACGTAATCAAGTAATTAATTATTGTTTTTGTTTTAAAGTATATCATTTGATTTTTTTCTCTCTTGAATTTTTGAATTTAGGGGTTTGTATTTGTAGAATTTGAATTTTAAACTCTATGTTTCATATTGTTTATTTTATTTGTTTTAGATCTCCTTATTGTCAAAATATGGTGGATGTCATTACTATTTGTGAGGTGGAGTTCAAAGCCCCTAATGCTAAGAAGATAAAGGACTTCATTTTGACCCAAATGGTGGTTGATATGAATGGCATAATTAATGAATAGCATGAGACATCAAAAAAGGGTCACACCATCATGATCGATGGTTGGATAGATAAAAGAAACGAGACACATTGTTAAATTTTCTTGTTTCTTCCTCAAGTGATTGTAATTTCTTAAACTCTTTGATTCAGTGATTAAGATTTTTAATACTTTACTAATTAATGCTAGCATTACAAATTTCATTGTTTCTTTCTTAGGTGGCACAATTTTCCTAAAATGCATTGATCCTTCTAGGAACACAAAAAATGTTGAATTCTTTTGTGAGGTTTTGGAGGAAGTCTTGGATGAAATGTGTGAGGAAAATGTTGTACAAATAGTTACAGATAATGCAAAAAATTATGTTGTTGCAAGTAGAGTTCTCATGGATAGGCACCCATCCTTAGTCTAGACTCCTTGTGTTGCTCATTTCCTTGACCTCGTATTAGAAGATCATGACAAAATCTTGTGGATCTAATCAGTGTGAAGCATGGGAAAAGTATTTGCAAATACATATACAACTATGCTTGGATCCTCAACCTAATGAGGAAATATATAGACAAGAAAGAATTGGCTCATCCTAAAATAACCCATATTGCAACAAACTTTATCACGTTGCAATCTTTGTTTCAATCAAAGGCCACTTTGAAGCGCATGTTTGTTAGTGAGGAGTGATCTACATCATCATATGCTAAGACCAACGCAGGGATTAACGTGGTTGATTGGATTTTTTATGAGCACAGTTTTTGGCTTCCAACAAAGGAGATCATAAAAATTAGTTCATATTCGATATTTCCATTATGCTTTTGTTCATGTTTCCATTCTATTTGTTTATTTTTTTTCACATTTATATTAATGTTTCATAATAATTGCAATTCAAAGAACCTTTAGTTGTTCTCCTTTGAGTTGTTGGTGGAAAGAAACTCACAATAGGTTGTATATATGAGGGCATAGATGGGGTCACAGGGACCATTAGGTCCATTTATGTTGGCATTAAGAATAAGTATCTTACCATATGAGACATCATTGGTTGACGATGGCACCTTCAACTTCACAATCCCTTACATGCAATTGCCTATTTCCTAAATCCAGCATTACAATTTTGTCCAAATTTCAAAGGCCAATGAGGAGGTACTGAGTGGGCTCTACACAATCATAGACTAGATTGTCCCTAATCTTCAACTCAAAGTGAAAATAATATCTGAGATTGGGATCTATAGACTTGCACAAGGGGACCTCTTTGCACAAGACATATGCAAGACAACACAAACAACATTACAGCTAACTAATGTCTATTAAGAGCATAATTTACGTTTAAAGATTAAAATTTCCATTTTTTCAGGTTAACGTTGAAGCTCAAAGTTGGACAATGAGATTGATTTTTTTTTCATTTCAGATTCATGGTGGGAAACCTTTGGTGCTAAGGTGTCAAATCTTCAAAGGATTGCAATTTGTATCTTGATCCTACATGCAAAGCTTCAAGATGCAAGCACAATTTGAGTATGTTTGAGCACATTCACTCCAAGAAGCATAACAAGTTGTTAATGAAAAGGTTGAATGATCTTGTTTATGTTAATTACAAACTTCACCTCCGTCACAAACAAATCTTAGGCACAAACTAATCTCCTATCACTTTAGAGGGGGGTGATCTAATACTTTCCTAAGGCAATGGGAGTTTCAAACAACACTTACTACACAGAAAAAAAAATGTCAAGGAAGCAATGCTTTTAACACCAAAAGTGACAGCTTTAGCTGCAGAAGTGGCAGAGCAGGAAGAATTCACAATGAACTGCTTTTTCAACCACATTTTTTTCACTAATTGGTTAGGCCATTCCAAACACAAGGATAGAAGTTGTTTTCAAGGAATCGCACAAGTCATTGTCAGTGGTGCTTTGTATGGCAGAAACCTACTCAAGGATGGCCTTTACTAGAGAAAAAGGTATCCCAAATCCAAAACCTCCAAAAAAGGGATCATCCAAGGCTCAAGCTAACTCCTCCACTGCTAACACTGAAATGTCCATGGCAGAAGAGTCTCAAATAACTGCAGGTTGGACATGTGGAGAAAGCCAACCATTACCTTTCCTGCCCTTGCTTTTCAAAAGATGTTGTATTGTATCCAGTGTTACCCCAAGTTTTTGGGATGGGGACAGCAGGGGACGGCGGAACGAGTCCCCAAGTTTCCGATTTTTCAAGCCAAATTTAGGGACGGCGGGGACGGCTATATAAAATATACAAAAATTTAAAATATATAGGGAAACATTAAATATTCATATGAAAACATGGATAAAGCATGCATATATACATTATAGAAATTTAGCATATAACATTTTTGTTAAGAATTCATTGCCAATATAGGTTTTTTTTTCCATTACGGTATGAAAACCAAAATAAAAAGAACATGGTACACTGTTGCCGTCCCCCTAGCCGTTTCCGAGACAAGGACGTTTCCAAGACGAGGGGGTTTAGACCCAGGGACGCGCCCCCGAGTAACACTGATTGTATCTCAAGAGAAAAAATAAATAAATAAACTTTATAGATGCAATAGTTTGAAGACTATGAAGACTAGAACATATAAATAGTATAATAACAAAATTAAGATCCTCCTGTTCTATCAAAAGGCAACCATATAAAGAGATTAGAGAAAGCTATCTGTGAACACTTGTGCAATGTGTACATATATTGATTTCAAATTATCTCTAGATTATATTGATTTCAATGTCTCTATATTATATTGATATGTTTTTGTTTTATATTAAAACATATCTAATTTTTTCCAAAAGTTTTATTTTGCAAGCATATTCCAAAACACTCAGCCTTACGAGTTTTAGGAATAAATATTAAAAATTGAAGGCCCAAAAATAATATTTTTTGCGAGTATACTAGAAAATGGAAAACTTAAATTTATAAAAAGGTCAAATCTTTGGATTATTTGTGATACAAAAAGAGAGGATAACATTAAAAAAAATAAAAATATAATTTTTCTTTGATAAAAACAATTTTTGCCTTTTTCTCTATTATTCATCACTTGCATATTAGTTCCACCAACAAAAAATTAAAAAGATAAGTATAATACTATTTCAAATAGGGGAAAAAAACCTCGACAGACACGAAAATGTCAAGGGACACCCAAATGCTAAGTAAAAATTTCGTAGGCATTTCTTAGGCCTTTCTTAACAATTCTAGTAGGGAAACATTTCTTAGCATAGAAATGAAGGGGAGTCATGGAATAGGAAGGACAAGCCTAGAGGAATCTGACATTAGGATTAATTTTTTGTTGGGTAAGATAGAGAACAATACTAAGAAAGGCTTAGCTATTGAAATTTTTGCCAGGTAGAAATAAGTTTCACAGTATTCAAGTGATGTCTGAACTATTAAGTAATAGATTCAACCATTGTAGTTCTAAGTTAACATTATTCCTCTAGATCAAAGAATTTTTGTTGACACTTCTCCCACTTATCATTTTAGCATTTGGCATGCTAAATTGCAAAAGTTTATTCACAAAGCAAATACTAGCTTTTTAAAGAATACTAAACATGAAGATGTGTAATGTCCCCATTTACGATGTCCTCCTTTGGGCTAGTGTGGTCCTGACTCACTCACTATTTTTAGTAAGTACTGTATTTAGTAACTGGTCTGAGAGGCAATGCAATGTAGGGTTTCCTGTTTGGGCAATATGTTGTAGTTGTCCGACGAGCTTTAATGTTTTGGACAGTTTGTTATTTGGTGAGAACTTACTATTTTTAGCCATTGCTATTTATAGTAAGTCTATTTCGGGAAACTGGTTTCAAACTCTTAGTGTCCTTAGCAGTGTTATTTCTATCGTGGCATTGGAGAGCCTAAGGTTGGATTATATAATATTTGTTTTTAATCAGTCACTTAAGTTATTTTAATACAATAATTTTATAACTTAAGTGAGGGGGTAGGTGGTCATTGAAAAGTACCTTGGTGCCTAATGAGATAACTTAACGTTGTTTTAGAAGGTTGATTAAGGTAAAATAGTTTCCTTTTGAGCAGGACGCCCCTTTGAGGAATATTTGATTATGTTTTAAAGTATAATGCAAATATATTAAAATTTTTTTGGAGGGAAAAGGAGTCAAATTGGAGGTTGCCCTAATTTCTCCTTCCACTTCTATTTAATCTGCTTTTTGGCTCTCATTTGGTTATGATGGATTTGACAACTTAAGGAGACTCTGCTGGATTGTTTCCAGTTTATCATTTGCATCTGGTTGAGGACGGAAACCCTCATCTTCAGCACTGGATTTGGTGGTGAGAGATCCACCCTAGCTGGTTTGTGGAGGAGATCATACAAGTCTTCTACTTGGATGATATTGGCAAAATTGGAGCATTGGAACCAAGACATTCTGCAGACTTGGTCGAGGGGTTTAGAGAAATGGGCTGGTAATCAGGACGTGAGTATTAGCCTCTGTTTAAAGCGGCGTTTCAATCTGTGAAGGTCACGTGGGCTTGTGAAGGGACACATGAGCATAACATGGGAAGTCACAGGTCTTTATGAACCTTATTTCCATCCTTTCTGCTTTTGGCGCCAAGGTTAAGGGGCTGCCATAATTTCTGGGCAGTAATTTCTGAGTTTGGATGACTTTCATAGTGGCTGGACACAAAAAGAAGCTATCGATTATCTGCTGGTGGAAATCTGAGTTTAGTTGGTGCTATGAAGAGTGACATATGGAGTCATTTATGCTATTCGTAGACATCTACAGACCAGGCCTTGCATTCAAAGAAGTTGCTGTGAGTTTCAGACCCCTGCGTGAGGTTCCAGGAAGGTACAGGAGCTAGCCATGAGCATTTTCAGAAGTGCTTAACTAGTATCTCAGTTGCTGTTACACCTTTTCAGACCTTACTGGTAGTTCCAGGTTGGAATTTTGGCCTTTGTATTTGCTGTTCATGCTTCATATAAAAGTGAAATTGGTTAATATGTAATATGTGCCCAGCTGTAAGCAAACTGGGTTGTTTTCAGACTTCAGAAATTGAAGATAATGCTGTCTTAGCAGTCTGGTATAGAACTGAAAGTCATTTCCTATCACTGTTACAAATTGGACTGTTACAGAGTGAAAGTTATGTACCGAATTTGCAATGTTAATTGCCCACTTATGAACTCTGTAGTTGCACACTGTCATTCTTTGTATGAGAAAACTGAGGTCTGTAACTTGCAACAGTATTTATGCATGTCAGTGTGGTGTGAAAGAATGAAGTTCTAAGTCTAATTTTCAAGTTTGTTCCATATCACTTTGAATACTGTTATACTGTTCACATGGCAACAAAGAGTTATTTGTCCAAATGAAACATTTGACAAACTAAATTAACCACAAAAAAATATCTTGCAAAAGGGGTTGGCCATTACAAGATGTCTTTCAGAGATTAGTGAATGTGTATGCAGATAGCTAAAATATTAAACAAAGCATTCTATTACAAGTTTGACATTTCTTAATATTCAAAAAACAGCGAATTACAATGATGATTGATGAGACTTGCATTTAGACTTGTTATACAAGAATTGTAATGTCTATTGTCAATTCATTTTATGCCACTGCATATATGTTTAGCTTCTCTCATAAGAATAGATGCAAACCAAGAAAAGAACTGAATTAAAAACTTATATGCTAATTGTATCTCTCTATTTATGGAATCTATCCATATAATTACAGAAAAAGTAGACATAGATAGAGGCCCCATGTTACTTTGTAAATCCTGATAGAGTAAGCTAGACTGCTATATGCAAGTTGTGTAGAAAACAATCAGCAATGGATGATATCAAAAAACAGAGTCAACCAAAGTAATTTGTGTTCTCCCATTTAAAAAAAGTACAGGAAAATACCTCCGAATTATTAGATCCAGAAGACAATCCATTTGTTGTCCTGAAAACATGATACAAAACAAATGTTATGTCAAATCTTCTAGCAATTTCTCCTTTCTATGCAGAAACTATATTAGATTTCGGACAGCAAAAAAAACATTTCAATCAGTCCATTTTAGAAAATTCATCACAAAAGGTCTAGAAAAGACAACTTTTAAGAGTTCCATCAACTTGTTCATAAATTGGAAAACCTAAAATGTTGAACAATGGTTGTAAGTTAACCCGACAATACCCGAAGAACCACAAAATTTTCCAGAATTGCACTACTCCAATATTGGATAACTCATATTGCAGTCTTTCTCAACAATTTCCTTGGAAAGAGAGTGAAAAGGTGGCATTTTCTTCAGAAAGAGTAGTGTTTAAGAAGGAAAGCTGACCATCAATCACCAGAATCAGGCATACATGACGAAAATCTGTGGGTCACTTTGGTCCAATGTTGATGTGAGACTATATATTTCAGGTGGTTTTCATTTGGTATTTCTACTGAAAGATGCAAATATTGCTCAGCAAACATCCACCAAATAAAATGGATCAAACCAAAATTCTGATACAAAATCTCCACATGAAGTATTCAAACCAAGACTTAGAGTTTACAAGGAAGAGAAGAAATTCATTCAAGCAGAAGAAAATTAATTGGGACTAAACAAGATAATCAATGAAAGCAAAAGAGAATGAAATAGTGAAAATCTGTGTGACACTTTGGTTCAATGTCGTGTGAGCCTCTATATATTTTGGGTGGTTTTCTTATGGTATTACTAGTGAAAGACACGAGTATTGCTCAGCAAACATCCACTGAATAAGATGGATCAAACCAAAATTCTGATACAAAACCTCAACATTAAGCATTCAGACCAAGACTTGCAGTTTGCAAGGAAGAGTAGAAATTCAATCAAGCATAAGAAATTATTTCTTGAGGCTAAACATGATAATCAGGGAAAGAAAAAGTAAATGAAATGGAACTTGTCTAAACATCTTTGCCTTATTTTTGTCCCTCTATCTCTTCCTTGTTACTAAAATAGCAATTAGATTAGCAAATCTGCCTTCTAAACATCACTGAATAGTTGATGATCTAAAAAGGTGTTTCCAAAGAAAAGAACCTTCACATAAAGCATTCACACAAAGAATTGCAATTTGCAAGTAAGAGTACAGTTTCTCCTGAGCTTAAGAAACTATCAGCTGGATTAAACAAGATAATCAGGGAACAAGAAAAAATATGAAATGAAACTTGTTGATCCTTCTGTCATTAATTTTGCCCCTATTTCACTTCTTATTAAAATATGATGCAACCTTGCTACAAGGCCCTAAAGATGACACCCTATTTTGAATTCTCCCTTAGAAGAATCTCTCTCAGGAACTGTTAGGCAAACTAAACCAAGCATAACAAATTGATGAAGCAGAAGCTCACTCTAGCAAATTGATGACTTGTTGCATGGAACAAGCAGAAGTACTGTAGGATCAGACCTAGTAGGTTTTCATCACTCTGAAGTGGCCCTGGTGATACAGGGAAACAGTATAAAATCCTACCAAGTAAAAGAAAAGGAATTGGAACTATTCTCAAAAAACAAAAAAACTGGGCCCTGAGAGCAACAAGTGTCGCCTAAAGGAGGGGATAGGTGTGTAGGGCCCTATGAGATTATCTTAGAGTAAAGGTTCTAATCCTGAAGCTGAATGATGAGACTGCTGCTGGAAGATTACTTGTTTGGAAGATATGAGTTGATTTATTAGAAAAGATCATATGCAAAAATGAGAAGAGATAATTACAAAATAGCAATTAATATTATAAATTCATCTCCTAAATTTTATTGGATAGTTGACAATCTACAAAGGTTTTACCAAAAGAGAAATCAAATGATAAACCCTCTAACACAAATGAATGCTAATTTCTAAAAATAAATACAATAATGTTGAACAGAGTTTCTGGCCTTTGCTCCAAACTACATGTAACTGCTTTCTTGCGAACCAACCTATAAAAGAAAAGCAAATCTAGGTTAATGTTTTTGCCAAAGGGTTACAATGAAGTCCCATTCTCCAGTCAGCAGGATAGAAACTAAACCTTTGAGAGCAGACCCTGATTTGTCATAAAATCAGAATTTTTATGAAATATTAAATGATTTTTAAATTTTTAAGTTGAAACATTTGAAAACATGCCAGCTTCTGGTCCATCATAGGTAAGTCTCCTAACCTTCCATCCAGAACTTTGAAGTTAAACAATGTTCTTAACTATTGGCAAAATATTGAGCAGATTTCAAAATAATCTCCAAATAAGTAAGAAGAAGAAATAATTTATCATACCAGGATGTGCATTAAACTTGACCTGACAAAGGGTTTGTCAGAAGTTATCAAACTGAACTTCTTGGATTGTGACCCACAGCAAAGTGTATGCAATGAAAGTCTTCCATTAGATGCAGAATATTCCCTAAGTCTGAGCATATCACTAAAGCACATTTAAAACAAATAAAAAAGCCTTCAAACACAATGGAAATTTAGAAAGAGAATCCAAATCAGTTGATCCTATCCAACAGAAAGCCAACATGGAGAAGTGAGGAATCAATTTAATAAAAAGGACAAATAACAGACATATAATTACAAATGTGGTGGGTTATAAATTTTTGAGAAATTTCTTTTCATGGGGTGAAAGATTACTTAGATGAAGAAATTGTTAAAAAACAGGAACATTTAGGGAGGAATGGTTGGGAAAGAAACCTCTAGATGAAGTGGACTGTGTATGAATACTTCCATGTATGCAGATGGACTGTTGCAGAAATTAACTTACAGATCTAGTGCTGTCTTTGGAATTTAAGGAAAGAAGGTAACAAGAATGCATGGAGCAACAACCCCAGATCCAATAAACTAGAGTAAGCCAACCACAACTCTCTACACAAACGAAAACTGAATTTACATAATCTCGGTATGCAGGGTTATCTTGCACAGAATCAAGGGTAAAGATGGAGATCTCTCCTAGTTAACCTCCATTGCAGAAGAGGAGGAATATAGAAGGATGAAGTGTTTTTGAGGATGATTATGATACTAGTATACATAGCTTTGATGAATAGAATGAGAGTGTTCAGTGTTGCTGTTTTTAAGTAGTCAGTGCCGTTAAAGACAGTAGACTTGAATTGATTTTGGAATAATTGGCCTTCTATAGATACATGTAGGTTATTAGTGAGGTCAAGAGATGGTAAGGAATTAAAGATTTCTATATTGATAATTTCCTAGCAAAATCAAATAATATATGCCATGGAATTCATTAGCTCAGTATAAGATACGCTAAAACACAACCTGTGTGACAAAGACAAAATTGACCAAGTTCAAGGTGAGAAACACCCATTATTATGTTAAAACAGGTAAAAGAAAAGAAGTTCTCAAATCCCAATTATACCATTTAAAACTTTAACGTTTGATTGAAAACAATATACACAAGAGCTCCATAGAGAAATTCCATATATCTTTGATCAAAGAACTACAGCTATAACCTTTGTTAAGATAAGAGTTTAGTTGGGAAAGGCTAAATAGATGTGTTACTAAAGGATAACAATTGTAGGGAAAAAATCTGCTTAATTGATGAATATCTCCTAAGTCTTCTCATGTTTGCACGACCTTGGTGTTGAACACAATCCGTAGAAAAGAATCATACGGGCTGTGGCAGTACCCAGTTTCCAGGTGGTCAAGTTTCGAAAGAGTGACAAAATAGCGAAAGCGGCGAATGGTTGATGTTTGTGACCCAAAAATCCAAGGTCCGAATAAATCAACCGATATACGAGGTCAGGGAGCTCCACCGATAGCTCGACGGGCGAGCTATATATTTCACGCCCTAGAATAAAGCTATATCCACAAGTCAACGGCATTAAAGCTTCATGTGCAACAGTAGAGCCTTATCTATCAAAAGAATAGTTCAAGAGAAGAAAAACAGAACAATTAGCACACGTTCAAAAAAATTCGCCCCGCATAGTCTTAGAAAGGGTTTCTTGAAACCATAAACCAGAAAACAGAAATGATTCGAAGCACTTACGGTTTAGCCCGGTGCCTGTAGATTGCCACTAGAGAAAGCATTAAGAAGACGATGATTAAATTGCAAGCTATAATTGTAGAAACACTGATACGTGTCGGTCCCTTCTTCTTTTTGCTCTGCTGCAACAACGTCTGCGGCTTGATTCTCCCCATTTTCTCAATCAAATAGAGATCAACCTTCTCACAAAATCAAGAATTAGCCACCAGATTTACAAACTACGGCTTCACATATATGATAATCATATTACTAAAGAAACATAGACATCAGATACGGTTAGGTCAATTTGTAATACATGAGATTGGGTCGTTTACAGATAACTTCTTCTGAAATTTTCCTTCACTGAAATGTAAATAGATCCTACTTAACCAGCGCATTGATTCGGGAAACGAAAAATAATAACAATGGTAACAGAGTATTTACTTTGAGCTGGAGAGCTGGCAATGGATCTGAGGAGAGAAAGAAATCAACACATGCGCTCAGTTCCACCTTGTAGAAAACACATGTTTTCAAAAAAAATTCTCTACGTTAACCAGAATTGTATATTTCCAATTTCGTCTGTCCCTGACCTCCCAATTACCAAATTACTGCATTGCTCTTCCCTTGATGGAGCCCAATTTTAAGGCATAAGGCACAAATCTAAAAGTATGGTGGCAAAGGATTATCGGCATTCCATAAGATTAAGACATTATATATAACTAGAAAAGAAAAGTGTCATGCCTTCTTTTCTTGTTTTACACCACTTTGATGTGTCCTAAATTTAATAGTGTAATGTTTAATTAGTTTTATTTTTTTATTTTTTTTATGGAGGTTTCAGACCTGCGAGGCAGCCCAGCGGAGGCATGAAGTCTGCGAGCTGCCAACCAGCGAAGGCCACCACATAAACGATTTAGGAACCCGATATGGGCCCACACGTGCACCTCTTCAACTTAGAGCCAAGGACTGAGGGGCATCCACGCCGCCAAATTCGCCCAGGGCACGATCCTGGCCTCATCCCTTATGATGTCGAAGCCTTGCACTCAGCAAGACTTGATCCCTGGTGGGCTCGTTCCGAACCTTTCAACTTCACCAGTAGACCAAGGGCCCATTGACAATTAGTTCTATTTTATATATGAGCTGAATTCAAATTTGAAATTTAGAGATTCGTTCACAAAAGAAAGAGAGACAATACTAGAATTTTGGTGAATACCAAAGTTTTAAGGACGAAAATTTCTAAGAAGCTACAAACTTGTTACATCTGTTTGTGATTTTTCATAATATTGATTTGAGCAAGAACCATACATTATTCCTTCCCTCTACATGAATGCATGGATGGAAATAGTAAGATCTCTACACATATATTTAGTGTGGAGTGTGATATTGTTTGAGCACTAAAAGTAAAGGACGAATTAGTATTCGTATAGAATCCTTATGGCAAGCAAAGGAATATGGTCATCACCAACATGTCCTAGTAATCCTTGATAGTTTTATATTCCTTTTTGTTGTGAATCCATGTTTGAAAGACATTGGGATTGGGTAAAAGATAAAATTGAAAGGAAACTAAATAAATGGAATAAACAATATCTATCCTTAGCAGGTAGAATTCAAATTTGTCAAAAAATACTTTCATCCTACAATCTTTGTTATTTATCTGTTTGGTTGTTTAGAAGCTATCAAATAAATGAAATTAACAAGAAAATCAGACAATTTCTATGGTCAAATGGTAAAAGAAATAATAAGAAACATGTAGTAAATTGGGAACGGTGTTGTCTAGATAAATCTAAAGGAGGGATAGGATTGAAATATTTACAAAACCAAGGAATATCACTTGTTGTCAAATGGATCCTTAAGGCCTTAAAAGGAAATGAACCATAGAAAATACTAGTAAGGAATAATATACATATAGTTGTACCAAGACAAGCTAAAACTTGGAAGCTTCTTCCCCTTTGTGACTTATTATTTGGCAAATTTCTTGTTTCCTCTGCTAGATCTAATGTATTCAAAAGTTTATGGAAAGCTTGGAAGCAAGTTAGAAGGTTGATCATTGATAGTGATAAACTGGAAAATAGCAGGAACAAATTATACCCAACTAGATCTATCTGGTGAAATTTAACTCAAAGATCTTACAGGAATTATCAGTGAGAGTGTTTATACAAGCATGCTGATTTCTATTCCTTTGCTTTTTATTTCGGAAATATTTTTTTGTTTGTGATTGTTTCGATTGAGAAAGGAATGTTTTTGAATGTGCGTAGTGATGCTTGGTTTAGCTTGTTTGTTTCTTGATGGATTCTTGTTTTCATGAAACCTTTTGGTTGGGCTGCATGTATACTTATATGTATATGTATATGTTCTATATATTGGAATTTGAGTGGTTATTAGGAATTATACTCAGTCAAGTAGACTATATTAATATTACATTGAGGTGATGTCTTGAATTGATAGCTTATGAAGATAGGTAAAGCCTTATGGTTAATGTGGATAGTAACACCATGTGAATAATGGAATAATAGTCATATCATCGTTAATAGGTTGTGAACCTTGTTGATAATTTATATGTGAACCGTATTCTGAAGAGGACTATGGGTGCAGAAGTACCAACCCCTCGCAAGTTGATAATGTCCTTCAAATAAATATAGTGAATATTGTGAACATGTGATTATTTGAGTTATATTGAATGTAGAATTTTTATGATTTGTTTGTGATCACTTGATCATTACATTACTTTTGATACAAACCCTGGGTTGGAAATAACCTATTTGGTAGGGTTGTTATTTGATTGAAACAAATAGGTTGAGAATAACTTATATGATCTAATTGATCATTTTATTGTTGATTATGCTTTCAAATGGAGTCAACTTAATGTTGAGTTTATACTTTGTATAGAGTCCTTTATTGATAGGAATATCATTTTTGATTGAGGCCATTTATTGTCGAGATCATGCCTTTAAGTTGAGGCCATTTATTGTTAAGTTGTTTGTGAAGTTTAAGATATGAAGTGTATGTGAGTTTTAAATCATGAAATGACCATAGGTTGTTCCTGGGGTTAGGATAATCCAATGGAGGGGATAGCTTATACATATGAATTACTTTATTTGAAATGTCTTAGTAAATTGGAAACAAATATAGGTTATTTATGGGGTTAGGATAATCTAGTGAAGGGGATAGTCTATGCATAAAATATGTGTGTTTAATACAAATTGAGCACTTATTGTGGTGAACGGGATGACTCTCACTCAGAATAAATGGGTGATGAATCTTTGGCCAAAGTAGTGTAGGTTGCCACTTTCGACATTGTCAATTCATGGTGATCCAATTATGCATGCTAGTATGGGATTGTCATACACATAGATTGTAGCCACTGTATGAGAAAGTTATAGTTATGTAGGACACTTCATAACACTCAAGAAAGGCCATAGTTATGAAGTTGTATGTGAGTTTTAAATCATGAAATGACCATAGGTTGTTCCTGGGGTTAGGATAATCCAGTGGAGGGGATAGCTTATACATATGAATTACTTTAGTTGAAATGTCTTAGTAGATTGGAAACAAATATATGGGGTTAGGATAATCTAGTGAAGGGGATAGAATATGTGTGCTTAATACAAATCGAGCACTTATTGTGGTGAACGGGATGACTCTCACTCAGAATAAATGGGTGATGAATCTTTGGCCAAAGTAGTGTAGGTTGCCACTTTTGACACTGTCAATTCATGGTGATCCAATTATGCATGCTAGTATGGGATTGTCATACACATAGATTGTAGCCACTGTATGAGAAAGTTATAGTTATGTAGGACACTTCATAGCACTCAAGAAAGGCCAAGGAATTTATGAGGTTACCAAACCAATCTATTCATCAAAGGATAGGGCCATCTTACCGTTAGATAGATGTGTGGGGGATCGCAGTAAGTCTAAGGTTGGCAGAAAAGCACTTGAGTGATGCTTCTCCTCATCAGTTGGCGGCCAAGATTTGGAAGGGGGAATACTTGGACCATATGTATTTCTACTGTCAAAAGCTCAGAAGAGCTATGTATGTATTCTTGTATCCATTTATATGAAATATTGTAAACATGAAAGATAAACTTGAGATTATTCAATATGAAATTAATACTTTTGAAAGATTGCAATATTACAATGTAATGCAATGGATGTTTGGAATAGTGTTTATTTTAAATGTGCATGTTATCTTTGTTTTAGAAAAGAAAAATTTTATTGCTATGTGATGGCATCGTGAATTATTCACTTATGGTTAAAAACATAGAAAAACTTTTGAGTATATCAATGGGCATGTTACAATTATGCACTATTTGTAGGAAACTAGAAATTATTTAGATCATATGTTTTTTGAATATTTTTATGTTAAAGAGGTATGGAACATATTTTGTGTTGACTTGGGGGATTGGGGAGATCTAGGAATGGTTAAATGGCAGGAGGTCCTTTATGGTTTTATATAAGGTTTAGGTAATTCATTTAATATGTTTTGGATTTTATTATCTATTGAAATCTTATGGTTCTTATAGAAAGCAAGGAATGAGGAATGGTTTAAAAAAAAGGAGAATGCCTACCGAATTTGATAGAAGACTCATAATTTATAACATTTATGTGCAAGTTACAATTATGATAAAAATATCAAAGGAGAAATTTGTCAAGTTACTAAAGACTGGTAAGATAGAAGTTAACAAAGAAGAAATCAAGTATGAAAGACACTAGCCATTCAATAAATTAGATAACAATCCTTTCCTAAAGGGGTACCTAGAATACCAAAAAAAGTACTACAAAAAGTATACAACTGAAACTCTACAAAGGGTGATTTAGGCTCTAAGGGAGGTTCAAGATTCTATGTTAACCAAGAAGAAAACTTCACAATGGAGGTAGGAGATCAAATGAAGACATGTTGGAAATTGACCCTACAATCAGGATGGAATGGAATGGATGAGGAAGTGAAAGCATTAATTTTTTAAATCTAAAGCAATAATATAGAGTATGTAAATTTTATAAATAATGGCTATCATATATACTAGCCTTGTTTAAGATATTATATAGTTAGGTCTAATGCTTTATACAGATAATGTAAGATAGACAATGATATTTTTTTGAAACCCTACGTGATATCTATAGATTTTGATGTGTTCAGAAACAATGATGTAACTCTAAAATATTGATAAACTATATGCAATGCAAAAAAGAAATTGAAATTTAGTAGAAAGACAATTTATGTATATGATTTTTTAAATATTTTTTTCTTATTTTATCAACTATTTTAAAAAAAGTTAATTGTTACTTGTCAATTTGTATGTCAAACATTTTGTATAGTTTGAACATTGAAGATTTGATATTTAAAAACAAGTATCATGCCATTAGTCAATCTATTAATTATTTGAGAGGTATTATCTAAATTTCTAATAATTGAATCTCATTCGCATAATATTAGTACTTATATATATATAGATACTATATTTGGATTTACCATCTAGACATATTGCATCTTTATTGAGAGTGTTTTGCTATCTTTTTTAATGCTAATGAGGTTTGATTGTTATTAAGGAATTATAAGGATCTCCCTCTATCTATAGTTGGCCACTAAAGGTGCTTCTCAATATCATCAAGTTTCAAACATAGGTGAAAGTGTGGGCACTTAGATACCCAAGGAGTAGAAGAGTTGTTCAATATAGGATAAATGGTGTAATAGAAACATTAATTGCATGTTGTTTAAATCTTATTTATGCATGTGATTTAATCTAATAAATCAAAATGAAACATAAAGAATCATATAAAAGTAGAAAAACATATTCACACCAAATATACATGGAGAAACCCTTAAGGGAAAAAATCCACCACCAAAGAGATTCAAACCTCTGTTTGGGGGAGCTAGTAAGTCAGCCATTTGGAGGGATTTAGTGGATTGTTGTTTGAAATGAATAGATGGATGGAAGAGCAGATGGTTAACTTCTGCAGGTAGAATTATGATGTTAAAGTCGGTTATCTTGTCTATTCCTATTTTTTCGATGATGTGTTTGAGAATTCCAAGGAAGGTCATAAAAGTAATAGGCCAAAGTATGAAAAATAAAAATCGGAATGGTGCACAAGAACAAGATAAGATTCCTCTCTTGGCATGGGAAGAGATCTGCAAATCAAAAGGTGTTGGTGGGACCGGTTTGAGAGATTGGAATCTAATGAATGAGGCTTTGGGGGCAAAACTGGTGTGGGCTATT
This sequence comes from Sequoiadendron giganteum, assembly GCA_007115665.2. NCBI lineage: Eukaryota > Viridiplantae > Streptophyta > Pinopsida > Cupressales > Cupressaceae > Sequoiadendron > Sequoiadendron giganteum. Next base: position 442,356,325 of record CM021106.1, on the reverse strand, counting down.
TACTCTCAACCATCTCAACTTTGGGTATGAATCTTGAAAGCTAAATATCTAGATTCTATGGAGGATAGTAGGTTTCTAACTTTGAAGAATCCCCCAGTTGGCTCAACCATTTGGAACTTCATAATTTCTTGTCGGCAGGTAGTGGTGGATCATGTAACTTGGCAAGTTGGGAATGGACAAAGGGAAAATTTTTGGGAGGATTCTTGGGCAGGTTTCCCAACCCTGCAAGAAAATGAAGATCTCCTGCAAATTAAAAATTGGTTTAAATCTCATTGGGGTGATAAGGTCAGTGATTATCTGGAATTTAGGGAAGATGGTTTCAGGGGGTATTGGGGTTGGAAAGCTATACATAACTTGGAATTAACAAGTAGGCAATGTACTATCATGCAGGAGATTCTTGATTCTCATAAGATTGTAAGAACTAATAGCGAAGATAAGATAATTTTGTGTGGAGCAGTGGATGGTAAATATTCGGTTAAATTAGGTTATTATCTTTTGGATGCTGGTATGAGGAATGAAGTATGGCCAGTGGATATTTTTTGGGGCAAGGAATGTCTACTGAAAGTTGGTACTTTTGTATGGCTGGCAGTCAAAGGGCGTATCTTAACTGGGGAAAGAAGAAAGTAGTTGGGTTTTTGCAGGCCTTCAAGATGTGTCATGTGTGAAAAAGCAGAGGAGACAGTGGATTTTACTACATTGTGAAATGGTTGCTTCTTGTTGGGATTTATTATTGAAGTCTTTAGGTTGGCATGGGCCTCTACCAGATACCATAAGGAGATTTTTTGAAGGTTGGTCGGTGCGGAAGCTGAAATCTACCTTCTCATGTATATGGAAGGCAAGCCCATCTATAGTTATTTGGGAAGTTTGGAAAGAAAGGATTAGGAGAATTTTCTAGGGTATTGGTGAGTCCTTGGACATATTGATGTTCAAAATTAATCACTCATTGGAGGAAGCAGTAGGAGCAGCAGCTTCAAAAAAAATTAATCCAAAGACTCCCTTTATGCTGGAAGATAAAAGAATACAATCTCAATGGCTTGGTATTCGTCTTAGGCCCATTAAGGGGCATGGTTGGGTTAATTCAACTAAATTTTCTGTAGAGGTGGATAAGTGGGAGAAACTAGAAGAAGGTTGGTGGAAGGTAAATTTTGATGGAGCGTCAAAAGGAAATCTAGGACGATCAGGTGTTGGTAGTATTGTGTGGGATTGGAAAGGAATTTTTTTGGCTATAGGAGCAATGAGATTGAAGGAGGGAACAAATAATGTTGCGAAAGCAACAACAACACTAATGGTAGTTAAGATAGCCAGAAAGATTGGGGGAACAAAGATACATCTGGAGGGAGATTCTTTAATAATAATCCAAGCAATTTCAAAAGGCACTTAATGCTTGGCATCTGCAGGGAGTAGTTAGGAAAATTAAGGAAGAATTAGCCCTTTTTGAAGACTTCAAGGTAAGTCATATTAGGTGAACAAGGAATGTTGAGGTAGACATCTTATCAAATTGGGCTCTATCCTTGGCAGAGGTGGATTTAGTAAGGCTCAAAGATTTTAGAGGCTTAAATCTGGAGGACGGTACGTCGTAACTTTTAATGTAAGAGGGAATGAATGACCTGCAAGAAAAGGTGGCATTGTATTTCCCAAGGGATGTGATACTTTGGTGAAGGTGAATGTCGGCGTTGAACGTACGTTTAGCATTTATGAAGATGGCTGGCAATTTGTGGTGTCTTAATGACACACATATTTTCACCTTAGATTTTTTTCATTTTGTGTCATTTAGAAATGCAGCTTGTCGGCGGTGGGTGAATTGTTGTAGGACAGAGAACCAAAGAAAAATGGAGGCTAGCTTCTCTTTAACCTCACGAAGGAAGCTTGACCCATTTTTTGGTAAAGCGATTATGAAGAGATTGCGGGGTCTTTTCCTATTCAAGGAAGTTCAGGTTGCACAAGCAGTGCAATTAATCTTGGGGAATGGCTTTGAAATCTTAAATCATAGATACAAGACCAATATGGATATATAATCATTGGTCATGGCATGGGGTTTGGATTTAGGTGAATCGGTGAATGTTGTGAGGAAAGTTATGCAGTCGCTCATCCATGAAGATTTTTTAGTGGATATGGAAGATATTTTGGCGCGGGCGATACTTGGAGTGGGGTTGGTTAAGATTGAAGGCAGGGATGGGGGAGGCCCGGAGATGGCGGAATTGAATCATCTCTTCATCAGATGGTCGGAAGGATGCACATAATATTTGTGGTGTAAAGATGTTGAATGTAGGTGGTAGGCACTTAAGGTATGAGTGGAATTGATGGAAGTGGAGGAGGTCATAGAAAATTTAAAGGACTTTTCCAGAGAGGAGAAGCGGGAAATGATGGGTCTGCGTCCAAGGAAGCGGTTGAAGTCGTTAATGGCGTTAGTGCTGCTAAAGGTGGGGAATTTGTCGAAGGTGCATGAATAGTACATATTACATATTTTAACGCTTACTGAATTAGCTTTTTGTCTGTGAATAGTTTTTTGGGGGTATGTAGTGTTTTTCTCTGTAATTGTAAATTTCTTGGATACACGAGCAATGGTAGGATGGATAGCTTGCAGGTTGGTAGTTTTTGCGGCTCTTTGTTACTTTGATACTGTGTTGGTTTATCAGCTTTTTTGGTTGTTGGTGGATGAAGTTTTAAATGATACTATATTCTCAGCTTTATTTTAATAAAATAAAAAATATTATCACCGATCAAAATAAATAAATAATGAAGTACAAAAATATTATATATTTATCCCTCTAACTAACAATAACATAGCAACATAACAGTACATGCAAAAAACATTAAATCCATTATCACATACCTCCAATATATAGGAAATAAAAAACTAGAGCCATAAATGGTTTCTAAAACACATAGAGAATAAAGTGGGCACAAAATTAGGTGTCCAAGTCTATATACAAAAATTCAATATCCCATAATCATGGTCAACCAACTTGAAATAAAATTTAACCCCCCTTACATGTTTTATTAGTCATAGATTTTGTCATAATTTTCATATTGACCACTTTCTCAATATCCTCTCTAGGAAAATTCATCGCCAACAATTTAGCGAAGGAAAATTCACCATCAAGTAAAATTCACCAATATTTTTTAATATATATTTCAAAAACTTGGTGAATTGCTAGCAGTGAATTTTATTTGCCGGTGAATTTTCCATGGTGGTGAATTGCAAGCAATGAATTTTCCTTCAATGAATTGTTGATGATGAATTTGTCGGATGCCCTCAATATCAAGTGCTCCATGAGGATAATAAATGCTTGTTATAACACCTATCTTGGGAAGATCCTTTATAACTCTCAATTTAATATTTTAAAAGTAACCTCCCTATTCAATGCTTTCTCACAACACATTTCAAGTATCTTGAAGAATAAATAATGTTCCCATCCTCACATGGGCATCCTTCTTAGCCCACTTTGTGATGTTTGGAGATCATACATTATTTATTATCTACATGAATAATTATAATTAATCCTAACATACTCCCACTTGGCATTTATATTATAAATACATAATAAAAAACTACAATGAAAGAATCAAGTACTAGAAGAGACAATGCACATAACCTCTCTACACCAATAAAACTTATTCGTGCTCACACTTAGTGAGTGAATCTGCAACATTATCCAAAGTGTCAACCTTCAATATTGTGACTATCAATATCAACTATCCCATTGATAAAGCAATATTAAACATCAATATGCTAATTCAAGCATGCTACATCCAATTCTTCGCCAAATAAATAACACTCTAACTATCACATCCAATCTTGACATGTATATGCCCAAAATCAATATATGAATATAATATTTATAGCCACACTATCTCCTTATAATCATGTGTTGCAAACATTAACTCTACTGGTGAACAACATTATGGATTGCCTCTTACTCATCCAACTAAGTTCGCCTACTAGTTGACCTCCTAGTATATGAATCCCTAACCTAATCTAACTCGATAAATCCATGTATATCCAACATCTTACCCACATAATTAATAACATGACAAAAATACATTAATCAAAATTTCCTTGCAAATATATAAATACTCTTTTCACATAATTTCAATGCTATCTATCAATGTTAAACATAAATTTGTTAACAACTCCCATTGCATGGGAAATGTCTAATCTTGTACAAGCCACTAAATTGTTAGAATTGTGAATAAAAACAAGACACGAGATCAAACAACAAACAAAAAAACCTTCCATGCAAGAGAGTTGCAAACAATGATTTGCTATATCCTCAACAAGAAAGAAGCTACAAAACGAATATCTTGCTAAGAGTTCCAATGAAGGAGAGTGTCTTATAAGAGAAAAACATAAATGGTAAAAGGATTAGATCATGACAAGTGTCATCATCCTATGTGATGAGATAGAATGGTCTAATAATAGCTCACTCTAGTTAACAAAAAAACACTCTTAAGTTTAGCTAAGTGCATGAAGTGAAATTATCTTAATAAACAATTAAAATTGATTAATTAGTGCATGATTATTCTAACACCCCCCCTTAAGTGAAAACTTAGGGAGTAGCTAAAACCCCTAAAATTCTAATATATAAAAAGAAAAGAATTCATGATGGGTCCTAACAAACAAGACCCGATGAGGTGCCCATGTACAAACAATCTAATCTCTCACAACTGAAGAAAATGGGAAAACCTCATGGTAAAGACTCCTCTCTAGAAGAGAGAAAGGTGAATGAAGGACTAAGAAGCCTTCAAAAAAAATTCCCAAAAATAATAGGAACATGAAGAACATCGTTGAATCGTGAAGAAGTTATAGATAATTGTCGAATGAAGACTATTATGATGTAATGAAGAACCTCCTCTAAAATAGATGATGACCATGATAAAAAAAATTGTATGAGTGCCCCCAATGACACCACTCGAATAAGATGGAAAAATGAAGGAAAATATTTGGTATTCGAAGATACAGATGGCACATGAATTTGCATGAGTGACCCTAATGACACTACTCAACATGCAAGATGCAAGTAAAAAATATAGGTACCAATAGCTTGAAGAACATTGATCAAGTGAAAATAGAAGCTTACCTCCAAAACTATGAATGCAAAATTGTCCATATGATAAGTTCTCCATCTCACTGAAATACATGGGTAACCAACCATTGCATCCGCCCAGTACATAGGAATAAGAACTAGATACATGAATCACTCCAACACGAAACCAATGAAGCATTAGCACCAATAGTAGAAACTCCCCATAATACAAAAAAGAGAGAGCCAAGACAAGTCCATTGAAACTGTGTGTCACCAAGAAGTGCATGTAGGAGAACAAAGAACATCTGAACGTGGATATTAAAGTAATTACAACTAAAAAAGAGTGTGCAAACAAGGCACAATGTAAAAATCACTAGGATTCAATATTAACGTGGAAGGGACACTCACTTGACAAAGGTGTGGTGGAAAAAAAGGCCTACGAAACCCCTCAAGGCACTTTATAACATAGTGTGAGTACAAAAGGCACAACGGGATGTGTGAAATCTCCAAAAAATATGCACCAAAATGACATTTTATCTCAATGTATCTATAAAAGAGAAATTACATGCAATGTCTACAATGCCAAAATAGGATAAAATATTGGAAATACATGTAGAACAGCCTAAAACAAGTCATCCCTCATAAAAATAAAATATTTCTAGGAGCTAAAACATCTAATTAATTCACCAAAATGTGAAAACACAAAAAAATGAATAAGATGTACTTGGATAAAAAAATCTAGATAAAGTGCATGGATAGTTGTGAAGAGCTCTAAAAGACCTTTCCAACGTTGTTGAAATCGTGAAAAATGGAGAAACTTGTCAAAAGTTGTGAGCTCGAGAATGAAAATAACACTTCTGACTTTGATAGGTGATAAAATGTACCAACAAAGAAATCTAAGAAAAATATTAGCACCATTGAATAGTTCTTAGAACCAACTTTTTGATGATATCTCATTTTCTTGATTTTGATAACCAAGCCAAAATTTATGCCCCTTGAAAAAAATTACCCAACTAGGGCATCAAAGGCAAAAAAGAGCCCCTTGGGGGTTGGATGCTCGTCACCCATATGACCATCCGTCAAGGCTAAAGCTATTAAGCTAATTTCACTTCATGCACTTAAGCTAAAATAAGAGTTATTTTTTTCTATTAACTAGAGTGAGCTATTATTAGATCATTTTGTCTTATCATATAATATGAAAACACTTATCATGATCTGATCCCTTTACCATTTAGACCTTTTTTATCTTATAAAGCACTCTCTTTCAATGTAACTCTTAGCAAGATTTTCATTCTGTAACTTATTTCTTGTTGAGGATATAGCAAATCATTTTTTTCAGCTCTCTTGCATGGAAGGTGTTTTCATTTTCTATTTGATCTTGTGTCTTATATTTATTCACAATTCTAACATGGTATCACAACATGGATTTGGCAAACCCCTTCTCAATTTTTGAGGATTTTCTTCAACTAGGATTACAAGGGCTTCAAATCTAGAATCTTCATATTTTTATAGATTTTGGATTTGGGCAAATTTTTTGTGCATTTTGACACAAAAAGGACCTCACTGTTGCATTCACTAGGCTAAATTGATGAATTTTGACTATAAATTTGCCCTATTTCACCATTGGGAGCTTTTGAGGCAAAAAAAATGTGCAGGGGCCTGTAAAGCCTATCTGTACAAATTTTAAAAATAAAAAATAAAAAACATGAACCATGTGTGCTCAGGCATGATGCCCGAGGATCAATGCCCCCATGCCCCACCAAGGAGTGGCCCACAAACTGCAGCAACAACTAAGTTGATAGCGACTACAAAGCATGCTAGCCTACCTATTGCACTAGCATAAAGAACATAATACCTATTATGAAAATCATCATCTAATTTAGGAGATTGATCAAAAGATAACTTAGTATTAACAAGTAAATCATTAATTACTAACTTATATTCATGTATAGAAAACTACTATAAAATTATGTTAATATACTTCCTTTGGATAAGCCAAACTTTTTTGCCAAGCTAGTCTCTATTAATCTCCATGCCCAGTATGTGTTTTGTAGCCTCTAAATCCTTCATATCATTGGAGGCACCAAAAATATTGATGTTTAAGATCCCTAATCATAACCTTGTTTTTTCCAATGAACAAAATGTCATCAACATACAAGAAAACCATAGATAATTGATTATCAATCAATCTGAAATAAACATAATGATCAAAATCACTCCTTAAAAATTCAAGTTCCAATACAAAAGCGTCAAATTTTTTATACCACATTCAAGGTGACTACTTCAAACCATACAAATACCACTTTAACCTACAAACCATTTTTTCCTTTCCTTTCACTATAAAACCATTAGGTTACTTCATATAAATGTATTCTTCAAGATGCCCATGCAAAAAAATAGTTTTAGCATTCATTTTCTCTACTTCAAAACCATAAGTAACAACAATATAAAATGATGATCTAGTAGAAGTAAGTTTAGCAATTGGAGAAAACGATTCACCACTAATCTAGTCTTGTACCTCTTCAACTATCCATTTACTCCAAATTTATTTTTAAATAGCCACTCGTATCCAATGGATTTCCTTCCCTTGAGAAAATCCATTAGATCCCAAGTCTCACATCTATCCAATGGCATCATCTCTTCTTGTATAGACTCCATCTAATACAAACACCCCTTCAAATAAAGAATGTCCATAGATTTAAATTAGTCATTAGTACAAGATAATCAAATATGCAATGGAAATCTAGAGGGCTATACCTATCAAATAATTGTTGTTGCCTTATGGACCTTCTAAAGGGTGTAGTAAGAGGCTCCTATTGTTCTTCTTCTTAAATCTCTAAATGTAAAGCTTCCTCTTCCTCTATAACCTTCAATCCACCTTATTTTTCTTCCACTTGTGCATTTTCCTACTATATTTTATTTCAAAAGACATAGTCTTCTTCTCTTTCTCTTTTGCATGTCTAAGATCAAACTTAACTTTAAGTTCCCTAAAAACCAGATTCTTATAATAGACTATTTCTTAGGTTAGAGGATTCTAAAGTTTATAACCCTTAACATTATCATCATATTTGTAAACTTTTTCTATTGCACCCCTATTTCTTTGAAGGGGTTTCATCCCAAAGGCATTAGTAACAAAAATGTCTTCCTTTTATACTACCATGGTTTTGTGCTCAAGGTTTAAACTTTCACGTGGGGTAGAGCCACTTGTCAAGGTGACGCAACTTCTATTAAATCGGAAAAAACTATGCTTGAGGCATGATGTGACGAGACACCATGTGGCGGCTCCACTTGCCATCAAAATGGTGTAGCCTAAAGGGGATTTTTGAGCATCACAAGCAATATCTAATACATGGTTGGCCAAAAATATTGGCAAGTCCACTACAAAAAAAGGGTGGAAATCAATGAGTGGTCAACCTCTGTGCATCTTACGAAATGAGTGCTCATCACCGGTGCTCAATTACGAAGGCTCACAGGAAGTTGTAGGGGAGATGATGGAGGTAATAGATGGCATCATCACCCTTATTGGGGGTTGCTCATGATTGCCCAATATGGTCATTTCAATAATCTGGATGGAGATGAGGTTTGTAAGTGTGAGAGTGGGGGGAATCTTTTCTATTTCAGCAATTCCCATCTCATTAGGGATGGATTTTCATATTTAAACCCCATGTGGCATTGTTGAAAGGGACCTTTGGATTGTTTTATGAAAAATACAGAACTCATAAGGAGATAGTTTTATTTTTTCTGTAACACACAAACCTTAGCAAGTGCCCCTTACGAGAAGGATTGAATATTTTATATTGTTCCTTTGTAATTTTTTCTCCACCCAAAAATGAAGAGGATGTGGTGTTTTGTGTCTACTTTAAGTGTTTGCGGTATGGATTATTCTCTTTCAACTTTTATAATTACAATTATCTTAATGTATGTAGAGTTTTGGATCATGTTTAATACTCTTTTGAAATTCTATAGAAATTGGTTTACTTGATATTTTATTATTCTATATCAGGTTTGAAATGTTGTAAAATCTTGGCGCATTGCCTTATAATAGTTTGTTTTATGCATTATTTTTCATTCCTTCTCCCTTTTCTCTCCCTATTAATGAAACGAAGAGTCAACTTCTAAAATCTTGGAGGTTATTCTATAGAGAGCATTCTAGTCCCCCATTTGCAGAACTTCCCATAATTGTACCTCCTAAGCATTATCTTTAGATATCAACATTTTTTTCTAGTACACCCGGTGGGAACAAAATTACTTCAAGCCAATAAAGAAGTAGATTTATAATTCAGAGGCCCATCACTAGATCATTAACAATGTGTAATCTCGGATTACTCTTACCACTGTTGGTGAGTGTCAAACGACAAAGAATTGCAGGAGGTGGAGAAACATAAATACCAATGCAAGCTCAAGCACAATAGGTGCAAGATCCCATATCTACTAGAAACTTTGTAGCATGGAATAGCGGAAACCCGCTTATTCCTCCAGTCCCTCCAGTTGTGTGGGATCCAATTCTCACTAATGCTCTAAAGGCACTCCCTAAGTTTATGTGAGAAGATTTTAAGAAATTGATGGAACATCTGTAGGATGTCACCAATGTGTGCATAGTGCATCATATAACATAACAAAGTGTGGCCTTAAGGTTGCTTGTTGCTTCCTTCAAAGGGAAACCTCAGGACCAGATAGATCCTTAGCCCCTAATTCAATTGCTACATATGATCAACTTGGGGATATTTTTTCAAAAGATTCATAGAGGAAGGTGACTGGTCTTCCTTACTCCAACAACTGATAATTATCAAAAGGGATCCTTAGAAATTCATCATGAATTTCAACACCAGGTTCCACAAAACTTGGCAAAGGATCCCTATGACAGTCACACCTCTGGCAAGAATGGCTATTATTTTCTGCCTAAAGGATTTTAACTCCAACATAGTCGTAATGATTCATTCGTTGGGAGGATAGACCCTTCTGAATGCATTTGAATTGGTTGTTAGAGTTGAGAGCAATCTTATAGATCCTGGGAAGCTCCCTCTTTGGTTTCCTATGCCAATTTCCCTAAGATACCACCTCCACCACTTGAATATTCCCTTAGCACCTCTCTTATGCCTCCTTCAATGTATGTTTATCCTAGCGCACAAACTAATGTAGCCATTCTCGTTTTGTTGGCTATAAAAGTGAGCGATATGAATAATTTGTTGCAAACCTTTTCCAATGAGATATTTAACCTCAAAAGGTAGAAATTTGTGTCGCCTAAGCCCCCTTACCAATTTTTTTAGGGAAATAGACCTCCCTTCCAGAATAACCAATATCAAGGAGGATCATGAACAAATAATCAAACATATCCTTCAAACCAAATAGTTCCAGTCCCGACCGCACTACAGTTTGCACCACCAAATCATAACAAAGACTTGATGATAGGTCAAAATAACTCGGTAATTCATGGTGTTTCCCCTACAACGATGCACACATGCCTCACAAATTCCGTGGGGGTAATCTCCAACAGAGGGCCTCAAAAAAGTGAAATCAAGGAATCACTGTTGGTACAAGTGCATGTACCTATCAATCCCCAAGAGTGGAAAATGTTATCCTAGTGATGTAGATGTGAGGCATGTCCCTTGAAAAAGAAGGGGAAATTGCTTAAGACCACTCTCTATTTTATTGGATGGAGGGAGAGGATGTAGTGTTCTCCAATGATGCATCAACATCCAAAGCCCCCCAAGTTCAATCAGATTATTATACCCAATCCAAAAGGAGGTTGAGTAGAGAGCATGCACCTGTTATGTCATAACCTAAGCTAATCTCTAAAAAGATCCTAGAGCCACTAGTAGTAGCTCCAGTCTTCAAGAAGTAGAGCGAGGTAATAGCGAGTAAAGCAAAAGAGTCTAAGGCCCAAGTAGCCAAACCGCTCAATGTGATGGAAATTTTGAAGAAAGCCTTAGCCCATGTCTCCTTATGGGATATTTTGGCCATCCCAAAGTAGAAATATTTGTTGTGGGAATCTTTAGGAGAGGATAAAAGATCACCATAGGCTGATATATTCCTATAATTTCATCAAGAGAAAGGCGAAGAGCCAATTCAAGAGTCAAGAGTTATGGGAGTTGTGGTATTCATAAATACAAAAGAAAGGGTGGTGAAGGAGGAGGTAAGTAAACCAAAACCTACCCCATTTTTCTTGACCCTCATTGTAGGGGATAAGTTTTTGAACAATTCTATGATTGACTTTGATGCCAACATTATAGTTATGCCTGAATTGATTACATATTCACTAAAATTAGAATATGAGCCTCTTGATAGAGGAATCATGTAATTAGATGGAAAAATGGTTCATGTACTAGGTATAATCAAAAGCCTTCCCCTAACCCTATATTCATGTCTCGACATTACAATCACCCAAGAGGTGGTAGTAATAGATATCCCTCCCATTTTCAAACTATGTCTATCTAGAGATTTCACTGCTAAGATTGAAGGATATTTGTCTCTAGATTGGTCTCATCTAATCTTGAGAACTAAGCATGGTGCCAAGATGAAAGTGTTATCAGAACCCTTACACTCAGAGCATATAATAGACAATGGTGTGATAAACTTTGAGGATACACATAAATCTTTTTCAATAAATAAAATGTATTGTGTAGAGATGTTAGAAGATAAAGAAGTTGGTATAGATATGAGCCTAGAAGAGGAAGTTTTGATAAATGAATTCATGAGGAGCAATACATTCAAAAATTATGATTTTACTGGCCTTGACATGTATGTGATTTATGATGAGGATCAAGTCATCCCTCGGGTGACTAAAAAGCATGAAATCCAACTTGAAAACCTTGATGATGAATCAAGCCAATGGAATCTACACTTTAATGGTGCAAGATGCAAGGTAGGTTTGGGAGCTAGTATTCACCTATTTTCCCCAGTTGGAATAGAGACTCTAAGATCCTTCCAATTCCAATTTGCTTGCATAAATAATAAATCCAAGTATGAAGGCCTAGTCCATGGTTTGAGTCTTGTGGAGCGAATGGGAATCAAGAAGCTAAAGATCTTTAAAGACTCAAAGTTAGTGATCAAGCAAATAAAAGGGACATTAGTTGTGAAAAATGTGTAGATACGGTCCTACCACCATAGGGTGTGGGACATAATCGAGGGATTTGAAGCCTTCAATATCCAAGTGATTTTGAGGTCTTACAATATTACAACAGATAGAATAGCTGTAGTCGGTTCTCAATTTGACCCGGTGACAAACCTACTGTCAAGAAAGCATGTAATCTAGGTGATTGTGATACTTGCTACCCTAATAATGATCAAAACTGGAAAGTCTTTGAGAGCGATGCTCAGATTGCCACATTTATTCAATGTTTTGGTGAATTTGAAATAATTACAACCTAAAATTAAAGAGGCTTATGAGGATTGGATCATTCAACTCAGAACCAACAAACTTTTGAAGGGTCTAATCACTCTATAGAATCTTTTTTATTCTGATGATACCATAAATGATAAAATAAAGTTCATTACAAATAAAGGCAATTACTTTGATCTGGATGTCGAAGGTAGCAGGAAGCTGCAAGTTGGAAAAGAAGTTCCTCAAAGGGATAAAGAAAGATTAATATATTTCTACAAAGAGTATAACAAGGTCATGGCATGGACTTATGACGATCTGAGGGGTTATAAACCCAGTGTGATCCAGCACACTATAGATCTCATTGAAGGAGTTAAACCAACCCGCCAAAAGCAGAGGTCGATCAATCTAAAAATAGAGTCTCTCATGACCCAAGGATATAGAAATCTTATAGATTTCAGGATCATATATCCTATTAAGCATTCTACCTGGGTATCTAATTTGGTCCTTTTTCGAAAGAAGAATGGTGACAACTGACTTTATGTGGATTTTAGAGATCTAAATAGATCATCTCTAAAAGATCACTATCCTCTTCCTTCCATGGAGCAAATTCTTCAAACTATGGCAGAATCGTGAATGTTTTTCTTACTATATGGTTTCTCTGGGTACAATCAAGAAAGATTTAAACAAGAGGATCAACATAAAACTATGTTTACCACTAAGTGGGGAATGTTTTCATGTGCTAAAATTCCTTTTGGGCTATCAAATACAGGAGCCACTTTTTAGCAAACAATGGATACCGCTTTCAAGGATTTGATCAATTTGATCATCCTTATATATCTGGATGAACTAACAGTATTCTCCAAGTATAAGGAGGATCATTTTGACCATTTGGATTTTTTTTCCAAAGGTGCCAGATTTTGGGGTGTCTTTGAACCCCAAGAAATGTGTTTTTGGAGTCCCACAGGGAAAGCTGCTTGGGTATGTAATCTCCAAAGAAGGAATTTCCATAGACCCTGAGAGGGTGAAATCCATAAAGGAATTGTCCCTACCAATGAATAAGAAAGGAGTCCAATATTTCTTGGGAAAAATTAATTTCGTTAATAAATTTATCTCTAACTTTGTTGGACTGGTCAAGCCTATTACCCTTATGCTAAAGAAGGACTTAGTTTTGAAATGGACCCCTGAGGGTAGAGCCACATTTGAAAATATAAAAGAGGTAATTTCTTCTACCTTGGTGCTAGTCAACCCCGACTTCTCTAAAGATTTCATCATGTACGTCTATGGTGGTGAACATGGCATTATTGTGGTGCTTACACAAAGAGATGAAAAGGAAAAGGGAGAGCATATGATTGCCTTCTATTCAAGGACCATGTGAGGGTATGAGACCAAGTATAACTTCATTGAAAAATAGGCATTCTCCATTATGAAGGATCTCGAGAAATTCAGACACCTGATGTCAAGGAGTAAAATAATGGTTTATGTGGCTCACTCTAGTGTAAGAGAATACATCATGAAGGGTGAGATCATCGATAAAAGAGAAAAATTCATCATGAAAATTATGGAATATGATGTCGAGGTCCGACCAATGAAAGTAATCAAAGGAAAAGGATTGTGTGAATATTTGGCCAAAGAAGCTAAAGCTTTGATTGAAGATTTTTCTTGGAGAGTCTTAATCAATCAATTTGAAGTGGAGTCATGGGTTGCAAATAGAACCCAACTCATGAAAATTGGTAAATATTTGAGAAGCCTCCCACCTTATAAAAAGTGATTGTACAGGTTACAAAGTGTTGGATATGTGTTTCTTGAAGGAGTTCTTTTCAAAAGGATCTTCGATGGGGTACTCCTCTGATGTGTGGATAAGCACCAAGCAAGTAAGATTATGCATGAATTCCACAACAATCCAAAAGGTAGTCATTTTTCTATAAAAATGATCACGATGAAAATAATGTGTGCGAGGTACTACTGGTTGAACCTATTTGTGGACTGCCATAGTCTGGTGAGGAAATGTTAGGAGTGCCAATGTTTTGTTGGCAAGCAAATAAATTGAGGTATGCCTCTCAATCTGATAGTGCTTGATGAGCCTTTTTCTCAATGGGGCTTAGACTTCATCGAAATGACCGATATGATGTCTAACACTAGACATAAGTGGATTCTAACAGCAATGGACTATTTCACTCAATGGTCAAAAACAATTCCCCTAAAAGGATCCACAAAGAATGAAATTCTCAACTTCCCAAAGGAGTTGGTGACATGTTTTGGCTATGTGAAAGCCATTATTTTAGACAATGCAAGAGCTTTCACCACCTCAAAATTTTTAGAATTTGCACTAAGGAACAAGTTCTTTCTCACGACGTCATCAAATTACTATTTGCAAGGTAATGGGCTGGTGAAATATCCGAACAAGAATTTGATAAGATTGATCAAGAAAATAGGTGCAGATCATTAGAGAGAATGACACAAGCACTTGAGAACAATGCTATAGGCTGACTGAATTAATCCTAAGCAAGTGTTGAATACATCTTTGTATGAGTTGGTTTTTTGGGAAAGAAGTTATGTTTCCAATCTCCATAGAAATCCCAACATTGCAATTACTTAAGTCTCTGGATATTGAAGAAGGCAGAGCTATGAAAGTGACATTGGAAGAGCTATTCAATGTCCAAGAAGCTTGGGAGAAAGCCCATGATTCCATGAACAATTTCTAGTAGGTGGTTAAGAGATGGTTTGACAAGAAGTCATGTGACCCCGATTTCAAAGAAGGAGATTTTATCTTAAAATATGATGAATGAGTTGCTAAGCAGGTCAAATGCTAAATTTGATTCATTGTGGAAAGGCCCTTTCCATATTACCAATTACAAGAGAGTGATGTGTTTGGGCTCAAATATTTGGAGGAAAATTCTCTTAGGATTCCATTGAACGAAATCCATCTAAAGCATTTTAATTAATGCTTGGCCTCTTATGAGGCTTACTTTGTAAATGAGTTAGTTTTCTTTCTACCCATGCTTTCCTTTTAATATGTGTTGTTTGCACAAGTTTTGGTCATTTTTCCAAGTGTCTTTTTGCCCTTGGCATTCCTTTTGAGTGTATCTCTAGGAGATTTCCCTCAACGCCCCTTTTAGAGCAGGTTTTTATTATGTAAAAAGCAGTCAGTTGGCTTTTCACATCACATAATAACCGAAGTTCCCAAAAAGATGGTGTAATGAGTTGTTTGTACTTCTTTCCCTCATGGGGTGCAATCTTCAGGGGAATGAATTAAATTCACATGAATTAACATGATGCAAGTTGATATATTATCGTTATGGCAAGCCTTTCTTCATGGTAAAAGAAAATAACCAGTCAAAGTTTGGTGAAAAGGTATTTTCAAAGCTTTGAGGAAAACAAGAAATGACTGTTGTGTTTAGATAGTTACTAGTGTCTTTTGAACAAAACAAAGAATTAGAAACTACAACAAGCATCAACCATGGACCTAGAGGAATCAACTTCTAGCACTGGTTAAGGACAAGCAACAACTCTAGAATCATTTCTTGATAGCAGGTCATTCAGTTTGATTCCCATGTCGGAGAAAGCTAAGATTCCTAATATAAGAACTATAATGAAAGGGAAATAGAGAGACTCTTCATTAATGTTAGATTTCAATGAAAAAATCTATGAGCCTAAATTGAACAAAAATCATAAGGGGCTCTGAGAAGTCGTGTACGCTAGAATGGATCAAAAGGTGAAACAAAAGAGTTTGACTCCCTTGGGTTTAAGAGATGGGCTTCAACATTGCCTAAATACATGGTGTCGTTGGTGCACCCTTGCCCAGAATTGGTGGAGGCATGTGCTAACCTATATGAACCAACTAGTGGAACTATGGTGAGTAAAAGCCTTAAGCTCACAATTAGTGTTGTGACTATCTATGATGTGCTCTGCATTACCCATGATCTTGCTATGGAGGTATACTCATCGGAAGAAATGGAAAAGTTCTGGGCAGGAAGAAACACCAAGCTCAATTTTCTCAATTCTGAGCTTTGAAAAGATCAAAATGAAACTCAGATGCCTAAATTTTTGCTTTCCCTCAAGGGATTCTATCCAGACATGCAAGATGCACTCTCCATGCTTGTCTTTATTTTTGGATTTGATAAAGATGAACGTGTTTATGAGTCCCAGATGGGGGTAGCCTTTCTTCTAAGGAAACATAAGATTTTCACGATGGATTTTGTGGATGTAATTACGGACAACATGCACATGCAATTGGTTAAATATAAGCATGAGAAAAGGTTCATGTACTCTCCTTTCTTGGATCATCTTTTGCTTTATCAAAATGCAGATTTCTTCAGTCCACATATGAATTTGCAAATTATGGACTCCTCCAAGGTTCCCAACAAAATGCTCATATATGCATGGTCCCATCTCCTATTGATCATGCATGATTATTAGGAGCTTTCTAAGTCATTTTTGACTCCTGCCCTGATGCACCCGAGTCCTAAGAAGAAAACCTTCTTGTGATTGGTTATTTGGTGCCCATTTCTCTTTGCTCTAGGTGCACAAATTCAAGGGGGGACTGCTTAGGCTCCCTGCATATTTGACAAACAAAACCCTAGAATTGGATTTGGTTTGACAACTATGTATTGTTGACTCAGAGTATGGGTCTGGCTAGAAGAAAAAGGACATCTATGAGCTCCCTTACACAAAAGACAAGATACATGTAAAGAAGATGTAGGTCGAGAAGATGCTCACCATGAAGCTTGCAGAGCTAGGATTGTTTACAATTTGTGATTAATGAAGTTATGACCCTAATGGATGTATGGAAGATTTGAAAGTAACCTCGCAGATTGTCCATGAGTCGCGCCCTTTTTAAGAAGAGCGTAGGTTTCTAGAGAAAGAAGAGTCATCAATTTATATTTATTTGGATAGAGTTGCTAGACCAGAGAGGCCCCCATGGATTTATTTTATCAACCTAGGTAAAATTTCAATCCATCAATTAAATTACCTAAGGGACTCCACCTCAAACTTAATTATGAGGGTTGGGGAAATGAGAAAATTGCTGATTTTTGGAGATACCACCAAGAAAATGATATTCTATATGTAGGGTATGATGAGGTCCCAAATAATGGATACTTTCAAAATTTTTGGGATAACACATATGTTAAGTCATGTAATAGCCCATTCTAAATTATTACTTGATTAATATTATTGTAAATGACACATGAATATATTCCAATTTAAGAAGACATAACTAGTGGCTAAAGTCAATCATAGCTACACATGTCAATTTAAAATGAGTCAATGATTCATATATTCACTTCAAAAGTCAAATTACAATATCATGTTTGACTTGGCTCCTAAGGCCACAAGGTCATTACATTGTACACTTTACATCAAATACATGAATGTGTTACATCAAGTTACATCTTAGACTAAAATAGTCTTGTGAACAACTAAGGTTCTTCTTTGATGCTCGCCCCCACTAGTGGACGAGAACATGGTTGAAGAGCTTTACCGTCCAACCACAAAGCTTACACTTCCCCAGTGTTATTTCAACTTGAAGAATGATTGAGAACAATTTGCAAGGTGGAATTTGGTGCATGCCCATACATCAACATGCAATTTATATCTACAAGTTAGAAAAGAAAGTGCAAGATCTATGCTAGGTGTAGACACCAAATATTGTCCTAGGCCTGCGAGTCTTAACTTCTACATAATTCTTTCATCTTCATTTCTCATAATTAAATAATGTTAATTATTTAATTATTTTCTAAAGTCATATGTCCTCTATTAATTAAATAAATTTAATTAATTAATTCTTATCTTTATTCTTTTTTGATTAATTAAATAAATAATATTTATTTAATTACATCGCTAATTAAATCTATCTTCTATTAAATAATTATTTTAAATTATTTAATAAATTTCTTTCACACTTTCAACTATAATTAAATAATTACTCTAATTATTTAATTATTCTTTAGTCTTTTCCCCCTTTAATTAAATAAATTTTTATTTATTTAATTTAATCTCTTTAATTAAATAAATCTTTATTTATTTAATTTAATCTCAAAATCTGGAATGTTGAATTAAATCATTATTTAATTCATAAAAAGATTTATCCATATCACAATCTTCTATAATTAAATAATATCTTTATTATTTAATTAGTCATTAATCACTTAAATCTAGATAAGATTTGATTATCTATGTCAATATTATCTTCTACATGCAATCCTCTATTAATTAAATAACTTTAATTATTTAATTAATTCATTCTTATCCTTATTCTTTCTTTCTTGATTAAATTAAATAAATATTATTTATTTAATTACGTCACTAATTAATTAATCCTCTTTCTAAAATTAAATAAATTATTATTTAATTTACCCTCATCACATTTTCAACTATAATTAAATATTCATTACGAATTATTTAATTATTCTATAATCTTTTCTCGAGTCAATTAAATAAATCTTTATTTATTTAATTTAATCCTCAAATTTTGAATGTTGAATTAAATAACTATTTAATTCATAAAAAGAATTATTCTTGGCATATTCCTGTTGATTAGATAATCACGTAGTTATCTAATTATTCATTTACTACTTAAGTCAAGATTTAATTAAATCAATTAGTTATCTCTTGATTTAATATCTGATTGTTTCTGACAAACAAACTTTCTGGTTTAATTAGCCCGTCTTATTCTTCTGCGTGCAGATTATTATTATTTAAATAAATTTATTTAATTAATTAATCCATTCTTGTGTTTGAACACACTGTTTCTTCTTTATCTTTTTCATACAATTCTTATTCTTCCAGATTTTGAATAGTCTCAACATTAGATTAAATTATTATTTAATTTAATCTTCATCATGTAGAATTTTTCACTCAAGTTGTAACTGACACAAATCTCTATCGCATGGCATTCATTAATCTCAACCGTCGATCTCTCTTTTGAATCTGAGCCGATCATTCAAAAACCAATTTTCTATAAATTGACCCGACCTTTGTCATTATTCTTCCTCCTGATATCTATATACTTTAGGAAGCTTTATTTAATCTTTGATATTTTGCTAAGTCAATAGTCAATACGCCATAATTGCATACTTAAGAAATCTGAGGATAACTATCGTACAAACGACAAAATGGAGAAGTGCAATTGAGGGAATATACAAATATTCGGTGAGATCAATCCTGTTTATATGTTTATTTATTTTCCTTGTTCTTTGTTGTTAAACGTAGGATTAGATTAGTATATATGATTTTATTAGATTAACAATCTTGTTTGCAGTTTTAATTCCAACGTTACACTAGGAATGGCAAAGAGTGATATCACAGAGTTCATACATACATAATAAACTATATTGCTTGGCCAAGCATAATAAATGTGTTGCAACAACAACAAATAATAGGTTCTAGTAAAGAAAACCTATACTCTCTGAACTCCGTTTCGGTACCCATCCCGAAAGGTAACTTTCTACTATACAACATCTCATAACAGCTATATACCCTCTAGCAACATCTACCCTGAGGTGCTCTAGTCAACTAAGGTATCACTATTTGTTCAAGTATTAAAATATTCTTTCACAAATGTCTTCAAAAGAAGAATTAGATTACTAATTTACTCTCTAAACAAAAAATAGATTTGTGATTTCACAGAGATTCAACAATCAGTCATATAATTCTCATGACTATTTTCTACTTTTCATAAAAAAACATTTTCCATTTAACAATGAATTAAGAAACAAAATAAGGTATGTCACAAGTATGTGTATGTACATAGACGAAGTCTATGTGCATACACATATATGTACCTACTTGAGTTTTAGAATTTGTGCATACATTCTAAAATAAATCATTAAATCAAATTACAATCATAAATAGTATTTCATTTGACGTTTCTTTTGTCAAAAGAAGAGATAAAGAGTCAGAACAAATCTATGTTAACAGTTTCACACATACTGTTATTGCATTCTCCCAAACTATGATACTTAAACATTGTTGTTTACATATGAACATTCATCATTTTAATAGAACATGTATTGTTTCCTACTAAACGGTATAAGACAAGTTGTTTATTTATGAACATTCACCGTTTAATTCAAAGTTGTTCCAACTAAATAGTTTAATGAGAAAGGCTATTTTCAACTACTAAGATAACCTAACAACAAAACAATGTCATTTACAAAATATTATTCACTGTTTACATCATTACTATACTATTTCAGACTAAACAGTTACATTTAATGAGAGAAAAATATTGTTCTCCAACATAACACTCACTGTTTGCAACTACTTATTGTTGTTTCAAACTGTTTAGAAGTTAAATGGAAACAATACATTTAATTGTTCACTATTTTTAAAGTAAAACTGGTTTTCCATAATGAATTGAAAATAAACAATGTTATTTTTCCAGTAACAAATGTTATCTTCAGCTTCTCATTTGTCAGTTTTCATGCAAGTCAAAATATTTTTCTAACAAAACAAATTCACACATGAAAACAAAATGCCTATTATTCAATTCTTGAACACTTTCATCACTAAAAATTCAATGAGCAAATTTAATATTTAAAATAACTAAGCTCGACTTGTATGTCGATGAAGAACTTGAGCAAATATATCGGTCAAGAGAATGACATATAAGTTTTGGGTTCTAAATAATACTCATGCCTTTTCAGGCTACAACAAAAAGATCTTAAGTTGCTCTGAAATTGACCAATCTCAAAGGTCAAATGCTTTCATTCTTAGCATCATCAATTATATTCAAAATTTCCCTTATAGGCATATTGGTTTATACCATACATGCAACAATATTCAACATGCAAACTTATGTATGTACCATTTACACATTCAGGAAATTAGCCCATCGATCTTTTAGATCGACCCAAGAAAAGCTTGGAGAATCTCAAACTTAGATTCAGACCATTGTTCCTATAGAATAAGGTCGGCTTCACACAAAATAACAATATACATTCACATGAAAACTCAAGAAGCATTTGATAAAGCCCCTTTCTGTTATCGACCCATTCGATAACAAGCATTAGAAGATATATATACAAAATAAGTACAAAATACTGGGGATTCTTTCCCTCCCACAGGATCGTAGTCAATTCTTTACAAAGAATAGTCTTACAAAACTTGTAGTCAATCGGAATAGATTCTAATAGCCTTCATAGAGCTAAGTAGCATAGTGCAAAATAGAGATGATGGTCGAGCCTTTTGAGGCTCTTTGAGCTCTCGACTTAGCTTTGCAACAGTCGTGAGGCTTTAAACTTAAATGTATTCCAGTCTACACAAGTCGTAGGCCATGCGACCTCCACAAAGTGGTGGAATAAACTTCATACATTTGGCTCAAGGCTAATTTAAACGTACAACAGTGACTCACATTTTACTATGCTAAGAAATCACTCGAATAAAATGAAGAATACATTTTAAGCATGTTTTTGTAATGGCGATAATAACAAGTTGATTACTAAGGAAATCGAATAACCTCCAATACAATATTTTTGATGTTTCCCTCAGAGTTTTCCTTGTCTCGAGTTCTTCCTTTGCTTTTTTGCCTTCGAACCCACAATTTCTTATCCTCTCTACTTTTTCTCCTGGATATCCTTCAAAATGGAAACAACACTATGTTTTGCATGTTTCTGGGTGTTGGCATTATTGCTTGCTGCTATCCACTACTTGGTTTTGAATATTGTCATTAAAATTATGGCAGTACACGTCCTTTGTGGATTGCCTTGTGATTTCTCATTCATTTCAAATAGGCCGATTTAGAATATATTAGTTATCGAATTTAAATTTGATATAAATTTGAATATGTGTACGCATATATGTATATGTATGTATATATATGTAATATACATATATATATATATTTGTATTTATGTGTTTTCATTCATATTTACCATGTTTTCAAATAATATCTAAATATATATTTATATATTTATATATATATGTTTTTGTATTTATTTACATACATATATATATATATATATACATTCTTGTGAAAATTATTTGTTTGGAAGAGATTTTAAGTTCCATATGCTATTATTTAAATTACGAAAGGAACTTTTAATCTCATCTCTAGCTTCCATATATGTAAACTAAAATAATTTGTTTACAATACTTACTTTCATTTTCTTCAAAACATAGAGTTCGAGTAGACAATTTAATCTACAAACCATTCATTTTCAATCACTGAAACAATTCAAGTCATGAAATTACATTCTTCTATATATGCAAAAATTGTTCAAATGCAAGTCATCATGCCATTGTGGTGTGTGCACCCAGATTCCAATTGGCTTACCATTCGATCCGGCTAAACATTCCTACTTCAACCGTGTTCTCATCCTTCAACTTGTCACCCTGCAAATGCACACACTTGCACTTGCAAATTTATCAATAATGTTCAATTCTTGGTAACATATAAAATAATTTCCAAAAGTTCACAAAGTCAACATTAGTCAATTTATTTCATTCAATTTTCAAAAATTCCAAAATTTTCCATTTAATATTTATTGAATTGCTTCAATAATTCAATTTACCATATTATAATAAATATGCAATAAAATTGGGTTATGACATCCTTCCCCTCTTGGAAGAGACATCGTCCCAATGTCCAGTAAGTTGAAATAAAAGAACATCATATCAAATTTGAACATACATGTCATTTCAACATCACATCAGAGTATATATGTCTATTTCAACATCACAACAGATTATATATGTATATTTCAACATCACATATGATTATATATGTCTATTTCAACATCACATTAGAATATATATGTCTATTTCAACATCACATCAAAATATATATGTCGATTTCAACATCATATCAAAATATATATGTCTATTTCAACATCACATCAGATTATATATGTCTATTTCAACATCACGTCTGATTATATATGTCTATTTCAACATCACATCTGAATATGTATGTCTATTTCAACATCACATCAGAATGTATATATGTCTATTTCAACATCAGGATTTTAAAGCATGGAATATCATAGTATCTCAATCCAAAAAAATTCAAATAAAATTATTTAAGTTTCTTTCTCAAGAAAGTAAATGTGGAAAGGAGAGTTTTATTTCTTTCGCATCCTACCAAGTAGCACTATCCTCTGAGTACTGGTCCCATTGGACCTTAAATTGAGCAATATCTCTACTCTGTAACTTAACATTGCATCTATCCAGGATTCTAATGGGCTCCACTAGCATCACTCCTAGATCCTGTACCTGCAAGGATTGTCAATCAAGCAGATGAGTCACATCTGGATGATATAGCTTAAGTGAGGAAACATGAAACAAATTATGAAGTCAAGCTAGAGCAGGTAGTAGAGCTAGTCTATAAACAACTGGGTTAATCACTTCCAATACTTCAAATGGTCCCACATATCTTGGGGCCAACTTGGAAGACTTTCCAAATGCAATAGAACTTTTATGAGGTTTAACTCTCAAGAAAACTTTATCCCCAGTTGTGAACTATCTAAGAGTTTGATTCTTGTCGGCATAACTCTTATGTCAGTCTGCCACCTCCTTCCATCTGCTCTTAGTGACCCTCATTTGTTCTTCTATTTTTTTAAGCATTTCAGGTCCTACTATGATCATGTCCTCCAATTTATCCCAACCGATGGGGGTACAACACTTCCGCCCATACAAGGCTTCAAATAGTGCCATGCCTAAGGATATATGATAAGAGTTGTAAGAAAAATCTACCAAAGTCAAATATTCTTCCCACCTATATTGTTGGTCCATACAATACATTCAGAGGTCTTCGACTACCTGATTCACCCTCTGTCTGCCTGTCAGTCTGAGGATGATAAGTCGAGCTGAAATTTAGTTTGGTCCCCAATGTAACCTTCAAGGTTGTCCAAAACCTTCAGGTCATCCATGTGTACCTATTAGAAATGATAGTCTCTGGCACTCCATGTAAACGAAAGATCTCCTGGAAATATTTCTTAGCCAGGGTCAACGATCCATCCTTAAGGTTTCCTGGAATGAAGTGCACAACCTTAGTCAACTTGTTAATGGCGACCAAGATAACATCATGCTTGTTCTTGCTCAATGATAAACCCTGTACAAAATCCATACTGATCACCTGCCATTTATGCTCAGGTATGTCATGAGGATACAATAACCTGACTGTATGTGCATGCTCAACCTTGACTTTCTGGCACTCCAAGCATTTGGATATGTACTCCACTACATCCTTCTTGAGTTTAGGCCTAAAATATGGAGTCTTCAACTTTGCGATCATTTTGGATACTCCAGGGTGTCCTGAATAAGGCGTAATGTGAACTTATTCTAAAACCAATTTCCTCGGCTCTCTAGAGTTAGGAATATACATCCTTCTTTGATATCTCAAAATACCATTTGGTTCGATCTCATACCCATCGAGTCGATGATCTGAAGGATTTACTGCTAGGGTGCTCTTCACTCTCTCATAGTGCTCATCCCCTGGCAGATTCTGAATCACTTGATGTCTCAAGTTAGACCTTGCTGAGATCATGGTTTCCATATGTCTTCATCTACTAAGAGCATCAACCACTTTGTTCTCTTTCCCTTTTATATATTCAATTCCAAAGTCATACTCGCTAAGGAATTCCAACCACCTTCTCTGTCGTGTATTAAGGTTTGGTTGGGTAAATATGTATCTCAATCCTAAGTGGTTTGTCTTGAGTTCAAATTTCTTTCCCAAAAGATAATTCCTCCACATGTATAAGGCATGAACTATGACCGCCAATTCCAAATCATGAGGCGTGTAGTTCAGTTCATGTTGCTTGAGCTTCCTTGATTTATATGCTACCACTTGTTTGTCTTGCATTAATACCACTCCCAATCCTTCTCCTGAAGCATATGTGATTACTATGAATCTCCCATTAAGATTAGGGATGGTTAGCACTAGTGCTCTTGTGAGCCTCTCCTTTAGGAGTTGGAATTCCTACTCGCATTTCTCGGTCCATTCAAACCGCGTTCCCTTCCTTTGGAGTGAGGTAATAGGAGATGCAATTTGGGAGAACCCTTGCACAAACTTCTTATATTATCCTATGAGGCCCATGAAGCTACAGAATTTCGACACATTTTGAGGCACTGGCCATTCCATGACCACCTTGATCTTCTCGGGGTCTACAAAGACTCATTCAACTGAAATGATATGGCCCAAATAGTGCACTTTGTCCTGATAGAATGAACACTTATACAACTTCCCAAAGAGTTTCCTTTCTCTCAATCGCTTAAAAACTATCCTCAAATGTTTATCATGCTCTTCGACATTCCTTGAGTAGACTAGAATGTCGTCAATGAAAATAAAAACAAAATCATCCAAGCAGTCTCTGAATACACTATTCATGAGGTTCATAAAGGTTGTTGGTGCATTAGTTAAACCAAAAGGTACCACTATGAACTCGTAATGTCCACATTGATTTCTAAATGTAGTCTTCGGAATATCTTCTTCCTTAATCCTCAATTGATGGTACCCTGACTTGAGATCAATTTTGCAGAACATTGTCGCTCCCTTCATTTGATCAAACAGTTCATCAATCTTCGAGAGTGGATAATAGTTCTTGATGGTAACCTTGTTCAACATCCGATAATCTATACATAGATGCAAAGTTCCATCCTTCTTTTTCACAAAAATAATCGACACTTCCCAAGGAGACACACTGGGTCTTATAAGTCCCTTTTCCAACAATTCCATTAACTAGGCCTTCAACTCATAGAGTTCTGTGGTGGTCATACGATAAGGTGCCTTGGATCGAGGCTTAGTTCCTGGAACCAGGTCAATAGAAGAATCAAATTCCCACTTCAGAGGCAACTCTGTATGCTCGTCAGGGAATACGTCTTGGAACTCCTTGAGAATAGAATAGTCATCTAAATACGGTTCCTTGTTGTCAAGATTACTGACATGCACCGCATAAAATGTACACCCCTTTCGACGAGCCTTATTGAGCTGCATCACAAAAAAATTGTCTAAGCTCTAAGGGTCTCTACATTCCACAAACTTCAACTGGGTTTCCATAATCATCCAGACAATTGACCACCTTATCCTCACAGTTCACTATAGCCTTATGCTCAGTTAACCAATTTATTCCCCAAATTACATCATATGAGCCTAAAGGTGCCACATACAAGTTGACGTGAGTTTGAAAGGTTGGAAGCTCTATCTCACTGCAAAATAGATAGATATCTACCCTCTGCTTTACTTGATTACCATACTGGACTGTCCATGAATTTGCCATGTATCCAAGTCTAATGGTTATCTTGGATATTACTTTAGGATCTATAAAACATTCAGTAGCTCTAGTGTCAATTAAGATAGAGATAGGTTGACCATAGAGCTTACCTGTCAGTTGAATTGGTGAAGCCTAATACTCTACCTGCCTGTTGTCCACTACATCATGGATCTAGTGATGCTATGTCTGCTGGTAGCTTCCTTCCTTTTGTGACTTTGACTGTTGAGGAAAATTCGAGGCATAATGATCCATCTTGAGGCCCTTAGCAATCTCTTGAATTTTCCTCTCTAAAGCCCTTCTGCTTATGGTCATCTTTACCCTTGCCTTTGTTTTATTTCTTGTTCTTTCCACCATTACCATCTTCACCCTTCTCCTACGACTCACTTCCCCTGTTGAGATTAAGGATTTGATGGCTCTTGTCTCTTTTATTTAATTTCTTTTTCCCGTACCATGACAGAATTTGATTCACTTCGAGGATTAAACAACTATTGTCGTTTTTGTTCCTATTTGGTGGGTTTTTGGAAGACTACATTCATGGTTTAAGGCTCATTCATATCCACTTCAAACTTTATAGAAGAGGATGGTTGAGCACGCAGGCTCTCCTTTTCCTCTTTAGTCAACAAGGGTGCATTGGGTCCACACCCTAGAGGCCAGTCCCAGATTGCGAAAATCTTTTTGATCTTAGGTATTCGCCTCTCCTCAATCTTCAAGACTCTCTCTATCTTGAGTCGGGCTTGAGCTAGAGTTTCATTATCAAGAATTTCTGATTGAACCTCTGTCTTGGAATTTTATTCCTTTACGTACGTGGGGTTCTAACAATTTTCCCTTTCCTTCATCCTACCTTTGACCTTCCCATTCCTATATTCAATTCATGTTCAGTCAATTCTTAGGAAAACAAAATTTTGAGTCAAGGGTCAACTACCCTAGTCAAATATGGTAGACTCAAAGGCATAGAATTGAACCCCAAGCTCTGATACCAAATGTAATAACCCATTCTAAATTATTACTTGATTAATATTATTGTAAATGACACATGAATATATTCCAAATAAAAAATACATAACTAGTGGCTAAAGTCAATCATAGCTACACACATCCATTTAAAATGAGTCAATGATTCATATATTCACTTCAAAATTCCAATTACAATATCAGGTTTGACTTGTCTCCTAAGGCCACAAAGTCATTACATTATACACTTTACATCAAATACATGAATGTGTTACATCAAGTTACATCTTAGACTAAAATAGTCTTGTGAAAAACTAAGGTTCTTCTTCGACGCTCGCCTCCACTAGTGGATGAGAAGATGGCAAAGTGCTTTACCACCCAACCACGAAGCTTAAGCTTCCCCAATATTCTTCTGACTTGAAGAATGCCCGACCCTGCACAAAAAGTTTAGCAAGAGAACAATCTACAAGGTGGAATCTGGTGTGTGCCCATACATCGACATGAGATTTTTATCTACAATTTTAAAAATAAAGTACAAGATCTATGCTAGGAATGGCAAAGAGTGATATCACAGAGTTCATATATACATAATGAACTATATTGCTTAGTCAAGCATAATAAATGTGTTGCAACAATAACAAACAATAGGTTCTGGTAAAGCAAACCTATACTCTCTGAACTCCATTTCGGTACTCGTACCGGAAGGTAACTTTCTACTATACAACATCTCATAACAACTATCTACCTTCTAGCAGCATCTACCCTAAGGTGCTCTAGTCAACTAAGGTATCAGTGCCTATTAAGTATTAAAATATTCTCACAAATGTCTTCAGAGGAAGAATCAGATTACTAATTTACTTTCTAAACATAAATCAAATTTATGATTTCATGGAGATTCAACAATCTGTCATATCATTCTCATGACTATTTTCTAGTTTTCATCAAAAAACATTTTCCATTTAAAAATGAACTAAGAAACAAAAGAAGGTATGTCATAAGTATGTGTATGTACATAGATGAAGTCTATGTGCATACACATATATGTGCCTACATGAGTTTTAGAATTTGTGCATACATTCTGAAATAAATCATTAAATCATATTGCAATTATAAAATAGTATTTCATTTGACATTTCTTTTGTCAAAAGAAGAGATAAAGAATCAGAACAAGTCTATGTTAACAGTTTCACACATACTGTTATTGCATTCTCACAAACTGTGATACTTAAACATTGCTATTATATGAACATTCATTGTTTAAACAAAACAAGTACTGTTTCCTACTAAATAGTATAAGACAAGTTGTTTATTTATGAAAAATCACTATTTACAACTATTTGAAGTTGTTCCAACTAAACAGTTAACAACAAAATAGTGTCGTTTACAAAAGATTATTCACTGTTTACATCATTACTATACTGTTTCAGACTAAAAAGTTACATTGAATGATAGAAAAGTGTCGTTCTCCAATAGAACACTCACTATTTGCAATTACTTATTGTTCTTTCAAGCTATTTAGAAGCTAAATGGCAACATTACATTTAATTGTTCATTATTTTTAAAACAGAACTGGTTTTCCACAATGAACTAAAAATAAACAATGTTGTTTTTCCAGTAACAAATGTTATCTTCAACTTCTCATTTGTCAGTTTTCATGCAATTCAAAAGATTTTTCTAACAAATCAAATTCACACATGAAAACAAAATGCCTTTTATTCAGTTCTTGAACACTTTCATCACTGAAAAATTCAACAAGCAATTTTAATATTGAAAAGAGCTACTTGTACGACATGTATGTCGATGAAGAACTTGAGCAAATATATCAGTCAAGAGAATGGCATATAAGTTTCGGGTTCTAAAAAATACTCATGCCTTTTCAGGCTACAACAAAATGATCTTAAGTTATTATGGATTCAACCAATCTCAAAGGTTGGGTGTTTTCTTTCTTAGCATCATAAGTTATATTCGAAATTACCCTTATGGGCATACTAGTTTATACCATGCATGCAACAATATTCAACATGCAGAATTATGTCTGTACCATTTATACATTTAGGAAATTAGCCCATTGATCTTCTAGATCGACCCAAGCAAAGATTAGAGAATATCAAACTTAGATTCATACCATCATTCCTATAGAATGAGGTCGGCTTCACACAAAATAATAATATACATTCACATGCAAACTCAAGAAGCATTTGATAAAGCCCCTTTTTGTTATCGACCCATTTGATAGCAAGCATTAGAAGATATATATACAAAAGAAGTACAAAATATAGGGGATTATTGCCCTCCCATATGAACGTAGTGGATCCTTTACAAAGAATAGTCTTACAAAACTCACAGTCAATCAGAATAGATTTTGATAGCCTTCATAAGGATAAGTAACATAGTGCAAGATAGAGATGATGGCCAAGCCTTTTGAGGCTCTTCGAGCTCTCAGCTTAGCTCTGCAATAGGTGTGAGGCTTTAAACTTAAATGTATCCCATTCTACACAAGTCATAGGCCATATGACCTCCATATAGTGGTGGACTAAACTTCATACATTTGGTTCAAGGCCGATTTAAACATACAACAACGACTCACATTTTTTTGTGCTAAGAAATCACTCGAATAAAATGAAGAATACACTTCAAGCATGTTTCTATAATGGCGATAATAACAAGTCGATTACTAAGGAAATCGAATTACCTCCAATACAAGCTTTCTAATGTTTCCCTCAAATTTTTCCCTGTCTCGAGTTCTTCCTCTGCTATTTTGCCTTTGAACCCCCAATTTTTTCTCCTCTCTGTTTTTTCGCTTGGATATCCTTTAAAAAGGAAACAACACTATCTTTTGCATGTCTTCGGGCGTTGGAATTATTGCTTTCCGTTGGCCACTACTTTCTTTTGAATATTTTCATTAAAATTATGGTAGTCCGCATCCTTCTTGGATTGCCTTGTGATTTCTCGTTTATTTCAAACAAACCAATTTAGAATATATTGGCTATCCAATTTGAGTTCGATATAAATTTGAATATGTGTATGTATATATGTATATGTTTGTATATATATATATATATTTATGTTTGTTCATTCATATTTACCATGTTTTCAAATAATATCTATATATATATATATGTATGTATGTTTTTGCATTTATTTACATACATGTATATATATATACATTCTTGTGAAAATTATTTGTTTGGAAGAGCTTTTAAGTTCCATATGCTATTATTTAAATTACAAAAGGAACTTTTAATCTCATCTTAAGCTTCCATATATGTAAACTAAAATAATTTCTTTCCAATACTTACTTTCATTTTCTTCAAAACACAGAGTTTGAGTAGATAATTTAATCTACAAACCATTCATTTTCAATCACTGAAACAATTCAAGTCATGAAATTACGTTCTTTTATATATGCAAAAATTGTTCAAACGCAAGTCATCATGCCATTGTGGTGTGTGCACCCAGATTCCAATTGACTTACCATTCGATCCGACTAAACATTCCTACTTCAATCGTGTTCTCATCCTTCAACCTATCACCCTGCAACTGCACACACTTGCACTTGCAAATTTATCAGTAACATTCAATTATTGGTAACATATAAAATAATTTCCAAAAGTTCACAAAGTCAACATTAGTCAACTTCTTTCATCCAATTTTCAAAAATTCCAAAAATTTCCATTTAATATTTATTGAATTTCTTTAATAATTC
Organism: Sequoiadendron giganteum; assembly: GCA_007115665.2. Lineage (NCBI taxonomy): Eukaryota > Viridiplantae > Streptophyta > Pinopsida > Cupressales > Cupressaceae > Sequoiadendron > Sequoiadendron giganteum. The sequence continues at coordinate 442,325,113 of CM021106.1, read as the reverse complement.
AATTTACCATATTATAATAAATATGTAATAAAATTGAGTTATGACAAGTCATCTTCGTCAGTTCAATTGAGTCATGCTCATAAGGAGGTTTCCACAAAAAATCAACTAGAAGAGAGTACAGAGGGTCCCTTGCTGGTACAATCTAAAATAAGTTACAATGTCACGGGACAATAAAGCGCATGTATTTTAATTCATTTGAGATCTTTCAATCCTCGATAGGATCAAACATCTGTTGTTTCGACAAGAGAAGAGTCTTGTTCAAGTACCTCATCACATCCATAAAAAATATGGCAAAGGTATATTGACCACAACCAACAATCAGATGAGGAGGAGAAAGTGACTATGACCACGACACAAGCCCCAATGGTTTCAACCACACAGGTACACTTATCTAAACCCTTTCTCTCTTCTATTTCATTGGTCAACTCCTTTGTGACGATAGTTCCTACTACCTCTCAAACTCTAGTCGATGTGGTTTCAACCATTTCACAACCTCTAGTTTCCCCTTCCATTTTCATGAATGTTCTTATGTCAATTTCCATGCAATTTACTATGCCTTCGCTACCTCCCTTTGCCTCTCATACATTGCAGCACATTCCTCCCTTTTCCTTATTCATCCTAAGTTTCCCATTAGTTGCTTCGAATGGAGCATAAGCAATCATAAACCAAGTGTCAATCCTATTTGGCCTCCTACCCAACACCCCTTTTGAAAGACAATATATCCCATCTCCTGCCAATTACTATCAATAGATTGAAGCCACTCGAAAGGCCCAAGAGGAAAGAGCCTTAAAAATAAAAAGAAAGGACAATTTAAAGCTTGCCACTCGAAGGATTGAATATGTGTTTGTTCCAAAGCACCAAACACTGATGTTGGCTCATAAGATGCTCAAGGTTTTTAAAGATGAGGGAGGAATGCAACTAGATGATTATGAGACACATGTAGTTGGCTTGAATTCAAATGAGATCCACCCCCAGGATAAGGTTGACCTTATGAAGGAGACGTAGAAGGTGGTCTCCACTAATTATCTCAAAATCTAACCAGATGGACAAGAAAGACCAAGAGCTCGCCTGGGTGAAGGCCATAGTGAAGGTTCTAACTGCTAATGTCAAAGCTAAGAAAAATGAACTTGCAAGGCTGCACAAGGATAAGAAAACCAAACTCTAGGAGGAGTTGGCGGAAACCCATGCCAAATTTCAAAAAGAATCAGATGAAGTGAAATTTGTGGTTGACAGTTCCATGAAGCAACTAAGTGATATATAGGTTGAAAAGGCTAAGCTCCAGGAGGAGATAAAAGAAGCTCGGTCCCGCATTTAAGGGGAAGAGGAGGAAAATAATTTAGCCACATCTAATTTGCAGCAAGAATTAGCATAAGAATTAAAAGTGTGGGATACAAAGCTCATTGATGCTTTGGACAAATAAAAGAAACTACAATAAGAGATTCAAAACAAATATCAACAACTCCAGTAGGTGAAAGATTAATTATCTCGTAGCTCACAATAAATCAACATTCTTCCCATGATTCAATAGTTGTATACATCATGGTGAGAGAGAATCAAGGTCATAGCCGCTTCTTTGAAGCCTACAATAAAGTTCACTATAGATTCCCAAAAGGCTAGCATAGAAATTAGCACTATGGTGGACCTCATGTCCTTTTCTGTCACCTCAAAATTCGTAGATGCTCAACTATTGATCCAAACATTACGTGATCTGACTGATGATGCTTTGAATGTTGCAGGAGTAAGTAACAAAATATTGTTGTCTGAAAAGGCCAATTAGGTGCTTAGCTACAATAAAGCCACCATTAAGTGTAGAACATGTTTAGAGGCTCTAAGCCAAAATATTGTGGGTATGAAAGATCACACTAAGTAGCTAGTTCAGTTAGGTTTCCCCTCCCCTTTCCTTTCAAATGCTAGTGTCATGACCAAGGAGCAGATAAAACAAATGTTGGAAGAAAAGCAACATGATCAGGTTTCTTTTCAAGGCCTCGATCAATCTTTGAGTATTACCGAAGTGGAAGGAATATTGTAGTCGCTTGCTCATCTGGAATATCACATGAAGGTTGTTGCACATACCATGAACAACTTCTCTTCTAAAGAGATGATTTCTTTGGATAAATTTTTCAAAGCATTGAAAAGAAGGTACAACCATCTAACGAGCAATGGGCTTATATGCAATCCAATCTCAAAAATTTGTAGAAGCAGTTGCTTCCTCCTATTTGATTTTGGGATTTTTATTTGTGGAACCAAAGTTTTTGGGTTCTCACCTTAGTGGGTGGAGTTCCCCACAAGTCACCAAAATTTGTATACTTTATCTACCACACCCCTATTTCTTTGAAGGGGTTTCTTTCCAAAGAAATTATTAACAAAAATGTCTTCCTTTTATATTGTCATGGTTTTGCACTCAAGGTTTAAACTTTCATGTGGGGGAGAGCCACTTGTCAAGGTGGTGTAGGTGCTTTCAAATCCAAAAATTATGCTTGAGGCATGGTGCAACAAGATGCCATGTGGCAGCTCCATGCGCCACCTAAAAGGAATGAGCGAAGTTATTATTTCATTGAGCATATGCTTTCCCCTCAAAGACACGTGTCAAAGTAGTGTAGCTCAAAGGGGATTTTTGAGCATCACAAGCAATATTTGATGCGTGGTCGACCCATGTGCTTCCTATAAAATGAATGCTCATCACCGACTCGTAAGCGATTGGAGGGGAGATCATGCAGGTAACAGATGGCATCATCACCCTCATTGGGGGTTGCTCATGATTGCCTAGTATGGTCACTTCAACGATTTGGATGGAGATGAGGTCTGCAAGCGTGAGAGTGGGGGGAATCTTTTATGTTTCAACAGTTCCCATCTTGTTAGGGATGGATTTTCATATTTAAGCCCTGTGTGGTATTGTTGAAAGGGAGCTCTAGTTTGTTTTTCTACAACACAAAAACCTTAGCAGGTGCCCCTCGCAGGAAGGATGAATATTGTGTATTGTTCTTTTGTACTTCTGTAATTTGTTCTCCACTCAAAAATGAAGAGGATGTGGTGTTCTATGTCTACTTTAAGTGTTTGCAGTTATGGATTATCATCTTTCAACTTTTAGAATTACAATTATCTTAATGTATGTAGAGTTTTGGATCATGTTTAATACTCTTTCAAACTTCTACAAAAATTGGTTTAATTATACTATATCAAGTTTAAAATGTTGTAAAAGTTGGGCACATCGCCTTAGAATAGTTTGTTTTATGCATTGTTTTTCATTCATTCTGATTTTTCCTTCCCCTGTTAACAAAATGAAGAGGGCTTCTAAAGTCTCAGAGGTCATTCTGCATAGCGCATTCTATCCTCCATATGTAGAACTTTCATAACTGTACCTCTTAAGTGTCAGCTTTAAGATCAACACTATCCAATGAAAAGACATTTTTCAACTTTAAAATCTAACTTAGACCTTTTTTAGGCATGTGAACAAAAGCCTCATAACCAAAAACTCTAAAATATGAAATAGAGGATTTCTTATCTATCCTCACTTCATATTGCATCTTATCAACCCAATTAGAACACGAATAACTATTAATCAAATAACAAGTAGTACTTATAACCTCAACCCAAAAATATATATGCAACTAAGCATTACTCAACATATTTTTTAATTTTTTCATTCTCTCTATGGTGTCATTAAGTTGTGTCGTATATAGAGATGTAGATCATATCTCACAATATGTGCATGCATACAAAAATCATCAAATTCTTTAGATTAATATTCACCTCCATCATCATACCTTTATAATTTTATTTTCTAATTCATCTAATTTTTTACAATAACCTTAAATTCTTTAAACTTGTAAAAAGCCTCAAAATTATGCTTAAAAAACCCATATAACAAGATTAGTCATAAAGGAAACATAACAACAAGAATCTTCAATAGAAGTTACATCAATGGGACCAAACACACCACCGTGAATAACTACCAATATTATCTTTACCCTAGTACTATGATAATTAAACATTACTCTTTTTTTCAAACACACAATGCTCACAAAAATTAAAATCCATAAAATAATCGGATAAACCATCAACCATATTTTTATCAATTAGGGTCTTAAGCTCTCTTTAACCAATGTGGATAACTTGTAGTGCCATAATGTATATGAATTGAACTTATTAGTTATATAGGTAGAGTTATAATATGTAGATACATCCAACTTAAACAAGGTTTTGCATTGAGTGCCTTTAGCTAACACCAAATTCCCTCTAGACAACCTACAACCTCTTTTATTGAAAATGAAATGTAATCCAACATCATTCCTATTAAAAATCCAAATTAAATTTTGTCCAAGACCTAGAATATGCAACAAATATGAGATTTTACTTGCCCATCACAAACATAAGTTTTATCTTCCCTTTGCTAACAATATTATTTCACCAAAAAATAATTATTTTTAGCATTTATTTATTTTATAGGTTTTCTAAGTTGCTTTCTAATAGATAATAAAAAATTACAACAATCTAGCTACATTGTACTCATATACATTTGAGGATCAATCTAGACTCATTGCTAGATATATTAGAGTTTAGTCCAAAATGACTATTGAGATTATGTGGTGAGCGTATGAACTTTGTGGAAACACTTGGTTACATTTTTGAGCTTATTGATATTAGGGAGGTTTGTGGTATAAACTACATGAAAACCTAATGTATACTTCTCACTACACATATTTAGAAGATTCCCTTTTACTTATGACCAAATTCACATTATACTTGACCTTGAGATTTATACCACCTCATGGCCACCACCAACCATTCCAAAGGATATAATTCAATATATAAACAAAATTCATCCTCATTGGAAAGTAATTAGGACAATCATATAGATTTGATTAAAGAGCTCATGCTCATGGTTTGGTGGTAGACAAAACTTTATATAGTACCTTTGAGAATTTTACAATTCACACATAGTTGTGCCCATGTACCTTTGGAGACTAAGATCTAATTATATGAGCTTATTGTAATATATTGTAATTCATTTCATGATTAACCAATCAATATATATCTATTTTATTTCATTAAGTTATAATTTTTATTTGCATGTTGGATGCATATTCGAATAATCCTTTATTAGACCCTTTAGCCATGATTAAATAGTAGGTGGTATCAAAGTATGTTTGCATCCCGTGAAGGTTAATTTTGTTATTTTCTAAAAATAGATCACCAAACTTGAGGTAGTATACGAGAATATTTTAAATAGATTATTGACTTTGAGATAGTTTATAAGCATGGTTGTGTATAGATTGCCAACATTGAGGTAGTTTGCATCATATCCAAGGATAATATGTGTCCACTAAGAGGATAAGGTGTTGCTAATGTCACTAGAAAGATGAAATAAATGTTTGAAATGATGAGAGCAATGAAAATTTGATTAGATGCTACAGAAGAAGATAAAAAAATAGGTCATAACCCAAGAAATGATGAAAGTGATGGTTAAGAAATTAAAAGAGAAAATGTACTAGGTACCAAAAAATATGGAAGATCAACAAGATGAATAAAATGTCAAGTAAAAATGTTAAAGATATCTCCAATTGGTAAGAGGCCTAGATTTGATAGTACTAACCATTCTTGTAATTTGAATTATGGGGAATTGGTTGGCTAGATAAATGAATTAGAAGAATATTTTGAGTATGAACAAATTATAGATCCTGAAAGGGTTAGATTTTCTAAAAATTGAAAGGACTCGCTACTACTTAGAAGAAATAAATACATTTGGAAAGAAATAGAAAATGGAAATAAATATAGAAAAGTGGGATAGGATGGTGATAAAATTGAAGAATAAATTCATAACTATATATTATGAGTTAGAATTATTGAAAAAATTATAAAATTTGAGATAAAAGGAGAATATCGTGAAATAATATACTAAAGGATGTTACAAGATGATCACTAGAACTAGACACAATAAAGTAAATAAGGATAAGGTTGTAATATACATCAATGGATTGAGAGGGATCATTTGAAATTTAAGCATGATAAGATAACAAATAGTAGAAGAGCATATCAGTTTTCATTAAAGGTAAATGAAAAGCTAAAAAAATTGAGATAAGATAAAATCAATTAAGAGGAAGAGTAGGGAGAATCTTAAGAGGAATATATTAATAAAGTGACAAAAATCATACATAGAAGATGTTGAATCTTGATAAGGTAGTAGTGCATATTGCAGTGATAGAGAAGGAAATAACACGTACCAAATGAGAAAAAATCCAATAGTTCCTACCACATCGATATAAGTAATGGTCATCAAATAGGTAAAGAAAGATATGGTAGAGGTGATGAAATATATTTTAGAGAGCTTGTTTAGATCTAGAGAAAAAAATCATAGAGCATTTAAGTGTTCCCAAAATCAAGGAAGTTCCAATAGAAAATCACAAATAAATATGAAGAGTCAAAAGGATCACAAGTCTAGTAATTGAACTAGAGAGAAGTGAATCACTAATCACGAAGAGAGTTTTGTTGAAACCAAATGGTATGAAGAAAGAACTAGTGGAAAGGAATAATTTGTTTAGGATAGTATGTAAGAGTGAGAGTAATTGTTTTAAGGTTATAATTTATATTGGAAGCACAAATAATCTAGTATCATGGTTGACAAGCTAAAATTGAAGAGGTTAGAACACCCTAGCCCTTATAGAATCTCATAGTTGAAGAAATAACATAAAGTATTGGTAAGGGAGAAATACTTAATGAAATTTAAGATAAGTACATATCATGACAAAGTTTTGTGTGATATTATGTCAATGGATGCATGTCATTTATTGGTGGGTAGACCATGGTAGTATTATAGGAAAGTTGTGCATGATGGGAGAGGAAATACTTACACTGTGATGAAGGATGACTGGATATATACTTTAGTACCATTGAAGGAAAGATAAAAGTAAGTTTATAGTAGCACAAGATTTTTTTTGGTGGATAGAAAGAAACTTATAGATGGTACGAAACATGAGAATATGTAGGACCGTAATTGAAAGAGAAGCATTAAAACCAATAAATTTAGAGTTACTAAATACAAGGAGGTCATATCTGATAATATATCAAATGGATTACATCCAATAAGGAGTATCAATCATCATGTGAACCTAATTATGTAAGCAAGTTTATAAAATAAGTTGGTGCATAGAATAACACCAAAAAAATAGAAAACTAAAATAGTAAGTGTGGGAGTTATTTAAGAAATGCTTGATTAGAGAACATTAAAGTCCATGTCCAGGTAATTTTAGTTCTAACACAAAAGAAAAGAGGTAAGTGGCAAATGTTCATAAATTTTAGAGAAATAAATAAGATCACATTAAGTATAAATTAATTGAGATTTATGGATGATATAATATATTATTTAAGTGATGCAAAGTATTTCACTAAGATTAATTTAAAGACAATTGATCATCATATCAAAGTTAGAGAGGGAGATGAATACAAGACTACATTTAAGACAAAGGAAGGTTTGTATGATTGGTTGGTTATACACTTTGAGTTGACTAATGCACCTAGAAATTTTTGAGATGATGAATGAAGTGTTGAAGCAATATATGGGTAAGATTATGATTTTTTACTTTGATGATATTTTAATTTTTAATAAGACTAAAGATGAGCACCTAGAGCATATCATATTGTTGTTGCAAATACTAAGAGAAGAAAAAATGTTAATTAATATAAAGATATGTAGTCCATGAAGTCAAAATTATATATTTTAGATTTTTAATTTTAGTATAAGGTTTGAAGATGGATCCAAGAAGGTAAGAGTAATTATGGAATGGTCTACACTAGTAAATTTTAGAGAAGTAAGGTCTTTTAATGGGTTAGCTAATTTATACAAGAAGATCATTAAATTTTTTAATGGCATGTGTGCATAAATAATTGAGACTAGGAGGGGAGAAAAGAATGAATTTAAGTGGTCATTAGGAGAAAATTGAAGCTTTGAGTTACTAAAATAAGGTGACAAAACACTTTTACAAGCATTGAATGTTTTTATAAATTATTCCAAGTTGACTATAATATAGGTAGAAGTGCAATAGTAATTGTATTGAGTCAAGAAAGTGGACCAATAGTTTATTTTAGAAAAAAAAATAATGCAACAAGGAAATTCTCTCCCTCCCACATGACCAATCCCTATCTCCTCTCTCTCTCTCTCTCCCTACCACCCTACCAATCCTTATCTCCATCCCACCCTACCACTCCCTATCTCCTTCCTTCCCTCTTTCTCTCCCTCCACACCTCTTTCCTTCCCTCTCTCTCTCCCTCCAACCCTACCAATCCCCATCTCCTCTCTCTCTCTCTCCCTCCCAACCTACCAATGCCTATCTCTCTCCTTCCCTCTCTCTCCCTCCCTCCCACCCTACCAATCCCTATCTCCCTCCTTCCCTCTCTCTCTCTCCCTCCCACCCTACCAATCCTATCTCCTCCTTCCCTATCTCTCCTCCCACCCTACCAATCCATATCTCCCTCCTTCACTCTTTCCCTCCCACCCTACCAATCCCTATCTCCCTCCTCCCCTCTCTCACCTATCTCCTCTATCAATGAGATCTTGAATAAGATTTTTTAATTTATAGAAACCTTGAGTGGTATGTCCCTTTGATCTATGATATTCAAAAAAATTGTACCCCTCCATCATAAAGGTTTAACCCAAGATTCATATTGACAAATTTCTAGAAGTGTTATCATGTTGGTTTGAACCAATTTCTTCAGTGTTGATTTGATGGATTCTCCTAATGGAGTATACTTACATCGAAGAGTATTGTTTTGTCGTGGGGGTCCTCTTTGTCAAATTTTTGGTATGGATAATGGGGTTTGATTAGTGGGTGATTCTTTTATGATTTTTTTTTTTTGAGAATTTGAAGCCATCTTAGCATCTACCACACCAAAGTTAATCACATTTTTTGTTCTTTGACCAAGATTGTGATTTTTCATTAGAGGATATTTGGTTATCTTTGTTATCCTTAAATATTTTCATGAGTCCCTATTAGGGCTTTGTCAATGGTTGGTCCTTTCTCTATGACTTCATCAAATGTGTTAGAGCATTGAACTTTTAGATGAAACCCTATTTCAGTGTTCAAGTTTTCAATGAATATTTACACCAATTTATTTTCAAGTATGTTAGAAGGACATCTACTGGAAAGGATTTTCCATATTTTTAAGAAGGAGGAAAAAGTATCTCCATCATTTTGTTTATTAGCACATAAGTCTTTTATGAATATTTCTCATTCCAAGTTGTATGAGAAGTGGGCTATGAATTTCTCAGCTAATTCATTTATAATTTTGATGCCAGGAGGTAATCGTGAGAACCATTCCATAGCTTGTCCCCTAATATCCTAGGGAAGAGGCATATTAGATAAGTGTCATTATGCATCACCTCTAGACAAGCAATGTGAAATTCTTTAATATGCTCGATAGGGTGTCCTTTTCCTTTATATTTATCAGACTCAAGTATTTCAAAATTGCTTGGAAAAGGAGGCATACATATCATCTTGTCGAATGGGTATGGGCATATGTCTCCAAGCGTATAGATTTTCTTTGGTGATCTCATAATCATGTTTGAAATTTGTTGTTACAAATTCTGTATTTGAAGAGCCAAGTAATTTTTTTGAGTAGGAACTTGCATGTTATTAGGATCATATGTGGTTGCATGGTGGGTAGATGAATAGCCTTGGGAAAAGTTCATTGATGATGTATTTTGGTGAATGTATGAAGGATTTTGAGAAATGTAAGTGTGAGTAGTGGGGTCGAAGTTAGCATGAGGGTTGGATGTGATGAATTATTTTTGAGGATTTATGATGGCATGGTGTTGTGAAGTCATAATGTTTTGATGGATGTGTTGGTGTGCATTAGGGATGATAATGCGTTGAGGTTTTGATGTGTAAGTATAGGTGTTGGATGTAAGTGGTTGGGGAATGTAAGATATATGTGGATTTCCCACTTGAATGGAGATGTTAGAGTTATTATATGGAATGGTATATTAGAATGATGGATTAGTTATTATTTTTCTATGTGTAATGTGTGGTGGTTGAGATGATTTAGGAATGATAGAATTATTAGGTGTTGTGGTATAGAGTGGTTTGTTTATTTTTAAGGTATATGTTGGAGCATGGGTGTGTGTGGGAGACATTGATCTGTGTGTTGAATTGGTTGTTATGAATGTTTGTGGGATAGTGGATGTTATTTGTTGAGATGGGTTTGAATTGTTGGTAGGTAGGGCATAAGAGTTTATTTGTGGTTGGATGTTTTTATTATTAATGGGTGGTATGATAGTGTGGTTTTGTGATGTCATAGAAGGTGGTATGGTTTTAGGGTTGTTGTTGAGGGTCACATTAGAGTTGTTTTGGGATATCATGTTAAGGTCATATGTGGGAGGGATGGTAGTGTCATGTGTTTGTGGTATGGTATCATTAGAACTTGTTTCCATTAAGGTTGATGGTGGAGTGTGATTAGGAATGTATTTTATGAGGGTGGTATCAATTTTTTTGGGTAACTTGGCACCTTTTTGTGCAAGTTGCAAGAAATATCGATCTCGATTTGCAAAAAGTAAGGCATCAATTAGTCTCATTGTGTTTTTCTCTTGTTGGGCCTCTTACAATTCCTCTAGTGTTATTTCTTTGACTCCACTAATGTTTGACCCGTGATTAGGACTCAATAGCGATGGGGTTTCAAAACCACGTGAAACAAATATGGGTATCTCTCCTTGTGGTCCAAATAGTTCCCTATGTAAGAGTTTCTTGTTAGGGTCTTGGTGTTCCATTTTCTTCTTAGCCCGTGACCTTGTTTCAATGAGAATATAAGGTATGTCTAAGATTTGATTTGTGTAGATGTTTGATGATTTGGGATGATGATTTTGGAAAAGACCAAAAGTGTATCTAGATCTTAAGATGTTATGATCAGGTGTTGGATAATGATATTTGAATTATGAACTAGACTTTTGAGTTCAAATTCAAAGGATAAAAGGGGGTGGAATAGACTAACTCAAAACTGGCCAAATATTCTAAGCTAAGCTACCCACATATAGGCTAGTTTGATTCTTCAACTTGGAGAAGGAAAAATTACAAGCCAAACACCAAACTAGGGATAATGGGGGATATCAAAGATCTAGATAAGTATAATGATTCTGATATGAATGTGTGGATGATTATGTGGATGATGATAAACTTTTCCTACATCCAAGTCAATGTGTGATTGAAGGATGTGAATGAAGGTTCAATGAGATATATTCAAATCTCAGATTCACCTCTATTATGCTGATTAGGTCTTGTTGATGGGTGTTTTTGCACACTTTCTCAACACAGGTAATGCATAAATGCATCACCTCTCTTTGAAGGAAATATCTAGCAAGTTGCTAAAAATCACCCCAAGGTCTCTCGGGTGTAAGGTCATGACTTGCGTGAAATATCTCAATTGATGTTTGATGTGATTTTCTTGGTAATTACAGGGCAGACTTACGTGAGTTCAGCTGGAAGGGGAATCGGATATGTAAACTAAGTTTCTGAGTTGAGGAAGTTATTGTACATTTGTTGTAGGTTCAAACAACAATCTTGAACTCCATTTCTATTTTAAGATTTGACTTTACAATGTGCAATGAACCTTAGCATAGGTCACTTCTTAAAAAAAGGGAAAAAGGGCAGGGAAGAGAGAGGGTTCCTAGACCTGCAACTACCAATGAACAGTGATCATGGAGGTCTCTATTGTGGACAACTTCCTTAAAACAAAATTCCACTTAACTAGAAATCTCACAGTCTCATGAAATCTGTGCCATCTTCTAAGGACTGCAGATATTTTACCATTCATTTACCATACATATGCATGAACAAAGATAAATATTTAAAAGAAGCTTCAAATCTAGGTCCAAACTAACTTTGCACAGCCATCTACCAACAACAAACAACCAAAAGTATGGACAAGGAGGGCATCTACAAAGCAAAAATATTCATAACCAAGAAACAACATTACTAAATCTACCAAAGCCAACTGAAAGGAAACTAAAACTACAAAGTAAATTTAACTAAATCATCTAACTATGAGAGAAGAATCATGAAACATGAGAAGAAACCCAAAAATGCACCAAAGTCAATGTATTTCTATTGCAATTTCTGCAGCATGTCTTTACAACAACTTAACTCTCCTTGAAAATGAGAGGAGACCCCCTATTTATAGTGTCCCAAAATTAGAATATGTGGCCAAGATTGATTTACATTTGTGTGGCCACAATTCACTGTAACCTAGGGTTCTACCTACCCCCCAATATATTATATTTTAAAATACATTTTTGTCCACATCCCTATTTTTTCTTTTAGTTGTAGCACTCTAGCATTTTTGTCCTCTTGTTGATTGCTCTTTACTGTAGCTACTCCTTTAGAAATTCTTCATCAATAACAAGGTTTCCCTCTTGCTTCTTCAAAGCTGCATATTCTATGAATTTTAAGATCACCAGTTGGAGCATATTGACCTCTATGATGTCAGATCTCATCACTTGGTAGCTCCACTCTTTGGAATTATCAACAAGCTTCTCCTAGTCCTCCTCATACTTAGCAGTGTGATATTTGAACAGCTCGGATTGAGCTAAAGCTCAAGTAGCAAAGCTCATGAAATTTGTATTAATTTCGACCGACATCCCATCTTCCATCCTCTTTTGGAAGTGAGGCTTTATATTTTCTGGATCAATCTGGACAATGGGAATTTCATACCCTGTCATTAGCTTCAGATATCAGAGACAATCTTCTCTGACTTCCTTGGCCCATTCAATATCTAGGTTTACCTTTTAAAGTATCTATTCTAGCCCCTCCTTTTGATGATTGAAGTCTTCTTTCCACACATCGATCAACCAATGATCATCCTCCTTAAATGTAAAATCCTTCTCCCAAATCTCGCTTGGCAATTTGAGGATGGCCTCAATCTTTGGGTAAGAAGCCTCATATTTCACCGGGAACTCAATGCAAATTTTCCTCTTACCCTTAAGAGAATTTTGCATCTCCAAGAATTTGTTTGTTGTTCGAACATCATGATTAATACCCACGTTTTCGATATCCAAGACCTGTCGGAACCAATTTTCTGTGGTCTTGTCCAAGTTCTTTCTTTTTTCTAATTTGTCAATCTGTTCTCTAGAAAACAACTATGACGGGGCTAAGGATGTGGTTGGCTGCTCTTCTATGGATGACCATTTTTGGATATAGGCTGTCAAATCAGCTACCTGTGCCTTAAGATTCTCTTTGGAAACTTTATCTTGCTGAATGAGATGTACCATCGTGGCGACGAATTCTTAGAGATGATCAACCTTCTGATCCATGGTGGCTACCCCCAAGTTGATGGTGGATATGTTATAACTTATTCCTTGTTCTCCCACCATTGGCATAGCTATTTTTAGTCCTCTGGATCTGAAGTCGGAGGCATCCATCGTTACCTTTGACCTAATCTTTGGCTTCTTCTCCTTCTTGGTGCCGATATGGGCTTGAGCCAATATAGCTTCCAACCTTTCCCTTGGGTCTTTTGGAGTGGGATCCCTCCTTTCCAATTGTCTCTCCAGCCAGTCAGGTATTGAGGACTTTTCTTTAGGTAAGTCCTGCTGATCCCCTTTTTCTTCTTCCCTGACTTTAATTGCCTTATCATTGAGGGCCTCCTGCTCCATCTTCGTATCCTCCTTTTCCTCATCAGAGTCTTGGATGAACACTATGCGCTTGATAGGGGTTTTGGAAAGCAAACTCTTATCAGGGTTGCTTTCTCCTTCGACATCTTTTTCTTTATCATGCTCGTGCTCCTCAGGCTGCTCAATCTCTAGATTCTTATAATTTTTAGCCTCTCCTTTAGGGTTTTCTTCTTCCTTACCTTCCTGCTCTTCATGAGGGAACACCTCTTCATCATGCCTAGGGGTATGGTCACACTCTCCTATTAGAGACCTATGATATCCCATTCTGGTGGCAACAACCTCTTCTTCACTAATAGGCTATTTTTCAGCTTCCTTGTCTTCAATTTCCTTGAGCTGCTTGACCAACTCAACATCAAGCTTCAGATCAAATATTTCTTCAATTGTCTTTGTGTCCAGATCCTTGCCATCATCACTGGAAGACTCATAGGTGACCTCATCGATTACTCGATGCCCGTATATTGGGTGCTCATGATACTCATATGCCTCCTCTTCCAACCTCTTAGCCAATTCCATCTGTTGTCGGTGGTCTAATTCCTTAGAAATTTGCATGGTGGCTTCCATTGTTGGTGGCTCAGTAGGAGGAGGAGGAACTGGAGTGCTAATTATTGCCTAAGCTATTGTAGCTTGTACCAACGGATTTGCAAACATTCCTGAGAGCTCGGAGGGAAAATTTTGCATATATTTCAAGAAGGATTCCAGAAGTGTAAGGGTAGGCATTGCGGTTACAACGGTGGCAGCTGGAAGAGAAAAGGAAGGAGACATGGAAGATGAAGAAATGGGTGAGGTAGTGGCAGAGGATGAATCAACTGATATTACCTACGCGATGGGAGAAGTAGAAGCCATATGGATAAAGATGTCCACCACGGGCGGAGAGGATGCAACTACTGCGTGTAGGATAGGCGGAGTGGTTGAAACAACAGTAGTTGTAGTAGTAGATGAAATAGGCAAAGACTTTGGCTGATCAGCCTCCATCTCCTCTCCCTCATGGAGTGGGTCTTCTTGGATTACTGGCATTTCGGTGACACTGCCCGTTCGCTTGTGCTTTTTGGGAGGTTCACCCTCTAAGGGCTTTCTAGCATACACCTTTGGGTCGGATTGCTGCTCTTCAGTCTACTTTCTCTTTTTTGAATGAACAGATGTGGGGGGATTTAGATGTTTCTCCAGTTGATGTAGCAATTTCCCAAACATCAGAACCACTTGACTAGCTTTCGAGCCCCTTGAATGTCAGGATGATCCCTTGCTACCTTAATTGAGCAACCCACTCATCAATCCACACCTTTGTTCGGACCTTAATAGGCTTGGTAAGTATATCAAGGTCATCAACCTCTGGCTCATTCCAATCAATTAGTGGCAATGGCATGTTTGCAATGAAATTGTACCTGTGGTCAGTTACAGTGCTTTCATCTTCCCCCAGTTGATCAAGCATCGGGAATAGGTTCACCCTTTTTACAAAGTATGCGGTCATTTGTATATAGTGCCTTATCCGCACCTCAAAGTCATCTTTACAATCTACCCAAAAATCCTCAACATTATGGAGGTGGGCATACTCCTATCCAATTGCCTTTCTGATATGGCTGTATGGATCCATCCATGGCCTGGCCGTGTGAGATTTGAAATGATACTCCACCAGTTCCTTCTCTGAATTACTTGCACATTGGGAAGTATGAAGCTCATACATCCCCTAGCTGACTGTAAGGGGATAAGGAATCCCCACTAGATGCTTGCTGCTCAAAATAGTGTGAATGTGGCAAAACTACCAAGAGAGCTCCAACAATATTATCCAGTCATTAGGGTACTGGGGTAGCTTGTTTGGATTTTTTGAGAATCCCTGGGCTCGAATGTAGGTGAAATTTGGATATTGGATGAATAGGAAAGCATAAATTTTTAGAAAAGAACGAGCACTGTGGGAGACTCTCCTCTCAAAATCACCCCCGAGCAACCTGATGATATAAGTGATGAATGCATCGTTCACTCTGTAATAATCCTTCTTGAAGTTCTTGAACTATAGCTGAGGGTACTTGTCGAAAGCCTTGATTTCTCTACCAGGCACTTCATTTGGAACTCTGAATAACGCATTATAAAGCCTCCTATCGGCCAATGAGTATACCAAGTAAGAGGTCATATAGAACTTGAAGGTCTTTTTGACGTTCATGAATTAATCATGAAAGTGGTTACTGATTATTCCTCCAGAATAGAACATGGTGTCATTTCCACGGAGAATGTGCTCGACGAAATAAACCATCCATTCTTGAAAATATGCCGCATAAAGGAGGCCCATCACTCTCCTTAGTAGGGTGATCAAATCATGGTAATATTCAAAAAATTCACTGGGAAAGAGTTCTTGGGGAACGTTTGCAGTGCTACTCCGTCTGTCCTTTAGCCATTACTGATTTATGAGTTTCTTGCATCTTATGGGCTCTTTATCCCACATTTTCTTTGCATTCCGGGATAGTAGGCAGCTCCATCTTTCCGAAGATAGGAATATGGAAGGTTTTCATTATTCTTGATGGTGACATGTTGGCCAGGATGTTTCCATCTCTATCAAAAATAGTTATGGTTTCTGGATGATATGCCTCTCTGCAAGCCATCACCAGCTCGGGGGCAATCAAAGCAGGAGGGAACCCAACAAATTTGGCTATTCCGTTGCTTCTAATCAACTTTGCATTCATTATCTTGGGGTTCATCCTGACCCTCTGTATGAAATCGTCAATGTTGACATGTCCAATATTCATGTCAATGATGTCCTTCCACCTGGTTGTGACCTTGGAGTGCAACGACACTCCCTGGAATTGGTATTTCATCTAATATTTATCCTCCTTGCCTTGAGGAGCTTTGGTAGTTCTCTTTCCTTTGTCCTTGATGTCCTTCCACCATGCCTTGCAACATTTTAGTTGTTTGAGTGTTTGGGCCATGGAGGTTGAGATTCCATTGCATGGTAGCCGTAAGGAATGACTAAACGAGGATGGAAGTCTGGAAGTGGTGACCTAGCGGACCGGACCCCGAGGAGAAGTTTCGCCTTACGTTTTCATCCATTAAAACTTGGCAGAGATTGGGATGTCGAGGTCCAGGGGCTAGAAGGATGGTTTGGGTTTGCTATTTGGGACGAACGAGATGGGACAGAATCCTGATGATGAAAGTCCAAAAGGCAGGGTTCGATGGGGCAAGAACTTTAGAGTTTCGAGCCCAAACAACAAAGAGGCATTCGGGACCCAGGAGCTAGAAGGCGGTCGTTCGATGATCGTTTGAAAAAGAAGAATGGCAATGGTGGCTCACATATGGAAGTCCACGGATCGGGGCCTGAGGGTTTCTTGGAGGTGTTCACTCTTCGATGAAGGTCTCACGTGAAATGGCAAGCTAGAGTCCAAGACTCGGATGGGCGGGGCGAGAACGTCGTTCGAAACAATAGAGGCAAAGCGGTAACCCAGAGGTGGAGTCCGGAACCCGTGAGACATTTCATCGTTTGAGGCAAGTTTGTGTCAAGTTTAAAGTTTGAACAACTATGGTGGCTGAAGGTCTCGGGCCCGGAGGGCGCGGTCGCTCGGTTCGAAGAATAGCGACGGGAAGACAAGGTTCCGAGTTCAATTTTCTAAGTTTTGGGGTGATATTTTGGAAATTTCAACACATGGGTTTTGTGGCATGGTGTCCCCTCTATCAAATTCATACAAAAGTTTCCCTTATTGTCCACTTTTTAGGCATGAAATCATGAAAATACGAAGTAGGCTGTTGGATGATGAGCATACCTTGAAGACCTGATGAATAGCGTTGTTGAATCCTTGAAGAACGGCGAAGGGATAGCTCGAGCGCGAAGGCATTGCACTTTTCCATTGTTCTTGACATGTGAAAATGACACATTGGACCCAATATTTATACCCCTAATTGCAATTAATGTTCATAATAAATGTAGGTACGATGGCCGGTGAGGTTGGTGGATTCAAATTAAGGACGATGACGAGAAGACCAAAGCTCAAGGTTCAGAATGACGTTGGGTCACGACTGTCCAAAAACTTGCTGAGTGAGAATTCAATGGTGAAGAAGGCTCCGAGGTCCGAGGACCAGAAGGAATTTGGCCAACGGTTATTTAGAATGGCAAAAACACAACGAAAACCCGGGCAGGGAAACCCGAAGAGCCGGGCCCGAAGGGCACGACGAAATGTCAGCTTTTGCATAAGTTTTTCAGATGGAAAATAGGAAGTCGATTCTTGGGCATTGGAAGGACGCATGCCAAAGGCCACTAAAGAGGGAAAAACAAACAAGGAAACTCGAGAGGGGAAACCCAACGGGTCGGGCTCAGGAGGCTTCACGGACGCTCACAAAAGGTGAAATGCTAAGGAAGCTTCAAGACTCAACAAATTTTGAGGGGAATACATGGTCGGCCTAAGATGAGACTTGGGAGACACGCTGACCATCTAGGACACCAAAACGGGGGCACAAAAAATGAGGCAGAAACAAATTGACCCGACATGGTGAAAGAAAGAGGGTCCCCATTCCGAATGGGGCATGTGTGCTATAGGCACAACAAATGGCGATTCTGCTGGGAGAATGCTCTTGGTGTTGTAAAGATAAATATTCATTTTGAACCCAGAATCTCCGGTTTCACTGACCAGAAGCCAGTTTCCAAGGTGGAGCTGAGAATAGGTTAAGGACGAGAACCGAGGTTGAATTGCACCACAACATCATCACGGAAGTGTGTGCATTGTGAGTTCATTTCCTTTCCTCTGAAACCATGTGGACAATTTTTGATCAGGAGGGTCAAGCTACGTAATTCGTCTGACCTCAAAAGTAAGCTGGACATTTCTCTATTGCCAATTAGGTGTCCATAGCCCCGACGAAGTTGTTACTGTGACCCCACAAACATAGCTCTACTGCTAGCTAGGCATCCATAGCCCCGGTAGAGATATTCATACACCCATACTGTTGCATTATTTTGTATTTTATGATCTTTTCTGATATTGCTTTGTAGTTCTTTTCTTTTCTTTTTCTCAACCGTGCAAGCATTGAAGCTCACTATGGGTTTGGAAATACCAGTAGTCATTGAAGAAGACTTTATATTTTTCACTTTTCCAACCCTCCCAATAATTACCACACAATTGTTTGGAAACCTTTAAGGTGCATTTCGTGTATGATCCATGACAAGCGCAGGAGATTCAAACAAGGATACAATCCTGGATTATTCCAAAGCTCAAAAGAGGAAACCAACGCCTAGGGATTTTCAAAGATTGGTAGTGGGGAATGAAGGCTTATCTAGAGAACAAACATGAGCAGGAAACAAAGTGATCCGTTCATCAAGCCAAGCATGACCACCGCAGCAGAAACAAGGAGACACTCCCAGGGGGCAAAACTGTTGAGAAGAAAGCAAAACAAGACAAAGCAGGAAAGTAAAGCAAGGAAACCTACCCTAACCTATGCACAAGTATTTACAGGAACAACTCTAAAAGAGCTTGGGCTTGGAAATAATGCTTAAGGTGCTGCCCGTTGACAGGAAACGAGACGTCCTCACCAATTAAGGTCTTTAAGCAAAAAACATTATCCCCAAGAATTTCAACAATCTGAAAGGGGCCAAGCCAAAGCTTGTCGAATTTATTATGTCCCCCTTTCTTTTCATGGGCCTTGTCCCAATATAGGACCAGATCAAAAATTCAGAAGGCCTTGATTTTGGCTCGACGGTCGATCCATCTTTTGACTATGCCCTGATGTTTGGTGAATTTTTCTATTACACAGTCTCGTACCTCTTCTAAATGTAACAGCTCAGCTAGACAAGCTTCTTTGTGATTCTCTCCTTCGTAAAAATCATTGATGAATCGGAGGGTAGGGATTTTCAATTATATCGGGAAAATAGGCTCTAATCCATAAACAAGGTGGTAAGGGGAATCTTCGAGGGAAGCCTTATGGCGAGTATGATCTGCCCAAAGGGAAAAATGGAGGTAGGTGGGCCAGTCCTTGGGATTCCTATCAAGCAGTTTTTTAATCACCGTGATCAAGTTCTTGTTGGTGGATTCGACAAGACCATTACCTTGGGGATAATAGTTGGAGGAGAATTTGAGTGCAGTGCCATAATCAAAGGCCCAACCGGAGAATTTTAATGATGCAAATGCGAGACCATTATCACATACTAATGCATAAGGGCAACCAAAATGGTTCAAAATAAAACTTTCTAGAAAATTAGTTACTACCTCCGTTGTGCATTACCTAAATGTAATTGCTTCTATCTATCTAGTGCAATAATCAGAAGCGGTTATAATGTACCCGTGTCCTGCAGATGAGGGAGGGCCTACCAGACCAATGAAGTCGAGACCCCATTGTGCAAATGGTCTTACCTCCAGGACTGGTTGCAATGGGACAACGACGTTCTTTTCTCTAGCTGCTACGGTCTGGCATACATGGCAAGAGAGGACATGACTGTGAGCGTCCTTGAAGACCGTCAGCCAATAATATCTGGCTCTTAGTATTTAATGGGTGGTAGATAAGCTAGATCTGTGACCAATATCGAACTTGTCATGAAACTCCTTCAGGACTCAATCGGCTTCTTCTTTGCCCAAGCATCTCAAATAGATACCTTCATGATTTCTCTTGTACAATATGGCCCCTTGCAACATGTAACTACTTCTCTTCAATATAAGTGCCCGCTTTTGGACTCCTTGTAAGTGGGGTAGAAATTTGTGATTCAGTAGATAGTAAACAATATCTTCGTACCATTCCCTCGGGGTCACGTCTTAAAGCTGACATTGTTGCACCGTGAGTTCAGGCCCTACATCTGCCACTACTTCAGCAATCGTATGGGTAAGCGCCAGTCCTCTCACCAATTTCATTGGTTGAATTTCCATATCGTATTCTTGCAATAATGTAATCCACTTGGCCCTTCGTTCGCCCAACTCATTCTGCATAAGCAATATCTTTACGGCTGGGTCAGGAACTATGGCAAACACTTTATTGCGTAGAATATAATACTTGAACTTCTTTACTCCTTTAACAAGAGCATATGCTTGATTTTCAATGTTGTGGTAACGTAGCTCGACATATTTCAAAGGGGCACTCATGAAGGTGATTGGGTGCTCGTTCCCCTCGTTATCCTTTTGGGTCGGGATGCTGGCACACGAATGATCTGAAGTGAATGAGTAGATGTAGAAAGGCTTCAGATAGTCTGGATTGACTAGCACCAGTACTTCAACAATTTCTTGTTTAATTTCTCCAAAGGATTGCTTCACCTCAGGAGTCCACTCAATCTTGGCATCTTTCTTTAACATAACATTGAGCGGTTCGACGATTTCAACAAAACCCGTGATGAATTTATGGACAAAGTTGATCTTTCTGAAAAAAGATTTTAATTCCTTCTTGCTGCCTAGTAGTTGAATCTTCATGATGGCTTGAATATGCTCAAGATCAATGGAGATCCCATTTTATGATAAGACATGCCCCAACAACTTTCCCTCAGTTATCCCAAAGAGGCATTTCTTTGGATTGAGGGAAACCCCAAATTCGTGGCACCTTTGAAAAATTTTGCATAAATCAACAACATGATTACCCCGCTATTTTGAGAACACTATCAAATCATCTATGTATATGATGATTCATTTTTCGATCAGATCCTTGAATGCAATGTCTATGGCACGTTGAAAGGTGGCATCGACGTTGATGGGTCCAAAGGGCATTCGTCTGTAAGCAAAGGTGCCCCACTTGGTGGTGAATTCTGTTTTATGTTGGTCTTCGTACTGCACCATAACTTGATTATACCTTGAATACCCATCCAAGAAGGACATCATCTGAGAACCATTTACTATCTGTAGTACCTCATCTAATGATGACACAAGATAGTTTTCCTTTTCTGAAGCTCTATTCAGATTGCAGAAATCTACGCACAATCTGATCTCTCCATTCTTTTTTCTAACTGGGACCAAATTGGCCACCCGCATGGAGTGCCTAACCGAGAAGATAATCCTGATGGACAACAATTTATGTACTTCCTTGTATATAATTGTTTCCAATAGAGCATTGACAGGGCGTTGTCACTGTCGAAATGGTCTCACATCCGGTCTGAGAGGGATGGTATGGGCAATGATTGATGTATCATACATTTTGAGGTCCTCATAGCTCCAAGCAATGACATCGTGGTACTTCCGCAAAGCATCCACTATGCCCCTTTTTTCCTCTAGTGTGCACACCTTTCCAATAAACACATTCCTTGCCTCATGAGCTATTTCAAGGTTGTAGGTGTCACACTGGCCATTGATGGCATCTTTCTTGGCCTGCTGATCTTGATCTCTAATTTGATCAAGTCAAATATTCATTCGAGTTCGACCATCCCTCTTGGGATAGTGTTGGTCTTGAGATTGATGACCCCTTCTATATCTATCTCAGCTTCCTAGGGTTCAATCTCATCTATTATCTGTGTAGCAAACACATCAGAGCTAGTAATGAAATCTAGGATGTGTTTATCATCATTAAACACCTAAAAATTAGCTATGTTGTTTGGTACAAATGGAATGGAGGTGAACTCAATTGTAAACCTTTTAAGGCTAGACAAGGACAATGACTGCAAGGTACTAGCCGCCTGGGCTAAGTCATTAGCGATGTGATTTTGAGAGCACGAGATCAACTAGATATTGAAAGCGTCTAGCCCTTATAACAGATCCCATACCCTATGCCTATAATTAGTGAGTCTTTGGTCATAACAAGAATAGATCTTCATTAATTTCTTTATGACCAACTCCGAATCCCCGAAGACTTGCAACATTTTAACACCTTTTCTTAATGCCACGAGGAGCCCCAAGACCAATGCTTCGTATTCTGCTACATTATTAGTGCAATAAAATTGAAGCCTATGAGCAATAAAATATGACTTACCTCTAGGACTGATCAGTTCGAAGCTAGCTCTGGCCCCATGCTTGGATTTGGACCCGTCAAAGCACAACATCTAGAACCTAGGAGAGTCCTTGACCCTAGAATCGATAGATCTAATTTTGATGGTGGCCTCATTTCAGCAACCTTCTGAGGAGGCGTAGGTTCTGAACGTGTCTGTTCTGGCAGTGTTGTTCGAGCTTTCTCCTTTAAAGTGATTTGTCTTTTGATATGCTCAATTGTTGTTTGACATAAACAACATTCAAATTCTGAATGGGCAAAATTATGTACCCTGCAACAAATAGGTAGCAAGAGTTCCTGAAAATTCATTCTGGCTCCCAAACTGAGTTGGTCTTGTACACATTTTTCCATAAAATCTTGGAAACCATCCAACAATCCAAGATTATCACCCTCGAATGATTCTTGGTCATCCGACTCTATCAACATTTCCGTGCTATGAGGAGTACAGTTTAGGTTGGCAGGTGGACTGCACAACACAAGAAGGACCTCCCCCGTTTCATCTTCTCCCAAGCATTCTTGTTCTTTTGAATATGACACCGGAGAATAATTCCCCAATTTTGTTTCAGCAAACAACACTTTTTTTCATGTTATTGTATTTCATGATCATGAACCTCATGCATGGCTCCCGATCAATTTGAATTTGATTTGGCATCCCTTTACATGGCAACCACAAATGGGAGTAGTCGGTTGCAGCGTATCCATTCAATGCCTTTATGAAATCCCTTCCTAAAATTATGCCATAGGTGTCCGGGATATCAACAACTTGGATGTTAATGGTTTGTTGAATTGTAGGATTAGTAGCAATTTGCATGGGTATTTTGTTGATCTCTCCAACTATGTTGATCTTAGTCTTGTCAAGTTGCATCACTTTACATTGGGAGGGAATTGGGATTATTCCCAAAGCTTTGCACACGCTTAGGGGCATGACATTGGCGGAAGCTCCCGAGTCCAACAGGTAGTTATGGAGGTTCTTCCCAAACACTCGGATGGTGGTCAGGAAGGGAGGAGTTTCAGATTTTCCCAAAAACAATCCTCCAGAAACATCCACTTGGGTAACTTGAACCTTATCCTTATCATTACCCTTGTTTTGGGTTTGTGTTCGATCTGCTTCTTTGGTGGGTTGCTTATCAGACTACTGATTTGCAGGTGGATCAACCTTCTGATTGAAAATTTGTCGCACAACTAGTTCATTCCGTTGGTCCTCAAAGGAAACCCTTCTTGAAGGTGCTTCTTGAGTTGACCCAGTTGACAGAGTCCCATTTATCATTATAAAGAAGGCATTTCTCATAGCCAGGACCTTGAGTAGCTCAAAGGCAAACAAATTTAGCTTAAACTTCTTAAATTCTTTTGCAATATACTCCCCCATTTGTTCAACTTCTTCATCATAGGCGATATCTCGGGAGGAGCTAGTGGTGTTTTGGAAGGAGCTAGTAGGCTAATTTTGGTTTTGGTTATGTTGTCTATTCTTGTTGAAGTAACATGTAGGTACATGGGGATATCCCAGATTGTTGCTAGCATTTGGGTTAGGAGGGGTGCTGAAATTGTTAGGTGAAGTGGAGGTCATAAAAGAACCACCAACCTGTCTATTCCTAAGGTCGTAAGGGGTATTCCTTTGGTGAAACATTTAGACTTCATCTTCCCTAGGCTCTTCCTCATCCTTAGGACCATTATCTATTGAATTGAAAAGTTGAGTCAGAGGACTTTCAGAACTTACCTCTTTCGCCTTGTCGTTGCTTGTAGTGACCTCCTCCTTCTCAGGCACATTGCTATCAACCTTTGGGAAAGGATCCTGATTGACCACTAGCACAAAGGAGTCATATGGTTTGGAAGGAACGATATCTCTGTATCCTGAGCTATCCACAACATTTTGGACTCCAACTTGAAAAATTTCAGTAGCTGTTTGGAATTCTGGACAATCCAATTCAGAATGTCGACTTGTTTTGTGTATGCGACACCAACCAGATAAAGCAACCACAACCAGGTAGACTCCACTTGTAGTCTTATCGTTGTTGCTAGGTTGATCAAGAGGCATGGGGACACCACCATTGTTGGGCCTTGTGTTCCATGTCCAGTTCTACCTATGGAAAGGCCTTTTGTCTAAGTTCTGTCTCAAATTCTGATTCCTATCATAATTCTGTCCAGATGGTGTGCTGGCATCATGGTTATCCCAGTTCTCATGACTATCATGACTATCATGATTGGGATTGGCTTGGATGATTTTCTGTGAAGCCTCCAGTTGATTGTTTTGGTTTATCAAATGCGTTATCTCCGTAGAAATTTTCTTGATCATTTTTGTGCGTTCATCGATCCTATCCTTTTCTGTGTTGTTCGACTGTGGAGCTACATTTTGGAGGAACACTGGTTGAGCCATTGGCTGATTTTGGTGAGTGGGCAGAAATTCAGACGGTTGGAGATATACCGATACTTGGGGCAGCTGAGAATGGACTTGTTGTTACCGGGGCAACAAATAGTGAGGAACCGAAGGTGCTTGATTCATTGGTTGTCCAAGGTGCGGTACTATGGGCAATTGCGGTACCGGATTCATGAGGGGCATTTGATGCTGCAAAGCTTGAGTAAGCCCTTGAATTTGCAAAGTATGAGCAACCTACCCCAAAGGGGGCAGTGGATCAGAAATGTTTTGTCCCAAGTCCATGCTAGCAATGATGACCTTTGCATATGCATCTACCAATCTGGCAGGCGGTGGTCGCATCCTCTTTACTAATGCTGCAGTAAGATTGTCCAATGTTGCATAATAGACAGGTAAAACAACAACATCATTAAACATGTATGGGTCCTATAGCTGAGTATACGCTCTATGGAATAGATCATTAAAGGAGTTGATTGGTTCGTTGACCTCTCTTTGAATTGACATAAAATGTCGATACGACTCTGCAAGGCTGATTGGAGTTTTGAACTTTTGCAGAAAAGCATTCTTCAGAAGGTCCCATGAGTTGATAGTTCTTGTTGGAAAGTTGACGTACCAATAGAAGGATTCCTCCCCCAAGGAGTAGGGAAAGAGCCGACAAGCCACATCCTCATGTATGATCTACATAGTCTTCAAAATGATCTCAAAAATCTTGACATGCTCCTCTGCTGTCCTCTACGGATCCCTAGGGTTGAACTTCGAGAAAAATCTCTCAGGGTTCTTTGGCATGTCATGATAGAGGTTGAAGGCCAAAGAAGACAGATTGTTGCCCAACCACGCCATCGGGGGGGAGGGGGCGGTAGTGGAGGTGGTTGCGCTAGATTGACTTGCGACTGCAAAGGGGCAACAATAGTTGACAAAACAACTCCCAGAAATGGGACTGCATTGGGCTGGAAGGCAACGTCTAGCCCTTGGGGAGTGGCAGCCTGGAAGGCTGTTTGAAGTGGGTGAGCAGGGGAATATGCTACCAAGAATGAAGGAGAAGACGGTGGCGAATGGATAGAAGAGGAGGATGACGGTGAACGCGAAATGGGCTGGTCGGGTGTGTTGGAGATGAATGCTTCCCCTTTCTTAGCTCTCTTAGCTCGGGTAGGGGGTGGTAGCTCTTGGAACTCCCCTTTGTTTGGTGTGGACCTTGGTATTCTATGAAATATTTTGAGGGAGAAAGACCCAATTCGATCCAGCTTAGTTCCCAAAAATCTCTCCATCTAGCGCTAGTTCTGTTGATGGGTGTTTTTGCACACTTTCTCAACACAGGTAAAGAATAAGTGCATCACCTCTCTTGAAAGGAAATATCTAGCAAGCTGCTGAAAATTAGCCTTAGGTCTCTCGGGTGTCAGGTCATGACTTGCGTGAAATATCTCAATTGATGTTTGATGTGATTTTGCTGGTAATCACAGGGCATACTTACGTGAGTTCAGCTGGAAGGGGAATCGGATTTGCAAACTAAGTTTCTGAGGTGAGGAAGTTACTGTACGTTTGTTGCAGGTTCAAACAACAATCTTCAACTCCATTTCTGTTTTAAGATTTGACTTTACAATGTGCAATGAACCTTAGCATAGGTCACTTCTTAAAAAAAGGGAAAAAAGGTAGGGAAGAGAGAGGGTTCCTAGACCTGCAACTACCAATGAACAGTGATCATGGAGGTCTCTACTGTGGACAACTTTCTTAAAACAAAATTCCACTTAACCAAAAATCTCACAGTCTCATGAAATCTGTGCTATCTTCTAAGGACTGCAGATATTTTACCATTCATTCACCATACATATGCATGAACAAAGATAAATATTTAAAAGCAACTTCAAATCTAGGTCCAGACTAACTTTGCACAACCATCTACCAATAGCAAACAACCAAAAGTATGGACAAGGAGGGCATCTACACAACAAAAATATTCATAACCAAGAAACAACATTACTAAATCTACCAAAGCCAATTGAAAGGAAACTAAAACTGCAAAGTAAATTTAACTAAATCATCTAACTATGAGAGAAGAATCATGAAACATTAGAAGGAACCCAAAAATGCACCAAATTCAATGTATTTCTATTGCATTTTCTGCAACATGTCTTTACAACAACTCAACTCTCCTTGAAAATGAGAGGAGACCCCCTATTTATAGTGTCCCAAAAGTAGAATATGTGGCTAAGATTGATTTACATTTGTGTGGCCACAATTCACTGTAACCTAGGGTTCTACCTACCCCCCAATATATTACATTTTAAAATACATTTTTGTCCACATCCCTGTTTTGTCTTTTAGTGGCAGCATTGTAGTATTTTTGTCCTCTTGCTGATTGCTCTTTGCTACAGCTACTCCTTTAGAAATTCTTCATCAATAATAGGGTTTCCCTCTTGCTTCTTCAAAGCTGCATATTCCACGAATTTGAAGATCACCGGTTGGAGCTTATCGACCTCTATGATGTCGGATCTCAACACTTGGTAGCTCCACTCTTTGGAATTATCAACAAGCTTCTCCTAGTCCTCCTCATACTTAGCAGCGTGATCTTTGAATAGCTCAGATTGAGCGAAAGCTTGGGTAACAAAGCTCATGAAATCTGTATTAATTTTGGTTGACATCCCATCTTCCATCCTCTTTTGGAAGTGAGGCTTTATATTTTCCGAATTGATCTAGACAACAGGCATTTCATACTCTGTCATTAGATTTAGATATCAAAGGCAATCTTCTTTGACTTCCTTGGCCCATTCAATATCTGGATTGACCTTTTAAAGTATCTGTTCCAGTCCCTCTTTCCGATGATCGAAGTCTCGTTTCCACACATCCATCAGCCAATGATCATCCTCCTTAAATGTAAACTCCTCCCAAATCTCGCTTGGAAATTTGAGGATGGCCTCAATCTTTGGGTAAGAAGCCTCATATTTCATCGGGAACTCAATGCAAATTTTCCTCGTACCCTCAAGAGACTTTTGCATCTCCAAGAATTTGTTTGCTGTCCAAACAACATGATTAATATCCACGTTTCCGATATCCAAGACCTGTCAGAACCAATTTTCTATGGTCTTGTCCAAGTTCTTTCTTTTTTCTAATTTGTCAATCTGTTCTCTAGGAAACAACTGCAGCAGGGCCGAGGCTATGGTTGGCTGCTCTTCTGTGGATGACCATTGTTGGATATAGGCTGTCAAATTAGGCACTTGTGCCTTAAGCTCCTCTTTGGAAACTTTATCCTCCTGAATGAGATGTACCACTATGGCAACAAATTCTTGGAGATGATGAACCTTCTGCTCCCTGGTGGCTACTCCCAAGTTGATGGTGGATGTGTTATAACTTATTCCTTTTTCTCGCACCACCGATGTAGCTATTTGTACTGCTATGGATCCGGAGGCATCCATCATTACCTTTGACCTAATCTTTAGCTTCTTCTCCTTCCTGGTGTCGATCTGGGCTTGAGCCAATATAGCTTCCAACCTTGCCCTTGGGTCTTTTGGAGTGGGAGCCCTCCTTTCCAATTGTCTCTCCAACTAGTTGGGAATTGAGGAATTTTCTTCAGGTGAGTTCTGCTGATCCCCTTTTTCTTCTTCCCTAACTTCAATTGCCTTATCATTGAGGGCCTCCTGCTCCGTCTTTGTATCCTCCTTTTACTCATCGAAGTCTTGGATGAACACTATTTGCTTGATAGGGGATTTGGAAGGCAAGATTTCATAAGGGTTTCCTTCCCCTTCGACATCTTTTTCGTTATCATGCCCATGCTCCTCGGGCTGCTCAATCTCTAGATTCTTATAATTTTCAGCCTCTCCTTCAGGCTTATCTTCTTCCTTACCTTCCTGCTCTTCATGAGGGAACACCTCTTCATCATTCCTAGGGGTATGGTCATGCTCTCCTGTTGGAGACCTATCATTTCACGTTCCTGTGGCAGTAACCTCTTCTTCACTAATAGGCCAGTTTTTAGCCTCGTCTTCAATTTCCTAGAGTTTCTTGACCAACTCAACATCAAGCTCCAGATCAGATATTTCTTCAATTGTATTTGTGTCTAGATCCTCGCCATCATCACTGGAAGACTCATATGCGACCTCATCGATTACTCGATGCTCGTATATTGGGTGATTATGATAGTCATATGCCTCCTCTTCCAACCTCTTAGCTGATTCCATCTATTATCGGCGGTCTAATTCCTCAAAAATTTGCATGGTGGCTTCCATTGTTGGCGGTTTAGTAGGAGGAGGAGGAATTGGAGTGCTAATTATTTCTTGAACTATCACAGCTTGTACCACCGGATTTGAAAACATTCCTGAGAGCTCGAAGGGCACATTTTGCATATATTTCACAAAGGATTCTGGAAGGGTAAGGGCAGGCATTTCAGTTGTAGCGGTTGCAACTGGAAGAGAAAAGGAAGGAGACATGGAAGATGAAGAAATGGGTGAGGTAGTGGCGGAGGATGAATCAATCGATATTACCTACGTGATGGGAGAAGCAAAAGCTAGATGGACAGAGATGTCCACCATGGGCGGAGAGGATGCAACTACTGTGTGTGGGATAAGCGAAGTGTTGGAAACAATAGTAGTTGCGACAACAGATGAAATAGGTAGAGACTTTGGCTGATCACTTTCATCTCCTCTTCCTCATGGAGCGAGTCTTCTTGGATTATTTTCATTTCAGTGATGTTGCCTATTCGCTTGTGCTTCTTGGGAGGTTCACCCTTTGAGGCCTTTCTAGTGTATACCTTTAGGTCAGACTGCTGCTCGTCAGTCTCCTTTCTCTTTTTTGAATGAACAAATGGGGGGATTTAGATGTCTCTCCAGTTGATGTAGTAGCTGTCCCACCATCAGAACCACTTAGCTCGCTTTTGAGCCCCTTGAATGTCAAGATGATCCCTTGCTGCCTTAATTGAGCAACATGCTCATCAATCCATGCCTTTGTTCGGGCCTCAATAGGCTTGGTAAGTATATCAAGGTCATCAACCTTTGGCTCATTCCAATCAATTAGTGGCAGTGGCATGTTTGCAACGACATTGTACATGGGGTTGATTACAGTGCTTTCATCTTCCCCCAATTGATCAAGCATCGGGAACAGGTTCACCCTTTTTACAAAGTATGCGGTCATTTGCATATAGTTCCCTATCCGCACCTCAAAGTCATCTTTACAATCTACCCAAAAATACTCAACATTGTGGAGGTGGGCATACTCCTGTCCAATCGCCTTTTTGATATGGCCGTATGGATCCATCTGTGGCTTGGTCGTGTGAGATTTGAAATGATACTATGCCAATTCCTTCTCTAAATTTCCTGCACATTGGGAAGTATGAAGCTTATACATCCCCTGGCCGAGTGTAAGGGGATAAGGAATCCCCGCTAGATGCTTGTTGCTCAAAATGATGTGAATGTGGTGCAGCTTCCAAGAGAGCTCCAACAATATTATCCAGTCATTAGGGTACCGGGGCAACTTGTTTGGCTTTTCTGAGAATCCCCGGGCTCGAATGTAGGTGAAATTTGGATATTGGATGAATAGGAAAGCATAAATTTTTGGAAAAGCATGAGCACCATGGGAGACTCTCCTCTCAAAATCACCCCCGAGCAACCTGATGATATAAGCGATGAATGCATCGTTCACTCTGCAATAATCCTTCTTGAAGTTCCTGAACTGTAGCTGAGGGTACTTTTTGAAAGCCTTGATTTCTTTGCTAGGCACTTCATTTGGAACTCTGAATAACCCATTAGAATGCCTCCTATCGGCCAGTGAGTATACCAAGTAAGAGGTCATATAGAACTTGGAGGTCTTTTTGACGTTTATGAATTGATCATGAAAGCGGTCACTGATTATTCCTCCCCAATAGAACATGGTGTCCTTTCCATAGAGAATGTGCTCGATGAAATAAACCGTCCATTCTTGAAAATATGCTGCATAAGGGAGGCCCATCACTTTGCTTAGTTGGGTGATCAAATCATGGTAATCTTTGAAAAATTCACTGTGAAGGAGTTCTTGGGGAACGTTTGCAGCGCTGCCCCGTCTGTCCTTTAGCCAATACTGATTTATGAGTTTCTTGCATCTTATTGGGTCTTTATCCCACATTTCTTTGCATTCTGGGATAGTAGGCAGCTCCATCTTTCTGAAGAAAGGAATATGGAAGGTTTTCATTATTCCTGATGGTGACATGTTGGCCAGGATGTTTCCATCTCTGTCAAAAATAGTTATGGTTTTTGGATGATATGCTTCTCTGCAATCCATCACCACCTCGAGGGCGATCAAAGCGGGAGGGAACCCAACAACTTTGGCTATTCCGTTGCTTCTAATCAACTTTGCATTTATTGTCTTGGGGTTCATCTTGACCCTCTGTATGAAATCGTCAATGTCGACATGTCCAATATTCATGTCAGTGATGTCCTTCCACCCAGTTGTGACCTTGGAGTGCAATGACACTCCCTGGAATTGCTATTTCATCTGATCTTTATCCTCCTTGCCTCGAGGAGCTTTGGTAGTTCTCTTTCCTTTGTCCTTGACTGCCCCTGAGGCTTCTGCACTCGATTCCATTTATCCTGCACATAGAGGCGGGGTTCAGTATCCATGATGATAAAAATGGTTATCCAAATCTCGGTAAAACATGGTTAGATCGAATAATCTATCATTTAAAAGTCTAACACTTAGTTTAATTTTTCATTGAAGGTTCATTGAAGGGAAATTGGATGACTTGGGCCACAGAGGCAGGACTTCCCTTGTCAGAATGTTGTTTTGAAGGGCGAACAGAGTGGGAAGACCCAAATGATTTCTCCCGATCATGGATTTGGATAATGAAGGGACTAATGAGGAAGGTGATCACATTTGAGCAAGTGGGTCATCGTTCATTTTCAGATTGGAGGTCATTTAGGTCACCATTAGAGCATCTAGGGTCAAATTGAGGGAAGGTTGTCAAGCGTTAGTTGTTTGAAACAACTTTGGAGAAACGACCTTCTGGAGGTGGAGTTATGGAGTCCAGAACTCGGGGGGAAAAAATCCGTGAGAACATGCCTTGCAACATTTTAGTCGTTCGAGTGTTCGGGCCGCAGAGGCTGGGATGCTGTTGCATGGTAGCCTTAAGGAATGGCGAAACTGGGATGAAAGTCTGGAAGCAGCGACTTGGCAGACTAGACCCGAGGAGAAGTTTTGCCTTACGTTTTCATCCGTTAAAACTTGGTGGAGATTGTGATGTCGGGGTTCAGGGGCCGGAAGGATGGTTTGGGTTTGTTGTTTGGGACGATCGAGACGGGACGGAATCCCAATGATGGAAGTCCAAAATGCAGGGTCCAATGGGGCAAGAACTTTAGAGTTTCAAGCCCAAACAACAGAGAGGCACTTGGGACTCGAGAGCCGGAAGGCGGTTGCCCGATTGTCATTTGAAAAAGCAGAATGCCAACGGTGGCCCGAGGGTTGGTTTGAGGTGTTCACTCTTCGTTGAAGGTCTCGTATCAAATGGTAAGCTAGAGTTCAAGACCTGAATGGGCGGGGCGAGAATGCCATTCGAAATAGGAGAGGCGAAGCGACAACCCAGAGGCGGAGTCTGAAACCCGTGGGGAATTTCACCGTTTGAGGCAAATTTTGTCAAGTTTAAAGTTTGAACGGATACGATGATCGAAGGTCTCGGGCTCGAAGGGTGCGGTCACTCGGTTTGAAGAACAACGACGAGAAGACAAGGTTCCAAGTTTAATTTTCTAAGTTTTGGAGGGATGTTTTGGAAATTTCAACACATGGGTTTTATGGCATGGTGTCCCCTCTATCAGATTCATACAAAATTTTCCCTATTGTCCATTGTTCAAGCATGAAATCATGAAAATATTAAGTAGGCTCTCGGACGACGAGCATACCTTGAAGACCCGATGAATAGCGCTATTGAATCCTTGAAGAATGGCAAAAGGATAGCTCAGGCACGAAGGTGGTGAAGGAACTACACTTTTCTATTGTTCCCGACATGTGAAAATGGCATGTTAGACCCAATATTTATACCCCTAATCACAATTAATGTCCCTATTAAATGCAGGTACGATGACAGGTGAGGTTGGTGGATTCAAATTAAGGATGGTGGTAGGAAGATTGGACCCCGAGGTTCGAAATGACGTTGGGTCATGATTGTCCAAAAAATTGTCGAGTGAGAATTCGATGGTGAAGCAGGCTCCGGGGTCCGAGGATCGGAAGGACGTTGGTCGACGACCGTTTGGAACGATGAAAATGCGACGGAAACCTGAGTAAGGAAACCCAAAGATCCAGGCCCAAAGGGCGCGACAAAATGTTAGATTTTGTGCAAGTTTTTCGGACGGAAAATAGGAAGCCGAGTCTTGAGTATCGGAAGGACACATGCCAAAGGCCATCAAAAAGGGAAAAATAGACAAGGAAACCCGAGAGGGTAAACTCGACGGGTCGGGCCCGGGAGGTTCCACAGATGCCCCTAAAAGGTGAAATGCTAAGGAAGCTTTAGGACTCAGTAAATTTTGAGGGGCAATACATGGTCAGCCTAAGATGAGACTTGGGAGACACACTAACCATCTAGGACACCAAAATGGGGTCACATAAAATGAGGTGGGAGCAAAGCGACCTGACAGGGCGAAAGAAAGAGGGTCCCCGTTCCGAACGGGGCGTGTGTGCTATAGGCACAATAGGTCTATTTGGTAAGACTAGAATATTTAGAAGAAACAAAAACCCTAATGATAAAGAAATTGTAATACAAGAGGGAACGGTTACGAGATTCTGAGCAACAATGAATGATAGTTTAGTTTTTAAGGTAGAATTGATGATATGATGTTCTAAAGTAATTGTGCCAATTTAAAAAACAATTGCGTCAATCTGTGGTATAGTTACACAACTTTGTGGCATAGTTGCACCACTCTGTGGCATAGTTGCGCCACTCTGTGGCACAGTTATGCCAATGGATAGCAAATGTGACATAGGGATAGAAAATGCAAGATTTTGAAGTTCAAAGTAGAAATTAGAGGGAACGTTACGAGATTTTGAGCAACAATGAATGGTATTTTAGTTTTTAAGGTAGAATTGATGATATGATGTTCTAAAGTAATTACACCAATTTAGGCCACAATTGTGCTACTGTGTGGCATAATTACACAATTCTATGACATAATTATGCAATTTTATGGCATAGTTGTACCACTCTATGGTACAGTTGCACCACTCTATGACACAGTTGCACCACTCTGTGGCATAGTTGTGCCACTTTGTGGCATAGTTGCACCACTCCGTGGAACAATTGCACCACTCTATGGCATAGTTGTGCAATTCTGTGGCATAGTTATGCCAATGGATAACAAATATGACATAGGGATAGCAAATGCAAGATTCTAAAGTTTAGAGGAAAAATTAAGGTTCAAAAGGAAATTGTGCCACTCTGTAGAGAAAATATGCCAATATATGCCACAAATGCACCATTCTATAACACAAACATGACACACGAAGGAACAAATACACCAAGCTAGGACAATTGTGACTAGGGATCAAACAGATGTGAGATTTTAACCTAGGACTAAATTTTTTGACTCCTAAATAGTAAATTGCATGCTAAGGTAGGAAGATGCATGATTCTGAGTGTTATGACCTAAGTTGATTGTTTTGAGCAAGTTTCAACAAGAAAACACTTTATACATTAGACAACATATAAGACTGAACTCAAGGTAATAAGGATGATTTCATAAGCCTTTTTCAACAAGTTCTCGCTATTAGGTGTCACGTGTAATGAAAAATTGCAAACACTTAAAGATAAGCACAACCTAATTATTTAGATAGGTGTGTATACTTGATGTAGGCCCATTGCACCGAAGTGCTAATACTCTATAAGATTAGATAAAAACACCTTTCTTGCGAGAGCAGATAACTAGAGACCTAGTGGCACAAACCCAATACATTAACAGGCTCACCTTTCCTCTCTCCTCGAGAGGCTAAAGATGCCAAACCCAAGAATTTCTATCTCTACTTAAGGGAGTACATGGTGAGTAGCTTCAGGCATGATATTGTACCTTGCAGTACACCAAGCTACAACCAAAGGCTCCTAGGCTTCTAAAAACACTGGTTTCTATTAGGGGACTATTATGAACAGAGAGATCGTATGTAATAGCATGAGATTGGAGGGGCTCCTCCACTCTTATCACCAACAAAAGTCTTGATGGATCGAGGATCTCAAGGATCAAATTTGAACGATGCTAGCCATTCTTTGGGGTACATTTTTCACTCTCCCTCTTTGTATAACCCACATGGAAACGTGCTTGGGGTTGAACCTTGGGGTGATGAAATCCACAGGCAGAGTCCCTATTGAAAATAAAAAGAGGCTATTGTGTGTCTCTCTTACACCCAAGATCACACAAGTGTGCGAGGGAAGAGGATACGCACATAATAACCTAGGTTGACATAAAACGTGCAAGCACACAAGACACAACAAATAATTATTCATTAACTTTAAGAAATTGAAATGTTTTCCACTCTACGAAAATATCAAATCCGAAAAATAATTTCTAGGAAAATGGCGCCCTTGGAGGAAACATCCTTGAAAATCAGTATGAAATTTATACCATAGGTGTACAGTGTCTTGCTTGGTCCAAATCTGGTGTCAATTTTTTTTTTATAGTTTCTCAGTTGTCAAAATCTTGCATCTTTAGATTAGGGCATGTAGTTTAACTAGGCTAATAAAATAAATTCAATTCCAATCAATTTCCAAGGCTCTAAAGAATTATATCCAGGTTTGATTGACTTAATTTCATGATTCAAAGTCAATCTAAACACCTTGATTTGCATTCTAATGTTCTATTGAGAAAGGATTGATCCCAATGCTCTATGTATTAGACCTAGGATCCCTTTTTCATCAAATTTTTTTGGTGAACCCGACATTTTTACATCATAGACCTTCTAAAATTTGTTAAAATTCATCCTAGATCTAGGTTTAGTATTGTATTGTCTTGCATTTTCCATTCAGACATCCATTGCTCCATTTTAAAAAGCATAAAAATACAAAAAAATGCATATAATATTACATTATAGGTTGCAATAGGGATAGTTTAAAAAATGATTCATAATTTTCAGATTTGTTAGTATCATTTACATCTGAAATAGATTGCATTTTGTCAAAATTTCAAAACATTTAGTCTTTTGTTTGTAAAAGGTGGCTTTGCATTTAAAAGAAAAGTTTCATTTTGCTTCGTTTTGTGCGAGTTTGTGAAAAATTGTTGTATTTTACTGCTAGAAATTATCAAATCTATAGGTGCATTACATGTATTTTCTGAAACATTGTATAATTGGGATAAATTGCATTTTATTTTTGAAAATTTTAAAAATGCCTAGGTTGTTGTATTATATTGTAAAATTTAGAAACTCATAAAATAGAAATAAATTCAATTCAAAACTTAGGTCTGCACACTATCACATAGTCATTTCTTATAACCCGTGCCTTTGAAATTGAAATATTAGAAAAACCCTAACTGAGACATAGGCACCCTAGATGTTTTTGTCCTACCAAATTTGTTTGAAATTTTAGGTGCAAAAATATACCTGTTATCAGTTTGCAAATATGGAGTCTGATTTTTAGATCTGTGTCTATAGCAGATCCATAAGTCTATTTATCTTTCAACTGCAACAAAAATCTTAGACGATGATTGGGGGCCGTTAAATTTTACACCTTGTTTTAAAGGGGAGTCTAAAATCTTGCCATCAAGGTCCAAAGAGTCAAATACAAATGATCGATTCAAACACATGTTTTGGGGATGATTGGGGTTCATTAGATTTTACACCTTCCTTTATGGGAGAGTCAAAATATCACAATCTAAACCAATAAATTCTTGTGTTTCATTTGCTCAACTTGATTCTACATCATCATCACCCCATAGTGGTGATGGGGGCTCTTCAACTACCGTCCCTCATTAGAGGAAGATGCTTAACTTTAAAAAACTTAAAAAGGATTTGCATGCTCGAGAAGAAGCCAATCCTTCTCAGAAGCATGTAGATTAAATCTCTTCATCAAAGTTTGGAAGCATGTTATGGTCTTGGATACAAAATTATTTCTAAAAATAAATGTAATGAAAACATGAAGCAAAATAGGAATCAAGTGAAGTCTATACCCTACTTTTCCAAGCAGGGTCTAGGTTTCCAACCTTCATCTCCATCTTCATCTAATGCTTTATCATCTACTGTATGTATGGAATCTTGTGACAAGAAAGAAATTTTTTCTTCACAAGGGAAATAAATATCCCCTACCAATGACCAAGATAATATCTTGTCAAGGCTTCTCAATGCCCACCTGATTACTCTTCCTCCAAGAACACGAAAGAAATGTTGCAAGGTGCATGTGCCCTTGGTCTCCTTGTGTTGTTGAATATGACACTTAGGTTTGTGACATTGCTTAACCGCATCTCATGGATTCATTCACTTTGGCGGTTGTATCAGACATTAACAGGTCGATCTTTTGGTGCAATGACAACTGTTTGTGCAACAATTGGTATCAGAGCCTGGGTCACAGGTTCAAACCCCTCGCTTGCACTAAGGGGGGATTATTGCAAGGTGTGTTCCCTTGGTCTTCTTGTGATGTGTAACACAATGCTTAGGTTCATGACATGGATTAACCACCTCTTGTGGATTCATTAACTTTAGCAATTGTATCGGGCATTAACAAGATGATATTTTAGAGCAACGACAATCGTCTGTGCAACAAGAAATTCTATAACAAAAACTCATTTTGTGCATATCATCGAGTGCATGGTCATTCTACCAATGAATTTCAAGCCTTGAGTAATAAAATACAACTTAAGGATTGTGGTTCTCTTCCTTGTGTTGATGCACCTAATTCCTCTAATCAATAATGATCTTCATCCTATCATGTTACTCATCACTATGTGGCATTTGTAGCTTTATGTGTTTTTATTGCCATTCATGGTGGTACAATCTCAAGAGAAACCACATTTTTCATGGTAGAAACATGATATTCCTTGGTGTGGTTATCCTTGTATCTACGCTTGGGGAGCAAAGACAACTAGTTTTGGGAGGTGTGCATTCTTTTCAAGGATCCCCTCTTTCTCCTTAAAATAACAACATAGCAAGTATGTTGACATTTTGAGGGGGGCATATATTCCCACTATCCATTTCATCTTGTGATATTTGACCTATTGACATAACCCCTTTGGTAGTGTTGTTGTTTGTAACGTCCCATGAGGTGAGTTTTGTTCATCCCTCGAGACGTTAAAATTTATTCACCCTGTGAGGTGAGTTTTTGCAAGATAGTTCATGGATTCAACATAATGGAGCTTGTTGGGTGATGAAATTGAGCATCCCTTTTTAGCATGGCCACCTAGCATAACACACCTTGATTTCCAATGGAGCAATGTGTTTCATGAGTGTTTAGCATAACACAACTTGCTAGCCTTATGGAACCCATCATATTGCATGGAAACCTAACATAACTCAGTTTGCTAGATAGTAGATCCACATTGGCTCATAAGTGATTTTATATCCTTGTGAGAGCATCATTTTGTTATACAACACATTTGATGGATGATGCTTGGTATTTGAGACAATTTAAGGTCGAGGTCTCTTTACCTTACTGACTCGAATCCTTTTAGTACTAACCTTGTGTTTTGTTGCATGTCTTCATTATGTTTGTATTGTGTTTGCATCATTTTTGCATTAATTTTGTTGTCATTTATATGTTACATCATGTCATGTTTTTTCATCGTGTATGCTTCATGTTTTTGACATGTATGTTTTCTTGTTGCATTACATACATGTGTGTTCCTTTGTGCTTATGTTGTCTTTCCATAGGATCTTGAATCTTGGGGGCTTGATCACCCCTCTAGATTTATTGTCATCTTATCTCTTCAACATTGGGACAATTGGACCCCTCTTGATATATTTTTTTACTTTAGTGTAAGCCTGAGAATAAGTTCATACTCTGACTAAAATGGGGGCTAAATATAGCATCCTAAATTGTCACCCTTGATAATTTCACTCTATGTTTTTCTCCCCTTTAAGTGATTGGACCTAATTGAACACCTAATTTACTAAATTATGCATTTTGTGTCCCATTTCAATAGTTATCGACAAATTACAAATGGGAAACCTAAGCATTTATTCAATATTTTTCCCTTGGCTTTTCAGATCTTGAAAAAGTGGGTCTAGACAAGGGTTCCCTTGGCACCCTTGTCCTCTTAATTTTTCCCCAAATTTACAAAGGTCAAAGGTGGCATTTTATTTAATATTTTTCTCTTGACATTGTGTATCTTGCAAAATAGGGCTAAGACAATGGCGCCCTAGGCACCTATTTCCACCTATTTTGGCTCCAAATTTAAATATATCAAAGGTGACATTTTATTATGTGAATTTCAAATATCTAAAATCGGCCATCAGGATTTAATTTTGGGGAAACTAGAATAATAACATATAAATACCTAGTTATTGCATATTTCAAATCAACCTAGCAAGTTGGAGAATTTATGATCAAGCAATTATCAAGAATTATTATCAAGAGCAAGTCAAGAGAAACCATTAGAGATTTATTTTAAAAATTCAAAATCCAACATCATGTCTAAATGTATGTGAGTATGTTCATGTTTATGTTTCATATTGTTTGTGAAGGCTAACCCTTTTTAGGTCTCTAAACAGTTCAAGCCATTCAAGCCAATCAAGTAAGTAAGATCAAGACCTTGAGGAGATGTGTATGATTTCAATCCTTCAAGGAAGCCATTAAAGGGTGGTTTTAGGTCTGAAGAGGATTGCAGGAAGATTGCATTTGAAACCCTGCACCTTGACGACTCATGGAAACTTAGTTTCAAAAATATCCAATAGTGATCTGACCAGTTTGTAGACAAAAATCAAAAGCTTTGATCTGAATCTCAAGGATTGCGAAAATAGATCTGAAAGATACCTACTATGACAGTGGCGCTCCTGAAGGAAACATCCTCGAAAATCAGACTAAAATTTATACCATAGGTGTATAGTGTCTTTCTCAGTCCAAATCTGGTGTCAATTTTTTTTTTATAGTTTCTCAATTGTTGAAATCTTGCATCTTCAGATTAGGGCATGTAGTTTAACTAGGCTAATAAAAGAAATTTAATTCCAATCAATTTCCAAAGCTCTAAAGAATCAGATCTAGGCATGATTGACTCATCTTCATGGTTGAAAGTCAATATAAACACTTTAATTTGCATTCTAATGTTCTCTTGTGAAAGGATTGATCCTAGTGCTCTATGTATTAAACCTAGGATCCCTTTTTCATCAAAACCCTAAGAAGATAACCTATAGATTTGAAGACTCAAACAAAAAATTTCCTACAAATCAAACTCTTTGAAAAAATCCACAACTATGTAACCATAGTTAAAACCAAACAAGTATCTAAGAGATAAAAACAACCTACTAAAATTGAATCACACCACCACCTATAATTATGAATCAATCAAATGCCACAACCTATCAACTACATACATGATCATGTCATGCCAATGTTCAAATATACATGAACATGCATGACACCATAATCATCACCATCATTGTACCTATACTAAAAAATCACTAAACTAAGACTCCAAGTCTCACCTATGTATAAACCTTGTCTTCAAACTAGAAGATAAAATGTGCATCTATCTTAATCAAAATTTAAACTCTAAAAATACATGTAAACCTGTATCAGGGAACACTAAATATGATAATAAGTTGTACCATCATATTGGTATCATAAAATGATACTCCCACAAGTTTTATCTCTCCAATTTGTTTGGATGCTCACATAATCACACACCAAATCTCAAGCTCCTACAAGTACTCAAATGAGCACAATCCTCTCTCTATTCATCCAAATGAAAAACCATCTAAACTAATATGTAGTATGCTACAAATGCTCTCCCATCACCTATTTGAAATCCAAAATATGATTTCATATGCAAAAGATATGGCATATTAACTATTCTAGAGCAATGACAAATTCATGGCACCAAAAAATAAAAATCAAACCTACACCACTATGTAATATGCTCAAAGAGCTTCTTGACAACTAGAAGAAGTCAAAAATTGATATCGTGTGAAATTTATGCCCCCTCAAAGAAAAGTGCTTTATTATGCTAAAAGGGGGCCCAAAACAATCATCCATATTACTAATGCCATGTTGACATTAACATGACATAGGCAATGGTGGTGAAGATTTGGGCGGTGTGTGGGCTTCAAGATGGTGGTGGATTTGATATTTTTTTAAAATTAGACCTATCTTGACCAAGAAGAAAAGATCCATTAACTTGGTAATCACTTGCAAAGGGTTGATAGTGGTTAGGAGA
The DNA here is from genome assembly GCA_007115665.2 of Sequoiadendron giganteum. Lineage (NCBI taxonomy): Eukaryota > Viridiplantae > Streptophyta > Pinopsida > Cupressales > Cupressaceae > Sequoiadendron > Sequoiadendron giganteum. The sequence continues at coordinate 442,283,961 of CM021106.1, read as the reverse complement.
TTTATAAGTTTTCTTATTGATGTTGATTGTATGGAATGGCTACATCCATGTAGTATGGGGTTTGTGCACTCCAACCCTCCATTTCATTTTTTATTTTAAAATTATTTCATAGGTTTTAATTTTATCAAATTATTTAAAAAATTATATGGTCGACACTGCAGCCATATGACTGTACAATCTAGAAGGGGGGTTGCATTTTTTTTCTTAAGCAGTAGTGGCCAAAATAGCTCAAATTTAATAATAATTTGCATCTCTCAAGCCTCCTATATCCAATGGTGAGGTCCATTTTTTTTTTTTCTCATGGGTCATTTCTTAAACATCTCCCACAAAACCTTTATGTTAAACATCAATTTTTTTCATATTCTCTTCAAACTGAAAATCAACAAAAAATAACCATAAATTTACAAACCCCCAAACCCCAAATCTATATTATCATAACCTACACAACATATCTCATGCCTTGAAATTTCCAAAATCTCTCCAACATTCCCATGACTTCAACTTTGCATTAGTTGTACTCAAACAAGGGTTAAACAAAAATAGGGATCTTTCACCTCCCTTAACCACAACCATGGTTTTGATACCACTTATGTTAAAATTACTAGGTTGATCAAACTATTTTTAACATAATCCAATGAGAAATGCATGCATACACACTTATAGAATAACCATAATGCAAAGATCAAAGACATAACACAAGATTGCACAATATATACTCTAGAAAAACCCTCAAAGGGGAAAAATCAAACTCCCAAAAGCATCCACACTTAATGTATTCAACAATGAAATATTACAATACACTTACAAATTCTCCATGAATACTTCTAAAACATCAAGCTCCTCCAATGCATCCTCCATATGTATGGAAGTATGTAACTGCACATCTCATGCCATGCTTCACATACACACTCTTCAATATAGCTCAATAAATCGAGTCAATAAACCAACAAACCAACAAGCCAAACAACCAACCTTAACCACTAAGCATATGCTTGCTTTTATAGATTCAATATTACACAAATACAACCAAGTGTTATAGGTAAAACCACGTGCCTTAAAAGTATGAATGCACAAAACCATTGACCCCAACATTTAGTCTTAGTACTAACTTTTCCTAATATTAAATATTTTTCCCATGTGCAAACCACACATAAATTATCTAACCAATGTCACATACAACTTTACAAGTGGACCCAAATAAATATTATAATGTGGCTAAACACACCTCCTAGGATGCACCACAAACAAATATTTACTTTACATAATTAAAAAGATTATTTCTTATGCAAGGTGTACAACACCCTTTGCTTAGCAATCGTCAAGCTTAATAGTAGACACTCATCAAATTAGAAAGCTAAAATAGAAGGGTGTATTTCCCCATAAGCTATTTTAGCCTCATATGTCAAAATTTTTATTCTATTCATGAACTAGTTTTTGTAAATGATAAAAAAGGTACTAAATGCAAAGCAATACCCACTCAAATTACTACTAAGAATTTAATGAATGAAAAATGGGGGAACTTAATGCAAAAGAGTATTCCATGACAAGAAATGTCAAAGTTAATAAAATATCAAAAATGGGTAGGAGACTATAAGGAACATGCCTTGAGGATGAGCCTCTCTATTTTTGCTAATTTATAATGTTGTTGTAGGTTTCTAGACATCTACAATAGTGATCTCAACAATTTTCTTCACATTTAAATAATATGGGATGGGCGTACCATGTTATTAGGTATCATTGGCCACTTCTTGTGAATTTTTTTGCAAGTTTCTAACAAGTTTGACTACTAAGATTTGATGAAGGAAAAAATGGGGGAACTTAATGCAAAAGAGTATGCCATGACAAGAAATGTCAAAGTTAAGAAAAAATTAAAAATGGGTAGGAGACTGTAAGGAACATGCCTTGAGGATGAGCCTCTCTATTTTTGCTAATTCATAATGTTGTTGTAGGTTTTTAGATGCCTACAATAGTGATCTCAACAAGTTTTTTCACATTTAAATAATGTGGGAAGGTCGTACCATGCTATTAGTTATCATTGGGAGCTTCTTGTGATTTTTTTTGCAAGTTTCTAACAAGTTTGACTACTAAGATTTTGATGAAGGAAAAATAGGGGCACTTAATGTAGAAGAGTATGCCATGACAAGAAATGTCAAAGTTAAGAAAAAATAAAAAATGGGTAGGATATTGTAAGGAAAATTCCTTGAGGATGAACCTCTCTATTTTTGCTAATTTAAAATGTTGTTGTAGGTTGCTAGACACCTACAATAGTGATCTCAACAAGTTTCTTCATATTTAAATAATGTGGGAAGGTCATACCATGTTATTAGTTATCATTGGGAGCTTCTTGTGTTTTTTTCCCAAGTTTATAACAAGTTTAAGTGCCATTATGATAGGTGTTAGTAGTAACTTATTATCACTTATCTCCATTTTCAACTTACTCCAATATATTTCAAGTATAGTTATGGGGTTTTCAATGAATGCGCATGGTTTAGTATTAATCTACAATGCTTTTTAGCAAGTTTTAAATCATCTCAAACAATAAAGAAGGCATATAGTATTTCATGTCATATGCCCACTCTTATTTAAAGTGTCTTGTGATGGATGATCCAATATTTAATGGAGGAGATTGTGTGAACATGGTCATACACTAAATTTTCTTAAACATCAAATTGTAATATGTCTTAGATGGTTAGGGTTTGAATTCAACTTTTACATTCTTGATAGCAACACTACGATTTTGTGATTATATTTTAGGTAAAGGAATTTGCAAAGGTTGGATTCCATGATCATATTTGAAGAGGATTAGGGTTTAAATGTTTTTTTTTTTTTGGAAATGATAATGGTCTATAAGTGTACTTTGAATAAGATATCAAATTATTGTTATAGAGAAGTACTTTCTCATTAGAGGCAACTATAATGAATACTCTATTATGTTGAAAAAATAAAAAACATAAAGATCAATATGCGGCCTAGAGCTATATGATAGGGTACTTGTATAGAAGGAATACTTGGATGACATAAAATCCCAGATAGATGAGTAGTTGGGATATCAATCTAAATGAATGCCACAAAATTAACAAAGATAATCAAAACTATGTGAATGAAAAAATTATAACAATGATGTGAAGGAAGAAATCAAGTATGAAACAAAAACACTATATTACACAATTCAACCCAAATTACAAGCATTGTGTTAAAACATATATAAGAGTTGAAATCAAATGGAGGAAAATATCTTCATTGCAAGAATTAGATATCATAGGCTCATATGCAAGATATAGATGGATGCCACCTATATAAGAGTGGGAAAAGAGGGTTTGCATTTTTGCACCATAAGGGCAACATAAATAGAGTAACATTTCATCCTTGAATGCCCAAGGTACATGAACATCCAAGCCAAATTTTAAGAAACACTAGGATTCAATCCCATAGTAGAGTTATTTGAGGAAAACAATTAAAGGTCCAAGAAAGATGCTAATAAAAAGAGTAACCTTTTAAAAGGTGCTACTTGTCCTACAAATCTTTGAGTAGTTGATGCAACCAATACAATCAATGGTCCCATATATTTTTCAATATTGTGGATGCAATTAAAATAATTTCATTTCAAATTCGAGTTATCAAGATTTTTAAGCGAGTTGCTAATGGTCATTAGGGTTTAAAGTTTATTCTAATGGTCTATCATGTTTAGAACAAGAAAACTACTTTTGTGGCATCAGTCACTAAGAGGAGCCATTAACACCTTTGAATATCTATTTGTAGTCTTTGCTATTATTGTAGGATGGTTATTCTTAGATGACTTGTATAAGGCTTATCTCACAATGTGATATTTATATGATTTCCTTTAGTTGATTTTTTGAACCTTCCATTTAATCCAATCCAAAATTTGTGTTGTATTTATGCTTTTAAAGTCTTTGTGTCTGGCCATAAACCTTGTGCCCATTCCTAAGAACAAAATAGCCAAGGTGTTTCAATTACTTAAAATTTGAGGATTTTTATTTTATTTATAAAGAAGCTTTTCCTTTTAACCTGGAGAAAAAATTATCCTTACACATTACCTACACATGTAAATATAGATAATGAATCCATTCTTTTCTTCAATTATTTACATATTCTCAATTCATTTTGTTTTTAAATGAACTTGCCACTTATTTTATACTTTAAAAAAACTCTCAATCACTTTAAATTCCTTATATTATTAAAATTTCAGCAACAAAATTAACAAAGATCCATTGTTCACTTGTACATATAAATTATTTTAAACAATGCTTTAGGATTTGATGTTTATTATCAATGTCACATTTCCTCAACTGTGTTTTCCCTTGGTATATTCAATTAATCAAATAGATTTAACATCTAATAAAAGGCTTATACTTATCTTAACAAAAATTATGCTAGTAAAAGAAATGACAAAAAATCTCTATAAAAAATGAGAATACAAAAACAAATAAAACTTGCACAATGGTTTTACACCATCTAAATGAAAACACATAAGATTTAACAAAGAAAACTCTTTTATATTATATTAATATCAAAGTGGTCCAACAAAAAAGGGTGCATTGCCTAAAATTTTCTTTGCTTTGTACTTAAATAAACCCTAATTACATTGCTTTGTACTTAAATAAACCCTAATTACATTGACATTGTCCATTGCTAATCTAATTTAAACACACCATAACATAATTAACCACACTAACCTTAATAGGTAGACCAAAGCTCCATAAAATAAGGTCGTAACATACTCTATTAATATGTTGTATTATATTTACATACATAATACAAACATACTAAAATAAATTTAGAGCGTAAATACGAGTTAACAAAACACAATTTCATAACAATGATTTGTGTGGAGCCCTTCATAGCCACGCTCAAATAAGAAATAAGTGTGGAAATGTTTGTTAAGATATTTTTTCTATAGTAAATGAAAACCTTTTTTAATGAATCTTAACTATTGCAAGGAGAGCTTCTAATCACCGAGACCTTTTCTTATTTAATAGAGAATCATCATGTAATTCCAATCTTATTACAAAATTCCTCATTCTTAAGAGTGGCGTGCATATTTCGTTGGAAATTTAAAGAGTAGGTTGTAAAATAAATAGTCAGAACAAAAAAATAAAAGAATTAAATACAAACACACAAAAACAACCAAGTTTACGTGGTTCATTATAAATGGCTACATCCATGAAAAAAGCAGGGGAAACTTTGTTTTATTGTTTGTTACAACTGAATACATAATCCCTCATCAATTCTCAATAATGAGAATGAAAAGTTTAAATAGATTACACAAATGAACATTGAGGAGACATCAGAAGATGAGGAGTCACGGTCAATGTGACCATTGGACTTCACACGTCAACAATCTCCCACTTGAAGTCCATCATTATTGCTGCACATGGTCACACCATAGATATCCCCTTACTTTCCCAAATTCATTGTTAGCTTTTGACCAAGCCAAGAGAAGCTCTGCAAAATTGTTTTGGTGAATGCATCTATCGGATTCACATATGTGTGTATCTTTTCCAATTTCAACTTGCCTTCTTCAAGCACATTTCAAATGAAGTGATACCAGAGCTCTATGTGCTTCATTCGATTATGGAATGCAAGATTTCTCGCAAAGTGTATAACACTATTGCTATCACTAAACAAGGTGAAACATGACTTTGGTAGTGGAGAATGCAACTATAGATTGCAATCATGAAACCCAACTGATAAGGTAAAAACATAACCAGTAGTTGACCTCCTTTTGTCTAAATCTTCTTCCATATCGAAATCCACAAAACCTTGCAGCTGTGCATTCTTTCTTCCAAAACACAACATAATCAGAAGTACCCTTGAGATATCTCAAAATCCAATGCACAACATCCCAATGAACCTTACCGAGATTGCTCATAGACCACTAACTACTCCCACTGTATGGGCAATGTCTAGTCGGGTACAAACCATTGCATACATGAGACTCCCAACTGCACATGTGTAAGGTACTCCCTTCATATAGTCTTTTTATTCTTGTGTCTTGGGACACATCGCTGAGGATAGGCATAAATGATTAGCAAGAGGTGTCCTAACAACCTTTGCACCCTTCATATTAAACCTATCTAGAACTTTATTGATGTATTTCTCTTGTGACAATCTGATTTCTCTTTTATACATGTCCTAGGTTATAGTCATGCCAAGAATATTTTTCACTGCTCTCAAATCTTTCATGGAAAACTTGTTAGCTAGTTTAGTTTTTAGATCGCTGATAACATTCATACTAGTGCCGGTTACTAGCATGTCATCAACATACAAAAAAAGTAAAACAAACTCATCGTTCTCCAAGAATTTGTAGTATACACACGAATCAGGCTCACACTTGGTGAATTTTTGTTTAGCCATGAAGGAATCGAACTTTAGGTACCATTGTCACAAATCTTGCTTCAACCCATACAAACTTCTTTTCAATCTGCACACCAAATCTTCATATCCTTCTTTCTCAAAACCTTTTGGCTGCTACATATACAATTCCTCATCTAAATCACCATGTAGAAATACCGTTTTGACATCAAGTTGTTCCAATTCGAAGTTGTAGACAATAGGTAGACCCAAAACTGCTTGAGTGGTGGTCATCTTAACAAGAAGTGAAAAAATTTCATTGAAATCAATACCTTTCTCTTGCTCATACCCCTTCACCACCAATCTTGCCCGATAAAGCTTTTTACCTCCTTTCAATTTGTACACCCATTGATTTTTTAATACTTTTTGGTTGGGTGGAAGAGGGATCAAACAACATCTGCGATTAGCCATCAGTGAAGTCATTTCTTCTTTCATTGCATCTAACTAATTCTTGCTCTCTTTGTCACTGCAGGATTTAGTGAAAGTTGCTAGTTTAGCTTGATTAGAGAGTAACAAATGATGCTCAAAATCATTAAATTTTGCAAGTGGTTTTCGCTCTCTGGTCGACCTCCTCAACTGGAGAACTTGATTTTGTAGAGTGCTTTGTCTAGTTTGTTGTTGTGAAATACCCTGTTCACCACCAAGAGGCTGCTCATTTGATGAAAATGGAAAACTTCCAACACTAGGTAGAAAATTATGACCAATGCCCAAATTTGAAATTGGCAGTTGATTTGAGTTTGGACGCACATGAGTGTTGGGCTGCAAAACTGAATTTGAAGGATTTAAAAGGGAGCTAAACAAATTATCATGTGATGCCAAATTGGGCCAATTTGTGTGAAGGGAGATGCACGGCATATTAGAATTTACATCGAGAAAATTTGATGAAGTTGTTTGCTACACCAAGTTTAGAGATGTATATGGCATGTTTGATGTTTACATAGGTGTTTGATGTGGGAGGCTCGGTGGAGCTGTGTTTGTAGTGACATGTCATAAAGCATTATGCATACTTCCTTCAATAGGCCGCTCAATATGAGAATTATGACCACCATCTCCAGTTCCATGTGAATGAAAATTTTGATCTTGATGTCTAAACATGTCACTTCCACTTGAAATATGTTCTACAAGCACAAATTCCTTCACAAATTGTCTCTGTTCCTGCAAACCTAGTATGATTTTTTTGTTGAAGATTACATCCCTCCTGCATGTGACCTGTTTCCTAGCGAGATCCCACAACTGAAAGCCATATTTCTCATCTCCATATCCTAAAAATATGCAACATTTGGATTTAGCATCCAACTTCGTCCTTTTCTCCGATGGAATGTGAACAAAGGCTTCACAATCAAACACCCGCAAATGATTGTATGGAATTTTCTTTCCAAGCCATTTTTCCTCTGGAATATGAGAATCCAACCAAGAAGATGGACTTAGATTAATCAAATAAATCATTGTATTAACAACCTCTACCCAAAATTATTTTCCCAAATTGGCATTGGAGAGCATGCTACAAGTTTTTTCCAAAGTTGTCCTATTCAACCTCTCAGCCATACCATTCTCTTGAGGGGTGAAAGTAACAATTTTAATACTCTTAATACCATTGTTTTCACAAAAAGTTTCAAACTCCAAAGAGAAAAATTCCCCATTGTTATCCATTTTAAAGCATTTAATTTAGTGCCCAGTTTGATTTTCAACTAATGCTTTAAAACTCTTAAACATGGAAAATACTTCAAATTTGTGTTTTAGCATATACACCTAAAATTTTATAGTACAATCGCCAAGAAAGGTAACGAAATGATTAGACCCGCCAATAGAAGCTACCTCCATGGGACCAAAAACATCCAAGTGTATAATCTCCAATGGGCTTGACTTTGTATCATGTCTTTGAGAAGAGAAATTGATCCACCTTTGTTTGCCAAAGATGCAATGTTCACATAATTTCAAATCGACAGATTTCAACCCCGGTAATTGATCCCTTTTGAGTAAAATTTTAAGGCGCTTCTTGCTCATATGCTCAAGCCTCTTGTGCCAAAGCTCTATTCCGTTGTCCACAACCACCATTGCAGCTCCTACTTCAGCGTGAATCCCTAGCACATACAAAGTGCCCAGTTTGCTGCCTCTTGTAATTACCAAGGCTCCTTTGGTCACCTTCCATGTGTTTGACTCAAAGGTGACACTACATCCTTGAGTGTCTAGCTATCCTACAAAAATCAGATTCCTCTTGAGTTGAGGAACATTTCTTACATCCCGCAATAACCAAGTATTTCAAATTTTCAGCTTTAGCATCACATCTCCTTTCCCCACAATGTCACATGGTTCATTGTCACCAAGGTAAACCTTACCAAGTTTACCTTCTTGATACTTTTTGAATGCATCCTGACATGGAGAGGCATGAAAAGAGGCACCAAAATCCAACACCCATGCATTAGCTATAATTTCACATATTGATAACACTAATGTGCCTACATCATCTTCATATGTGTTGTTTACCTAATTTTGCTTTGGCTGGTTTTCAACTTTCTTATAAGACCAACAATTCTTTTTGAGATGACCGGGCTTACCACAATACCAACAACCATTATTTTTGCCCCTTTACTTTGATCTCTTGCTCAATTTTGACCTCCCTCTATGATTATGCTTTGATATTTCTTGTAATATGCCCCTATTGCCAAAGAATAAAGCCTCTCTGGGTGCTTTATTTTGACCTCTTCTCATATATTCATTGAGAAAAGTTGCAACAACATCATCAAATTTCAACATTGATTCTTTTTCCTTTTCCTTTTCATCAGATCCTCTCTTCTTATGGATGTTGAATTGCTGATTGTCATCACCACTCCTTCCTAGCTATCGAGAAGAGAGCACAAAAGCAACATAGTTCTCATGTTATCTTTAAAATGATTATCCACCGAAGCTAGTTGGCTGATAATATTAAATTCATTAAATGGTTGGATATACTGTTGCCTTCTTTCATCTTCAAGTTGAATTTTCTTCATCAAGAAAACTCTATTGGTCGTGTGTTGTACCCAAACCAATTTTTTTACTTCATTAAGGCATTTTGATTAAAAGAGTTTAAACCTTGTTAAAATGATGTCAAAACACAATTTTGGGCAAGTCAAGTATGGACTTTGGTCAGTGTCGTGTCAGTCATCAGTAGAAGTTGGTCAGTACATGGAGGTCAGAACCAGAACTTGGGACCTAGAGCAGAGCATGTTATGAGGAAGGATCATTTCACGACTAGATTATACTCCTGCAAGGTCAATTCAGTGGTCGGAGGAGTGTTTTTCAGATTAATGACAAATGAAGATTTCAAGCAGAAAGCAGATCTGCGCCCCTGTAGCCCAGGGGCACCCTTCTTTTTGGAGGCTCAGATCTTGTTGCATGTGTTTGTAAATAGGTTCAATCTCTTTAGAATTAGCCCAGCTTTTCGACGAGCTATCAAGCGAAGATGTACATAGTGCAACTTTGGCAATTGAGGTCAGAAGATGAGGGTACGATGAGGAGGCATGTCACAAAGGTTGTCAAGTTTATGATTTATGCGCCCCTGTAGCTCAAGGGCACCCTTGATTTTGACCTCTCAGATGGATGAATTTGCACATGAGGTCTTCATAAGATCTTTTCTAATCTAGTCTAGCTTCGCAACACATCAGTCCTTAAGGTGATCCAACATTCTGAGTGACCGTGATAGAGGTTATACCAATCACGTAAATCAGAGGGTGGAGAAATGTAGCAATACACGCCTAAACTTCTATAGGTTAGGGGTGCCCAGCCTTTAGGCCTGTTAGATGGGTGTTTTTGCATTCACAGTCTTCACGAGACTTGTGCACAATTACTCCAACTATCCAATGAGTCTAGTCGTTAGCCTCCGAGATTTGGCAAACACTCGTACATGCAAGGTCAGTGTGAGAATGCTGAAAAGTGAAAGCAACCGAGAAATGGCTAAGTATGGGAAATACACATCTCCTTGAAAAAGGCACCCCTCTTGTTGAGGTCTTAGAAGTAATTTTCTTGATTCGTCACCTCCAGAGACATCTCTTGTGAGTTGATTCAAATACACAAAGAGACAGACGGTGCATGAATTGGAGCACTCCAGCTCAGGGGTCGAAATGTGGTGTCCGGATGAAAGTTACACTTTTGTCAAAAGGGTGTTTGCGCCTTCATAAGCCAAAGACGCCCTTCTTTTTGGGGTTTTTGATGCAACTTTCAAGTGCCTTACATATAGTCATTGGATGCAGAATACTTTCAGTCACACAATGAACCTATCATCCAGTCAACAGGGTTCATCATTCACTGGTAAAGACAGTTTAAAGCGTCAAATAGCAAAATGGAGAAATGGCTATTTAGAGTCATTGCATCAATTTAATCAAACGCGCCTAATTTTTTGAGGTGTCAAAAGTTGATTTTAGTAGTTGCAGCTCCCAACATACATTTCATCCTTGCTATGCAGGCTTCATAGTGGATATCTCAGTTCAGTCATAGGTTCACTCAGTCGCCCGAAAAGAAGAGCTGAACATGGCCAACTGTAACTTTGTAGTCAGCTATAAAATAGGAGATAGTAAAAAGTTCAATAACTCTGGAAAATGGATGCATAGAAGGTCAAATTTGGAATTTTTGGAATCATTGAAGTTTGCCGAGTGCATCTAGAAACTGATTAAAATAATATTTTAATATTTGTTTTGCATGCATTAGTATTAAAATGGCGATTTTCTTCAATAATTCATTACTGGTGCCTTTTTAATATTAATCTCAAATTCACATGTTAGAACAAGTTGATATTTTATTATTATTTTAATCCTCAGGACTCCAAGTCAGTATCAGTTCAGCTCAAAGAGGTCCAATCAAATTCTTTCTTTCAAAATCAGGGTTTTGGATCTTATAGTCTTGCTTTTATGATTCGATTTTGCTCTATTTATGCAAGCATGGCGTCCATTTTATGTATCCAACTTAGAAAATTTGAATTTCCTTCAGAGTTGGGAGAATTTTCATTGGCAATCAAGTTCAAAGGCATCAAAAATATTCTTTTGCAGGTGCAAGTCCAGATTCATCAGCAAAATTCAAGGCAAAGTGGTGATTTTGACAGAAGACGATAATAAATAATAAAAAACTAAAAAATGTTTTCTTCTTCTCTAAAATTCTTCCATTTTCTCATCTTAAATTCTCTCACATGTTCAAATAATTGAAATTTTTTGGAAAAACAAAACATCGGGGTTGATTTAGAATAACTTCCTTAGACAAACCCATGTGCTAGAATTTTCAGGAAAAATTGTTCCAGAGCATCAGTTCTTGAGGCTCTAATTTTCTTAACTGAAATTCCTTTGCATGGCTGAGTATAAGTCAAATTTTTGAATTTCTGACATTGTGGGTTGCTTAGAATCATTTTCTGAGCAAAACCCATATCTCAGAATTTTTTCATGAAAATTGCCCTCCGATAAGCTATTTTTAGCCACAGCAGGCTATTTTAAACTTTCTAGAAAAGTTATCAGAATATGTGTTCATAGTCAACAGGCGAGTTTTTCAGAATGCTATACACTCAGCTCGAATTCAAGACCAAGTCAGTCTTGAATCATGACTTCATCGGGACAGTTGATACAAATCTACATAAGGTGCTTCCAGAAGTAGTTTTAGATCCACTCAAGATAAGAGATTCGATAATCCAGAACATTCAGTAGTCTGAGTTACTGGAGGCTGCTTCCATACCTATCTCAGTTCATTGCGTAGAATTCCTGATGTCTTGTATTAAGCATTACAATTTTGCTGCACAGGAGATGCAATCAGTAGATGGGCATGTTATTTGTAGTCTCAAACCCCTAGATATCGAGAGAAGTCAGGGTATTCCTCAACATCAAGATAGTTTGGTCATTTCTATGAATCAGAGTGAGTGAGAATTCAATGCTGAGATGGATAAGTGTCAGAGTAAGATGACAAAGAGGTGGTTGAAACAGAAAAAAACCAAGTTGCCAAACAATGTGGGTCGTGGTGAATACAAGGATGAGTATGCAATTCTGATTACACTTCTCAATCGTGTCTCAGGTCATGCAGATGCAAATAAATTCCACCCATGGATGTATTATATCATTGGTCGAATCATCTCTAGGCAAGAACATTATGACTGGGCATCCTTCATCAACGGTGCTATTCATGAGCAAATCACTAGTTTTCTAACCGCACACCAATTTCATATGTGTTCCTACCTCGTGTACTTCATCGCCTATCAGGGTCAATTTAGAGGGTTGAACATGGTGGGCATACTCAGTGTTTAGAAAGTCTATCATCATTATGATCAACTCGAGTTCATGAACGCTGAAAGACATTTCAAGCGTGTGCAGGAGGCTTTCTTGACATATACAGTGAGAGATGTGGACCGAGAGTTATACATTCGTATCTCAGCGATTGCTAGAGCAGAATGGAAGATTGGACGGACTGGTTCATTCAGTTCCCTACATACACCTACATCCGTGTCTATGGATACACAGGAAATCTAGATATGCTTCCATGCTATCCTTCAAATAAGACAATGTTCATGGAGTTCCTGAGGCAACTGTATGAGGTTCACAAATGTTTGCATCACAAGCATACACAGGCTGCCAACTTTCCAATGCAGTTCAAAATCTATTGGTGCAAGACAACAATTGATGCTAAAGCTGCAGGATAGGAGTTAGAAAATTGCAAACTCAAGTACCTTGTTGACACACGTACCTATGATCCTTGGGGTCATTACGCAACACGCCTTGGTAGTCGCTCCTATCATAAACCTACAATGGAGGACTATTGGCTAAACTGCGAGGATAATTTTGAGGAACGCAGACGCAAGTATAGTAGGTTATCCCTCCCATAGATATCTGTTTTCTTGGCAGAGGATGTGGAAGGTTTGTCAGAGGATGAGGGAGATGCACTTCCTCAGTTTTACAGAGAACAGGTTGATGGACAACCATTGCCGACTGTTGATTGGTACGCCAAAGAATACTCATCAGTGAAGGAGAGGTCAAGCAGAGTCATTCATAATAGTATGCTTTATCTCGAAATCAAGAGGACCAGGAGGGAAACTATGCCTAGAACAAAGCCGCCACCAGTGGGAGTTACACTACCTTCCTCATCTAAACTCAAAACAGAAGAAGAGGAGTAACCCTCATATGAAGAATTCAGTGCCTGATAATTCAAAGGGAAAGGCACTTGTTACTGATACACACATGGAGCCTATCAAAGAAACAATTCAGAGTTTGCCACAGCCTGAGGTTTAGCCATGCATGCCGTCACCAACACTAGAGCAACCTCCAGTTCCAATTCACATCGATTTGGACTTGGACTCGCCACCTCACAGTGACACCTCTACACATTCACTCTCGTCAGAGCTTCCCATTACTAGTACAAATCATTCCAGTGGGATTAGTCGAGATTCATCTTGGCTTGAGAGTCAGTTGGGAAGAAAGAGAAGACATCCATCTTATGTGCTTGATCATTCATATTTTGATCATGCTTATCAAGATGCGCCTGACAAGAGGATCAAGAAACAAGTCCAAGTGGAGAGGAATGTAGGTAAGGAAATCATCGTTGAGACTGCTGTGCCTCTAGAGGATAAGAGTCTAAATGAGATTGAAGCTCAGGACTTCCAAGTGATCACAGTCAACTTTGGTAGAAGTACTCGCCAGACAAAGATTGATCTCCTACAGGTTACAATAGATAGCACAAGGGATAGAATGGTGAAAGATGGAGAAGATAAGTCAGCCCTCAAGGCTGAAATACAATAGCTTCGTCAATACATTTCTAGCCTTGTACACAGAATAGGAAATTTTGTCACCTCACTCCCACCGATGTTAGAACCACCAGCAGAATAGGGTCAACTTGATCATTTGGTTGCGTATGGTAGGCGTTTGGATGATTGGGAGGAGGAGTTCATCACTAGAGGCCGTCTTGTGATTTTAGAGTTATACTAGTTGCGGTACAATGCACGCGAGCATCGTCTACAACTTCAAGATGAGGAGCGTGACTTGGCTATTATTAGACCCATAGATGAGATCTTGATTGCTAACTTGGGGATATCATATGAATCAGCCACAAATGTAGAAGATAAAGAGGCTATCTACACTTAGAGGACATAGTTGATCTTCAAGGAAAAGATAGAAGAAACAATAGCATCACAGTTGGCTAAGAGCAGAGAGCACGCCACTAGTGCACTCCGTTATGTGAGAACCTTCGTGTCTCAACTACCATGCTAGTATCAATGTGTAGGTGGTGACTATGTTGAGCTTGCTGGCGTTCATTCGGAGCTCCAATCACTCATACACGGTATTTTTAGTGGGGAGACCATTCGCTATAAGATGAATCAACTTACAGTCATGTCAGCATTGTTTGATGAGGCAACTAGGAGTAAAGGCGAGTTTCAGTGTCAGATCACAGGCGAAGAGGACATGCTGCACAAACATGGTATACTTCGGCGGAGCTTCAGTTCCCTAGAGGGTGATGCAGTCAACAACCTCATGGATGGGTTGATTGCTCGAGATCAGGGCCAATAGACTTCAGTTTCCACCTTCCAAGATAGACTTCAATCACAACAATTAACTTGACGCTTCTTTCCGGGTTAACTCGCTATCTCATTTACAACACATGTCTATCTTGGAAGTATCTACGTTCACTTGGAGTTTCATCTAGGTTTTTACGTTAACTGATGGTAGTATTCCAGTTAACTTGCTTTCAATAAGGACGTGCATGCTTGCACATTGTCCATTTAGATTAGATGTTTCGGTTAACTGATGGTAGCTTTCCAGTTAACTGTATAGTTTCCTTTATTAGGATTTAGTAATAAAATCTTGCATGCATTGCAAGACTGTAGTTGACTCAAGGTGATTTTAGGGTTGCCTACACCTTTGATGTCTATAAATAAGAGCTTTCAACTAATTTGTAATTAACTTTTGCACGCGATAGCAATATATGATGAGCCTACCTTGCCTGTAATGTTGCTATTTTGTATTTGTTCACGAGTGATTACTATTATAATAAATAGATGAGCCTACCTTGCCTTCATTTTATTATCATGGTGTTTGTTCAATCTTAGTTAAATGGGGTTGCTAGTTTGATCGTTTGTTGTATGCGTGTTTCACTAATACAATTTTCTGTCCTAGTTGCTTAACTTTGTTTTGTTTATAATAAGCCTATTCAGAAGAGAAAATAGTTGAGCCCACCTTGCCTTCATGTTGCTAATCTGTACTCAAAGCTTATCATTTGATATGCGTAATAGTAAACTTATTTAGCCAAGCAGATAGTTGGGCCCACCTTGCCTTCATGTTGTGAAGTTGTACTCGATTTACCGTATATTTGTCATTTGCAGTAAACTACTCCCCAATCAAGCAAATAGTTGAGCCCACCTTGCCTTCATGTTGTGAGACCATACCTGAAGTTTATCGTATAAGAACATTCCTGCTCCATTTCCTCATGCTCTATTTTCTTGAGGAAACTGGATAGATTTAAAGTAATTAGTTTAGTTGTAGTTAATGATCTGTGAAACCAAAAAATCCTTAGCTGCAACGTTCTTAGTTTTCTTAACCTTGTGCCTCTTCCAGTTGAGAACAAAAAGATAGGACTTAGAATAGTTTACTTTTAGAAAGCATATGGGAAAAAGAGGGAGCTTCCCCTCCTAATTTGAAGAGCACTCATTATGTAGTGTGCATAGTTGTCCGTACTAACTTATACTCTAAAGGTGTTAGTTATTATGCCAACAGTTTTCTAGCATCCACTGTGGGGCATGAGGCATGAAAAATTCAAGAAAGCTTCATGCTTTATGTCACGGGAATGACCATTTGGCATCCTATTGCTCAAGTTCAACAACTAGGACTCACTCTGGCTGCCATACAACCGAACTTTGTGCTGATTCAAGGTGAGCTGTCAGACATCATTAGTAGCCTGCAGAGTTTTATCTTTGACAATCATACATCTACTACTCAGTGGAGAAACACAACTACTACTCTAGACAAAGAAGAAGAAAGAGCGGATCTTGCAGCCGGTAGACCAATATTTCCACCACTCGTGTGGGAATAAAGCATCCTGGCTTATCAAGTTTACTACCGATGGAGGCACAATCCTCCCATTCAAGAAGAACTGCGCTTTGAAGAGGTTCCTGAGCATTTCCTAGAAGGATTAGAAGAATAATCTCCAGTACCAGTTGAAACAATGGCTGACAATAATAATAACAACCGCAATAGTTAGAATGAAAGAAACGTAAGATGTCCAACCCCACAACCTTGGGGAGACAACATCGAACCGTTGGCCTTAGTAGGACATCATGAGCTGCCCAAGGGATTGCGAAAGCACTTTCCTCGATTCCATGGCGATGAATCTAAACATCCCGATGAACACATCTCAACATTCACAATGGCTTGTCTCATTTTTCATGTTTCACATGAAGATATAGCTGTCCGTCTCTTTGTTGAGACCCTGGAGAACAACGCTTCAGATTGGTTTCATAATCTTGAACTAGGTCTTATTACAAGTTGGGCATTCATGAGTGATAAATTCTTGGCAAGATTCAAGCCTGCTGAGGATAATCATCAACTTTTTGCACAACTCTCAAACTCAAATATAGAGCCTACAGAACCAATGAAGGAATTCGTAGCAAGGTTTAACCGCCTTGTCATACGTCTTGCCAATACACTCAACCCATCCGATGAGATTTTGATGAGAAGCTTCATCAATGCATTGTCTTCATAAATAACCTTTTCTTGAAGGGAAATCAAGCAATAGATCTACAACTTACACAAGAAGAGGCAATCAAAATTGAAGATAACATGACTATGACGGGCAAGATGAGGAATGATTCAATCAGATCGCTTGTTCAAGCGTCTGGTGATCCGCTACTACAAAAGGTAGCCAATGAGGTGACCATTCTCAAGAGGTAGTCACCCACACAAGGGCAACAAGCACTGCCTACACAATAGTCATATCAACCACAACTACCATATCAACCTCAACAACCGTTCAACAATTAAAAATTAGAGTTCCCGCAAGGACAACCAAGACAACATGTTGAAGCTGAGAAGCCTACAACTTATTGCTCTTTCCACAACACAATTGAACACACCAGAGCCACATGTCCGAAAAATCAAAGAATGAATCAAATCATGGGATTTGCTGATGCTACTCCAAGTTCAAGTTTCGTACCTTCACCAGCTATAAATGTTGTCTCACCACATACAAACAACTTTGATGGCAACCGCAAAGGGATACTTCGACCGAGAACTCGTTAATGAACAAGAAGAAGAAGAAGACTACTGCTAATACTCTCTTGTGGTCAGTCATGATAATATCTCATCACCTATGTTCACACATGCACACCACTTCAAAGCATAGAAAGAAGAAGAAGAAAAGAAGAAGTCTGATGAAAAAGGAAAAGAAGTGGCTTCCACTTCCAATCAAAAGTCTTCACAAGTAAACACCGTGCCAGTTGTTCAGGATCCAACCTCAACAAGTTTCGACATTGTGTCTTCTATGATGAAGACGAAGGTACAAATTTCTCAACTAGAGTATCTTCAGGATCATCCAGAGTAGTTGGATAGAATCCTCAAGGTGGTTAAGAAGAAGGTTGCAATCCAACCTATATTTCTTAGAATCCTCTGTACTAGTAGAAGACAAGCCAAAGCCGTTCTATATATCTTTGTATATAGAAGATTTTAATCTCAGCAATTGCATCATAGATAGCGGAGCATCGAACAATGTCATGCCTTTATAGATTATGAACGCGTTGGGAATTTTGTGCACCAAAACCAAAGAGAAGTGTTATTTACTTGAGTCAAAGTCGGTGCCGTTGGTCGGTCAACTGAAGGATGCACAAGTAAGGCTGGCATCTTGTCCTGAAAAGAAACTCATGATGACTATCTTGATCGTTGATATCCCTACAAGTTACGGGATGTTGCTTAGCAGGAGTTTCTGCAAGGATCTCAGAGGAGAAATTCAGTTGGATTGGTCATTCGCGAAAATTCCATTGAAGAAGGACACTTTCAAGCTGGAGCCTAAGGTGAAATCAAAGTTTATGGTGGTAAAGTCCCAGTTTCCACATGCACAAGTGTTATATCAAGACACGGGTCTAGGGACATATGCTATGATATCTGATGTCACTAAAGATTGTCAGAATTTTACACTTTCCACGACTACATCACATGAAGAATCAAAAGTGTGGACAATGCAGTTCGACGACAATTGTTCAACATCAAGATCAGGAGTAGTGATCATTTCTCTTGAAGGTTGCTTATATTCATTCACATATAGGTTGCAATTTGAATGCACCAATAACACTACTGAATACGAGGCACTTTTATTGGGTTTCAAGAATGCGAAGGATATGGGGATAAAATTACTTAGAGTTGAAGGAGATACTGAGCTCATTGTTAAACATATCAAAGATCGGTTTCAAGTTGGAAAGAATTGCCTTCAATCTTACAAACAAAGGGTGTGGAACGTCATCAACTGGTTTGATGCTTTCGACATCCAAATATATTCTAAGAACAGACAATAGCAGAGCTGATGCCCTTGCAGTGTCAACCGCTCTTTTCATGCCGCATTTAATTTTCGTCATAATTCTTTTGCTATTGAGCTGATTTACAGGCCAGCTGTACCAGATAATGTAGACAACTGGCAGGTCTTTGATGACGATGATGACATCAAAGAGTTTCTCTTTATGGGAAACAATTACAAAGAATTGTTCTTTGAAGGAAGTCCTACTCCTTTCAAAGAGTCAATTGCTGAAGACTCTGAAGCTATGAAATCCAGGATCATACAATTGAGAGGAAATCAAATTCCTAAGGGTTTCATTTCTTTAGAAGATATTTTTGACAGGCATGACCGATACATTCAAAATCAGAAGATGTCAAGTGTTAATACTTCTGCTGAACATTTTCAAGTGAACATCGACACTGAAGACAAACGTCGGTTTGTTAATCTAGGCAAGTGTTGTACTACAGAAGAAGCTGAGAAGTTTACCGCCAAACAATACAAGGATGTATTTGCTTGGTCATACGAAGACTTGAAGGTCTTCACACCTGTAGAATTATCACATACAATTCCTTTGAAGTTTGATGCCAAGCCTTTCAGGAAAAAGCAGAGACGCAGATTCAAGATACTATCTATGTGGAAATTTAGAAGATGGTGGACTCAAAGATAATTTATCCAATTCATCATTCCACCTGGGTGTCAAACATTGTTCCTGTGCACAAGAAGAACAGTGAAATCAGAATTTGCGTGGATTTTAGGAGCTTAAATTTATCATCCTTGAAGGATAATTACCCCTTAACAATCATGGAGCATACATTGCAGATAGTCACTAGATCGGAGATGCTATCACTTCTTGATGGTTTTTTCGGTTACAATCAGATTGCAATGGCAGAGGAAGAGCAAATCAAAATAGCTTTCACCATGCTGTGGGGAACGTTTGATGATGAGAGGATTCCTTTCGGCCTTATCAACGCCGGTGATACTTTTCAGAGGGCCATGGATTTGGCGTTTGGGGATCTCAAGAACAAGATAATAGTTGTTTATCTAGATGACTTGACCATTTTCTCAGATAAACAGAGCGATCATTTTTCACACCTCGCGAAAGTTTTTGAAAGATGCATGTACCATATAATTTCATTGAATCCCAAGAAGACCATCTTTGCGGTGACAGAGGGCAAGTTACTTGGCTACATCGTTTCCAAGGAAGGAACTAAAATTGACCCAAATCAGGTGGATTCAATTAAGAACCTGTCTCTTCTAGCTAACAAGACACAAGCTTATTCCTTTTTCAATAAAGTCAACTTTATTCGGAGGTTTGTACCAAATTTTTCAGAGCTGACAAAGGAGATCTTAGCTATGATGAAAAATATGTCCACATTTATATGGACGAAAGAAGGCAAGCAAGCCTTTATGAAAATCAAAGAAGCTATTGCTAACGCGCCAACATTGCTTCGTCCTAACTTTTAGAAGGATTTCATCCTCTATTGTTATGTGTCAGAACACATGTTGTTTTCCATATTGACTCAGAAGATCAGTGAAGAAGGAGAATCTTCAATTGCTTTCATGAGTACCAGTTTTAAAGATAGCGAGTCATGCTATTCTCAAATTGAGAAGAATGCGTATGCTTCCGTTAGAGCTATCAAGAATTTCAGATTCTACATCTTGAATTCACATACAATGGTGTTTATCACCGATCCAACAGTGAAAGGTGTGCTAACTCAACAGGAGATGGGTACAAAAAGAGGAAACTGGATTGCAAAAGTTCAAGAGTATGATCTAGAGATCAAGCCGACCAAGCTCGTCCACGGGCAAGGTATTTGTCGATTATTGGTAGAAGATGGAGATCAAAAGAAGAAAAGTAATGGTGAAATTGAACCTAAACCTGAAGAGGACCTTCCTTTGGTCCTATTAGTTGATTTTGCGGAAGAATGGTACACAACTTTATGGTATTATTCAACTTATGGAGAATGTCCATGTCACATGGACAAACAACATAAGAGAATTTTGAAGCTGAAAGCACAAAACATTGTGCTTGTCAATAACGTTTTGTACAAGTGTGGCCTTGACGAAACTTTATTTTTATGCATCCGTAGAGACCAACAACAAAGATTGTTGGATTCTTTTCATATTCAAGCATGCGGTGGTCACTTCTCATCAAGAGTCACTGCATTCAAGATCCAGCGAGAAAGGTTCTATTGGCTTGCCATGTTTCGCGACGCATATGAATGGGTGTATAGGTGTGAGTCATGCCAATAGTTTGCTGGTAAATTCAGATTGGTGGCTACTCCACTCAGGCCAGTTATCATTGATGCTCCATTTTAACAATGGGGTATTGATTTCCTAGGTCCCATTATTCGCATTCTAGCAAGGGGCATGTTTATGTCCTTACAACAACTGATTATTTCACAAAATGGGTTGAAGCGGTTTCTACCAATCAAGCTACCTCAGAAGTTGTTTGTGACTTTTTGAAAGAGAACATCATTTCGTGCTTTGGGGTGCCTCACAAAATTGTGGCTGATAATGCAACAAGTTTCTCATTAGAGAAGATACTGAATTTTTGTTTTGATCATGGCATCATGCTGTCACATTCATCAGATTATTACCCTAAAGGTAATGGACATGCTGAATCTTCAAAAAAAACATAGTCACAATCGTGCGTAAGCTGGTTGACACAAATCAGAAGGCTTGGCACAAAAAAGATATATGATGCTCTTTGGGCTGATAGAATCACTCCCAAAAGAGCCATCGACACTTTTCCTTTTATAATCTTGTATGGTACAAAAGTAATGTTACCCATTACACTGGAGTTGTCCGCCTTGTAGTTGGCATCCACAGTGGAGGATGTAGAGTTCAAAGATCCAATCGAGAAAAAAGGATTTTGTACTTGATGAAGCTAGAAGAGGAAAGAGTGGAGCTCGTCGATAGAATCACTCAGCATCAAGAGCGAGTGAAGAAGATTTTTGATAAGAAAGCTCATCCGTGAGACTTCGAGATCGAAGATCAAGTCCTATTGTGGGACAAAATACATGAACCTAAAGGAATGCATGACAAGTTTGATTCCTTATGGTTAGGGCCCTTCCAGATACATGAATCAAGAGGAGAGAACACATACATTCTCTCACATCAAGATGGAAGGCTTCTCCCGCTGCCTTACAACGGACAATATCTCAAGCACTTCAACCCTCCAGGGGAGGAGTAATTTTTGTAATTTTTTTATAAATACTTTTTATGCTTTATCGTTATATGTTTCCCTATTCTGTGATGTTATGTCGTGTTTTAGGTGATTAATTAGGTAGTCTTATTTTAGGAGATTAGGAAACTCCAAGTTTTTTTAGGTGATTAGGAAAAGTATTGACTCCGATGCCCAATCATAATTCACTGGTCTACATAACACAAAGATTTCTAGGGTTCTCCTATGCTGTAAGTATCTGACATAGTCACCAAATGGAGCCTAATGTTGTACCCAAACCAATTTTTTTGCTTCATTAAGGCATTTTGATTAAAAGAGTTTAAACCTTGTTAAAATGATGTCAAAACACAATTTTGGGCAAGTCAAGTATGGACTTTGGTCAGTGTCATGTCAGTCATCAGCAACAGTTGGTCAGTACATGGAGGTCAGATCCTGAACTTGGGAACCAAAGTAGAGCATGTTATGATGAAGGAGCATTTCATGACTAGATTATACTCCTGCAAGGTCAATTCAGTGGCCGAAGGAGTGTTTCTCAGAGTAATGACAGATGAAGATTTCAAGCAGAAAGCAAATCTGAGCCCTTGTAGCCTAGGGGCACCCTTCTTTTTGGAGGCTTAGATCTTGTTGCATGTGTTTGTAAATAGGTTCAATCTCTTCAGAATTAGCCCATCTTTTTGACGAGCTATCAAGCGAAGACGTACATAGTGCAGAACTCCGACAATTGAGGTAAGAAGATGAGGGTACAATGAGGAGGCATGTCACAGAGGTTGTCAAGTTTATGATTTCTGTGCCCCAGTAGCTCAGGGGCACCCCTGAATTTGACCTCTTAGATGGATGAATTTGCACATGAGGTCTTCCTAAGATATTTTCTAATCTAGTCCAGCTTTGCATTGCATCAGTCCATAAGGTGATCCGAAATTTCGAGTGATTGTGACAAAGGTTATACCAAGCATGTAAATCGGAGGGTGGAGAAATGTAGCAATACACGCCTGCACTTCTATAGGTTAGGGGTGCCCAGACTTTAGGCCTGTCAGATGGGGTTTTTTGCATTCACAGTCTTCACGAGACCTGTGCGCAATTACTCCAGCTATCCAACGAGTCCAGCCGTGAGCCTCCGGGATTTGGCAAACACTCGTACGTGCGAGGTCAATGTGAGAATGCTGAAAAGTGAAAGCAACCGAGAAATGGTTAAGTATGGGAAATACACATCTCCTTGAAAAAGGCGCCCCTCTTGTTGAGGTCTTAGAAGCAGTTTTCTTGCTTTGTCACCTCCAAAGACATCTCTTGTGAGTTGATTCAGCTACGTAGAGAGATAGACGGTGCACGAATCAAAGCACTCCAATTCTCAAGGTCAGCGGTCAAAGCGTGGTGTCTGGATGAAACACTTTTGTCAAAAGGGTGTTTGCGCCTTCATAAGCCAGGGGCGCCCTTCTTTTTGGGGTTCCTGATGCAGCTTTCAGGTGCCTTACATACAGTCATTGGATGCAGAATACTTTCAGTCACACAATGAACCTATCATCCAGTCAATAGGAGTCATCGTTCATCGGTAATGACAATTTGAAGCGTCAGATAGCAAAACGGAGAAATGGCTTAAGTCTGGAGTCATTGCATCAATTTAATCAAAGGCGCCTAATTTTTTGAGGTGTCAAACGTTGATTTTAGCAGTTTCAGCTCCCAGCATACATTTCATCCTTGCTATGCAGGCTTCATAGTGGATATCTCAATTCAGTCACAGGTTCACTTAGTCACCTATAAAGTAGAGCTGAACATGGCCAACTGTAACTTTGCAGTCAGCTATAAAATAGGAGATAGTAAAAATTTCAATAACTCTGGCAAATGGACGCCTAGAAGGTCAAATTTGGACTTTTTGGAATCAGTGAAGTTTGCCGAGTGCATCTAGAAATTGATTAAAATAACATTTTAATATTTGTTTTGCATGCATTAGTATTAAAATGGCGATTTTATTCAATAATTCATTATTAGCGCCTTTTTAATATTAATCTCAAATTCGCATGTTAGAACAATTTGATATTTTATTATTATTTTAATCCTCGGGACTCCAAGTCAGTGTCAGCTCAACTAGGAGAGGTCCAATTGAATTCTTTCTTTCAAAATCAAGGTTTTGGATCTTATAGTCTTGCTTTTATGATTCGATTTTGCTCTATTTATGCAAGCATGGCATCCATTTTATGCATCCAACTTAGCAAATTCAAATTTCCTTCAGAGTTGGGTGAATTTTAATCGGCAATCAAGTTCAAAGGCATCAAAAATATTCTTTTGCAGGTGCAAGTCTAGATTCATCAGCAAAATTCAAGGCAAAGTGGCGATTTTGACATAAGAAAATAATAAATAATAAAAAACTAAAAAACGTCTTTCTTCTTCTCTAAAATTCTTCCATTTTCTCATCTTAAATTCTTCAACATGTTCGAAGAATTGGAAATTTTTGGCAAAACAAAACATCTGGGTTGATTCAAAATAACTTCCTCAGACAAACCCATGTGCTAGAATTTTCAGGAAAATTTGTTCCAGAGCATTAGTTCTTGAGGCTCTGATTTTCTTAATTAAAAATCCTTTGCATGGATGAGTAGAAGTCAAATTTTTGCATTTCTGACATTGTGGGTTGTCTTAGAATCATTTTATGAGAAAAATCCATATCTCAGAATTTTTCGTGAAAATTGCCCTTCGACAAGCTATTTTTAGCCTCAATAAGCTATTTTTAGCTTTCCAGAAAAGTTAAAATATAGCCGTGTTCACAGTTAATAGGCGAGTTTTTCAGAATGCAATACACTCAGCTCGAATTCAAGACCAAGTCAGTCTTGACTCATGACTTCATCAGGACAGTTGATATGAATCTACATAAGGTGCTTCCAAAAGCAGTTTTAGATCCACTCAAGATAAGAGATTCGATAATCCAGAACATTCAACAGTCTGGGTTACTGGACGCTGCTTCCATACCTATCTCAGTTCATTGCATAGAATTCGTGATGTCTTGTATTAAGCATTACAATTTTGTTGCACGGGAGATACAGTTAGTAGATGGGCGTGTTATTTGTAGTCTCAAACCCCTGGATATCGAGAGAAGTTTGGGTATTCCCCAACATCCAGATAGTTTGGTCGCTTCTATGAATCAAAGTGAGCGAGCATTCAATGCTGAGATGGATAAGTGTCAGAGTAAGATGACAGAGAGGTGGTTGAAACAGAAAAAAATCAAGTTGCCAAACAATGTGGGTCGTGGTGAATACAAGGATGAGTATGCAATCTTGATTACACTTCTTAATCGTGTCTCAGGTCATGCAGATGCAAATAAATTCCACCCATGGATGTATTATATCATTGGTCGAATTATATCTGGGCAAGAACATTATGATTGGGCATCCTTCATCAACGATGCTATTCATGAGAAAATCATCGGTTTTCTATCTGTGCATCAATTTCATATGTGTTCCTACCTCGTGTACTTGATCGCCTATTAGGGTCAGTTTAGAGGGTTGAACATGGTGGGCATACTCAGTGCTTAGAAAGTCTATCGTCACTATGATCAAATTGAGTTCACGAAGGCTGAGAGACATTTCAAGTGTGTGCAAGAGGCTTTCTTGACATATATAGTGAGAGACTTGGATCGAGAGTTGCATGTTCGTATCTCAACGGTTGCTAGAGCAACAATGGAAGATTGGGTGGACTAGTTCATTCAGTTCCCTACATACACCTATATCCGTGTCTATGGATACACATGAAATATAGCTATGCTTCCATGCTATCCTTCAGATATGATAGTGTTAATGGAGTTCCTGAGGTAACTATATGAGGTTCACAAATGTTTGCGTCACAAGCGTAAATAGGATGCCAAATTTCCAATGCAATTCAAAATCTATTGGTGCAAGACAACAGTTGATGCTAAAGCTACAGAACATGAGTTAGAAAATTGCAAACTCAAGTACCTTGTTGACACACGTACCTATGATCCTTGAGGTCATTACGCAACACGCCTTGGTATTTGCTCCTTTCATAAACCTAGAATGGAGGACTATTGGGTAAACTGCGAGGATGATTTTGAGGTACGCAGACGCAACTATAGAAGGTTCTCTCTCTCACAGATATCTATTTTCTTGGTAGAGGAGGTGGAGGGTTTGTCAGAGGATGAGGGAGATGCACTTCCTCAATTTTAAAAGAGAACAGGTTGATGGACAACAATTGGAAAATATTGATTGGTACGCCAAAGAATACTCATCAGTGAAGGAGAGGTTGAGTAGAGTCATTCAGAATAGTATGCTTTATCTTGAAAGCAAGAGGACCAGGAGGGTAACTATGCCTAGAATAGAGCCACCACCAGTGGGAGTTACACTACCTTCCTAGTCTAAACGCAAATAGAAGAAGAGGAGTAACCCTCCTAAGAAGAATTCAGTGCCTGATAATTCAAAGGGAAAGGCACTTGTTACTGATACACACATGGAGCCTTTCAAAGAAACAATTTTGAGTTCGCCATAGCCTGAGGTTCAGCCATGCATGCCATCACCAACACAAGAGAAACCTCTAGTTCTGATTCACATCGATTTGGACTTGGACTCACCACCTCGTAGTGAAACCTCTACACATTCACTCTCGTCAGAGCTTCCCATTACTAGTACAGATCATTCTAGTGGGATTAGTCGGGATTCATCTTGGCTTGAGAGTTAGCTGGGAAGAAAGAGAAGACATCCATCTTATGTGCTTGATCATTTAGATTTCAATCATGCTTATCAAGATGCCCTTGACAAAAGGATCAAGAAACAGGTCCACGTGGAGAGGAATATAGGTAATAAAATCATCGTTGAGACTGCCGTGCCTCTAGAGGATAAGAGTCTGAACGAGATTGAAGCTCAGGACTTCGAAGTGATCATAGTAAACTTTGGTAGAAGTACTCGCCAGACAGAGATTGATATCCTACAAGTTGCAACAGATAGCACAAGGGATAGAATGGTGAAAGATGCAGAAGATAAGTCATCCCTCAAGGCTGAAATATAGCAGGAGTAAAGGCGAGTTTCAGTGTCAGATCACAGGCGGAGAGGACATGCTGCACAAACATGGTATACTTCGACGGAGCTTCAGTTCCCTAGAGGGTAACACAGTCAACAACCTCGTGGATGGGTTGATTGCTCGAGATCAAGGCCAATAGACTTCAATCACAACAGTTAACTCGACGCTTCTTTCCGAGTTAACTCGCTATCTCATTTATCACGCATGTCTATCTTGGAAGTATCTACATTCACTTGGAGTTTCATTTAGGTTTTTATGTTAATTGATGGTAGTATTCCAGTTAACTTGATTTCAATAAGGACGTGCATTCTTTCACATTATCCATTTAGATTAGATGTTTCAGTTAACTGATGGTAGCTTTCTAGTTAACTGTATGGTTTCCTTTATTAGGATTTAGTAATAAAATATTGCATGCATTGTGAGACTATAGTTGACTCAAGGTGATTTTAGGGTTCCCTACACCTTTGATGTCTATAAATAAGAGCTTTTAGCTCATTTGTAATTAAATTTTGTACACGATAAAAAATATATACTGAGCCTACCTTGCCTGTAATATTGCTATTCTGTATCTGTTCACGAGTGATTACTGTTATAATAAATAGATGAGCCTACCTTGCCTTCATGTTATTATCATGGTGTTTGTTCAATCTTAGTTAAATGGGGCTGCTATTTTGATAGTTTTTTGTATGCGTGTTTCACTAATACAATTTGCTGTCTGTTGGTGTTTCAAATCGCACCTTTGGAATGCGTTTTGGAAACAGACAGCTATGTGCAATAAACTGCTCTTCAAATTAGGAGGGGAAGCTCCCTCTTTTGTTGAGTTGCATAAAGAAAGTAAACTAAACTAATTTTGCCTATCTTTTTGGTTCAACTGCGAGAACACAAGGTTATAGAACTCTAGATGTTGCAGTTGAAGTTTTCCTTTAAATGAAACTTGACAACTACAACTTAACTTATGCTAAAACGTTTCTATCCTCTCAAGTAAACACATAGCAAAAGAGTTTAGAAATGGACGAGATTGATTTTCTGACAAAGATACTTAAATAAACTTTCCTCAACATACATCTACTGAATTTCAATGCAAGTTGAAAAAAGAGATCATATAAGTATTACACAATGAGTGGAAATATGAGACTTTATATCGAGGCAACAAAGCATGCTCAAGACTTTATTTCCCCACACTTCTTGGCACAAAACAATAAACAGAAATATGAGATTTTTATATCAAGGCAGCAAAGCACGCTCAAAACTTTATTTACTCAAACTTCTGGCACAAAGTTACAATTCCGGGACAACAAGTTGTAGCAAAATACTTGCAACATGCAATCAACCAGATTACAATTAACACAAAACACATGCACTAAACAAGGATTTGCAGCTAAGGAGGCATGCAAACTTTCTCTTTACACAAAGTGAACTGACGCTAATCGATAACAAACATGAAGGCATAAGCTCAACGATTTTGTTATCACAAGCACGATTAAAGAAAAATGAGCAAACACTACTCTTATTTATAACTAAGCAGAGGAGTAGGGAACCCTAAAATCTCCTTGCTTTTACAATTAATACTTGCGAACATGCAAGCTTTATTTCTAAACCTAAATCAAGATAAACATCTGACACCTAAGAAAGCATGTAAAATAGGAAACGCCAACTCATTACATTTGTTTTCGTTCTTCAAAGAATGGATAAGAATTGAGACAAGAATAGAAAGACAGCGTGAGATAAGAATGGAAAGAAAGCTTGGAGAAAGTTTCTAGAAGAATGTTGCTTTAAATCTCTATCACATCCACCAAAAAGCGGGAAACTGCCTCTCTATCAAGAGCATTGATACTATCTATAGCCATATTTCGCTTTTCTAAGATCTCCTTTTTTGCAATCAAACCTAGAGAATCTTTGACATCCTCAACTTCTTTATGAGTTCTATTCTTGAAAATCATCGTTTCCTCAAAAGATGACTCACTCATTGATAACTTGGCGGCTCTGCAACTTTATGCTTCTGACACTTCTCTTGATTCTCCCACGGAAGAGTTTTGCACAATTTTTTGTGACACTTGTCCTTTCGCTCATACCACTCCCTCTACACGTTCTTCAACTGAGATGATGAAATTTTATGTCCATGATGGTACTGAAAAACACTTCCCAACATCATTCGTTTAGATAATTATGATACAACACTTGTTTGGCTCTGAATTCGATGGGAGAGTACTTCATGATGAAAAACATGAAGATTGACTGTAAACTCGCCTAGGTTCTGACAAGTTTTGCACAACTTTCTATTTTTAGCTTGTTGATTTTCTTTGCCAAGCGCATGAATTTTTTGGATTTTTTTTTGAGATATGGGGTTTGTTTAGAATTTCATTACAAGAAAACCTAGATCGTCCATTTTTGAAAATTGCGAGTGTAGACTGAAAAAACAACAAACCCTAATTTTTTCCGAAAAAGCAGAAAAAACTGGCATCTGGGTATTGTTTAGAGGCACATTTTGGATGAACCCATTTGGTTAGATTTTGAAAACCCCGAAGTTTCACTGAAAAAGCAGCCCTTTGAAGTTTCATTGAAAAAGTTGTGATATGGGTTTAGTCCAAAAGAATATTTGAGATAGACCCAGAAGATTGGAAGTTGTAAATTTTGAAGTTTTCTTTGACATGCAAAATAAAAAGTAATTGCTGCAACCTTGAGAAAATTCTTCAAAAATTGTCCAGAAGAATGAATTTGCATAAATCAGCTTGTTGAAAATTGAAAGTAATGGCCTCCTTCTTCAAAGATTTGATGTTCTGGATGAAAAAATATGAAAAAGCAAACCTTCTTGAATGTTGATCTGAAAATTTATTGAAAAACCAGCAAGTTAAACTCTTGAATCTTGAAAACAAGGGTTTGAAGTTGCTGCTCTGTTTCTCCTTGAAGACCACCTACAAGAAAATAATGAATAATGAAACACAAAGGTGCCTTAAATAAACTTTTCCTTGGGAAAACAACTTTCTTTTGCCCTAATTCTTCAAAACCCTAATTCAAGTTTGTGCAATGATCTTAGACTTTTGTCTTCATATTCAATTTTTGAAATTTTCAAAAATTTGACTAAGGCATTGGAAGTTGGGCACCCTTCTTGGCTGGAGGCGACTATTTCACTCAGACTTAACCATTTTTTCATCATTTTCAACTTTTCCTCAATTTTCAACCCTAGTTTGATTATGATTTCCGGCCTCCAGATTGATCCGATGAACGTGCTGAATGTTTCATCACGGAGCCTGGTTGAATTTGACAAAGTTTGTTTGGAGGCAACTTCTGATGAAAACTTCGTTTGACACTTCAAAAAGTCAGGTGCCTCTCTCCTCTAGGGGCACCCACTTTCTCTAGTGTTAGCCATTTTCATGATCTTCAAATTTATGCTTGTCTTTTGATCTTCAAATGAATTCATGATTTCGGGCGTTGCAATGATCATATTGACTGACTGACGGATTCATTGGATAGCTAAGAAGGTTTTGGAAGGGGTCTTCTAAATACTTCATCTCAAGAAACTGACATTTGATGGATCTAAACCCTAGGTGCCCTTCTCCTTCAGGGGCGCCCATATCCTCCAGAGATAGTTTTTATTCTGAGTTTTTCATTGTTGCTTTCGACTTTTGTCATTTCATTCACTTTTCTTTCTCTGTTCAGCCTGCGACATCTGATCATTGCCCGCTTCGATGGATGTGCTGATGATTGCGTTGGACAACTTGATCAAGTATGATGAAGTCACATTGGAGGTGCCTTCAACAAATTCATTCATTTAACATCTTAAAAGCTTGGGCGCCCTTCTTCTCCAGGGGTGCCCATGTTCACCAGACAACCATTTTATTTGTTTTTCTGTCTTCAGAGTTTTAACACCTCTTCTCTTGGCTCCTGTTTGATTTGGTTTTGCCGGCGGCTGAGTGATCGAATGAACTAACGAAGACATCCACCGCAAAGTTGACGAGAAACTGAACAATGTTGCCTAGGGAAGCCAATCCTGACTTCATCATCTGATGCTCCAAAAAGATGGGCGCCCTTTCTCTCCAAGGGCGCCCAAGTTTGACAGACTTAGAATTTTTTTGGCAATTTCCAATTTCCTTCCTCATTTGACGTGCTTCTATTAGCCTTGACTGTCGGATACAATTTTTTTCTAAGGCATGGAAGGTTGGGTGCCCTTCTTGACTGGAGGCGCCTGGATTCATCAGAGTTAGACAAATTTTTGAATTTTTCAGAATTTTCTGCTCCTCTCTCCTTCCTCTGTTTTTCATGCACGTTCGCCGTTGACAGCTTCTGTTTGACACTTGAATGTATGATTCTGACACTTGGCCACTGACTGACTTCCATTGATGATCTTGGATCTCCGAAAAAGCTTCTGAAAAAGCAGAATAGACCTAGTAGGGTAAAACTGATCTTTTTGTGATTCTGACTGCACCAACCTGATGTGGAAGTATTTTAAGCCAATCAAAAACAGTCTTAACCCAGAAAAACCCAGAAAAAGTTTATATTTTTAGAAAACTGCTAAAAATAGAAAATTTCCTAAAATTTAGAGATGAAAAACTAACATTTGGGTATTGTTGGTTTGATCGTTCTGAATTGACCCAGATTGTCAGATTTTGAAAATTTCAAGTTTTTGACCCCCATGCAAAACATGCGAACCCCAATTTTGACAGTATTTTGACGCAATTTTTCAAAATGCCTAAGTGTAGCGAAAATTTTAATTTGGGGTACAACATTGGCTCCATCTAGGGACCATGTCAGATACTTTTGGCATAGGAGAACCGTAGAATCTATAGATTTCAAGCTTAGACCAGTGCCTTGTCCATTGGGTAGCGGAGTCAACATTACATCCTAATCACCTATTTGCAAAACTTTCCCTAAGTCACCTATGACCGAACTTCCTAGAATCACCTAATAGTTGGACTTTCCTAGAAATCACCTAAAACAAGATGCCTAATCACCTAGAACACAACGAAACTGTTACGAGAAAGGTAAACACAACATTACAGAGGGGAAAATTACAGAAAGGGGAAACACATTACGAAAACATAAAAGAAAATTATTCACTCACTCCCTGAAGAGTGTCATTTCTGCTTGAAAGGCTTTACTTCTCTTCTCATGGGTATTGTGGGAGACAAACCTTCTGGGATGAAGATTCTCATATCTTCATATGTCCAGGCAAAGGGACCTTGACAAAAGTTAGAATATGGCGCAAGGAAGGAAGCAGGTACCGTTGAGTTGCCAACTTTGTTGTCGTTCATCTTTGGGATGTCTTTGATGTCGATCTTCGGGATGTCTCTGATGTTGAACTCTTCAAACCAATCTATCGCATTCCAAACTGGATTTCTATAATGTCGTAGATGATCCTTTCTGACCTGGAAATATCCTTTGATTGACTCATCGATCAACTCCACATTCCCTTTAACACATAGGAGTTCAATTCCAATGTCTTTGGCATTTTTGAGGCCTAACAAAAGCACCTCTTTCTTAGCTTCAGTGAATTCCAACTGCAACAATTCTTTAGGAGGAATGATCATTTTCCCTTCTTCTAAACCTATAGCTGAACAATCCCCATCTAAATGCATTGTCCATAACTTTGTATCCTTTGTCAGTCTTCTTTCAAACAAGCAATGTTCTGGTCTTCAATTCCTATTTCTGACAGCGTTACGCAATTACCAAGACTTGTTTCTTGATATAGTTGGGCTGGGAGGGTTGGAATTTTCACCACTATGAACTGCGATCTGGGCTCAGGTTCTATCTTGATTCTGCCTTCTTTCATAGGAATGGTCGCGGACGACCAGTCTAACTGCATTGCACCACCAAGATCTCTGCAGAAGCTCTGACTCAATAACATCCCGTACCTGGCTGGAATATCAGTCACTAGAATATTCTTCTTTATCTTTTTCTTTGGGAAAACTACCAACCTCACTTGAGCGTCCTCCAATTGTCCAACCAACGACACTGACTTAGATTCAAGTGAATAACACTCATCCTGAGTTTCTACGCATGAGAGTCCCAATGCATTCATCACTTGTAGAGGCATGATGTTGTCTGAGGCTCCTGAATCAATGATGCAATTGCTCAATTTAAACCCTCCTATATACAAAGATATATAGAAAGGTTTAGGATTTTCTTTTACTGGAACAAATGACTTGAGCAATGTAGGCTGAATTGAAGCTTCTTTCTTTACATGTCGTATTATTCTGTCCAGCTGCTCAGGATGATCACGAAGATACTCCAGTTGTGAAATTTGCACCTTAGTCTTCATCATGGAGTTTACAATGTCAAAATTTGCTAAGGATGGGCTCCGAGCAACTGCTTCCTTAGCTTGTTCTTCAGCTCTTGGCCTTTCTTCTTCTTCCTTCTACACTTTCAAGTGGAGAGCACTTGTAAACACATGCATTGAAGGTCTTCTATGATTTACTTCAAGAGAGTAGTGGAAAAGGTCTTCTTTTTCTTCAATAATGGGTTCAAAATATCCAACTGTGGAGTCACCATCGAAGTTGTCCGTTTGTGGTGAGACAACATTCGAACTTGATGTAGGGACGAAACTAGAACTGGGTGCAGCTTCAGTATATCCCATAATATGATTCATTCTTATATTTTCAGGACATGTAGAGCCCATATGTGCATCGCTGTCATGAAAAGAACAAAATATCACCTTTTGTGCAACTTCAATCATTGGTCTTGGTGGAGGTGCTGACAACCGTGGCTGAAAATTATTTCTCTCTGGTTGGTACAGTTGCTGATCTAGATATTTGATAGACTTTGTTTTCATCAAGCCGGAAGTAATCATATTATCCTCCAACTTGATGGCGTGTTCTTGCGCATCCATCAATTCTGTATGTATCTCCGTCTTGAGGAAGAAGGCTATCTTCGATGGAAGAGCATTTATGAAGCAACTCATTAGACTCTTCGGTGATGGATTAAGTGTAGAAGAAAGTCATGTAACAAGACAATTAAATCTTGCTACGAATTCCCTCATGTGCTCGTTGTATTCCATCTTTGAATTTGCAAGTTGGGCGAACGACCAATGACTGTCTTCAGCAGGCTTGAATCTCGCCAAGAATTTCTCGCTCATAGTTGCCCAACTTGTGATAATCCCCAGCTCTAGGTGATTGAACCAATCAACAACATTCCCAACAAGAGTCTCCACAAAGAGACGTATTGCAATGTCCTCATGAGCCACATGCAAAACACCGCAAGCTGTTGAGAAGGCTGAAATATGATCATCAGGATGTTGAGTTCCATCGCCGTGAAACCGTGGAAAGTGCTTCCTTGACCCCTTAGGTAATTCATGATATTCTTGCAAAGCCAAAGGTCCAATGATGTTACCCCAAGGTAATGGGGTGATCGTCTTAGATTCCTACTAGTATTATTGTTATCACCCATTGCTCCTGGCTGGATCACGCAATAGGGTGCCAGATGGTCATTCTCGTGTCATAAAGCGTAAGCTTTCTTGAAGTTCTATGCCTCGTGCGCCACGGTGGGAGCCAAAAAACTGTTGGCGTTTCAAATCGCACCTCTGGAATGCATTTTGGAAACAAACAGCTATGTGCAGTAAACTACTCTTCAAATTAGGAGGGGAAGCTCCCTCTTTTGCTGAGTTGCATAAAGAAAGTAAACTAAACTAATTTTGCCTATCTTTTTGGTTCAGCTGCGAGAACACAAGGTTATAGAACTCTAGATGTTGCAGCTGAGGTTTTCCCTTAAATGAAACTTGACAACTACAACTTAACTTACGCTAAAACGTTTCTATCCTCTCAAGTAAACATAGAGCAAGAGAGTTTAGAAATGGCCGAGATTGATTTTCTGACAAAGATACTTAAATAAACTTTCGTCAACATACATCTACCAAATTTCAATGCAAGCTGAAAAAGGAGATTATATAAGTATTACACAATGAACAGAAATATGAGACTTTATATCGAGGCAACAAAGCATGCTCAAGACTTTATTTCCCCACACTTCTTGGCACAAAACAATAAACGAAAATATGAGATTTTTATATCGGGGCAACAAAGCATGCTCAAAACTTTATTTACTCAAACTTCTGGCACAAAGTTACAATTCCAGGACAACAAGTTGTAGCAAAATACTTGCAACATGCGATCAACCAGATTACAATTGGCACAAAACACATGCATTAAACACGGATTTGCAGCTAAGGAGGCATGCAAACTTGCTCTTTACACAAAGTGAATTGACACTAATCGATAACAAACATGAAGACATAAGCTCAGTGATTCTGTTATCACAAGCACTGTTAAAGAAAAATGAGCAAACACTGCTCTTATTTATAACTAAGCAAAGAAGTAGGGAACCCTAAAATCTCTTTGCTTTTACAATTAATACTTGCCAACATACAAACTTTATTTCTAAACCTAAATCAAGATAAACATCTAACACCTAAGAAAACATGTAAAATAGGAAACACCAACTCATTACGTTTGTTTTCCTTCTTCTTCAAAGAATGGATAAGAATTGAGACAAGAATAGAAAGAAAGCGTGAGATAAGAATGGAAAGAAAGCTTGGAGAAAGCTTCTAGAAGATTGTTGCTTTAAATCTCTATCACATCCACCAAAAAGCGGGAAACTGCCTCTCTATCAAGAGCATTGATACTATCTATAGCCATATTATGCTTTTCTAAGATCTTTTTTGCAATCAAACTTAGAGAATCTTTGACATCTTCAGCTTCTTTATGAGTTCTATTCTTGAAAATCATCGCTGCCTCAAAATATGACTCACTCATTGATAATTTGGTGGCTCTGCAACTTTATGCTTCTTACACTTCTCTTGATTCTCCCACAAAAGAGTTTTGCACAAATTTTTGTGACACTTTTCCTTTCGCTCATACCACTCCCTCTGCACATTCTTCAACTGAGATGATGACGTTTTATGTGCACGATGGTACTAAAAAGCACTTCCCAACATCATCCGTTCAAATAATTATGATACGACACTTGTTTGGCTCTGAATTCGATGGGAGAGTACTTCATGCTGAAAAACTTGAAGATTGACTATAAACTCGCCTAGGTTCTGACAAGTTTTGCACAACTTTCTATTTTTAACTTGTTGATTTTCTTTGCCAAATGAATGAATTTTTTGGAATTTTTTTGAGATATGGGTTTTGTTTAGAATTTCGTTACAAGAAAAGCCAGATCGTCCGTTTTTGAAAATTCTAAGTGTAGACTGAAAAAACAGCAAACCCTATTTTTCTCCGAAAAAGCAAAAAAAATTGGCATCTGGGTATTGTTCAGAGGCACATTCTGGATGAACCCATTTGGTTAGATTTTGAAAACCTTGAAGTTTCACTTAAAAAGAAGCCACTTGAAGTTTCATTGAAAAAACTGTGATATGGGATTAGTCCAGAAGAATATTTGAGATAGACCCAGAAGATTGAAAGTTGTAAATTTTGAAGTTTTCTTTGACATTCAAAATAAAAAAGCAATTGTTACAACCTTAAGAAAATTCTTCAAAAATTGTCCAGAAGAATGAATTTGCATAAATCAGCTTGCTGAAAATTGGAAGTAATGGCCTCCTTCTTCAAAGATTTGATGTTCTGGATGATAAAATATGAAAAAACAAGCCTTCTTGAATGTTGATCTGAAACTTGATTGAAAAACCAGCAAGTTAAACTTTTGAATCTTAAAAGTAAGGGTTTGAAGTTGCTGCTCTGTTTCTCCTTGAAGACCACCTGCAAGAAAATAATGAATAATGAAACACAAAGGTGCCTTAAATAAACTTTGGCTTGGGAAAACAACTTTTTTTTGCCCTAATTCTTCAAAACCCTAATTCAAGTTTGTGCAATGATCTTAGACTTTTGTCTTCATATTCAATTTTTGAAATTTTCAAAAATTTGATTAAGGCATTGGAAGTTGGGCACCCTTCTTGGCTGGAGGCGACTATTTCACTTAGACTTACCCATTTTTTCATCATTTTCAACTTTTCCTCAATTTTCAACCCTAGTTTGATTATGATTTTCGACTTCTAGATTGATCCGACGAACGTGCTGAATGTTTCATCACGGAGCTTGGTTGAATTTGACAAAGTTTGTTTGGAGGCGACTTTTGATGAAACCTTCGTTTGACCCTTCAAAAAGTCAGGTGCCTCTCTCCTCCAGGGGCACCCATTTTCTCCAGTGTTAGCCATTTTCATGATCTTCAAATTGATGCTTGTCTTCTGATCTTCAAATGAATTCATGATTTTGGGCGTTGTACTGATCAGATTGATTGATTGACGGATTCACTGGATAGCTAAGAAGGTTCTGGAAGGGGTCTTCTAAATACTTCATCTCAAGAAACTGACATTTGATGGCTCTAAACCCTAGGTGCCCTTCTCCTTCATGGGCGTCCATCTCCTCCAGAGATAGTTTTTATTCTGAGTTTTTCATTGTTGCTTTCGACTTCTGTCATTTCATTCACTTTTCTTTATCTGTTTAGCTTGCGACATTTGATGACTGCCTGCTCCGACGGATGTGCTGATGATTGCATTGGACAACTTGATCAAGTCTGACGAAGTCACATTGGAGGTGCCTTCAGCAAATTCATTCATTTAACCTCTTAAAAACTTGGACGCCCTTCTTCTCTAGGGGCGCCCATGTTCACCAGACAAACATTTTATCTGTTTTTTCGTTTTCAGAGTTTTAACACCTCTTCGCATGGCTCCTGTTTGATCTGGTTTTGCCAACAATTGAGTGATCGGACGAACTAACGAAGACATCCACTGCGAAGTTGACGAGAAACTGAACAATGTTGCCTGGGGAAGCTAATCCTGACTTCATCATCTGATGCTCCAAAAAGATGGGTGCCCTTTCTCTCCAGGGGCGCCCAAGTTTGGCAAACTTAGAAACTTTTTGGCAATTTCCAATTTCCTTCCTCGTTTGACGTGCTTCTATTAGCCTTGACTGTTGGGTACAAAATTTTTCTAAAGCATGGAAGGTTGGGCACCCTTCTTGATTGGAGGCGCCTGGATTCACCAGAGTTCGACAAATTTTTGCATTTTTCAAAAAAATTCGCTCTCCTTTCTCTGTTTTTCATGCACGTTCGCTGTTGACAGCTTCTGTTTGACGCTTGAACGTATGATTATGACACCTGGCCACTGACTGACCTCCATTGATGACCTTGGATCTTCGAAAAAGCTTCTGAAAAAACAGAATAGACCCAGTAGGGTAAAACCGATCTTTTTGTGATTCTGACTGCACTAGCTTGATGTGGAAATATTTTAAGCCAATCAAAATCAATCTTAACCCTAAAAGACAAAATTTTTATTTTTAGAAAATTTTACAAGTATCCGTTTCTTGAGAAACCCAGAAAAACCCAAAAAAAGTTTTTATTTTTAGAAAACTGCTAAAAATAAAAAAATTCCTAAAATTTAAAGATGAAAAACTGAAATTTGGGTATTGTTGGTTTGATCGTTCTGAACTGACTCAAATTGTCGGATTTTGAAAATTTCAAGTTTTTGACCCCCATGCAAGACATGCAAACCCCAATTTTGACCTTTTTGATAGATTTGAGAATATTTTGATGCATTTCTTCAAAATGCCTACATGTAGTGAAAATTTTAATTTGGGGTACAACACTATCCTAGTTGCTTATCTTTGTTTCGTTTATAATAAACCTATTCAGAAGAGCAAATAGTTGAGCCCACCTTGCCTTCATGTTGCTAATATGTACTCAAAGCATATCGTTTGATGTGCGTAATAGTAAACTTATTCAGCCAAGCAGATAGTTGAGCCCACCTTGCCTTCATGTTGTGAAGTTGTACCTGATTACCGTATATTTGTCGTCTCCAATAAACTACTCCCCAGTCAAGCAAATAGTTGAACCCACCTTGCCTTCACGTTGTAAGATCGTACCTGAAGTTTATCGTATAAAAACATTTTTGCTCCATTTCCTCATGCTCTATTTTCTTGAGAAAACTGGATAGATTTAAAGTAATTAGTTTAGTTGTAGTTAATGATTTGTGAAACCAAAAAATCCTTAGCTGCAACATTCTTGGTTTTCTTAATCTTGTGTCTCTTCCAGCCGAGAACAAAAATATAGGACTTAGAATAGTTTACTTTTAGAAAGCATATCAGCAAAAGAGGGAACTTCCCCTCCTAATTTGAAGAGCACTCATTATGCAGTGTGCATAGCTGTCCGTACTAACTTATTCTCCAAAGGTGTTAGTTATTATGCCAACATCGTGGAAGCCCTCTTGTACATGTTGCACAACTGATTCCAAATTTCTTTTGCTGTCTTCCCCATTGCAACATTAAATAGGACATTGTTGGATAAGGAAAGAATGATTGTTGCAACCACCTTTTGGTCCAATATATTCCAATTGTCATTGGACATTTTTTCGGGCTTATTCATCTTTCCCTCACGTAATTGAGAGGTCCTTCTGAATTAATAAAGCGCGAACTTGAAGCTTCCATATCCCGAAATTTTGATTGGAGAACTTTTCAATATTGGTCTCCATTTCTGCTCAAAAAAAAAAATCACAAAAAAGGATAACCCCTCCTCCCAGCTTTGATTCCACTTGTTGGGAATTTAAAGAGCAGATTGTAAAATAAATAATTAGAACAACAAATTAAAAGAACACAATACAAACACACAGAAACAACCAAGTTTATGTGGTTCACCATAAATGGCTACATCCATGGAAAAAGCAAGGGAAACTCTATTTTATTGTTTGTTACAAAGAATGAAAAGTTTAAATAGATTGCACAAATGAACATTGAGGAGACAACATAAGATGAGGAGTCACAGCCAATGTGACCGTTGGACTTCACACATCAACATATTCTACATGGCATGCACCAAAAAATGCCTTTGACTAGGCTGTATTAATAGTATTTCATACATCCATCTCTATCACTTGTGTGAGTGTCGAAGGTGAGAATTTTGCACAACTGTATTATGGTTCTGTGCCACAAGGATGCACCTTGGAGACCTATGCTTTTGGAGTCACAAATAGAATGACATAATTCAGATTTAGTTTAGATGTTTGTCTTATAATTACCATCATGAGTATTTTGTTAATACCAACTATGCTCGCTTTTGCTTGCTTTATTGCAAAATTCTTAAATCCTTTTTCAAGCACTTAAGAATCAAATTTAGAGGATTTACCTTTTTGTGTTTTGTTTTTACTCAACTTCCATGACCATGTTTAAAATCCATTGTATAGAGTGTTCACACCAAGATATACCAAGGCATGCAACAATATGCATAATAGAATGATGTAAATATGAACCTTAAGAATATTACTAAACCTGATATTATTTCTTAAAACCACCAACAACAATTACACAACTCATTGCTTATAAGATTCAAAGACGTTCCATACAACTCATTGCATATCAATATCACCAAGCAAATGAAATATCTAGACAACCAATTTTGATATCAAGATCT
The DNA here is from genome assembly GCA_007115665.2 of Sequoiadendron giganteum. Taxonomy (NCBI): domain Eukaryota; kingdom Viridiplantae; phylum Streptophyta; class Pinopsida; order Cupressales; family Cupressaceae; genus Sequoiadendron; species Sequoiadendron giganteum. Next base: position 442,243,535 of record CM021106.1, on the reverse strand, counting down.
TTTTGGAAGTTCCCATGTGTACTGATGGAAGAGGATCTTTCCGTAAGAGTTAGCACAAGAATACTATATCACATGCATGGATACTTCTTGTTAATTGCCTTTGGAAAGAGTGAAACAGCATTAGTTTCAACACCATTTGGAACATTCAACGTTGCAGTTTCCTTTATCTTCACAAATTTCAGAAAAGTATGTCACGTTTCAATCTTCTCATGTACGCTGTCAGAAAAAAACTCCATAGAAATTCTCATAAACATAATCTTCTTAGACCGTAGATTCTATACTCCTGAAGTCATGTCCATTATGTGATTGCAGAGTGGTGCCAAATTCAGGTGGAAACCATACAGCTCTTCAGTTTAAAATAAAATATAATCTTTGCAACTGAACAGTAATTGAAGATGACAAACTGAAATATGGGCTGTACGTTAAATTGCAAGGAATCTACATAGAAAATCAAAATATACAAAGGGACTGCCAAGAAAATGGGAGGCTGCTACAGATTAATTATTCACATCATTTACAATGCTTGAATATTGCAACAACTGTTAAGTGGCAAAATATGCCTTTGGGCATGAGAGCATATTCCCTCCCCGATTTTCTGGGAGGCACATAGTCATTTTCAAACTTAATTTGTTTTCAGTATTTTGTGGAAAATAAATAGAACATTGTGACATAAGACTGATCATTTGAGAAGACGGCTAATTTGTAATTTTCCCGTGTACATAATTTTCTCCTCCCAAAAAATATTTATGCAGAAACAAATGCCTTCATATGACTTTGATGTATTCTGAAGCTCCACCCTCCAAAAACTGATCTCTATTGTGACTCGATAGTCGATACCCAAAAAGCTGAGATTGTAGAACCATATAGGATCTTGAACATCAGAAACAAAAGAAGAGAACACAAATATTACTGCCATAGGCTATCACTCATCCCTCCAAATCCAAACCTTTCAATTTGTCTTTACGTCATATCGACATCTAAACCTTCATGAATTTCTGCTTGCCATGCTCTGGTCCCGCCATCATACCAACCATGTCATCGCTTGGGACAAGACTGTATATTGTAGACAGGATATAGAATGAATGTATATAATTGCCTTACATGAAGAGCAATGAATCTGGTGATCCTGGGAGACAGTTTAGCTTAGATCAAATCCCGCTTCAGCACTTATTGCATAGAGCAATTTATTCTCCAAAACTTCTTTACTGTCACCAGGAACATATTGACATTCATCTTAAATAAGTACATTATTCAAAAAAAGATTATTTGCAAAAGGTAAATACTCATACTAATTTAAATACTTATAGAAATAGCCTGACATTTTCCTATGAGGTTCATCCATACCTTCTGTAGGGAGGGAGTTTCAAAAGATTCACACACGTTGCTGAAGTTGGCAAACGATCAAGAAGTTCATCAGGAGCATCTTCAGGAGCAGCTCTGAGAAACCAGAAATATTAAATCCAACTACAATTATTATGCTAGGCACTGAAACAAACCCAGAGAATCTTTGAAAATTTCAAATAGTAATGCACCTTTGGATACAGAATGGAGGTTCCAAGTATTTGAAACCAAGTAGTGGTCCTCTTGAGCATCCGGTTACAAATCTGTAAGCATGAGTAGATTTGTCAATCTCTATTCAAGAAAAACTGTAAAAGCCTAGTTGACAATATTTATGCTTGAACTATAAGAGCACATTCCCATAGACCCTGATCCAGTGAAGCATTCACTGTAATGTTTCTCATGAAGGGTATTTGATTCATTGCATATAAAATAGAGAGCTTAGAAGTTCACCTATAGAGGTAATAATGTGTGACATAATAGTTGGATAATAACATCGTAACTTATTGCATTCACATAACTTATACAATTGGAAGTGTTTGTAAAAATGAAAAGCTACCAAACACACACTACGGTGTTGTCCATAGAAGCAGAAATTCCCAAAAATGCAAAATGCCATTGCTGGTGATATCCCCCCCCTCCGCCCCCCTCCCGGACAGTAATCATGTTTTAAAAAAAATCGTGGTTGATGTTTGTTGATCAATTTCTTCTGGTCAACACGATTGCATTTAAATTGTGTTTGAATTGTGCACATCAATTTTCAACGATTTTGTAATTCGTTCTGTGATTTTTTATTGTGATCAGGATTTCTAATATCATTTTTTATTCTGCATGACAGATTCGACACCATTATTTAAAATTTCGGCGTAGTTAATAAGTCACAGCCACACTTTCGTATCCACCAACCTACTGCAAATCATTATCATCTTCTGAAAAATAAGATACAGGACTATGTGAGGAATTTCAATCCAAACCAAAGCATTAGCTCTAATGGTAAATTTTTAGTTTAAACCTATATATACACATGTACCCTGATTATATCAAAATCAGTCTTCCTCTTTTCTTTCTCCAAAAGGGACAAATGATGAGCATGTACCCTGATTATATAAAAATCAGTATTACTCATTTTCTTTCTCCATAAAGGACAAATACACTGTAGATTAAGAAGAGACTTCATTGTAATTTTTCATTATATGTATGTAGTCAAATGCATACTATTAAACCTTAGACAGTGAAGGGACTTAATTGTAAGTTTCGTTATATATATGTAGTCAAACACATACTCGCAAACCTTGGATTGAGAAAAGGTAGCAATTCATACATATGCACATGTATATTACACATGCATTCAGGCAGGCATGCATTTATGATAAATGCATTCATTAAATTATAACACATTCAAATAGACCCTCTACCCCCCAATTTTTCACTAGAACAGAGAAGAGGAAATTGTAAAAACTTGTGATTTTTAACTTGTCTAGATATGCAATTTATGATGATGATTTTCAAAGACAATTATCATAAATTCATAATATCAGCTAGCTGTTGTATCTATATTCATTGTTCAATAATAAAATCTAATAGAAAACACTTCTCCATGGTTTTTAGACTCATTTGATACATTTTGTAATTGAATTTTGCAAAAAATTATTGTGTTTGTAAAGAAATTTTAGTACTTTTTAAGTTTAAGAGCTTTTGCTGAGTTGGAAATTTTTGGCTTGCCAAGTACTTGCCAAGTTTGAGTCAGGGAACTATGCCTCCATACATTTCTGCCAAAAGTGTTAGTGACGACATGACAACAGCCTAGACAGAAGATAAAACTAATGCAATGAAAACCCAACTTCTGAGGAGTTCTTCTCACACTGATCAAGCCAATGCCTTCTCATTATGTCAGCATTATTACAGCAAATATGGGAGTGTAGATCAATATGGTGTCTTGGACAAGAGAATGACTTGTGCAAACCAAGATTGAAGCGCTGAATATTTTAGGGCAAATATTTAACGAATTTAATATTCTCAGACAAGACTCATAAACCCTAAGTTTCCCATCACTTTTTTGATTTAACATTGATAAAATTTCCCATTTAATGAATTTGCCCTAATATAGCACAGATCGAGAATTTTATCTCCAAATTTGCATAATATTAATAACATTAAAACCCTAATATTATGGGTTAGGTTCACCAATGAAGATAGATTACAGATTTAAATGTCTACCCAATCTTGTAAAACTCTAGATTTGTCATGATTTACACATTAATGTTGATAACCCACCAAAAAGATTTCAGATTTATATAATTTAGTCAATTCTAACACCAATCCAAATCAGAAAACATGATTTATGCGTTAACATGAATTACGCAAGTCACTACTTAGGCTTGTGAAGATACAAAATATGTTATAGAGTATTTCTTGCCTATGAGATCGCTCCTTCAGCCAAGAAGGTTTTCATCCTTTGATCTCCAACAAATCTGTGGGATTTTGTCCTTGAATTTAGGCATTTGAACACAAGTGCTCAAAATGGTTTTTAGTTAGGGTTTTTGAATACTCCTCATAATAATGTTTTGTTCTAACTCTGAATCCTTAATACCCACATAAGGAATGCCAAAACCTGCATTAAATACCAATATCTCCTAACTAGTATGCGACAAAGAGTGCCCATACCTAACAGGTGTCATTTTTCCCTTAAATTGTGCTTGAAATCACACATGGCTTGGATGTACTCAAGAGGTATGGGGGAAAGTTTCCTATGACCTGCAATGTCCTTTGCAATAATAGCGAGAGATCTTGTAGGTTTAAAAACCCTAACTACCTTATTAATGGCAGCCACGATCACCACCTTTATTTGTATTGCTAGATGTACACATGGATCCATGCCTAATATTAAATAATGTCTTCTAGGCAAAAGAAAGCCCTTTCTAGAAGTTGCCTTTTTAAATCTGACCATTAATGGTGCTCTGAGACAAGTCAGGAGGTAGGTGAGATAAATAGTGCAAATAAGTGTGAGTTTTGGAGTTTGAGGATTGGAAATACCGCATGACACATACCACTTGTTGGGGATCGAAGTTTGGGAAAGATGCATGTTAGCAAGGTCAAGTCCATTTTGATAAGGCACGGGAAATGAGTAGGGGCTGTGAGGTATGCCTTGATGAGGAAGTCTGTCTCCCTGACAAGAGCCGAGAAAAGGGCAAAGATTGAAGAAAAAGCATGTTGGGAGGAGGAAGTCTAAAAGTTCAACAAGCATAAGGAAAAGCGGAGTTGAGTAGAAAGGCATGCCAAGATGGTAAAGTCCGAAAGTTTGGCGGGGACCAAGGAAATGTTGAACTTGGACAGGAAGGCATGCTTGGACAAGGTACTCCAAACCTTCGATGGCTGATAAATACTTACAAGGTTGGGCATGCTTCCTTGCTTATAGACTTTGGAGACCTTAAATTGACATAGCGGGAAAGAAGAATAAAACACATACAAAATTGATTAGGGACATGCGGGAAATAGGAAATAAGCATTTTGGTCCATAACTCACATTATTACAAAAAGGGGTCATGAAAAATCTGGCCCGCTCAAAATTGCTTGCCCTCAAGCAATGTAATATCAATTGTTTCAAAATTCTTGCTTCTTCCCAAGCAACATCCTTCATAGGTAGGTTCTTTCCATGAACCAACTAATTTCGATGGCTCCACATCTCAAATTTTCACAACACTCCACAATCTACGAGCACTAAATGAATGCAAGATGGGGCATCATAAACACCCAATGAGATGCATGAAAACATTCCAAGCATTAGATGTTGGGGCTTGTTGTAGCAATACTCTCCCAAGTGCATCCATTTAATCCATGTGAATTTCTGCTTTGAAACATGTTTCTTCAAATTTCTTGTGTTGTACCCAAAATTTAAAATTTTTGCTCCATTAAGGCATTTTTGTAAAAGTCTTGTAGAAATTGTCAGAAAAAAAATAAAAATGGAATTTGCATGTAATGCATGTTGGTTAAAAACTCAAAATTTGACGATCTGGCTCTCTTTAGAGCAAACTTTTCTACAAAACCCAGATCTCAATTTTTCAGCCCTACTTTTTAGGAAATTTTCCAAAAAAAGAAAGCTTCTAAAAATAGATTTTTTCTGGGTTTCTTCTCAAATGGATACTGGCAAAATATTCTAAAAATAGAATTTCTACCTTTAGGGCTCAAACTAATTTTGATTGGTTGAAAATACTTCCTCATCAGGCTGGTCCAAACAAAATCATCAAAAGATCAATTTTTCTCTGGTGGGTCTATTCTGCTTTTTCAGAAGCTAAAATAGGAGCTTCGAGGTCATCAATGGAGGATGGTCAACTGCCAGGTGTCATATTCAAGGTCTCAAACACTGCATAGAGCGAGATATGGCGAAAGATGCTCGAGGAACGAAGGACAAAGGAGGGGAATCTGAAAATCATGAAAATTGTGAAAATTTGTCTAACACTCGAGATGCTAGGCGCCCCTATCTAGTCAAAGCGCCTAGCTTTTCTTGCCTTAGCATATTTTTCAGTCCCCGACAATCGAAGCACGGTCAATAGTGAAGGCATTTTCTGAGCACGGAGCGAAGAACGAAGAGCAAAGAGAAAGTTAAAAAACCTCAAAATAAACTAAGGGATTCATGGGCACCCCAGCTAGCCAGGGGCACCTAGGGTTTTGGGGGGTGTAATTATGCTTTTAGGGTTTGCAAAAATCATCATCCTCAGAATTCTTCAAGCTTTCCAGTGGATATCTCAGCCAAATCATAAGATTCGTTAGTTTGCCAACAATTTTAGATTGAATGGAGAACAAATCATGAGGAATAGAAAAGGTCAAACTTGAAAGTTGAAAATCACCAAAAATAAAATGACCAACTTTGAAGGAGTTGGGCGCCCAAGATTTTGAGAGCTTAGAAGGTAGATTTAGGGTTAGTAGCCTCCAGAACATTTCCTTCAGATTTGAACAGGCTCTTCAATGGATTGATCGGCAAGCTTAGAAGATTTGTCAGTCATCAGATATTGTAGATCGAATGGAGGTAGAAACATGTGCAAAACATAAAAGATCAAAAGAAAGTTGAAAATGTTAGAAAAATGATTAAGTCTGGGATGCATGGGCGCCCCAGCTAGCCAGGGGCGCCCAAGCTTTTGAGCCCCCAAATTTACTTTTTAGAAGTTGCAACCTCTAGAAGATCTTTTTCAGAATTCTTCAGGCTATCTGACGAATCTGTCAGCCAGTTCATCGGATCTGTCAAACATCTGGAAATGAAGATCAAACTAAGGTAAAAAAAACTAGCAAAGTTAAAAAACTAGAGAAATTTTCTAACTCTGGCAAGGTTGGGCGCCCCAACTAGCCAGGGGTGCCCAAGAATCAATGCCTTAGAGTTTTTTCAATTTTCATCACCCGACATTCAAAATAGTGTCTACATTTGACGTACCTGCTTCCAAATAGGCTTCAAAGTTTTAAAGTGTTGTACCCCAAATTAAAATTTTTGTTACACTTAGGCATTTTGAAGAAATGAGTCAAAGTCTTGTTAAAATTGTCAAAAAAAATAAAAATTGGGGATTTGCATGTCTTGCATGAGGGTCAGAAACTCAAAATTTTCAAAATCTGACGATCTGGGTCTGCTCAGAGCGACCAAGTCTACAAAACCCCAGATTTCAGTTTTTCGGCCCTAAATTTTAGGGAAATATCTATTTTTAGAAAGTTTCTAAAAATATAACTTTTTTTAGGTTTTCTGGGTTTCTTTTGAAACGGATGCTGGCAAAATTTTCTAAAAATAGAATGTTTGGCTTCTAGGGTTCAAACTGATTTTGATTGGCTCAAAATACTTCCTTAATATGCTGGTCCAATTAGAATCACAAAAAGATCAGTTTTGCTCTAGTGGGTCTATTCTGCTTTTTCAGGATTTCCAAGGCCATCAATGGAGGACATTCAACTGCCAGGTGTCAGATTCAAACATTCAAGCACTGAACAAAAGAAGCTGCTACTGATGCATGCAGGATGAGGAACAGAGAATGAAAGTTGGTGAATCATGAAAATTACAAAATTCTGGCTGTCTGGGAGATCAGGCGCCCTTGCCAAGCAAAGGCGCCCAGAGTTTTGTGCCTTGGAAGATTTTCGTCTTCGATAGTTTGAACAAAGGCAAGCATGTTGAATAAAGGAAAAAGTTGAAAATTGCAAAATAAAAACTAAGTCTACCAGCCATGGGAGCCCCAGAAGGAAATAGGTGCCCAACTTTTCAAGAGATCAAATGATAAAATTAGGGTTTGAGCTCCCAGACAATGTTCAAAATCTTCTCAGCTCCGCAGTGGATCCACCGACACGGCCATCTGATCAACCAATCATCCGAAATTGAAGAGTGAACGGAGGAGTCTCAGTCGATAAGCTGAATGCAAAATCATAAAAATCATCAGAAAATATTCTAAATATGAAAAACTTGGGCGCCCCCAAAAGGAGATAGGTGCCTAGGGTTTTGAAGCACCAAATTCAGCAGTTAGGGTTTGCAGATATGCTCAATCTCTTCAAAATCTTGCCAGCTTCGCAGTGAATATCTTGGCATGATCATCGGATTCGTTAGCTGATGACATATTCAGATCAAACAGAGGCCATAACATGAGGTTTTCAAGAATGAAGGTTGAAAAAGAGCCAAAAAATGGTTGTCTAGAATTCTAGGCGCCCCAGAAGGAGATAGGCGCCCAAGTTTTTGAGGCATCAAACGAGTGAATTTACAGTCACGGCCTCCAACATGTCTTCTTCAAACTTGAAGCAGCTCTTCAACGTAATCGTCAACAAGCTCATCAGAGTTGACAGTCATCAGATATCACCGACAGATCAGAGGGGTAAAACCATGAAAATGAAGAAGTCAGGCAAAAAGTGAAAAATAAGCTAAGTTTGAAAACATGGGCGCCCTTGGAGGAGATAGGCACCCAAGCTTTTGATCCCCTAAACTCAGCTTTCAGAGGATGCAACTCTCAGGAGACCCCTCTTAAAATCCTTCAAGCTATCCGACGAGTCCAACCATCAGTCAATTAGATCAATCTAGTTCCCGGAATGGTGAAATCATCTGAAGGAGAGGAAATAGTGTTGAAACTTAAAGAACATAAAAATGGCTAACACTGGTTTTGATGAGCGCCCCAGAGGGAGATAGGTGCCCATGATTTTGAGGGTCAAGATGATGTTTTTCTCAGAAGTTTCCTCCAAACAAACTTCGTTAGATTCACTCAAGCTCCGCGATGGATCATTCAGCCAGTTCACAACATCGACCTAGCATCCGAAAATCAAGATCAAAATGGGGTTAGAAATCAAGAAAAAGTTTAAATTTCATAAAAAATGGCTAAGTCCCTCAAGGGTGTCGTCCAAACTCTCATGCCTTACACATTTTCAAAATTTCAAAATTTCAAGAGAAGAGGAAAAGTGCCTAAGTTCGATGCACCTAAATTAGGGTTTACAACTCTAAGTTTAGGAATGAAAGCAATTCTCAAACCTAAAAACTTATTCTTCATAATTTTTTGCAGGTGATCAAGGCAAGAGAGGAGAAAACCAAAATTCTTCCTATTTCAAAGATTTGAAGGCTAAAGTTTGCTGTTTTTTCAAAGTTTATTATATTTTTCAGATCAGCACACAAAGAGGCTTCTTTTCTCATGGTTTTTTCTTCCAGGGCATCAATCTTCACAAAGAGGAGGTTAATATTTTCAATTTTCAACGATCATATCAGTTCTTGATTTTGGACAATTTTGAAGAAATTTTTCAAGTTGCAGCAGCTGCTTTTTTCCATGCGTGTCTGAAAAAACTCCAAAATTTTCAACATTTGATCATCTGGGTCCTCTTGAAACATACTTTTGAACAAAACCCAAGTCTCAACTTTTTCAGAAAAAAATTCAGATTCTAGGGTTTGCTTCTTTTTCGACCAGCCATCAAGATTTTCGAAAAAGATCGATCTGGGTCCTCTTGCAATAAGATTTCCTACAAAACCCATATCTCAGATTTTTCTGTCTGTTTTAAGAAGAAAAATCAACAAGGTAAAATTGGGGTTTGTGCAAAACTTGTCCAAACATAGTCAAGTTCACAGTCAATCTTCAAGATTTTCAGTATGGAATACACTACCATCGAATTCAAAACCAAGACAGTCCTATACCATGATTTCATCAAAACAGTTGAGATTGATTTGCATCATATCAAACCAATGTTCAATCTGCGTGCTATGGAAGATGCAGGCAACGTTACACTTAGGCACCTTGGTCATTACGGGCTACTTGCAGCAACATCGATTCCCATTTCAGTACAAAGTCTAGAATTCGTAATTGCTTGTATCAAGCATTACAATCCAGCTACACGAGAGATTCAAACAGCAGATGGAAGAGTGATTTGCAGTCTCAAACCATATATGATTGAAATATGCTTCTCAATACCACCTTGGTCAGAAAGTGTAGCCATCTCCATGGAAGAATGCCAAAGGCTGTGGGAAATGCACAAGGAGAAATACAGCAAGAAAGTTGCACAAAAATGGATGAAAGAAAAAAATAAAACCTTGCCAAAGAAAATTGGACGTGGAGAATTCAAGGATGAGGTTGCCATAATGATCACCTTGCTCAACCGAATCACAGGGCAAGTGGATGCTACAAAGTTCTAGCCATGGATGTTCTACATCATATTCCATATCATGAAGAAGACAAAATTCTATGATTGGCTAACATTGATCAGTGACAGTCTTCATCACCATATAACTGAGTACTTCAAAATCCACGAGTTCCATATGATTTCATATCTAGTCTATCTAGTGGCCTTTCAAGGCAAATTCAGAGGATTAAACACAATGGGAACTCTGGATGTGCAGCATGTCTATAACTATTACCTTCAACTGGAATTCTTAAGAGTCAACACATCATTACAAAAGGGTAAATGAGGCTTTCCTAATGTACATGGTGAGAGACCTGGACAACGAGTTGCACGTACGAATTTCATCAACTGCCAAGGCAGCAATGGTAGAGTGGGCATATTGGTTTATTCAGTTTCCTACCTTCACCTACATCAGAGTGTACGGCTTCTTGAGTGCTCCACTCATGTTGCCGAGATAACCTTTGGATGAAGTGGTTTTCATGGAATTCCTAAGGCAAGTATATGAAGTTCACACTTGCTTGTGGAATCAAAAGAAGCCCGCCTTCAATTTTCCATTCGAGTTGGGAATCTACAGATGTAGATCATTAGCAGATGCTAAGTTAATGGGTGATGAGTTGTCTAGACTTGGTCTCAAGCCGTTCAATGAGAGATGATCATACGACCCTCATGGTGTCTATGCATCCAGACTTGGTCAAAACTATGCCCATGTGCCTGCACTTGAATATTTTTGGGCTAATTGCAGAGATAAGTTTGAGGTAAGGAGGCACAGTAATAGTAGGCTTACACTTCATCAAATGAAAGATTGCTTATCAGAGAATATCGAGGGATTATCTGATGATGATGGAGATGTACTTCTCCCAACATACACCCAGAATCAAATTGAGCAGCAACCTCTCCCACAGGTCAATTGGTCCAATAAAGAGTGCATTTCAGTTGAAGAGAGGACAAACCGGGTCATAAAGAACAAGAGGCTTTTCTTAAGTCACAAGAGGAAGAAAGTGATTCCAGTAGTAGAGCCGCCAAGAATGTAGTCATCTCTTCCTTCTTCTTCAAGAGCACAACCAAAGATGAAGGCTATAAGTCAACCTCAAGTGGGTGTAAAAGGTAGCAGAACAGCAAAGAAGGTAAAGAGAAGGTTGGATTTTTCAAGTATAATTATACAAGAACAACCAATAGTTGTAGCAGAAGCCCCTTCAGAAGAGCCAACGCCACAAGCAAAAGAGATGCTAGTGACTCCTGATTCTCTGCCATCATTGAGGGCTTCTCCAATTCATATTGATTTGGAGGAAGAAGCAGAAGAAGTTGCAGCTGAACCTCCCAGGGAAGCTAGTAGAGACACCATGTCTTGGCTTGAGAGCTCCCTAGGAAGGAAGAGAAGGAGGCCTTCATATCAGTTAGACTTTGATGAACTTGACAACGTTTACCAGGAGGCTCCTAAAAAAAAAGCAAAGAAGCAAGTTCATTTTGAAAAGAATCCAGATGGTGAGATGATTATGGAGACTGCTACGCCCCAAAAGATAGAAATGTTGATGAAGTGGAGGTGGATGATTTCATAATGGTTAAGGCCAATCTTGGTAAAAACACCAGGCATATAGATGTAAGTTTGTTCAAAGTTGTAGCAAAAAATCTTCAAGATAGAGTGCTTAAAGATGGAGAGGATATGTAATGTCCCCAATTTCGCAAGCATCAGAGTTCGGTGGATTTAGCCTATTCTTGGCCCTCATAGGCTAATATATATGGTTAGAGGGTCCCTCTTGGTAGTGAACGGTGGTTTCCCTTTTTCAGAATGCAGTGTTGGGTCAAGCTCAGCCTTCGTTCGACTTAGTTTCACATACTTACTATTTATAGTAAGTCACTATTCAGGGTTTCTATTTTTAGACGGGCATCCGATCACATGGAGAATAGGGAGAGTCGACTCCTGGCTCAGACGACATAGCAATCGGACAAGTATTTCAAAAGATATTAAAGTTTAAGTGACTTTAGTGATTTATTTAAATATTTTAATGTTATTATAAAGTTATAAAGTAACTTTATAATAATAAAGTCACTTTATCTTTTTAAAAAAGTGTGGGAATATATCTTTTATCCCACATTGGCCAAGAAAGTGTTTGAGCTCTCATAAGAAAAGAATAAAAAGGGACTTAAGAGCTCATTCTCATCATCTAGGATTTGATAATTGTCTTTTGATTTCTCTTTGGCGTTTGGGGAAGGGAGCCCTAGGGTTTCTGCCAGCGTATCGGCATTGGAGAGCCTAGCTGCTTCATTGCAACAGCATTCTGAGGTTGTGAAACTATCAGCTGAAGGTGCTTAATTGTTGGCTTCACACAAGAGGTCAAGTTTGTGCTTCATCAGATTTGCAAGTGAATTTCAGAGATAAAAGTTTCTTCTTCTTTCGATACTAGAAGATTGTAATCCTGGTATGCTCTATTGTAAAAGCTTTTCAAAAGTGAATCAATAAAAGTATCTTATTGCTACAATAGGGTTTTATCTTTACATTTCCTGTATTTTATTTTTATGCTTGGCATCTTATTTGAGAAAACACAAAGAAGGCAAAATACAGCAAAAACACACAAAATCATAAACCCTCATCATTCAGCATCAGAATCAGAGGTTACAGACAGGTCTCTTACAGTGGTATCAGAGCAAAAATCCTGCCATCCTGTGAGGTTCGTGAGTGACATCTATAGTTTGCAAGAGTTTGGAGACAAATCTGACGTCTTGGTCAATAAAGACAAAATATAAACAAAGTCACATTGGCGCAGCTTTCTACATGGTTATTTTGGGTGCTGCTAACTATAATTCGATTCAACATCTGAAGGGACGATTTCTCAAGGAAAATCGTGATAGACACTAGTGAATGCTGAAAAACGTGTTTTAGAAGGGTCCACGAGTTTGTCATAGGCTACGCTGGAGTTGGAGATAGGCTACGCACATTTGCACAAGAAGACAAGCAAAGTCAGTATACGACAAAATTGTCAGATGCCATCAAGAGGAGTCGACTTGAGGCCTATCGCTAGTTTGAGAAGTCAAAAGCAAAGACGTCAGCCGCTAAAGACGAATTAGTGGAAAGCAGATAGAGACAAAGTGGTGTTGAAATAAGAAGAGTCGCCTTTCCTGAGTCCTGTCGGGAGCAGCTAGGGAAGGAATATTGAATTTTTGGAGGCTTTGAACTTGTGAAAGGAATCAACGCATATCTAGAGGCGTTTATAGTTAAGCCGACAATTTTATATGCCACATAAGAAGATTCAAAGAGACGGAGTTAGGAGAAGACATCATTCTAGGCGTCACTTTATAATTCAAAGAAGACACGATTTAGCTAGAAATCACCTAACTCAGTCACCAGAGGAAGATCAAACATTATTGAAAATCGGGACCTATCTGTGTGTGTCCTCTCATCCGCTAAAGACAGTTTTTGGATGTATCGGGATTTATAATAGCAAATCGCATTTCTTTTTAGCATAAGTGGCGCAGCTGTTTGGAAGCCGACTTTGGTGTGGGGAAGCTTTGAAAAAATTCCGTCTATGCTTAGAAGGGAGTCGCAAGACATCTAGGAGTGACGTGGAGTCAGGGAAAAGACAAGATAAATAAATTAAAAATCGTCAGAGACATTTCCAGCAGAGGTGTTCGCTTAAGCCAAATTAGTAACCGTTGCACCAAAAGCCCGAACTGGTAGTGAACGACACTTTCCCGCGTTAAGGGGGCAACCCCAGGATAGGCCTCACCGACGAGGACCCCAGACACGTGGCTAGGACAAACCGCACGGACAGACCTACGTCACCTTCCGCTAGGGGCCCACTCGGGGACATCACAGTCCACCACACTCTGCGGGTCTCGACCTCGAGACCTCCGGCTCTGATACCAAGTTAGTAACCGTTGCACCAAAAGCTCGGACTGGTAGTGAACGACACCTTCCCGCGCTAAGGGGGCAACCCCAAGACAGGCCTCACCGACGAGGACCCCAGACACGTGGCTAGGACAAACCGCGCGGACAGACCTACGTCACCTTCCGCTAGGGGCCCACTCGGGGACATCACAAGATAAGGCAGCCCTAAAGGCTGAAATCTGACAACTCAGTTTATACATTTCAAATCTTGTTCACGACACTTCACGAGCAACTTAATTGTTGCCCCAGGTTCTAGAGACACCAGTTGATCAACAGCAGTTGAGGCGGTTGGCGATATGTGGGAAGCAAACACAAGAATGGATCGAGGAAATCATCACTAGAGGCATGGAGATTCTAGCACAGATATATAAGCCAAGGTATAATGCCCATGATTTACGCCAAGGCATCCAAGAATTTGAGCAGTTGATAGCAGAGGTGAAGCCCATGCACGAGATCATCATTGCAGATCTAGATACAACATATGGCTCAATGGTTTCACGAGAACACAAGAGAAAAATCCTTGTATGGAAAGAACGTCACCTCTTCAAGGTGAGAACTTATGAAAGGATATTTGAGGAGTTTGTTGCATACAAACAAAGGGTTGTTGATGCTTTCGACTTTATAAGAGAATTTATTTCAGAGATTCCTTGTCGGTATTGTCATGTTGATGGTTCCTATATTGGACTTGACAAAGTACAAGCTGAGTTCTAGAGTGTTGTTTGTGGCAGCGATGGCAGTGATTCTATTGCCGGAAGGATGAGTTAGATTTCCATGATGTCAGCGAGGCACGAGAAAGCGACCAATGAGGTCAAAGATTTTCTGAGATCAATTGCGGAAGGAGAAGAAATCTTGGAAAAGTAGAACTTTACTATTGATAGTATTAATGCTCCTAATAGAGATACAGTTTCCCGCATTTTGGCGGATGTGATCGAGATTTATAGTAGTAATCTTCTTTCAGCTTTCTTTCTATTCTCATCTCAAGGCTTATCCATTCTTTGTGAAGGGCAAATATCAAATTGTAATAGTTGGCACTTTCCTTGTTTTTAGGTTTTCATAGGTTGTTAGATGCTTATCTTGTTTTAGGTTTAGAAATAAAGCTTGCATGTTGGCAAGTCTTAGTTGTAAGAGCAAGGAGATTTTAGGCTTCCCTACTCTTCTGCTTGGTTATAAATAAGGGTAGCCTTGCCCATTTTTCTTTAGCAGTTATTGTGATAACAAAACGCTAAGCCTACTAGTGCCTTCTTATTGTTATTCAGTATTGTTCGAACCGTGCTTGTGATAACAAATTGCTGAGCCTATTTTGCCTGCAAGTTGTTGTTGTTTAGTTTCAGCTCACTTCGTGTTAGAGCAATCTTGCAAGTCTCTTCTAGCTGCAAGTTATTGTTTAGTTCATGTTACTTGTGTCAATGTATTTTGGTTGATCGCAAAACTGTATGCCTATTTTGCTACAATCTTGCTGTCCCAGAAGTATAATCCTTTGTTCTTGAGATTCGTGAAAATAAAGTCTTGTGCTTGCTTTGCGGCCCTGATATAATGTCTCAAATTTCCGTTTTATATGTTACGCTTATATGATCTCTATTTCAGCTTGCATTGAAATTTCAGTAGATGTGCATTGGGATAAAGTTAGATGAAGTATTTGTGTCAAAGAATCATTCCTCTTTCATTTCTAACTCTCATGCTCTGCATTTACTTGAGTAGTTAGAAACGTCATTAGCGTAGGCTTAGTCGTAGTTGAACTTCCAAAAGAGAAAATCTCAACTACGACGCTTGAGTTTTATAACCTTGTGCTCTTAGCTAAACAAAAAGATAGGCAAATTAGTTTTAATTTACTTTCTTAAGCAGTATCAACTAAGAGGGAGCTACCCCTCCTAATTCGAAGAGCAATTTATCTATGCATAGCTGTCCGTTTCTAATTCACATACCAGAGGTGTGAATTGAAACGCAAACATAAAGCATTGGAACAAAGCGCTTTTTCATCCTCAACATCTATTTAAGAAGGCTTTTGCATCCATTATTCACATATTTTGCAGGTTGGCGTCTAGAGGAGGAAACAAAGAATTTTCTTCACTTCAAGATTTGGAGGCCAAAACGTGGCGCTTTTTCAAAGTTCATAGTTTCGGGATTGGGTTGCACAGTGGCTCGCTTTTTTGTGCTTTAAATTTCTAGGGCATCACTTTTCAGAGAAAGGGGATCACCTTTTTCAATTTTCATCGATCTGGGTCCACTTGGTTTTTGATTCTCTTCAAAATTGAATTTTTTTATACTTTCAAGAATCTGTTTTTTCACACTTTTTCAGGAAACCTTGAGCTTTTTTTGAAATCTGATCATCTAGGTCTCTCCGGAACATGATTCTCTACAAAATCTAGTTCTCAGCTTTTTTCTGGGAAACTGCTTTTTCACAAAAAAATCAACATTCTATTTTCAGTAGTTTGTGCAAAAAGTTTCCAAATATAGTCGAGTTTACAATCAAAATTCGAGTTTTTCAACATGCAGTATTCTCCCATGGAATTCAGAACCAAGTTGGTGTTGTATCATGATTATTTGAAAACATTTGAAACTGATTTGCATCATATAAATCCAATGTTCGATTTGTGTGTTTTGGAAGACACAGGAAATGTTGCAATCAAACATCTTGGTCATTCCGGGTTGCTTGCAACAACTTCAATCCCCGTCTTGGTGCAGAACCTTGAATTTGCAATTGCTTGTGTCAAGCATTACAATCCTACAACACGATAAATCCAAGCAGTAGATGGGCGTATTGTTTGCAACCTCGGGTCGGATGATGTGGAGAAATGCTTTTCAATACCACCTTGGCCGAAAAATTTAGTCATCTCCATTGAAGAGTGTGAGAATGTGTGGCACATGCAAAAGGACAAATATCGAAAGAGAATTGCACAAAAATGGTTGAAGGAGAAGCACAATACTTTGCCTAAGAACGTTGGGTGTGGAGAATTCAAGGAGGAGTTTGCAATCATGATTACTCTGCTCAACCATGTCATAGGTCAGGCAAAGGCCAATAAATTCCAGTCTTGGATGTTTTACATAATCTCTCATATCATTGATAAGACATAACTCTATGACTGGCCGACTTTGATCAGTGATAGTCTCCACCATCAGATGACAAAATATTTCAAAATCCATGAGTTTCGCATGATTTCATACCTTGTGTATCTAATGGCCTTTCAAGGCAAATTTAGAGGTTTGAAAATCATCAAAACTCTGGGTGTTCAACATATATATCATCATTACCCACAATTGGAGTTTTCAAAGTCAATGCATCATTACAGGCGGGTGAATGATGCATTCTTGATGCATATGGTGAGAGACTTAGACAATGAGTTGCAAGTACGGATTTCATCAGATGCCAAATCAGCTATGGCGAAGTGGACTGATTGGTTTATCCAGTTTCCCACATTCTCCTACATCAGTGTGTACGACTACTCAAGTACTCCAATCATGCTACCAAGGTATCCCACAGATGAGGTGGTGTTCATGGAATTTCTAAGGCAAGTGTATGAAGTTCACACATTCTTGTGAAATCGAAGGAAGGCTACTTTTAGTTTTCCAGTTGAGATGGGTATCTACAGATGTAGATCGTTGACTAATGCAAAGATGATGGGCGATGAGTTGTCAAAGTTAGGCCTCAAGTTGTTCAACGAGAGGCGATCATATGATCCTCATGGTGTCTTTGCATCTCGTCTTGGTCAGAATCACACACATGTGCCTGCAGTTGAAGATTTTTGGGCTAATTGCGAGGATGAGTTCGAAGTGTGCAAGCACAGTTACAATAGGTTTACCCTCCAACAGATGGCTGATTTCTTGTTAGAGGATGTAGAAGGATTATCTGATGATGATGGAGAAGTAATACTTCCTATGTATGCCAAAGACCAAATTGAATAGCGGCCACTTTCACAAGTCAATTGGTCCATCAAAGAGAGCACTTCAATTGAAGAAAGGATGAGCCGGAATATCAAAAACAACAGGATTTTCCCAAGTAGTAAGAGGACACAAAAAGTAACTATTCTAGCAAAGCCGCCGATAGTGCAATCATCCCTACCTCCTTCCAAACCAAAACTGAGAATGAAGGCTATGAGCAATCCTCCAAAAGGTATGAAGGGTAGCAAAATGGCAAAGAGTTCAAAGAGACATCTGGAGTTCTTCGATCAGGTTCAACAGGAACAACCGACAGTCATATCGGAAGTTCCAGAGGAGCTAGTGCCACAAGCAGAAGCAGTTCCTTCATTTCTTGATTCTCCACCATCATTGAGGTCTTCTCCCATCCATATTGATTCAAAGGTTGAAGACCTTGATGAAGTTGAAGCCGAGCCTCCCAGAGAAGTTAGTAAAGACACCTCGTCTTGACTTGAGAACATCTTGGTAAGGAAAATGAGGAAGCCCTCGTATCAATTGAACTTTGCAGAGCTTGAAAACATCTACCAAGACACACAAGTGAAGAAGCCTAAGAAGCAAGTTCACATGGAGAAGAATTCAAATGGTGAAATTATCATTGAGACTGGTACACCTCCAGAGGATAAGAATATTGATGAGGTTGAGATTGATGATTTCACGATTATCAAGGCCAATCTTGGTAGAAGCACTCGACATATTGATGTTAATCTCTTCGAGGTTGCGGCAGGAAATCTAAAGGAGAGAGTGCTTAAGGATGGAGAAGATAAGGCAGCCCTCAAGGCTGAAAATCAACAGCTGCGGCAATATGTTTCTAATCTACTTCACAACACTTCACAGGCCACTCTATTGCTTCCACAGATTCTAGAGTCATTGGCTGATTAGCATCAGTTAAGACAGTTGGTTATATATGGGAAGCATATGTGAGATTGGTTAAGGTGTTCATCAAGGGCAAAGTTGTGCTTGTAGAGATGTACCACTTGAGGTATAATGCTCATGACTTGCGCCAAGGGATTCAGGGTTTTGAGCAGTGTATGGTGGAGGTGAAACCGATGCATGAGATTATCATTTCAGATTTGAGGATGGCATATGATTCAGTGGTTGCAAAAGAAAATAAGAGAAAGATTCTTGCTTGGAGAGAACAACACCTCTTCAAAGTGAAAACTTATGAAAGAATACCTGAAGAACTAGTTGAATATAGACAAAGAGTTGTTGATGTCCTCAAATTCTGAAATATACCCCTTAATTTTTGCCTTTAATTTTCAGTCACAACAATGCAAATCATGCACCCGTTAAGAATTAGCTCTAAACCAAAACACAACTGAAACAACTCTAACCAAGAATGCGCCCTAAAACCATTTAAGGAGGAGGGGCGGGCATAGGGTCAGAGGATCCCTAGGATCTAATAACTTGATAACAACTGAAAATAGAGAGCTAAACTGGACACCAAGAATGTGCACGCAAGATCCTTTTGCAAGGCGAGGTGCTAACATATGGTGGAGTGCTAGATAATAAACTGAAATACAACTTCTTCTGCAAATGCAGGCATCCACAAGCGGTGGGAATACTCCACTTATTTCGTGGGTGTGATTATTACAAACATTTAAAGGCGGCAAGCCAGCCAATTAACCTCACTTCCACTTAAACTGTGGGGGGTATACAATCCACACCACTTTATTATGTGGGGGGAATACAATAAAGTAAATTGCAGCAAAACAAACAAATTGCTGTTAGTACTACTAAACAGCTTACAAACGATTAATAAACAGCTGCAATGTAACAACCATGAATTCCCAAAATGACCAATGGTTAGAGTATCACTTCCTCTAACATTTACAATGCCAAAATGATATAGAAAGAAACTTAGAACAACATTATAACAATTTCAAACTAATCTGATCAGAAACAGGAAATACAAAAAATCAGATCAGCAAAGAGAGAATTCACCAAATTGGATGTATCTTCTTCAATTCAGCTCGAAAAGCTCTCAAACCACAACCAATCAATAGCTAAGAGCTAGGCGTCCAATCCCCATTGAGAAAACGAGCCCAAAACAGAGAGAAACAGTTGGCACGATTCCCAAGGCAATCAAGAAAGGAGGGTACGGCCTCCAGGAAGGGTCAACCTTCTCCCAAAAATCAGAAACTCAATGATAAAATCTGCAAACTTGCAGAAAGGGGCGCCATCCACAGTAGAACAGCATGGGCTAACACCCAGAACCAAACCAAAATCTGAATTGAAGCTATGAACAGAAAATAGCTTCAGCTAGGCCAAATCAGCAACTTGCAAAAATAGGTTTTACATCAGCAACCTGTTCAATTCAAACAATTGAAGCTCCATCTGTATTTCAAAGTGAAATACAACCAAGATGATCCACCTAGGAAGCCATAGTTGCAGGCCCGAAGGATGGATTGAATTCGCTAAGCTTCCCCTTAGCTAGGTTCTGGATTTAAATCAGCAACATAACCTTACTATTCAATTTCCAAGATATGACACAAATAGCAAGGCACCAATATATAAGCTTCAAATTGGCAAATGAAGCAAACTGTAACTCCCAACAAGAAACTGTTCAATTCCTCCAAGGGACGCCACCTTTTAGCAATTACTTTATCTAAAATATCAAAACATTTCCCTTTTTGGCGTCCATTTCAAAAAGCAACAATAAACATTTAAAACAAACATTTAAATGTTTAAAAAAATCGACCCTCTCATGTCCCCTTCATTAAGACAACTTAAAGTCATCAAGCCTAGGCATGGGGTACAACTTTAGATATGAAAAATCGACTAAGTCTGGAACTCAGTCCAAGGAGGGATAGAAGCCAAAACCCAAAGCCAACATTCAAACTGATTTTGCCAGAAATAGAATGATGACCTGAGCAGAATTGCTGATGGTGCCATTGCCACAAAAAGACTTACTAAAAATAGCTACTGCCAAAAATAGTAAGTTAACTTCAAAACCCTTCAAAAAACCAGCTGAACAACCACACTGCCCAAAATGTGAACTGCAAATGATTGAACTGCTGCTAGAAAGATATTGCTATAAATAGACTTACTAAAAATAGTAATTGCTATAAATAGTAAGTTTGCAAAACTTCATCTGAGTAGTAATCATGACTTACTATAAATAGTAAGTGTCTCCAAACGCCTTCTGACTACAATCCGGGAAGCCAACAAGACTTACTAAAAATAGTAAGTGCCTGGAAAAGTTATTAGATGGAGATGCATGATACACCATTCTGAAGCTTTCTGAAAACCTAGAAAACTCCACCAAACATGCATCAAAAGCCCATGCATGCAAGCTCTCAAAATTGCATCTAAAACCTCCTAAAAAGTAGGAAACCCTAATTTTTAGTGCTGCTTAGCCTATGAGTTTCCGGAAATAGGCTAAAACCTTAAGAAGAGAGTAGGGCTAAAATGGGGACATTACAAATTCGTAAGCACATTTGTTTCACAAATCTCTTGTCAGTATCGTTGTGATGATGGCGATTTTGTTGAACTTGATGAAGTGCAAGCTGAGTTCCAAAATAATGTTCGTAGCAGTTTTAGCAGTGATCTTGTTGCCGGAAAGATGAATCAGATTGCAGTGATGTCAACAAGATTCGATAAAGCAACTAAAGAGGTCAAAGATTTTCTAAGTTCGATTGCAGAAGGCGAGGAAATCTTGGAAAAGCATAATATTGCCCTAGAAAGTATCAGTGCTCCTAACAAAGAGGCGGTTTCCAGCTTTTTGGCGGATTTAGTTTCCCAAAATATTCATGAATGAGTTATCTTCTCAAGATAGCAAAGATCTCCCAAGATAGATTTAAAGCAATAGTTAACTCGATGCCTTTTTTGAGTTTTCTTGCTATTCTTGTCTCATGCTTATCTATTCTTTGTGAGAGAGAAATATCAAGTCGTAATAGTTGGCACTTTCTCTGTTTTTTTTTTGCTTTCAGTAGGTGGTTAGTTAGTTGTCATGTTTTAGTTTTAGAAATAAAGCTTTCAAGTTGGCAAATTTTGTTGTAAAAGCAAGGAGATTTTAGGGTTCCCTACTCCTCGATTGTGTATAAATAAGGGCAGCCTTGCCTATTTTTCTTGAATCATTATTGCGATAACAAATTGTTGAGCCTACTTTTGCTTGCAAGTTGTTATTCAATGTCTGTTCACTTAGTGTAAGAGCAAGCTTGCATGCCTGCCTTTTACTGCAAGTTATTGTTTAGTTTATCTGTAATTTGTGTCAAGTGTATTTTGGTTTGATCGCTAAACTCTAAGCTTGTTATTGCTACAAACTTGCTGTCCCAAAAGTGTAATCATTATCAGAAATTTGAGAAAGGAAATCTTATGCTTACTTTGCTCTGATCTACTGTCTCAGGTTTTGTTTTATGTGTTTCACTTATATAATCTTTATTTCAGCTTGCATCTAAAAGTACAATGAGTTTTAAGGTGTGCGTTGGAAGTGAGTTTATGTGAGTTTTGTGTTAAATCATTCCTTGTTTACTTCTAACTCTCATGCTCTAAGTTTACTTGAGTTGTTAGAAGCGTCATTAGAGTAGGCCTAGTTGTAGTTGAAATTTTGGAAAAGGGAAAACCTCAGCTACAACGTTAGAGTTTTATAACCTTGTGCTCTTAGCTGAGAACAAAAAGATTGGCAAATAGTTTAGTTTACTTTCTTTAAGCATCATTAGTGAAGAGGGAGCTTTCCCTCTTAATTTGAAGAGCAGTTTATCTGTGCATAGCCGCTTGTTTCCAATCCGCATTCCAAAGGTGAGAATTGAAACATCAACATCTTGCTAGCTTTTAATTCATCCTTTTTGTTAGGCACATTATTGGTAGCTAATAACTTATGCTAGGGATGAATTCAACACCTGTCAATTGGCATAATCCTTACTAGACCAATTGTTAATTATACTATGTCTATCATTGGTCATATTCCTAAGCATCTTGGGTAGCCCAATCACTCCTTGGAAAATTAATTCTACCTCATGATGTGTATTGAATTCAAGATGAATGATAAAGGAACATGCATATTTGTTTATCTCGTCCATAACAACATAAATATAATCTTTACCATGTTCTTTGAGTAGACTTGTGATGGGGTCCTTGAAAACACATTCCAAATCTTGATGAGGAATAAACAAAGGTTGTAGCAAACTTCCTAAAAAGTCATGTTCTCCTCCAATCTATTGGTAGGTGATGTTCCTGTTGTGCTTGAGATCCTCATTCTCAAAGACCCTATGATAATTTATCTCACATAATTACAAATATTGTAGGGTCTATAATATCCCACCATGGATGTATCATGGACCATTTCAAGATCTTTTGCTTCATCTAAGACCCACATACTGTAAAATTTTTGTTCTTATACAAAATGCAACCACCTACTGGCACATTCATTTCATCATGCACATTTCCATCTAAGATGTTTGTAAAAGATGTATCCTTGGTGTATTCCATCATGATAGAATTCTCCCAATCACCAATGTTGACATAAATAGAACAAGGGACGGAAGAAAAGGCATCAATAGCTGCATCATTTTTCCCCTTCATGTATGTTATTTCAAATTCACGAGCTTGGAGTCTCCTTACCCATTCCAGTTTTTGGAAGTTGCAATTCTCCATCACTAAACCTTCTTGTGATGTAGTCAACTTTTTCTATGCTATTATGATATTACCACAAGCCGAGCAACTCAAACCAAAAGGTATCCTTGCATTCATTTCAAAGAGTGTGTTATCACCAATCCAATGGAAACTAGAAAACTATTGAAAACTATTTCTGTTTTTTGTTTAAACCATTCTTCATGCTGGCCCAAATCCATGTAGTTGTCCTCAAGCTGCTATGTTTATTGGCCTTCAATTTCTTGCCCCATCACCTCAGTTATGCCTAACTTTGTGCTTGCAACTTCTGATATTCCCGGAAGCTATTCTAAATCAAAATCCTCTTGGAGCCTATTAAGCTCTTCAATTACCTGCTTAATTTCCTTAGCCCTTGCTTCATTTTCTTGCTTTATAACATTTGTTGTAGCATCGAGCTATTCTTCTACCTCTAGAAGTGCCCTTTGGGTCTTCTCTAAAGTGTCCTTGGTTGATTTAAGTTTAAAGGCGAGTTTATCCACCTTTTCCTTCTTTTCCTTCGATGTCTTTATTTCCATTTCCACAATTTCGATGACCATATCTCTGTTTTTAATTAGGTAGATATTCTGATTTGATCCTATCTAAATTATTCTTCACCACTTGCAGATTTGCAAGAGTGACTAGATGCTTATTCCCAGCAGCATTTACTTCATTTGTCTTGTATGACCTTTTGAAATCTAGTGCAAGCTCTTTAATGAGCCTTTCTGTGCTATCCAACTCAATTAGGACTTGCACCTTTCTCTTTTTGTTACTAACATTTATTATTACCATTTGTGTAGCTTTATATATTTCTGTGCAACATTGGCAAGATGACATCTTTTGTTTTGCTTTTGGTTGCAAACTTTACCATCTCCACATATGGTCTTGGGAGTATTTTCATATATGTAAGGAAAATTACTTGTAGACGCCACCGGACCTTCTATACTTACTGGAATATCTTCTGCTTTGTGGGAATGATTGACATACCTGGGCTGATGTAGTTCTGATGCTAATGATTTCCCATGTGCTCCACTTGAAATAATTACCCAAGGACAGTTCTAAATCATCAATTCTTGAATTTTCCCATGGGAAACTACACTACTAATCCCTAAGCATCAAAATTCTGGCTACCAACTAATTCCATGGCATGTTGACATCTTCTATTTGATGATGATCCATAAAATGAGTTAGTGTGAATGTTCTCCATAACTGTACTTCTTGCAGTCCACATAACCTTTCCTTCAGTTATAGACTTAAGCTCCCTACTTTGATGAATCTGTAGAAATTCTCCAATGGAATGCAGTCATTCTATATCTATCACTATTTCATTTTTCACAGCATAGGATGCATTACATGCCTTATGCTCACCTATTGTAACAGTGAATTGTTTTCCTTTCTGGTTGTGTGGAATGATGAGTCCATTAGCAAACATGAAATTGAACCCATGAAAGCCTTCAATCTTCGCGTGCTTAACGATATCTTCAATTTGGAGTTCTTTATGTATAACACTTTGATGCAGGAGCAACTAGGGGTACTAGCAATCAGCATCACCAAAATGGAAGTATTTAAATTTTTATTGTTTCTTGAGGTTTGGTAATTATGTAGTTGGAGAATAAATTGCAATATTAAGCCTAAATAAATACTAAATAATTGTCTTTTACTATTTTGTTGCAAATTTTGGGAGTGGAGATAATTTAAGAGGTAATTTAAATGGGAAAAATCCAAAAAAAGGCAAACATGGCATGGATTTTTGGAAGTTAACTAAATGCGTCAAGGAGAATTTAATGCTTTTTCTAATTGTTGGAGAAGCCTTTTCAATTGCATGGGTGCAGCCTTTTCAAAGGAGACAAAAATTAGATTTTTAGAAAGTAGTGCAAGAGTGGTATTGACAATTTTTGGGTTGTCATTAAAAGGTAGATTTTTAAAGGAGGAGACGTGGCTTTTCTTGGGGAGGTTGGAGAAGGTATTTTGTTGCAGGTTTGAAGAGGTTTTCCAGCATCAAATGGATTGGTGATACTGAGGTTTGTTGTAGTAGTGGTTTCCAGTTAAAGGTTGCAGGTTGTAGAAGCTAGAAGCTTGTGCAAGAAGACAGTTTGAAGGAGAACATTTTGGATTTGTTATTGGCCATCTCTTATCAGATTTTGTTTCAGTTTGTAATGAATTTAATCAACCCATATGGCTACAAATAATATGTAATTTAAGATTTGGTTATTTTGAATGAGAAGCTTAAGTCTCTTCTTGCATGTTTATGTGACTTTGTCAATCATTTTCTAAGTTGAATTAGTTGTTGTTGTGAGTTGTGAGGGAGGGTTGTTTTCCTCACTTCATCAGTGGTATCAGAGCTAGTGTTCCTGAGAGTGCAGGCAAAAGCGTTGATTGGAGACAGTTTGCACCAGGACCTGAGGGTGGAGAGTGTGTGGATTTTGTTTGTAGATGGATGTGTAACTTGCAAGAAGACATTTTCAAAAGGTTTGAGGAAATGAGGTTCACATGGTTGTAAACAGATCGCTGAAAGAGGCAGTTTACATAAAACTTGAGGATTCAAAGATTTGTGTTGAGACTTGTGAGGCCTTGAAAATGGAAAAGAGAAAAAAGAAAAAGACTTTTGTCATTGAAAGGATTTTGAGGATTCTTGGACTTGAGAAAGTTAGAGAGAGAATTAGAGAGAGAGAGCAAGAAGAAATAAGGGTTGAGATGATAGAATTGCAACACCAAGTGGATGAATTAAGAGAAGAGATTCAAAGGAGAAAAAAAAAAAGAAAAGAGAAGAGTTGGAGGTAATTGCGATTACCTTTCTAACGATAATTTGATCGCAGGAAAGAAAGGATGCAACAGTGGTGAGTGGTAGAAGAAAAAGTGTTGCAGCAGTGAGGCTTCAAGAAATCCTATCGCAGAAGGATGAAAAGGAAGATGAAGAGAAAGAGGAAAGAGATAAGGAAATTGCAGCAAAAGTATGTCTTGCTGTGTTACACGGGGACACATCCCCTGTCCCAAAATGTAGTCCTCATCCCCAACTGTCCCCGAGACGGGGGGATGCAAAGGGGATGTCCCCTTGCCGTCCTCGAAACAAGCCAGAGAGCAGGAAACGTCCCCGCCTGTTTGGGGACGTCTCCCCATCCTTGGTACGACTGGGGAGACGTAGGAAACGTCCCTCATCGTACCGGGGACGGCTAGTCGTCCCCTGTAGACAAGGAACTTTCAACATTAAAAAAAACATTAAAAACTCGTTTTCTAAAATTTTCTTTTTGCTATTTAGGGATGTGGGGGGTCCACAATGACTCCCAACCCTAATATAAACCCTAAAATGCCAAAAGAAGTTAAAACAAATTGAAAAATGAAAGATAATATTGCACCTTACTGATCTGGGCAATTTCATGGAAAGTTTTGTAGCCATTCACATTGTTGTTCACAGTTGTTTCAAAAGTCATGGGGCTCTCATATATTCCTTGCGTTGGTTTTTTCCATTGAGCTGGGTGTAGTTTCTAAAATATGCACTATGATAGAGATGATATAGACAATCATGAGGATGCTATTTGGATTTCAGATTCATAATGCAACTGCACATGCTTACAAATTTGGTTGTGAATTCTTTCTGATTTCTATAGCGTAGATTGTCTGCTTATCTTTAGTGCATATTTACATATTGATATTGTTATCATCAATTATTGACATATCTCTCTTTCCCTCTCTCTCTATAATATATTGGAAAAATTCATATATATATATATATTTGTATATCTCTGTCCCCTACAATCCCCTAAAAATGGCCCCCCTAGGAAACTTCCCGGAAACACATCCCTTGTCGTCCCCCCGTCCCTGTCCCCGAAAAGCCGTGGAACGTAGATGTCTTGTTAAAGGCATAATGAACGTGGTTGTAGCAAAGGTAGAGGATGGAGAGAAGGATACAAAAAATAGTTGAGTATCCTTTGGAAGATAAGAAAAAATAAGAAAAGATGAAAGATCTTGTGGTAAAGACGTGTCTTTTTGAAAGCATGATGAAGGTGAAGTTGCAAGATGTAGCTATGGAAGAAGAAGCAAAGAGTGCAAAAATAAATTGTCCATTGGAGGACATGATGCTGAATTTAGAAGATGGTAATGGAAAAGTTGTAGCATGCATTGTTGGAGGCATGAAAGAAGAGAGCAAATTAAAATTTGCAGCAGTGATGGAGAAGTAGCTTGAACGTATAAACCTTGAAAAAGAGAGACAAGTTGCAGCAAAGAAAGAGGAAGTTGTGATAGTAGAAGTCACAGAGGTAAAGTTTAATGATTTTTGTAATGTTGAATTTGCAATGAATAAAAAATTAGAGGAGGAGGATTGTGTAGTGACAAAGTGGACTACACATGTTGCATATCTATATGTAGAAGTTGTGAGAGATTGTGCATCTAAGATTTGGTGGAGGTGGTCGGTTTGTGGTGGGTTGGATCCCATGAAGGAGATGAGGAGAAGAGGAAGCCTTTGGAGGAGGAGGGCAGTCTATCGTGGATGTGAGTCCACAAGAGGAAAGAGGAATAAGGTGCACACTTGGTGGGGGAGGACGACAATTTTCTCGGCTAAGTGCTGGAAGAGGCGGAGGAAGAAATTCTTCTGTCTATATCAGTGATCGAGTTCGCTGCAGGTTGTCCACAAGCTGAAAGAGTAGTTCTACTACTCAGCGCCATTTTGTGAGCCTATACTCACAAACTTTCTACCCAACGTGTTTGATGTAGGAGCAGCCAGAGGTACTAGCAATCAACATCACCC
The DNA here is from genome assembly GCA_007115665.2 of Sequoiadendron giganteum. Classification (NCBI taxonomy): domain Eukaryota; kingdom Viridiplantae; phylum Streptophyta; class Pinopsida; order Cupressales; family Cupressaceae; genus Sequoiadendron; species Sequoiadendron giganteum. The sequence goes on along the minus strand of CM021106.1, from coordinate 442,215,474 downwards.
AAAATAAAAGTATTTTAACTTTTATTGTTTCTTGAGGTTTGGTAATTATGTAGTTGGAGAATAAATTGCAATATTAGGCCTAAATAAATATTAAATAATTGCCTTTTATTATTTTGTTGCAAATTTTGGAAGTGGAAATAATTTAAGAAGTAATTTAAATAGGAAAAATCCAAAAAAAGGCAAACATGGCGTGGATTTTTGGAAGTTAACAAAATGCATCAAGGAGAATTTAATGCTTTTTCTAATTGTTGGAGAAGACCTTTCAGTTGCATGGGCATAACCTTTTCAAAGGAGACAAAAATTAGATTTTTAGAAAGTAGTGCAAGAGTGGTATTGACAATTTTTGGGTTGTCATTAAAAGGCAGATTTTTAAAAGAGGTGTGGCTTTTCTTGGGGAGGTTGGAGAATGAATTGTGTTGCAGGTTTGAAGAGGTTTTCCAGCAGCAAATGGATTGGTGATACTAAGGTTTGTTGCAATAGTGGTTTCTAGTTGAAGTTGCAGGTTGTATAAGCTAGAAGCTTGTGCAAGAAGATAAGTTTAAAGGAGAACATTTTGGATTTGTTATTGGCTGTCTCTTATCAGATTTTGTTTCAGTTTGTAATGGATTTAATCAGTCCATATGGCTGCAAATAAAATGTAATTTCAGATTTGGTTATTTTGAATGAGAAGCTTAAGTCTCTTCTTGCATATTTTTGTGACCTTGTCAATCATTTTCTGAGTTGAATTAGTTGTTGTTGTGAGTTGTGAGGGAGGGGTGTTTTCCTCACTTCATCACACTTGGATCCCACATTATCATGCTTGAGAAATCTTTAAGTAGAGAGAAAGGATTGTCTTCCCATTTTGTACCCTTTCTCTTTTCATCATTGTTAGAATGCTTCTCATTATAAAAAGAGTTTTGAGATGATATAGTCTGAAATTGGTGCAATAAGTATTTGTCCCAACTATTATATTGCTGATCTAGAGATTTCCAAGGGATTTGAAACAACACTGCTACTACTATGTGGAAAGATTTCATATTGCCATGGACAACGCTAAAAGTGACTAGAACATTATCTTCAATTACTTTATCTTCAACATGCATTGCTGATTTCTTATTGACTTCATAAAAAATAACACTTTCCCTGATGTGAGAGCTCACTAGAAATTGTTGGAAGAGAATCTTTACCTTCAACAGCCTAGGCAGATTACCTTTTCTTCCTTTCACATTCTAGCAACTCTGAATTTTCTTCTTCAGCAGATTGTGCTCCAGTACATCCATCACCTATTTAGGTTCCATCATTTGCTTTTCTGACTTTTTATTAGATCCCCCAACTCATGCTCAACTATTATAATTTTTTCTTTATAAAATGGATTTATATATTGTTTTCCAAGAGTAGTGTTATTTAATACAACTTCTACTTCTTGGACAGAAGTTGTTGTGTCCTCATACAAGGGGTTTATCTATTCCTTGTTGACAGGGATGACTCTAAATTCTTGCAATGCTGACTTTTCACTAACCTCATTACAATAAACAATTTCTTGAACTGAGAGATCATTAGAGAACACTAAAATATTGATTAAGGAAACTTTACCTATAACATCCAATGTGAATTCATTTTGCTCCCTTGCGACTTGTTTAACCTCTATTTCCATTCTCTCTTCTTCTAACTGCACTTTGCTTCTGCCTTGACATTTGTGGCTTAACTCCCAAGGTTCGTTGCAAGATAAACAAAATCTTTTTCTTCTCAACTTGTGTTTGGCATCTTCATTTATCTTCCCAACTAGAGGGGTGGTCCTTTGAGGAGGTCCATGATATCCTTGCTTGTGTGAGCTTTCCTTTGAATTGCTCCCATCTTATGTCTTTGAACATGATTTATATGTTGATTTTGGTTGTGGCTTTGGGTCTATATGTAATGTCCCCGATTTAGCCCTACGCTCTACAATTGGATTTATCCTATTTCTAGAAACTCGTAGGCTAAGCAAATGGAAACACTTACTATTTATAGTAAGTTATGATACTGCTCAGTTGGCATACATATGTGGTTTTGGCAAACTTACTATTTATAGCAATATGTTATTTTTGGTAAGTATATTTATAGCAGTATCACTCTAGCAGCAACTCAATCTTTTGCAGTTCAGTGTGGCCAATCAGTTTGGCTTTCTGTTGAGTTGAAGTGAATTTACTAGTTTTGGCAATGGCTATTTTTAGTAAGTCTAATTTTGGCAGTATCATCATCTGCAGTTTAGCTCAAGCCATCATGCTATTTGTGGTAATCCTTCAGTTTCAGTATTGGCATTGGTTTTGGTTATCTCTTTGGACTAAGTGTTATACTTAGTTAATTTCATGTTTTAAGTTGTACCCCCACGCCTAGGAGTAATAACTTCATGTTGTTTTAAAGAGGGGACATTAAGGGGTCATGTTGAGCATTTAATGATTTATTAAATGCTTTATTGTTGCAAAGTAAAATGGATGCTTAAAGGGAAGGGAAATAATGTTTTATTATTTCACAATAAAAGTGAATGGTTGAAGGTGGCGTCCCTTGGGAAGTTGAAGTGATTCAACTTCTTGGAATTCAAAGTGTTTCATTTGCCCATTGAAACTTATATATTGCTGCATTGTGGAGAGCTGATCATGTTATGTTTTGAAAAGCAAAGTTATGCTGCTGGTTTGAAATCCAGAATCCGGCTAAGGGAAAGCTTAGCAATTCTATTCCACTCTTCGGGCCTGAAACTATGGTTCCCTAGATGATGGATCGAGAGTGTGCTTCATTCAGAAGTGCACATTGAGCCTCAATGTTGAAGATTCAGATGTAATTTCCAGATTTTATTGCTGCTGGTTCAGTCATGGCTGTAGGTGAAAATCATTAACAGCTTTAAGGGTATTTCTAATTTGATTATGGGTATTTGTTCATCATGATTCTATGCTTGGGGCGACCCTTCCTATCAATTTGCAGATTTTAGTTTGGAGTCTTTGATTTTATATGTTAAAATCGCCCCTCAAGGAGGGCCGTACATTTCAGCTTGCATTGGGATTTGTGCCATAAATAAATAAGGGTGTTTTGAGGCTGTTTATTCATCTCAGCAGGGGCGCCTATCTTCTAGTTGATCATTGCACTTGGAATCATGCAATTCGGAGGTAATTCGATTGAGTTATGAGTATTTGATAAATTTTTGTAGTTGCTGATTTGACATTTCCAGAATTACAATTTGCTGAAACAGAATTAAATCATTTGCTGTTTCCATCCTTCTTCTTCTTTCTCATTATATTCTGACATGGAAACAATGTATAACTTGGTGCTTGAAAATTGGTGAAAACATTGTAATTTGCAGCCTTCTCTTTTGTACAAACTGTTAACAGTAGTACTGTTTCAGTTTTAATATTGCTGCATTATTTAATTAGTTTCACACTAAGCACCCCTGGATGGTATACCGCCAATGAGGATAAATTGAATTGTAATCTCTTTTCATACCCACTTTCAAGTGGTGAATTCCCACTCTTCAGTGGGTGCCTGCCGTAGCAGAAAAAGTATTTTAATTGTAATCTTTTCCCCCCACTGTTTGGTGGTAGCGTGGACAGTTTCTTTGGCTGGTTATCCGCCTTCGTTACATTCAATTTTAGCATTAGTACTCCACCATATGTTAGCACCTCGCCTGTCAAAGGATCTTGAGTGCACATTCTTGGTGTCGAGTTTAATCTCTCTCTTTCTGACCATATGCCCGCCCCTCCTTCTTAAGTGGTTTTAGGGCGCATTCTTGGTTAGAGTTCTTTCATGCACGTTTTGAGTTATGCTAACCTTAACGGGTGCTTGGTTACATTGTAAATGTTCATTTAAAAATCAAAAAAATAAATTGAGAGAGTATATTTCACTATATGCTCTTCATTCAATAAGGACATTTTCTCTTTCCCTTGTGCTTAAGCTGGGACTAGATTGTGCTTCCTTCTAGCTCTTTTTTTTCTACACTTCTCTTCCTATTGTTTTTATCCACCCCAAGCAGTTTTGGAAGGAAAATTCTACATACTTTACGAATGACAAATTTGCCTTCAAAACTTTTGGTAAATTTTGGTATCTTGTAAATCATTTAGTAGTCTCTAGTACTAATGATCTCAACAATTCATTAAAGTGTAAAAAGGGATTTTCTCTTCAAAGCTCTATAGAGAGAGTTTTATATTGTAATGTCCCCATTTTAGCCCTACACTCTTCTTGAGGATTTAGCCTATTTCTGGAAACTCGTAGATTTGAAAATCAGGGTTTCCTATTTTATAGGAGGTTTCAGATGCAATTTTGAGGGCTTGTATGCGCGAGTTTTTGATGCATGTCTGGTGAAGTTTTTTGGGTTTTCAGAGAGCTTCAGAATTGTGTATCATGCATCTCCATCTAACAAACTTTCCAGGCACTTACTATTTATAGTAAGTCATGTTGGCTTCCCGATTTGTGCTCAAAAGGTGTTTGGAAACATTTACTATTTATAGTAAGTCATGTTTACTGCTCAATCGATATCCAGTTGACGTTTTTTTTGCAAACTTACTATTTATAGCAGTTTGCTATTTTTGGCAAGTCAATTTATAGCAGTATCATTCTAGCAGTAGCTCAATCAATTGTAGTTCAGTGTGGCTGTTCAGTTTGGTTTTTTGATGGATTTAAAGTTTACTTACTATTTTTAGTAAGTCTAATTTTGGCAGTGGCATCATCAGTAGTTTTGCTCAAGTCATCATTTTATTTCTGGCAAAATCAGTTTGAGCGTTGGCTTTGGTTTTGGCTTCTATCCCTCCTTGAACTGAGTTCCAGACTTAGTCAATTTTCATGTGTTGAAGTTGTACCCCATGCTTAGGCTTGATGACTTCAAGTTGTTTTAAAAGAGGCGACATAAATGGGTCGACTATTTGAGCATTTAATTTTTATTGTGCAACTTAAAATTGAACGCCAAAAAAAAGAGAGATGAATAATATTTCATTAAATTCAAAATAAAGTGAATGTTAAGAAGTGGCATCCCTTGGAGGAATTGGAACAGTTTCTTGTTGGGGGTTACAGATTGCTTCATTTGCCAATTGAAGCTTATATATTGATGCTTTGCTCATTGTTTGTTATGTTTGAATTTTGAAAGTAAAGTTATGCTGCTGGACTGAATCCTAAATCTGGCTAAGGGGAAGCTTAGCAAATTCAATCCATCCTTCGAGCCTAAAACTATGGCTTCCTAGGTGGTTATATGAGATTGTACTTCACATAGAGGTGCAAATGGAGCTTCAATTCTGATGTTATCAAACAAGTTGCTGATGTATAGCCTATTTTTGAGTTGCTGGTTCGCCATGGCTGAAGCAAATTTCTGTTCATTGCTTCGTCAACGAATTTAATTTCATTCTGGGTATTCTCTCATGCTGTTTCTCTATGAAGAGCGACCCTTTGGGAGAATTTTCAGATTTTATCTTTGAGTTTCTGATTTTTGGGAGAAGGTCGACCCTTCTTGGAGGCCGTACCATTCTTCCTAGCTGCATTGGGATTCTTGCCACTCTGTGATTGTTGTTTTTGGCTCAAGTTCTTCTTGGAGGTTGGACGCCTAGCTCTTAGCTGTGATTTGGCTGTGGTTTGACTGTGGTTTGAGAGCTTTCCGAGCTGATTCAAAGGAGATATGTCCATTTATGTGAGTATTAATGTTGCTGGTCTGATTTTCTGTTAATGCTGTTTCTGATCAGATTTGCATAATTTCATCATATTGTTGGTTCGTGGTTCATTTCTATATCATTGTAACATTGTAATTGTTAGAGAATTATTAAATTTTAGTGGTTTTGGAAGCATATCTCTATTGTTTGCAGCTGTAATTCATTGTTTGTAAAGCTGATTAGTAGTACTAATAGCTACTGTTTATATTGCTGAAATTTTAGTTTGTTTTTATACTCCCACAATTGAGTGGTTGAGTTCAATAAATCATCTTTCATTATTGTTGTGTTTGCCCCATGAAATAAGTGGTAGCGAGGAATAAATACCCCCCACTGTTCAAGTGGAATCGTGGTTACATGGCTGGCTTGCCGCCTTGATAATTTGTAATAATCTTATCCACTGAATAAGTGGAGTATTCCCACCACTTGTGGATGCCTACTGAAGCAGATGAATGTACTTTTCAGTTTAGATTATTCCTAACAATCCCCAAACCATATGCTATCAACTCGCCCATACTGGGATCTTGGTGAACATTCTTGGTGAGGGTTACTTTGCAAGCTGATTTGTATTTGGAGCTAACGCTAATTAGTGGCTTGATGCTGGTTTGTTGTGTTAAAAGAAAAAAAATTAAGGTGGAACATTATAGTGGTATTAGAGTCTGTTATCCTACCATCTTGTGTGTTCAACGCTTCAGTGACTGATGAGTGACAGAGAATTCCAGTGTTACACTAGAAGTAACAGAGTCTAATTTCAGCTTCCAAGAGTATTTGAAGTTGACACCTTTCCTGAGGTTTTAAGAAACCTTGTCTTGGCAAGTTTAAGCTATGGCCTTTAATGAAGAGATGAGTTTGGCGAGATCACTTTACAAAATTGGAAAAAGGTTCAATGAAGAATGCAATTCAGTGGAAGAGGAAGTAGTCGTTCTTCATATGCTGGAACAATGTTTGAATCAGGTGAACCAATCACCTTTTGAATTGATTAAGAGGGCATTAACTCTTGCAATGATCTCCATGAATCAACCATATTGGTTGATGCATCTTGATGAAGAAGTTAATCTGTTGATCACTTCTTGTCTTAGTGAAATGATGAGGATCTTGGCACCTATGATGCCTTATGATGATGGTACTATGAAGAAAGTGCTGCATTTGATTGTTGAAAGTTTCCAAGATCTAGATGAAACGGGTAGCAGTTTGTTTTCTAGAAGAGTTGCCATATTAAAGACATTTTCCATGCTCAGAACAAGTTTTTTGTTAATAGATTTGGACATGCAAAATCAGATTTATTAGTTGTTCCATTATCATTTTAATTCAACTTGGAGTGAGCAAGAGGAGGATGTTTTTGCTGTTGTCAGAAATGTCCTTGTTCTAACAATTAATGAAATGGAATTCGTTCCCCAAAATGTCCAATCTCTTCTTTTGGATGCTTCTGAGCAAGAAGAGCAGATTTCTCCTACTGCTAGAATTTTGATCAAAGGCTTGTTTCATCAATGTGAAGAAAAGTTGAAAACTCTTCTAATGAAGACTGTGGAGAACAAAGAAGAGAGTTCTTACGCTGAAGATGGGAATGAAAGTTGGAATCCCTTTGATTTTGTAGCAAATGTTCAAGGGGTAGCTTCCTTTAGAGCATTTGTCCATGCATTCTATGGAAGAATGCAAAAAGACCACACCTACTTTGGAGACACAAGAAGTGTCTATGCATTCTTTAGGAGAATGTTGTAAGATCACAACAGTTTCAACAATGCATAAAGAATCCAAGCAATCTTCAGGAGAGTGTGTTGCAGCAACAAACGTCTTGGAGACATGTGAGGTATCCATGTTTCCTAAGGAAGAGTGTATTCCAACCACTACCGTTAAAGAGACTCAAGATGAAACGTCAAGAGCTGAACCATTCGAGTTAGAAAATATGTCCTCAGTTGATGACATCCTATCAGTTGATGAATTTCTTCTACACCTTCGAAATTCAGGAGGATTCTGGTTAGAACAACCAGAAAAAACGAAGAAGGTTGAAGAGGAAAATCCATCCTTCACAAATGTTGAATGTTGTGTTGATGACAACATGGAGGAAGTGGTTTCAAGTGATCAAAAACAAAATCCTCTTTGCTTGAAGCTAAGCTAAGGCAAAATGCTAATGAATTGAGCGATACCATTGATGAGATGATGAAAAGTGTACATCAGATGTGTGAAAATTTGAGGAGTTCAGCTGAAAAGATTTTTGACATCTTTGTACACCAAAGCAGTTCAGCTCCATCTCAACCAATTCATGAAGAATGCAACTCAAGTTCTCTAACTACTGAAAAATAAATTCAAGTTTTATCCAAACTTGATGATATTCATCGGCAAATGAAAGATCTGATTAATGAAGTGCCTAGAAGCCTAGATGTATGTTATATCTCTATTGCTGATATGAAATCAATTAGAAATGCCTTGCAAGAATTCAAGTCAAGTCTTGTGCTCATCATTCGTGATAAGGAAAAAGTGGCCAAAATTGCTGACAAGGCGTTGGAGTGGAATGAGCAAACTAAAGCCAAGTTGCAAGAAGTACATAAGGCTTTAATAGAAGTAGAGAATCAGATTTCTACTGCTCAATATTCATGGGAGCAAGAAAACAAAGGGAGAGCTGAAGAGATTCAGAAAATCCTTGATAAGCTTGATCTCATACAAGAAACTTTTGACCTAGAACGCTGTCCTGAAAGACAGGAACTTTCAAACTCTCATCAACAAGTTTTTCAGGCCTTTGATAATCCTTTGTATGAAGAAGGTGCTAGTGGGATTTATGAAAATCCTCTTTTTGAAAATGAAGAGGGAAGTTCTTCAGGAACTATTGAAGGACGAAGATATTCTAGCACTAAAGAATTGATGCCTAAAGATGAACCCACTTCTGCTCCTAGCTCATCCCTTTTGCAAGAAATGGAGAGTTCAGAAACTAGAAGGGATGAAGAAATTTTTCTTGAACAACAACAAAGAATTGCTTGGCATTCTGATGAAGAATTTATCCAATTTTTGATGTGGTTGCTGGTTAGATTTATGTCTGATTTTATGTTTGCACCAACCTCCTTGAGAATAACTGATTTCAGAATTGAGATTCATGAAGGATTCATTGAATCTCTCCGGCAGTTCACAACTCTCGGTTTTGAATTTAAATTTGTTGAATACTTCTTGGAGTTTCAAGAAGTATCTATTCAGATGGAATGTTTGAATCAGAGAGTCCGGATAAGAGCAATTCTCCGTTTGAGAAATGGTTCTTCAATGCTGATGATTTGGGACCCTAGCATATTTCAACAGATAGAGAAAAAAATAAAATTCAAAAGGATGGAATCAACACATGGTGTTATGCTCGTTCACCAAAGTGTTGGAGTTTGCTCCCTAATTAGCAGTTGGTTGGTAAATTCTGACTATAAAACGAAGGTTTGCATGGATATTATGATCAGAAATTATCTATTGTGGCAATGGGATTTTTGATTAAGGCGCCACTAGCTTTATTCATGAGCAGATATGATTATTTTGTTGGAGACTTTCCATATTGCAGCTGTTGCTTATTGTTTGGAATGCTGATTTTTCATAAATCAGATTTCGAAATGTCTAAATCAGACTTAGTTGATTGGGGTTTTTATTTTCAGACCTTCCAGTCGACTATTAGGACTGATTTTGAGCCTCAAATGAGAAAAGGATTGTTTCAGTATAGCCAAAATTCATGTATGGGATGTTCCCTAATGTTTATCAGTGGCCTTTTATGTGTTTTCTCCTATACAATGCTTGGAGCAGCAAGTTGGAAACTGATTTCGTTCACTAGTTGGAGACTCATGAGGTGAAATTTTTAAGTTTTCCTTAGAGTCATATCAGTTATTTCAGTTTGCTTCACAAAAGGCATTCTAAGTCTTCATGGAATTTTGAGGATGTGATGGAGGATCCCTTGCTAGGAATTACTCTTCCCTTTGAAAGAAGTATTGGAAGAGTCACATATGTTGTCGTGACTCTACTTGATGCTATGAGGAGTTATGATATAGAGCATGTTTTTGATTTGAGAAGATTATTTCCTTTATTGCATATGAATGTGTTAAACTTTGATGTTGCAAATTTAGACTCCTCAGAGCCTTTTGGTCAAGCAATGCTGCAAAATTATGTTTTCATTACTTTCAAGGTTGTCAGATCAGGCTACATGTTTGGAAGGAGGACAAAGCAATCTTGGAATTTTGATTGTGTTGGTGAGATCAATGAGGTGCAACATCAGCATGGTGGGTCCTTACAGAGATGGATTCCTTTTGGCATAGTAAGGATCAAATTGTTTTCTTGGAGTGTGGTGGCATTGCTTGAGGACAAGCAATTTTGGGAAGGGCAGACTGTAATGTCCCCATTTTAGCACTACACCCTTCTTGAGGATTTAGCCTATTTCTGGAAACTCATAGGCTAAGCAGATTTGAAAATTAGGGTTTCCTATTTTATGGGAGGTTTTAGATGCAGTTTTGAGGGCTTGTATGCGTGAGTTTTTGATGCATGTTTAGTGGAGTTTTCTAGGTTTTCAGAGAGCTTCAAAATGGTGTATCATGCATCTCCATCTAACAACCTTTCCAAACACTTACTATTTATAGTAAGTCATGTTGGCTTCCTGGTTTGTGCTCAAAAGGCGTTTGGAAATATTTATGATTTATAGTAAGTCATGTTTATTGCTCAATTGATATCCAATTGATGTTTTTTTTGCAAACTTACTATTTATAGTAGTTTGCTATTTTTCGTAAGTCAATTTATAGCAGTATCATTCTAGCAGCAGCTCAATCAATTGCTGCTCAGTGTGGCTGTTTAGTTTGGTTTTCTGATGGATTTGAAGTTTACTTACTATTTCTGGCATTGGCTATTTTTAGTAAGTCTAATTTTGGCAGTGGCATCATTAGTAGTTTTGCTCAAGTCATCATTCTATTTTTGGCAAAATCAGTTTGAGCATTGGCTTTGGTTTTGGCTTCTATCCCTCCTTGAATTGAGTCCCAGACTTAGTCAATTTTCATGTCTTGAAGTTGTACCCCATGCTTAGGCTTGATGACTTCAAGTTGTTTTGAAAGAGGGGACATAAAAGGGTTGACTATTTGAGCATTTAATGCTTATTGTGCAACTTAAAATTAGACGCCAAAAAAAAAGAGATGAATAATATTTCATTAAATTCAAAATAAAGTGAATGTTAAGAAGTGGCGTCCCTTGGAGGAATTGGAACAGTTTCTTGTTGGGAGTTTTGCCAATTGAAGCTTATATATTGATGCTTTGCTCATTATTTCTTATGCTTGAATTTTGAAAGTAAAGTTATGCTATTGGATTGAATCCAGAACCTGGCTAAAGGGAAGCTTAGAAAATTCAATCCATCCTTCGGGCCTGAAACTATGGCTTTCGAGGTGGTTATATGAGACTGTACTTCACACAGAGGTGCAGATGGAGCTTCAATTCTGATGTTATCAAATAGGTTGCTGATGTATAGCCTGTTTTTGAGTTGCTGGTTCACCATGGCTGAAACAAATTTTTGTTCATTGCTTTGTCAGCGAATTTAATTTCATTTTGGGTATTCGCTCATGCTATTTCTCTGTGAAGGGCGACCCTTTGGGAGAGTTTTCAGATTTTATCTTTGAGTTTCTGATTTTTGGGAGAAGGTCGACCCTTCTTGGAGGCCGTACCATTCTTCTTGGCTGCATTGGGATTCGTGCCACTCTGTGATTACTGTTTTTGGCTCGAGTTCTTCTTGGAGGTTGGACGCCTAGCTCTTAGCTGTGATTTGGCTGTGGTTTGAGAGCTTTTCGAGCTGATTCAAAGGAGATATGTCCATTTATGTGAGTATTAATGTTGCTGGTCTGATTTTCTGTTAATGCTGTTTCTGATCAGATTTGCATAATTTCATCATATTGCTGGTTCGTGCTTCATTTCTATATCATTGTAACATTGTAATTGTTAGAGAATTATTACTCTAACTTTCAATGGTATTGGAAGCATATCTCTATTGTTTGCAGCTGTAATTCATTGTTTGTAAAGCCGATTAGTAGTACTAACAACTATTGTTTATATTGCTGCAATTTTAGTTTGTTTTTATACTCCCACAATTGAGTGGTTGAGTTCAATAAATCATCTTTCATTATTGTTGTGTCCCCCCACAAAATAAGTGGTAGTGAGGAATAAATACCCCCACTGTTCAAGTGGAATCGTGGTTACATGGCTGGCTTGCCGCCTTGATAGTTTGTAATAATCTTACCCACTGAATAAGTGGAGTATTCTCACCACTTGTGGATGCCTGTTGAAGCAGATGAATGTACTTTTCAGTTTAGATTATTCCTAACGATCCCCAAACCATATGCTATCACCTCGCCCATACTGGGACCTTGGTGAACATTCTTGGTGAGGGTTACTTTGCAAGCTGATTTGTATTTGGAGCTAACGCTAATTAGTGGCTTGATGCTGGTTTGTTGTGTTAAAGTAAAAAAAAATTAAGGTGGAACATTACACATATGCATTGAAATTGGTTTGAAGCTCTATATTGAAACTGCTAATAGTATTTGACTGTGCCATGATTCATAGGTTGGCAAGAAAACCAGCTTTGATACCACTATAATGTCCTTGAAAAATATTTTTGCAAATATTACTTAAAACCCTATGTAGATATTAATTTAAATTAGCTGCTCTATACCATTGTATTGTCCCAACTGAATATTTTAGGAAAAATATTTAGTAGATTTGATATTCTTGGCCAGAACTCATAAACCCCAAGTTTCCCATCACTTTTTTGATTTAAAATTAATAAAATTTCTCATTTAGTAGATTTACAACAATATATCACAAGCCCATAATTTTATCTCCAAATTTACATAATAACCATGAATAAAGTTGGGTTCACCAATGAAGATAGATTATGGATTTAAATGTGTACCCGATCTTGTATCTCATGATTTACACATTAATACTGATAACCTAGTAGAAAGATTCCAGATTTATATAATTCAGTCAAATCTAACACCAACATAGATAACAAAGCAAATTTATGCATTAACATGGATTATCTAGTTACAAATCAGGCTTGTAAATGTATAAAATAATTTGTAGAGTATTTCTTGGATTGACAAAACTGTAATACATTATAAACATTGTTATGGTAGTGACAACAACTAGAAATACAAAAATATACACCAATGATGGAAATAACAACTACACAACCCCAATTGTGAGTTGGAATTACAATACTAAAACTCATGAAAACTATGTGCAAATTCACTATCATTGACATTCACTGTCATGAAAGCTCAAATATGACCTCTAGGTGAGATCGCTCCTTCAACCAAGAGGGTTTTTGTCCTTTGGCACACGAGATCTTCAAGGTTTCCATCCTTCAACCTCCAACAAATCTACAAGTTTTCATCCTCAAATCCGAGTGTTGGAACACAAGAAATAATAATGGTTTTGGGTTAGGGTTTCTAAATATTTTTCATAATGTTCTATTCTAACTCAAAATCCTTAATACCCACAAAAGGAATGTCGAAACATGCATTAAATGCCAGTATCTCTTGACTTGTACCCGACAAAGAGTGCCCATACCTAATGGGTGTTTTTTTCCCTTGAATTGTGCTTGAAATCATGCCAGTATCTCTTGACTTGTACTTGACAAAGAGTGCCCATACCTATGGGTGTTTTTTCCCCCTGAATTGTGCTTGAAATCATGCCACGTGTGCTAGATGTACTTGGGAGGCATGGGTGAAAGTTTCCTACTACTTGCATAACAGAATGAAAATTGCATAAACGAAAGAGAACCCGATAATCTTTATTGATTTGAAACACAATCAAAACATACCCATTTGTTGATTGTAACTACCACGGGTCTAATTTATTAAAGACCAGCAATTATTGGTTCAAACCCTAGGCGCCAAATTGTGGTTTGGTCAACTTGACACTTCAAAAGGTTGTTGATTTGCTCATTGGACTTGGACGCCTTGATTGTGACTATTCACAATCTTCAAATAGGGGTGTTTGACTTCAAGAATTCCCATGTCCCTCTCTAGTAACTGAACAGCCTCCTATGGGCTCCCACGTGCCTCAAAAAGATGTCATTTTGTTGCGTTGGAAATTTGATTTGGTGTTTCAGACTGTACGGACTGCAATCATGACCAATCTGCCCTTGTACGGCCTGGAAATGGTGGTCTCTATCATGCTAGACAAGAGTGCAAAATGATTAACTCCCACGTGAATGTGCAACTGCTGATTTGACCTCTATCTTATTTCTAATTTGCTGATGAAATACTAAAAATGTTGATTGAATCTATTGAATTAAATCTGTGAATTCTTCGATGACAATTTCTGTGTGAAACCATCTAAACAAGAGACCTTGGGTGATCTTCCACACCCGTAGACTCCGTCCTATTCAAAGGTTTCCATCCTCTGAATAGCTTGAAACTTCATACTTGCAAACCCATTTCACAGCTTTTTTGTTTGTATTGGATAATGAAAATGATCTTCTTCTCTGCTCTTTATCCTTCTCCAAATCCTACGCCCTAATCTTGGCAATTTTTACTTTTAAATGAATTATCATTTATTGCCTTCTCAAAATCCAATACCTCACTTTGGCCATTAAATGATTTCATTTAATTTTATCTTTGAAAAACATCCCCTTCACTTTAATATTAATAAAGTAACTTAAAATGTATTATTTTAATAAAGTTACTTTATTACTTCAATAATGGCCGTTATAAAATACTATATTAAAAAGTACTTTATAACATTAAATCATAAAGTCACTTTAATAAAAGAATATCATTAAAGTAACATAACTTTAATAATTTAATAACTCTCGGCAATAGTCTAGCAATAATCCCCTAAGAGTGTCCTATCACCATTACCAACTACAGGTGTGCTGCCACTGAGCCTGATATTACTTACTATAAATAGCAAGTATGAATGATGAACTCCTGAATTGCCTTCGAACGACCAACCGACTAAATACTAGATCACTAAGCTGAATATATGCTGGAATGAAACATCAAGCCTACTGAAGAGCCCGAGTTTCCCCAAAAGGGTCCCCTAAACATCTCGCTAGCCTACGGAAACTGCAGTCATAGGCTCACCCTAACTCCCAAACCACTGGCTAGAAAGGGGACATTACAAATCTGCTTTTAAATTCCTTCACAAATCTGCTTCAACTTTCTTCATAAATCTGCCATAATTCTATTCATAAACATGCCTTATAAGTTTGCTCAAATCTACCTCATAAAGTCTGCTATAAAAATCTGTCTTCTATATATTCATATACAAAACTTCTCCTCAAAAATCTACTATAAGGCTGCTTATAAATCTGGTATGATATTGCACATAAATCCTCTATAAAATCTGCATATATACTTATTAAAATCTTCTCTTCAAATGCTTGGATGTGCTTGTGTATAAATTATATAACTCTTGTTCAACACACACTTCCCCCTTCTCTCCACAAATTCTCTCTTTTTATATTTTTATATCCAAGTGAAAAGATATATCTCTTAGAAAAGAGATAACCCTTTAAAGAGTCATCACCTTTTATAAAGAAGCGATCGCCGCTTTTTAAAACTAACTTATATATATGCCTGCATCTTGTTGAAATAGTTTGTCATTGATGTCATTTTAACTGTTTGAAGTCTCAGGATTACAGGTATGTTATGGTTTGTACATGCCACTTTGATATGCTTGCTCAAACTTTCTATGTTAATGGTATAATTGTTTATATGTGGCTTATGTCAGCATTGATATGTCATTTTATCTGTCTTCTTGTTCTTTTATCCAAGTTAGATAGGGCCAAATCAGCCATGCCATGTTGACTTTGAAGAGTCAACAGTTTGTATCATTTTAATCTGAAACGGATTCTTTTGCAATGCCTTGGCAATAATTGATGTCGGCTTCTGACATCAAATTCGAGGGCGGCTTATACTTACGCATAGGTGAGTTGAAATTTCTGGCAACGCTCATTGAAGGCCATTGTGGTCTTTTTAAAAAAAAAAAAAACTCTTTGCCTCTTTCTATTTCAAGCGACGGTTACTGTATATGAAGTAATTTGAGGCAGCTTGAATTATGTTCACATTCTTATTATTGAAGTCTAAGTTATGTGTCTCAACGATTCTACTATTCTTTCTGGGCGGCACAGGCTGTTGTGGAAATATTACTACTCTTGCATATTTCCTTCAATATACTCTTTATGGCAATTTCTAACGCCTTTGACTTTGATGGCTCTTGTCGACTCTCATGTGTGTGTATGCTCGTGCGTGATGCATGTGGTGCATAATGGAAGCCATGAAGATGATATTGTTATTGACATTGAGGAAAGAAAAAACATATTGAAAAAGTTAGAGATTTGTATTTTTGAAGAATTCGCTGTTTAATGGTTCAGATATAGTCGTGATAATATCCTTGATCGCAAACTTATATCCATTTTCTGCTGTATTCATACTGGATGTAAAAATCGTGGATATCAATAACACCATTGCTATTATTCTTTTGTGCGGACTATGTTTGGTATTATTTTGTATGGGGTAGTATGGATCGTGTGTGTGAAAGAGTTGAGATGTGGTTTGCATAAGAAGTGTTCTGTGTGAGTATATGCTGAGATGCAAGAGTTTATACCGTATGTTATGCTGAGTCTGAAAATGTGAGATTTCTGATATGGGCCGTGGGAGTTGATTCTTATTTCATTGCCATATTCCTTTTGATATGTATGCATTTCTGTGTAAGATTTCTGATACGGGCTGAATAAGGTTTATGGCTGGTCGACTTGCTGATATGGTGGTCTCTGCTTTTTCTTTTTGGTTGCTTAAAGCAATGTCATGGGAGTGCTTTGGTTGATGACAGTGCACAGTTTTCTTTGATGCATTCATGATGATTTTGGACAACAGATGTGTGAAATTTTGTGCTGTGAGTGAAGTGGACCATTTCCAGTCAATTCCTAAGAGGACGTTTTTGAAGCATGTTCTTCCTGCTCTATATTATGCTTTTCAGGCTATCATTATCAAAACTGCATTTGGAGTCAATGAACATTAAAATAATTTGAATAGGCCGAGGACAAGTTTTTTTGTTGTAATTGCTCAGTTACTTTTGCATGAGGAGAAGAGGTGCACAGGGGAAGTGTTGCTATAGTTCTGAAACAATCTGATTCAAGTGTCCTTGAAATTTTCTGAACACAACTACTTAGTGAAGTGCAATGCGTTGAATTCAGAGTTGTCGTACTGTGTTAATTCTCAGTGAGTTGGTGCTTCAGCTGTTTGAAGTTGGTGCTTCAAGAGAGTTGGTGCTCACTTTTGTAATCTGGGTTGGTGCCCTTTGAAGTTTAATGAAAGCATAGTTCTGCTGTGGTTTTTTACCCAAAAGGGTTTTTCACGTGAAATTTGGTGTTCTTCATGTTGATGGTTTCTCTTATTGTTTACATTACTGATTCTGATGGTTTTGTGAAAATACTGATTCACTGTGCACCCCCCTCCCGCCACACCCACCTCTCAGTATTTTCTATGTGCGCTTCACATCTTTCAGATCCAGTGCATAAGCAATTGATATTTTCCCACCAAGAAAAGGTTGTGTGAGTGCATACAAATGCTCATACAAATGCTTTTGTATGCTACTCAGGTGCTCTTTTGGTTTTAAAGGGAATTTATATGTTAATGGTCTCAAATATACTATTCAATGCTTGAATTTTTCCATTGTAGCATTTAAGTGTAG
Organism: Sequoiadendron giganteum; assembly: GCA_007115665.2. Taxonomy (NCBI): domain Eukaryota; kingdom Viridiplantae; phylum Streptophyta; class Pinopsida; order Cupressales; family Cupressaceae; genus Sequoiadendron; species Sequoiadendron giganteum. The sequence continues at coordinate 442,198,156 of CM021106.1, read as the reverse complement.
GAGTACTATGGTGATCACATGTTTCATATTTTACAATCTGTAATCAGAAGCAGAGAAGAATTGATGTCATCATATTTGAGCAGAAGAGGTCTACTTAGAGATAAATTGACAAAAAAAGGAACCAAAAATCTCATCCAACTAGACAACAAAATACTCCCTCTCAATGAGAGATGCTCATTCATGAATATCCAAGTTAAATCAAGCAGGAAAAACATGAGAATTAAAGAATCATTTCCAACACAGCTAAATGACAGACGCAACACTGAAAATAATTAACAGATACTATTGCACCAAAAGGAGACATACAAGACAATTACTTACTTCAAAAACCTTTTTTGCTGCTGTAAATTGAATTTCTTGATAACTTCCCAGAACATTTGTATTACAGGATGGTCCTGTTCAATCAGTGACCAAATAGTGAGGAGCTTACCACAAGAAATCAAGAAATTTGTTAATAAGCATGCAAAAAGTATACAAAGTACCAGTAGTTGAAAGGAAGAGACTATTTATCCTGGGAACTAGTCCAGTTTCTGGATCCAAAGTAATAGAACTTTACAAGACTAGATAAACTCTTCTTCACTTTCGGCTCTACCAAACGTAGGAGGGTATTCCTAAAGGTCCCATAGGACAATTTAAAAAATGTTAAGGAATGGGATTACAAATAACAAGCTATTCCCTTTTAATGGAAAAAACCAAAATCTGTCACTCAAGGTTGCATGGACACAAATACTGATATGGTATCTGATATGGACACAAATATCTTTCAAGGTCCCCTAACATGGATATGGATAGATAAACAATTCACAACACACACACACAATAAATGTTAATCCAACTATAGTCAATCAATAATAGTAATACTGTGCAGATACACTCAAACTTTGTCAAAATTATGTGACTCAAAACTCACTTAATTCTATTTTATCTAGTTATTTCAAAAGTCTAAATCCCTATATATATTGTATTTCCAGACCTCTATTATTATTAATAAATTAAAAAAATAACCCTAATTTATATTGTATTTCCATACCTCTATTATTAATAATAAATTCAAAAATAAAAATTAAGTTCTAACTTTAAATCAAAGCAAAAACACATCACTATTTTAAACCAAAGCAAAAACAAATCAGAATTCAAAATCGTAGGTAGAATAGGGCACAACGCAAGCAAAGTAGAGCACAATGCAGTGATGAGGGAAAGACTTGTACAGTGACAGCGATGGTAATAGGAAAATGTTGACTGTTTTAACATCCCACAAAAACCTACAAACAAAATGCAGAAAAGCCCATGAGCAGATGAGAAAATATTCAATTAAAAGAAGGAAAACAACTTACCTCTGTTGCATTTCTTCTCACCCTGTGCGACTGTTAATGCCTTGACATTATTGGCATACTTGCAACGTGGTTTATGCAAAAAAGGGTTTCCTTTAGATTTTTCTAAATACGACAGTTTTTTAGGACTCCGAATGCAAGCACAATCAATACAGGTCCATATTTTGCCATATTCTAGGTACAGGCGGGCATGATATTTGAGCCTACCACACCATACCGCACTCGAATCTATACTGGGTATGTTGGTATGTGCACCAGGGAAGGCAGTGGGGTATCCTACAACTTTTCTGTTACTAGCTCCTCTTCAGGCTAGCCTACTAATATTTGCAAATTAGGATCATATAGAGCAGATTAAAGCCCCAAAACTGCAAACTTCCATTCCAAAGATAAAAACTAATTAAACCCACAAATGAATTTATCCTATAATCCCCTTGATAAAACTTGGAATCTAGAAAAACAATAAATTACACAACATAAGACGTGTTCATGATTAAACTTGATCAAATGCCAAAGAATGATCAGTGCCTTCCACCATTGGCAAGAAAGTCCTATAGCCACTAAAAACGCAAAGAAGCATGTAAATCCTTAGTTTAAGAATGTTAATGAAATGTAGCTTCGGTCAGATATAAATGATGATTGCTGATTGCATCATCATCATTTATATGTGATCGAAATTAATCTTTAACATATTTCTGGAAAATAAGTAAATCGAATTTATAAGCATGTGTAAAATTCGAAATAATATATGATGTTCAAAATCTGCATTGTATAAAATCGAAACTCTTGATATATTGATTGCAACACATATAAGGTTATGTGTGATAACCGAATGCTAATCGGTTCTGTTTAGGAGCCGCGCGCCTAAGGGACACGTCCCATGAGCGGACGTGCCTCCACTTGTGGAGACACGTCCTCTCATGAGACGCGTCTCTTGTAGAGGCGTGTCTCCTTCATATATAAGGTGGTTCCTTCATTGATATGCAAACATCGAAATCAATAAATGTTCTGCAATCAGCACATTCAGCATAAGAGAAATAAATCTGACTTAGAATTTTGAATAGAATTCTTACACTTAGAATTATCTTAGAATCCTTAGGCTCCTAGTTTGATAGAAAGATTTGATTACATTTACATGGTATCAGAGCCAAGTAAAGTGAATCCAAATCAAATCTAGATATCAGATTGCTTAAGAAAATTCGTATTTTTAAAATCGAATTCACATCACATTCTTCATAATGTCAAGTGTGATCAGATTTGAAGATTGTCTTGTAGGAGCAAACAACTTCACATCATGGAAATTTAGAATCATGATGATTCTTAAAGAGAATAAATTATACTCACTTGTGAGAGAAAACAAAAGGGAACCAGATGCTGATCTTGAGAAAACTCAATGGATTGAAAACAATGAAAAGGCCATGAAAATCTTAGTAGATGCAGTTAGGGATCATATAGTGCCCATCCTAGCAAAACATGAAACTGCATATCAAATGTTCAAATCTCTTGAGAGCACCTATGAGATCAACAACACCAGTAGGACTCTTGCATTAAAGAGGCAAATCAACGATGTCCAAATAAACAAAGGAGAAACTATTAATGCATACTTCATGAGGATCATTGAAATAAGGGATCAATTATCCACAATTGGATATCAGATTGATAGCAAAGAGTTAACTCTAATTGCACTAGGAGGCCTACCAAACTCATGGGAGTCATTTGTTCAAGGAATAAGTGCGAGATCTAAACTCCCCAAGTTTGATAGGCTAAGAACAAACTGCCTTCAAGAGAAAATGTAATGTTCCCCTTTTGACAGTGATCCTGTTATTAGCTCATCAGTCTATTCCGGATTCCTGTAGGCTTGTTGAGATGTTTCAAAGGATTCCATTCATGGAGGTTTTTGTGGTTCTTTCTCATTATTTACTATTTATAGTAAATACTTCTTCTGGCAGTAAGCAGTTATCAGCATTAAGCCTTGGCCATTAAAATATTAATGAAATGCTTCATTACTTGAGCAATTAATTCTAATTTGCAGTTGACCCCCTTGGCCTAAGGAATGAACTTAAGTTGTTTTGAAAAAGGGGTCTTGAGGGTGGCGCCACATAAAGAAGTCCAAAGGTTTTATTTTAATTAAAATCCTCTTTCTCAAGTGGGGGCGTATTTTTGAAGTATGACTCTTCCTTTGGAAATTTGAAGAGTCTTGTCTTTTGGCGTACCTCTTGGGGAGACTTGAACAGTTTCCTTTGTCCTTTAAAAGTGAGGTTTGTTTTCAATATTGATCATCCACTATTATGCTAAAGTTATGCTGTCAAAATGCTTTGTCATTTTCTACTTCGAGGAATGTTGACCTCCTAGTTCTCATTCAATTTCGTGTTTGTAAGACAACACCTAGTTGAATCATTGCTGCTTCTCATTCAGACTAGCAGATTGTGCCTCAAGGTGAATTATTAATGTGTTTTTCCAATTTTACAGTTGCTGTTTGCATACAGCTGAAAGTAGTTTTTGCTCATATCTGATTGTAAGAATTTTATATCATTTTGGGCATTTGCTAATAAAGTTTCCAAGGTCCAGGCGACCATTCCCAAGCAGTTTCAGATTTTAATTTAAAGTGTGCATTTTTATATTACAAAATCGCCCCTCTCAAGGGCCATACCATTTGTCCTTGCATTGGGAAGTGTGCCACAAATAATTGCAGGTGTTTGGAGCTGGTTTTGGTGTCTCAACAGGGGCGCCTATCTCTCAAGTGAACAAGGCTTCGATCTCACGCCTATTGGAGGTACTTTGAATGAGTTGTGAGCAATTTTCATATTTTCTGTATGTTGGCGTAAAAACTAACACCTCTGGAGTGTGAGTTTGTACGGACAGCTATGCACACTACGTAATGAGTGCTCTTCAAATTAGGAGGGGAAGCTCCCTCGTTGTGCTGGAATGCATGAAATAGAAAACTAAACTAATGTCCTATCTTTTTGTTCTCAGCTGGTAGAGGCACAAGGTTAAGAAAACCTAGAACGTTGCAGCTAAGTATTTTCTGGTTTCGCAGATCATCTAACTACAACTAAGCTAACTTCTTTAAATCTATCCAGTTTCCTCAAGAAACAGAGCATGAGGAAATGGAGCAGGAATGTATTTACGATAAACTCCAGGTGCGGGCTCACAACATGAAGGCAAGGTAGGCGCAACTATTTGCTAATCCGGGAAGAAGTTTATTAAAACAAACAAAAGGACGGTAAACCTGGTACAGCTTCACAACATGAAGGCAAGGTAGGCGCAACTATCTGCTTGGCTGAATGAGTCTACTATCACACACATCAAACGATAAGCTTTAAGTACAGTTTCGCAACATGAAGGCAAGGTAGGCGCAACTATTTGCTCTTCTGAATAGGCTTATAATAAACAAAACAAAAGGTAAGCAACTGGGACAGTAGATTGTATAGACGCAACACGCATGCAATAACGATCAAACCAGCAACCCCATTTAACTAAGGTCGAATAAACACTATGACAATAACATGAAGGCAAGGTAGGCGCAGCAATTTATTATAACAGCAATTACTCTTTGAACAGATACAATAATAGCAATACTACAGGCAAGGTAGGCGCAGCATGTATGCTATCAAGCAAAAGTTCTAATTTACAAGGGTGAACCAATCTTGAGAATAGGCATGTTGCCGACAACGCAGCAATTCTCTATCACCAGGAAAAGCTAATTACAAATGAGCTGAAAGCTCTTATTTATAGACATCGAGGTGTAGGCAACCCTAAAATCACCTTGAGTCAACTAAAGTCTTGCAATGCATGCAAGATCTTATTCTCTAAACCTAATTGAATGAACCTACACAGTTAACTGGGAAACTACCATCAGTTAACTAAAACATCTAATCTAAATGGACAAGATGCAACATGCACGTCCTTATTGAAAGCAAATCAACTGGAATGCTATCATCAGTTGACTGAAAGATCTAATCTAAACTCCAAGTGTACGTAGATGTTTCCAAGAAAGACATACATGCAATGTGTAACAACCAGTTAACTCGGAAAGAAGCCTCGAGTTTAACTCTTGTGTCTAATGTCTATCTTGGAAAAGGTGGGACGCCTTGAACTGAAGTTCACTGACCCTGATCTCGAGCAAGTAACCCCTCCACAAGGTTAGTAACTGCATCACCATCTAGAGGTCATCACATGTCTCAACTGTCAATCAACTGCTTCTTAGCAACTCAAACAAAACTGAAAATCTCTGTATACTTAAACTGGCCCTTCACTGGCTGGTAACTATGGCGGCTTTGTAACTGAAGTGATGGCCACTGTTTCCTCTGCAGCTTGATGCTTCTCACGTTTTTCATGCTTATCAACCCTCTAAACTGGCCTTGGAAGACAATCAGCTATACGAGGCATAAAACCATGTGAACTTGAGTGACTACTCTTGTCAACCTTTCCGATGCGCTTGATACAAATCAATGTCAGCTTTTCTGATGAAATCATGAATTAAGACTGACATCGTCTTGAATTCGATTTGTGTGAACTGCATCCGGAAAAACTCGCCTGTTGACTGTGAACACAGCTACTTTCTGACAACTTCTCCGGAAAACCAAAAATCACTCTAGATAAGGCTAAAAATAGCCTGTCGAAGGGCAATTTTCACAAAATATTCTGAGACGTGGGTTTTGTGCATAATCAAATTCTAAGATGGCCCACAACGTCAGAAATTCGGAAAAATGTGATTTAGGCCCGCATGCAAAAGGTTTTCAGTTGAGATCTGAGGGGCTGTGAGGACATTTTTTCCCGAGAAAATCTGAGATATGGGTTTTCTCCAGAAGATATTTCTAAGACAACCCACAACGTTAGATTCGAAAAATATCGACTTCTACTCCACCATGCAAAGGAATTTCACTTCAGAAAATCAAAGCCTCAAGAACTGATGCTCTGGAACAAATTTTTCTTGAAAATTCTAGCACATGGGTTTTGCTGAGAAAGCAATTCTGAATCAACCCAGATGATTTGTTTTGCCAAAAACGCCAATTCTTCATACATGTGAGAAAAATTTAAGACAAGAAGATGGAAGAAATCTAGAGAAGAAGAAAGATGTTTTTTAATTTTTATTTATTTATTATCTTCTTCTGTCAAAATCGCCACTCTGCCTTGAATTCTGCTGATGAATCTTGACTTGTACCTGCAAAAGAATATTTTTTATGCCTTCACAACTGACCGCTGAAGAAATTCGCCCAACTCTGGAAAGAATTCACCTCTGCTCAAGCTGGATGAATGAAATGATGAATGCCATGCTTGCATAACTAGATAAATTCATACCATCATGCATGGAACCCGCTCAAACCCTAACTGTGAAGGAAGAATTTGATTGGCCCTTCACCAATTGAACTGCTACTGTCTCTGAGTCTTTAGACTAAAAATAATATTTTAATTTCAAAGCATGCAAAGAACTAAAAGTGGCACCAATATTTATCTTTGAAGAAATTCGTCACTTTTTAATGCCTTGCATGCAAAAATATTATTTTTATCATTTTGCCAAAAATAGCATCTTGTTGTGCTCAACACACTTCCCTGATTCTAAAAAGTCAAATTTTGATCTTTTAGGCTTCCATTTGCAAGAGTTATGAGATTTTTGAGAATCTCCTATTTTGTAGCTGACTGCAAAGTTACAACCGACCATGTTCAGCTCTGATTTCTGGCTGACTGACTGAGCCTGCGACTGTGCTGAGATATCCACTGCGAAGCTTGCATGACAAGGATGAAATGTCTGCTGGGAGCAACAACTGCTAAAATCATCATCTGATACCTTAGAAAATTAGGCGCCTCTGATTAAATTGATGTTTTGACTCCAGACTTAGTCATTTCTTCGTTCTGCCTTCTGATGCTTCAAACTGCCGTTGACGGTGAATGATGAACTCCACTGACTGAATAATGGATTCATTGCATGACTAGAAGTATTCTGCATCCAATGACTGTATATGAGGGATTTGAAAATTGTATTAAGAACCCCAAAAGAATGAGCGCCCCTATTCTGTGATAGCTCAAACACCATTTTGACAAAAGTGTGATTTTCATCTGAACACCATACTTTGACCCTTGATACCGGGAACTGGAATGTTCCGATATGCGTGCCGTCTGTCTTGCTGTACAGTTTGGTCAACTTGCAAGAGATGTTCTTGGAGACGACGAAGCCAGAAAATTGCTTTTAAGGCCTCTAAAAGAAAATCGCCTTTTTCAAAGAAAATAACATTCTTACACTTAGTCATTTTTGAACTGCCTTCAATCAGCTCTTCTTTACAGCATTATCATCTTGACCTCGCACGTACGAGCATTCGCCAAATCCCGGAGGCTGTCGGCTAGACTCGTTGGATAGCTTGAGTAATTGCACACAAGTCTTGTGAAGACTGTAATTGCAAATAACCCCGTTGGCAGGCCTAAAGGAGAATCGCCCCTAGCCTACAGCTGTGCAGCTTTGTGTAGCTACGCTTCACCATCCTCTGTTTTACGTGCTCGGTAGGACCTCTGTCACAGTTACTCAGAACATCGGATCGTCTTGTGAACGGATACACTGCAAAACTGAACTGAGCTGGAAGAGATCTCAGGAAGACTTCAATTGCAAATTCATCCATCAAACAGGTCTTATTCAGGATCGCCCCTGGGCTACAGGGGAGCGGATTTGCATTTTGAAAAACTTCTTATGACATGTATCCTGCCTACAATTTCCACTTCTAATGCTGATAACTGGATTTCTGTACTGGATACGCTTCCGCTTGATAGCTCGTTGAAAAGTTAAACTAATTCTGCAAAGACTGAAACCATCAAAACACACATGCATCTAGATCTGGGCCTTCAAAAAGAAAATCGCCCTTGGGCTAGAAGGGAGCGGATCTGCATTTCTAGACTGCCTCCTTGTGAGAAAACACTCTTCGCAACCTCTGCTTCTGTCTTCGTTTGCCGGAGTTCTGTAACTCGGATAATCTTGCTTCATGGCTAGTCGGAAAGCTGACTGAAAACATAAAACAATGAATGTATCCTTTATCCAAAACACTCAAATCTTGACCTTCAAATGGAAGGGCGCCCCTAGGCTACAGGGGAGCGGATTTGTTTTGAATTCATTGATTTTCACCATTTTATGCTTTGCAAACGCTGTATCCATCCCTGCGGTTGACCATGTCGAAGCGTTGTGACTGCTGAGGTGTGTGGATGACTATACTTCATCATTTTCACATGTACGGACACTATAAAGTTGATTTGCACGTTGATTGCGCAAGTGTCTACTACGTTACATAGTGAAAAGTTCCCAGACTTAGAATATTTTAGCACTTTTTGCCAATCTGAAAATCCCCTCCATCAAAAAGCATTATTTCCAACATCTTTTATCGTAGAGCGTTCCTCTTTGAGTTTCAGGCTTAGATATTGACACCTGGTACTGGCCAACTGCCATTGATGACCCCGAAGATCCTAACTTTTCTCCTAAAAAAGTGAAAACTACCCACCAGCCTTAAACTGACTTTTAACTGAAACTGACTTCACCACTGTGATTGTGATGTGAAATAAGCCAATCAAAATTAATTTCATCCAATTCTGACAAGTTCCTATTTTTTAGGGTTTCGGGCTAAAAATAGATTTCAGAAACCCTAATTTTCAAAATTTTCAAATTTTGCCAGTATCTTCCTGGCATCACACCGACTAAAAGCCCATACTTTATTTGCCCAAAAACTGAGTTTTGACCCCACTTTTACAAGGTTTAGACCATTTTAAGCAAAATGCTTTAATGAAGCAAAAATTTCGGTTTGGGTACAACACTGTAGTTGCTGATATACATTTCCAGAATTACAGTTTGCTGATCAGAATTAAACAATTGCTGTTCTTCTATCATTTCTCCCTCTTCTCTCGTTCTATTATGACATGGAGATAATGTATAAGCATGGTGCTTGAATCATGGTGAAATTGACATTGTAAATTGCAGCTCTTAATTCATTTTGTAAGCTGATACAGTAGTACTGTTTTCAGTCATTTATTGCTGCTTGTTATTTAATTTCACACTAAGCACCCCTGGATGGTTTACCGCCAGTGAGGATGAAATATTGTAACCTCTTTCATACCCACTTCAAGTGGAGAATTCCCACGTTCTAGTGGATGCTTGCCGCAGCAGAGGAAGTCTTAATGTTGTAATTTGTCCCCTTACCGTTTGGTGGTAGCGTGGAAGTCTTTGGCTGGTTATCCGCCTTATTGTTATTTCAATTCCGCAGTAGTACTCCACCATATGTTAGCACCTCGCCTGCAAAGGATCTTGAGTGCACATTCTTGGTGTTGAGTTTAATATTTCTCTTTCAAGTACATTCTTGTATCTTTGTTTCAGTAGATCCTAGGGATCCTCTGACCATATGCTCGCCCCTCCTCCTTAAGTGGTTTTAGGGCGCCATTCTTGGTTAGAGTTCTTATTTGCATCGTTTTGGTTTAAGCTAACCTTAACGGGTGCATTGGCTATATTGTAAATGTTACTAAAAACAAAGAAAAAATTGAGAGAGAATATTTCAGAAAACAAGACTCTAAACAAAAGAAAATAAACAAAAGAACATAGATGAAGACATTCATGTACTCAACACAACATCTAATAAAAGGAGTAAGAAAATCTCCTACAAGAGAGGATCTTTTAAAAGAAAGAGAAATTCCAATGGAAAGGGATCTTCTAAGAAGAAAGACATCTCTCAAGTACAATGTTTTAGATGTGATCAATATGGCCACTATGCAATGAAGTGCCCTGACAGATCAAAACAACAAGCATCTTTTGCTAAAGTAGGAAAGTCAAATTCAGATCATGAATCTGAGAACTTTGTGTTCTATACAACCTTATCTAGTCAAGTATCTAACAACACCCACAATTGGGTAATTGATAGTGGTTCCTCTAGACATATCACAGGGTTCAGAGAACACTTAGACACTATGATTGAAAAGACTGATGAAGAAGTAACCATTGGGGATGATTCTGCACACCCTGTAAAAGGGGTTGGAACTTGCTCCATCAAATTGAAATCTGGTCTTTCTCTGCAACTCATTGGAGTCTTATTTGTACTTGGAATAAAGAGGAATCTAATATCCATCTCTGCCCTTGAAGACAATGGATATAGAGTTACCTTTATGGATGGGAAAGTTCTAGCATGGCCTAAGAACTCAACTATCAAGAAAGCCGAAACCATAGGTATAAGACAAGGGTATCTTTACAAACTATGCACTGAGGTTAAGAAGGCCCTTACCCTTGACACTTTTGATTCAAATGAAATTTGGCATAGAAGATTAGGACACCTTCATTTCCGTGCCCTACCTTCTGTGGAAAAACTTGTAACAGGCTTACCTAAGTTAAAACCATCTCATGAAGGAACTTGTAAAGGTTGTGCCCTAGGAAAGAATACAAAGGGATCCTTTCACAATAGCTTGATAAAACTCAAAATGTGTTAGAACTGGTTCACTCTGATTTATGTGGACCCATGTCTGTACCTTCCAAGGCAAGATTTCTATACTATGTCATATTCATAGACGACTTCTCTAGGAAAACCTGGATTTATTTCCTTAAGTGTAAAGAGTCAATAGAAATCCTTAAAAGGTTCAAGGAGTTCAAAGCCCTTACTGAAAACTTTTTTGGGAAGAAAATAAAAATCTTGAGGACAGACAATGGAAAAGAATACACCTCTGAAATTTTTAAAAGAATTCTACATGAGTGCTGGAATTAAGAGGGAGTTCACAGTTGCCTACAACCCTCAACAAAATGGGGTTGCTGAAAGGAAAAATAGAACCATTGTAGAAGCTGCTAAAGCAACGTTGCTTGACCAAAACATTGAAACTTCTTTCTGGGCAGAAGCCTCTAGAACTACTGTCTACATTCAAAATAGATGTCTTCATTCTCATCTAGATAACAAAACTCCTGAAGAAGCCTTTACCGGCATAAAACCTGATATTAGTCATTTTAGGATCTTTGGTTGCCTTGTCTATATTCATGTACCCAAAGAGAAGAGATTCAAACTAGAACCTTCCGGAAAGAAAGGGGTATTTGTGGGATATATTGAAACCTCCAAAGCCTATAGGATTTTCATACCCAAGCAAAAACAAATTGAATTGAGCAGAGATGTCATCTTTGAAGAAGACATTGCATTCAAAAGGGCAAGAAGTTCTAGTGAGATAACCTATTCTCCTAGAGTACTTGAAATGGAACCTGCTCCTGAGATTTAGAGGGAGTATCTTGAGGAAATGCCAAATGAACTTCAATCTACTTCAGATGAGAATACAAATGACAACGGTAGAAAGAGGCCACTTTGGGCTAGAAAGATGATCAAAGAAGCCGAGAATCATACATCACACAAAGGAACGTTTAGGGAAAGTAAAAGACCCAAACGGTTCTCTAGCTATGTTGCTCTAATGAACAACATCATAAATTCAGAACCTGTCAGTGTTACAGAAGCCTTCAGACATCAAGCGTGGAAGGATGTAATGACGGAGGAATATCAGTCCATTCTAAAGAATGATGTATGGGATATAGTGCCTAGACCGAAAGAGAAATCTGTTGTCTCTTCCAAATGGCTCTTCAAAATCAAGCATGCTGCTGATGGCAGTATAGAAAAACATAAGGCACGTTTTGTGGCAAGAGGTTTTTCTCAAAAGGAAGGCATTGGTTATGAAGAAACATTTGCACCTGTTGCCCGTTACACATCTGTGAGAGCAGTGTTAGCCATTGCTACAGCTAAAGGCTGGAATATCCATCAAATGGATGTGAAAACTGCCTTCCTAAATGGAACCATTGAAGAGGAAGTCTATCTGGAACAGCCTCAAGGTTTTGTGATACATAAACATGACTCACATGTGTGCAGACTAAAGAAAGCTCTCTATGGACTTAAACAGGCTCCCAAGGTCTGGTATGAAAGAATTGACAGCTACCTTTTGGGACTAGGATTTTCCAAAAATGATGCAAACCCTAATCTCTACTTCAAGGTAATCAAAGGTGATATGTTAATAATTATTTTATATGTTGATGAATTGCTGATAACAGGAGAAGATCACCTCATTGCTCAAGGAAAGAAGGATCTAACTTCCGAATTTGACATGAAAGACTTGGGCATTCTACACTACTTCCTAGGTTTGAAAGTATGGCAGAAATCAGAGGGCATTATACTAAACCAAGGAAAGTATACTATTGATATTCTGAAGAGATTTGGAATGTTGGACTGTAGACCCATGTCTACACCTATGGAAACCAACCTTCACAAACTGAAAGAAGCAACAATAGAATCCAAGTGTGCAAATCCAACCCTATATAGACAAATGATTGGATCCTTGATGTATCTGGTTAACACCAGACCTGATATTTGCTATGCAGTGAATGGTCTCAGCCAGTTCATGTGTGAGCCAAAGGAAATTCACCTTATAGCTGTGAAACATATTTTGAGATATCTTCAAGGCACTATTGGATATGGTCTTCTTTACAGAAATGACCAACTAGATCTACATGGATACTCTGATTCAGATTGGGCTGGAAGTGTAACCGATCAAAAAAGCACATCAGGATGTTGCTTCAGTTTAGGATCGACTATGATCTCCTGGATTTGCAGAAAACAGTCTTCAGTAGCACAGAACTCAACAGAAGCTAAATACATTGCAGCCTCTATGGGGGCAAGAGAAGCGGTTTGGCTTCGTAAATTGCTTGTGGGACTCTTTGGTGAGCCCTTGAATCCTACAATTATTCATTGTGATAATCAAAGTTGCATCAAACTCTCTGTAAATCCTGTCTTCCATGATAGATCTAAGCACATTGAGATGCCCTATCATTATGTAAGAGACATGGTGGAAAGGAAAGTGATCCAGTTGGAGTATGTTAGTACAAATGATCAAACAACAGACATTCTCACCAAACCTCTCTCCTGAATCAAGGTAGAGCACTTCAGGAAGAAACTTGTATGGTTGAAATGTAATTTGATATTATGTTGAAATTCAAATTGTTTATAAAAGTTGTACTAATATATATAAAGATGTTTAATGTGTAAACTCTTTTGTCATGTGTGTGACTCCATGACCTTATGGGCCTACTCCCCCTGTGTACATTATTGAAAGGTGACGATCTTTCTAATAATGAACACTTGTATGTGACATTGTAAAGTGACGACTCTACAATGATGAGTTGAACTATCATGATAGATATCATGTGACTTGATATCTGTGGACATGTCATGATAGTATCTCTTGGACACTTTGATGGATATCATGGGACTTGATGTCATTTGAAGATCATTGTGATCCTTAAGAGATAATCATGGTGGATAATTATATATCCGTGGATATGCCATGAATTATGGTAGACATCGTGTGACTTGATGTCAGTGCACATACCATAATGAAGATGTGTTATGAAGAATGTCATGTGACTTGACAATATTGAGAAAACATATCATATCTTCGATATCACGTGTGAAGGTGATATCTCCACTTATTTGATTCGAAATATCTTCCCTAGCTAAGAGGGAGTGTTAATGAAATGTAGCTTCGGTCAGATATAAATGATGATTTCTGATTGCATCATCATCATTTATATGTGATCGAAATTAATCTTTAACATATTTCTGGAAAATAAGTAAATCGAATTTATAAGCATGTATAAAATTCAAAATAATATATGATGTTCAAAATCTGCATTGTATAAAATTGAAACTCTTGATATATTGATTGCCACGCATATAAGGTTATGTGTGATAACCGAATGCTAATCGGTTTTGTTTAGGAGCCATGTGCCCAAGGGACACGTCCCATGAGCAGACGTGCCTCCACTTGTGGAGACACGTCCTCTCATGAGACGCGTCTCTTGTAGAGGCATGTCTCCTTCATATATAAGGCGGTTCCTTCATTGATATGCAAACATCGAAATCAATAAATGTTCTGCAATCAGCACATTTAACATAAGAGAAATAAATCTGACTTAGAATTTTGAATAGAATTCTTACACTTAGAATTATCTTAGAATCCTTAGGCTCCTAGTTTGATAGAAAGATTTGATTACATTTACAAATAACCATATGTAAACACATTTGCACCTAATTATGTATTACTTGTTTCAAAATCCCATCAGTCTAGTTGTATTTTCATTTACGATAGCTTTAGTGATAAAGAAACATCATATTGTAGTGAAATACTTTGTGGTCCATAAAATCGATCCAAAACATCATATTCTAGTGGCCAAATATTTATTTGCCAAGGGGCCTACTTCTCACATTAAAGACAATCAAAATTAATGCCAGATCAGCAAATTTGATCTCAAGAATGAGGAGAATCGCTTCTAAGATGCTTTGTTAACCATGGAGAACTCATTGTAATTTGAATGGTCTCACGTTCGGTTACCTATCACAGAATTTGCATGTACATGCTTTACATAAACTCAAAGATTGAACATGCTAAACTTGACACCACAGACTACACAAACACAAGAGACATACAAACAAAATTAGTAAATGATCCTAATTACATGAAATAGCAACTATATATAGCATAGGAAACAATGTTCACCCTATAGATGTTTATCACTTGTCCCTTGTTTTACAATTCAAGTGTGAGGGGTCTTTGTACAAACAAAAGGGACATGGCTCCACATTTTCATAATAATCAATCTCTATTCTCTCAATACAAAATAGATAAGAAGCTCCACAAGACTAAAGAGCAGTATTAAGTAGGTCAAATACAACCTTTTCCTATTAATGTACAAGTTGTAATGAATCAAACAATTAAAATTTCAATCTTTACTTCCCTCTTCTTTGATGATAAGGTGGCATAGGTGATGGGCAAGGAAACTTGAGGCTTTCATAGATATTTCCAATTCCATGATAAACAAAGTCTAGCTGCCACAAGATCAATTGATGTGAAGGGTCGCCTCCTAATTATTAGCTACTCCTAGTTCTTCACCATTATTTTTGTCCATTAACACTTTGATCTATGCTTAGTCCATTCCTATTTAATATTTCCTGCCATATCTTTGTTTTATGCCCTAGTTGCTTCTTCTATAGGTTTTCCCAATCAATATTCTTGAACAATCACTAGGGCTCAATGATGGTCATTAAGGAGACTCAACATGAGTCTAGGGGACAATTGATGAGCACACGGTTATACTGGGAGGGAGGGGGGGGAAGGGCAGTGAATCAGTATAATGCAAATTTTTACTATTCCAAACTCAATCAATCACATCAACTACACATATGCAAGATCTAGCAATTAAGAACACAATGAGAACACATGATTTACATGAAAACCCTTTTGGAAAAAAACACACAGCAAAATATTGCTTATATATTATAGATTAATCTTCTCCTTCTTGTAGACTCCAACATATCAGAGGCTACAACCCCCACACAAACTGAGCTCCAACCCGGCAAGAGGCTCCAACCTCTATTTGATAGGCTCCAACCTATTTAATTCTTCAATGCTGATGTGATAAATTCCACCAAATCTGATTCAAATATAATCACTCTCTTCCTTCTTAAGTTCAATCTCAACTCACATACTATCCTTCTAAATATTATCACAACTCATACAATATCCTTCTTTCTTAAAACTGATCCAAACACAATTCTGACTCAATCTCAAATCTAATCCAAACCCAATTCTGATTCAATTTCAAATCTGATCCAATCTATGACAATGTCTTCCTATATATTTCTGCATATATCCTTTATAAAGATTTTCTCTAGTTCTTCATATAAACTTGCACACTTTCTTCATAAACAGCAGTATGAATTCTTCAATATAAATCTGATTTACACTTCATATTTTCTTCTTTTAGGACTGCTGTGAATCTGCTCTTTTTCACATATTTTTCATTACTTCTTTACATCCACACCTTCATTCCTCTATTATACTCTCTTATGGGACGTGATCCGAACTAGAGACACATCCTTTCACAACAAATAAACACCTCCTTTGCAGATCACACCTCTTCTTCAACCCAAATTGCACCTCTTGTTATCATAACATATACAAAATTGCACCTCATAACAAATTGTATTTCTTTGAATATTAATCGCACCTTTTTACTAACTGAATAAGACATTTTGTCTTATTAATATTAAAGAGAGATCGCTTCATAAAGGGAGTCGGTCTCAACACTAATTTCAAATATTTTAATCTTGGCGCTCATATATGAAGGTCGGCCTAGATAAATAAGTTCCAATTTAAATTTCAATACCAATGGAGCTTGACCAGCATAGATATCTGAAGTTAAATCTTTAATTGAAGATTTACAATTATCCTTCAATTGTCTTTAATAGAGAGTCAACCTTGATGGAGATCAACCTCCTTATCCTTCACCAAATATTCTCCTTATCCTTCGCCAAATACTCTTAGACAGAGATGTCTCATTACAACCATAACAGCCACTGAATGATAATGATGATATATTTGCCTTCTTTGACATCAATGACATCCATTTCCTATATTCCCCTTTGACATCAATCAATAGCAGAAATAATCAACTACCCTCTAGTGTAACAAAAAATAAATAGTGACTATGAATACCAGCAATTACCGAGCACGACACAATGTGGGCAAGATTGAACTCATTCTTTTGCCACAACAATTCTAATTCCCCTGGTTGAATTTGACCCACCTCTAGAGCCATTGCAACCATCAGCTGCTTTGTATCAATCAAACACATTGCTTGTTTGATGCTGGTGTGACCCTTGCCACAATGCCTATGTTTTCTCAACTTGAATCAATTCCAATCATTTAGGTCCGAGTTTTAGGATTCTTTTATCAATATTGTTGGGAAAATTATATTTGGGCATTTATTAAGAGATTTTTTATTGTCAATTAGAATAGTGTGGGATGAGTTGAATGATGAGAAGTTCAAAAAAATAAAAAATAAAAACAGAGTTGTTTCAATTTTAAATATAGTATTTTAATGAGAGGGTCTTCTAAAAGATTATAGGATGCTTTATATAGTAAAAAAAAAATATTTAAGGGGAATTTTTTATTACAAAGTAAACAATTCATTTTAGGAGATATCTCAAGTATAAGTTGTCCTTTATTTTTTTGCAAACAAATTTTGCAGGCTTAAAACAACTGCAGCATTTGGTATTCAAGATATCCCTAGTTCACATTTACAAGCAAGTTGTCGTGATTGAGCTATTGCACCCAACACCTAACATAGCCGGAACAATGGTGTATGTGGCTTCATCCTTATCACTAGGGATAAATAAGGATAATTCATTTCCATGCCCCTTCATTACCCATACATTACTATTGTAAGACTAAATCCCACCTGAATCAAATTTTGATTTTTTTCTAAGCAAGTATCATTGATAGTGCAAATCCTTTTCATGTGCCACCTAAGCGCCATGCACCTCTCTGCTCTCACATGCTTTAATGTCTCTTTCATGTACCATAGGGCATATCAGAAGGATGGGCTTCTTCTGCGTACCAATGGGTATATTGAAAGGGTTGAGCATATAGAGAGGTGTGGTACATCAATTTGGCTGTACATAGAAAAGGCAATCTTTTGGAGCAATTAGGAACCAATCCATCTCCACTTGAAAACAAAATTCATTAGGTGTTGGAATTGTATTTTTTCTTGGCATTATTAATGGAACATGATGCAAATGTGCATAATCATGTCCACATTATAAACCAATGGCATATTATCTTTACAAGTTAATGTCGGGAACACAAAAGAAGTAGAGATAGTATTTGAATGTTGGTGTCAATACAAGTCTTTATTCATGTAGTTTTGCAATCAATACAAGATATTGCGACAGGAGATCAATAAGTTGCAAGATCAACTACTACATTAGACACCCAATGCCTCAACAAAGAAGAAAGTTGATGTCAACAGTGAAGTTCCTTCTTCAAGTAGTTCAACTCAAAAGGCTACTAAAGACAAAAAGTCATTGAAGAAAAGTGATAAGCCCCCTCTTGTGTCACTGAAAAGTGTTGTAGAGAAGAAAAACGTTGATGTTCTTCAAGTAATGTTGAGCCCCCTCATGTCATAGAACAATGTTTTTAATCCTAAATCAAAGAGTGCGTTGTCAAAACCCTCTAAGGATATAGTATCTATCAATCCTTCCATTATTGAATCTCCACCTATTGTGCAAGTCTAGGAGAAAATAAAACCCAACAAATAATATATTGGTCTAGTGTATGTATGTGTTGTGAATTTTCATGTACTAGAACATTTAAAACCTATCACATTTGTGTTTGGAGGTATTTGAAACAAAAATCAAGTTTTCAGTTGTTGGTCAGCCATGTGAAATTGATAAGTTGTCACGTATATCAAAATCAACTTGCACTAAAACCCATCAAGCCCAAATGTGTTATGTGTTGCCATACCTCTAGTGATTGTTTTTATCTACATCCTTGTCTATCATGTGTTCAACATACACATCCTACAAAGCAATGTTATGCCAAAAAATGCCTAACAAATCAATGAGACATGCATTTTGGATGCATAGATCATTCCAAATGGCAAACTAAGGCTTGACTTTTGTCAAAATCCTATAGAAGAGTCAAATCTACCATTTTAGATGATGGCTTGTCTACTCTTGATGGGGATGTTGTTGCTCCATTTAAAAATAAGCTCAACATTACATATATTGTTGAGCATTGGAACAAAAGCTTGTTAAGCTCGTCTACTTGTGATATAGATGTTGTTGTCAATCTAGTTGATGATGAATGGAGCATTGAAGATAGCGTTGATACTTATACTATTGAGTGACAACCTACTAAGAAAATTGTAGAATTGCACTTAATTCCCAGAGGAGGTCAATACAAATTATTTGAGGCTATGGATTTTGCCTCTTGTTGATCATAGTTTTGAACTTGACCTGTAAGTTGAAACCCAAAAGGTCGGGTTACAAACTCTTCCATTAAGCTCAAAACCCAAATGGGTGGCTTATTGGATACTCGTGATGAAAACTTAGAGGGAATCATTGAGTTGTGCATCTCTAGACACAAAGTTCATGTTCTCTTTCTAGGGGGTCTTTGCAACAACTCTCCACACTCATCTTACAGAGAACATTAGGATTTAGATTTCAAGTTATTTGAGCATGGTATTGGGAGAAACATTAAGATTCAAAAACATGTTGGAGATTGCTTGCATTGTCCATTGAGAATTTGTCATTGCAGCGAAATTATAACATATTGTTATACCACCTCAACGAAAAATCTTCAGCTCAACACCTTGACACTTGAGATTGCAAACTCTATTTTGGTTTTTGATGACTACGCATGGAGGAAGGTCATCATATCGTTTCATTTTCGACAGGTTTTCTTGCCATGGAGCAATTTTTTGTGTCAACATATCATTGTGGACAAAATGTGATTCACATTTGTAGCTTGATAGAAATTTGGGTCATTCAATGCATACTTTAGCACAATTTTGAGTTACTCATGGGTGAAACCAACTTGGATAATCTAGTCTTCAAGTCACCCAAAGTAGCTAGGACACTTTTGGACTGCTCATGGATGCCATCAACCTAGTTTCTCCAATTTTCACTCACAAAAATGACAAAGACAAAAGTTGAACAACCTTCTACAAATTTTAGAACTTAAAGAAAATAGCGGTGAAAACTTTCATACCAAACAAGTGCAATATTCTAATAAATTGGGATATAGCATTGTGGAAAGCTAACTCAACTTGGGAAAACAAACTCAAGTCTTTAGCAAGTGCATATCTTGGTTCTTGAAATTTTTTAGAAGGGAACAAGCTCACTTAGGCAAAACCTTTTGACAAATACTAAAGGTTTGTATCAAGCAAATGAGGCATCATAAACAAGTTGCCCAATGCACAACAAAACAATGGTCTTACCACTACCTTTGCAGACTAAGGGGTGGATGTAAAAATAATGTATATAATCCTACGAGTAGTTGGATAATATTTTATATTTTTGTATTTCCAAGCTGCACTAGAAGTTGTGCAATCATCTAGAAGATAAATTGAATAGTCATTTTCATATTGTTAAATATCTACATTTTGATTGAATGGAATAAGCTTTCATTGAATGTTTTTTCTAATTATCTAAATTTTGTGAATTTCATTTTGTCAATTTCTACATCTCATTCTTAGGCCTAACACCTAATTCTAATTAGGCCAGCCAAAAATTCACTGTAACTCCATAGTGTGCCCACATAAGGATTTGAATATCACATGAGAAGAAATGGCTGCATCACCAATTATTTTGTCACTGTCATATGCACCCACTTGACAAAAACATGAGTATACCATTTTGAAGCAATGAAACTTGTTGATATCAAAAGGTTCTTGATCATTGGCAAGGATCACTCTGTCTTTGACGGATTCTCTTGGCTTTGAAGGAATCATATAAAATATTCCAAGCTACTTCCTCTCAACCCATATCTATTACGCTTGTACCTCATTGATAGGCATTTTAGGTTGAATTTCTTCTTCGCATTTGACCTAATACCAAAGATTTTTCTTATTGTCTTGGCATCAACTTTAAAGATGAACTCCCTTAAAACATTGCAAACCTCTTGGGTTTTCTCATTGTACAATCCTGTGGTCAAACTAAGATGTTGGGGACTAATGACATCATGAAACCATAGTTGACCACCTCGCTATTTGGCCATGTTGAACACTCCAAGACTGTTGTTTATATTTTTACTTTATAAGCATTGCATTTTGTCATTTAATTTTTTTTTAAATGGTGTATTTGCATAAAAAAAATGTTTTTCTTAAGCTTTTTATAAGTTGCCGAATTTTTGCCGAATTGGAAAATTTTGGCTAGTTGAGTACAAGTCTACAACCTATGCATAAATTCCTAACGGTAACCATATCATGCCTTTATCCAAGCATATTGGAATAACCTTCTACCACAATAGGAACCAATAGTTTGCCCAAATCTAGTTGCCATAAATTCCTAATGGTAACTGTATCATGCCTTTAAGCCAAGCATATTGGAATAACCTTCTACCACAATAAGAGGATATAAGATCCCTAATCATTGCTTGGGCATCCACAAAATACTTTGGCATATCTCCCACTTCTTTAGCTATTTTCTTGTAATGTCTGGACATTAGGAACGAAGTAACAACCTCCTATCGGCTCAAGGTACATTTGGAAGCTATAGTTGTTTACTCACTAGATGGATTTCAACATACTATGCGAGTAAACGAGAATAACTTACAAAACATAACACTGCACTAAAATGTAATGCATAAAAAATCATCAGACTTGTCTTTGTTGACCAAACATATGCTAGTACAATCATAACATGAATACTCATAGCAACAGTCCCAATTAACTACATGACTCCAAATACATATAGTGCACGGACGGTGGTTGAAAGACCAACCGTCGCGTCCCTTCATTACATTAATTATTCCTTTAGGAACTAATTCCCAAACCACTAACTAATACGACAACATGACAAGACAATTACATGAAATATTAAACTAACTAAGTTTTATTTATTACTTACGGCCGACTAAGTTCACTTTCGGCCAGCTACATCATCCCCCCCATAAAGTAGTCGTCTTCCAGATGACTGAAAATGAAAAACTAGGGTACAAAAAGGGAATTAAGAGGGAGGGTGAGAGTGCGCCCTTGGATGTACGAACGAAGATGGAGTCGTAGTCGAAGGCTCTGGAGTTTCTGGGTGGCTGCCTTTTGTCGCTCTCATGCTAACTTCACCATCTTCACTGTCTCGACAAGTTTGTCTTGTGCAACTGCCAATTCCTCTTTTGTGCCCGCCAAGTGCTTGTCCTTTTCTATCAACTGAATCTCCCTCTCCCCTGCTAGCCGTCGTGCCTCCCAGCCAACTTCTTGTCCTTCTCACTCAACACTTCATCCTTTTCTGCCAACACTTGTGCCCGCTTTGCTGTCACCTGAGCTAGCTGCTCTTGTGACTTGCGGATCTGCTCCACGAGCTCTGTACAACTCTAGGCTACCTGCGTCAGAGCCTTGTCTCATGTACCTTCAACCACGTCTATGAGGAGTGTCTGTTGGCGCAGCCGTAAATAGGCATCTCGGTAGCATTGCTCCATACCATGGAGTGTTGTCAAAACCCTGCCATGCCTTCCCGTTGTTGTCAGTCGGCTTGGCTGCCAAGCAACCATCATCTCATCCATCATCTCGGTTGTCGGCACACTCAACCAACCCTTTGATGTGAAACATTGGAAAAATTCTCTTTCGCACCCTTGCTGCATAAACGCCAGAATGTGTTCGGCCTCCCACACTACCAAGGGATCCCGTCCAGTGATGAGCTGCTGTCTCACCTCTCCAATTTCTTGCATGTTTCTACTCATCGCGCTCAACTCTGTATTGTATCTATGGAGGGTGACAAGAGGGTCATGAGGGTTCGCCAGTGTCATTTGTACAGGGCTTGCCGACTCATCATCACTGGATGCTCCTTCTCTTGGCTTCCCCCATCTTCGCCACCTTGGCCGTGAAGGTGAAGCACTTGCACGACCCAACAAAGGAGTCGTTCCTGTGACTGGCCATGTCACCAGATGGTAGTGCTATGGCGGTGATTGTGAGGCAAGTACAACTTGGCCAAACAAAGTCTCCTCTCGTTGCCCACCTGACTATGTGCTCAATGGAGTGATCAATGGCGGTTGTGTGCTTGGCGGCAACTGTAATGTACTCTCGTGTGCGCTCGCTGGTTGGGTGGCTGGCTGTGGTTGCACACTCGATTCTGGCTAGACACTCTCCTAAGTACTCAGTTGTGTGGTCTCTTGGATGGAGATATGTGTCGGCTCCTTGGCCATCCTTGGTGATGGTGGAGGGGTCTGTGCTTGTGCATCCATCCCGCCAAGCCAAGCATCCAATGCATCGTCATCCTCTTCTCCTTCTTTGCTAATGGCCATTGCTGCGAGTTTGGACGCTACCGAGGTTCCTTGTGCTGCCAACGGAGGGACTATAGAAATCACCTGCAAGGGCACATTTGGTGGGTCGACAATGAGTGCCTCCTCCACCTCTTGCAGCTCGACCTTTCCAACTACTGAAATTTCGTCTATACTCATCTCATCGTCCTCATCCGATGACACATCAATAGTTGCCTCCTCTGTGCTCAATGTGTCTCCCTTCCCACTTTGCTCTTCGTCTTGCTCCTCTCTACTCGGCCTTGGCCATGAGTTGTCTATCTACTGTCTCCTCTTTGCTGGTGGTACGGACTGCTGCATCTCATCTCCTGTGTTTTGCTACGAGGGCCTCCTATTTTGTCAACTTAGCAGGCGGCTTTGTAGGTGCCAATCCTTGAGAGCGAATTCCAAAAACGCTTGTGATTTTTGAGGCACCATACCACACCGTGACTTCATAACCCCTGTACTTGATTATTGATCGATGGTCATGTCTATCATAGCCAGTTATCAATTGGCGCAAATAAGGCTCAAATTCTCTGGCATTAAAAAATGGTAGTTGTGGTACCTTGTCTACCTGTGCTCTTTCCAGTGTCTTCTTGAGGATATGTGAGTTTGGCGTTGAAAGCCACCATGAGCGACACTCTGTGCTGCTGAGACTCTCCCATGTGAGTATTCCCGCCTCTCATGTAGGTGACCCGGGTTCAATCCCTGACAACGGCGCCAAATGTTTACTCATTGGATGGATTTCAACGTACCATGTGAGAAAACGAGAATAACTTACAGAACATAACACCGTACTAAAATATAATGCATAAAATCATCAAACTTGTCTTTGTTGACCGAACATATGCCAATACAATCATAATAAGAATACTCATAGTAACAGTCCCAATTAACTACATGACTCTGAATACATATAGTGTTCGGACGATGGTTGAAAGACCAACCGTCACGTCCCTTCATTACATTAATTATTCACTTAGGAACTAATTCTCGAACCACTAACTAATACGACAACATGACAAGACAATTACAC
This sequence comes from Sequoiadendron giganteum, assembly GCA_007115665.2. Lineage (NCBI taxonomy): Eukaryota > Viridiplantae > Streptophyta > Pinopsida > Cupressales > Cupressaceae > Sequoiadendron > Sequoiadendron giganteum. The sequence continues at coordinate 442,173,973 of CM021106.1, read as the reverse complement.
GAAATATTAAACAAAGTCTTATTTATTACTCATGGTCGACTAAGTACACTTTCAACCGACTACAATAATTTTTTATAGGGATTGCTTTTGAAGTTTTGGAATTATAATGAATTACAAAGAGATATAGCACAAAATTTGCAATTCAAGCATTTATAAATCAATTTCCACCCTAACAATGGTATTTCTTCAGAAAAATATCCTTGACTTTTCTTAGAAACTCTAGCAATTGAAACCCATGAATCCAAAACCTCTTAAACCCTACGCAATTAAATGATTCATAGAGAAACTTACTCAACTTATGCTTCTGAATTGTCAGTGTACTCCAATGTGCTCAATCAACAACTCAAATTCACACTTTGGAAGCCTTGGTTCATGCAAAATTACCTTAATTGCAATAATCTCGCTCATAGTAGTGAAATGGTGAAGGATTATGTCCTTAAATCTCATATACGGGCCTCATTAATGCTCGGATGAAACAAATAGCTTTCTCCCATTCTTGGCCTATTGGGTTTTGAAAAAAAATTAAATTCATAGCCATCAAAATTAACCTTTTTGAAAATTCTTGTAGATTGATGGCTAATGCTAAATCTCCCTCAATACTAACATTAATTTTGATATAACAAATTACATGCCTACATGGCTCAATCCTATCAGATTATTCGAAATAAATTGATAGGAAACACAACATTTCATCTTCTTTTTGGGCCCGCCACAACTATCTTCAATCATTAAAATATGAACCAATGGCTACCACATGGATGGTACACCTTTACCACTTGAAGAAATCAATGACCATCCTTGTTTAATTGGATGATCTTGGGATGAACTAGTGGACTCAAATCACTATCTTAAATATTAATAACCTTGTAATTAATTGGCATGGTTCAAAAATCTTGGAGGAGCATTACCTCTGATGGACCAATAAGAAACATCCACCTTAACAACTGCTTACACTTCTACTGTCACCTATGGTTCCCAATGGCATTTCGTCTTTTACATACTACCTACTAACCATGACCTGCTGATTGCCTAGGTATAATGTCCAACCCCAAATCAGACTTGGACTTGCGATATCTCTCCAATTCGATTCAGTTTGACACATAACTCATTTTGACAAACAATTTGCATATCATATTCATGGAACTCAATATAGAAGCAGCATTCTAAATATACTGAATGATTTCAATTTGTAATCCATATATCACAGCAATCGAGCTTAGATTCTTTCAAACACATTTCAGATAAATGATGATAACAAATCAGTCCAGATAGGGCTCATATAATGCAAGGTGCTAACAATATCATGCCAAAATGAGAACAGCTATGACTCACTAAAAATATATTTGTGGTCTGACCGTCTGAAATATTAGACACAAAAATGAGGCCCTACAGTCCACAATAACATTTCAGACTTATCACTGGAATCATTTCCCATGGCTTGCACTTCTTACAAGAACATAAGGACTGAAACTACAAACAATTTCCATAGAAAACTCTGACCTGAATTATACAAAACTCAGAAATACAACAGCAGCTTCAATGCAGTAACATGGAACTCCAATGCAGCCTTTCCAAGCTATTTCAGCCATTCATGGAAGTAACCACGCCTGGTATGAGGAGAGGCGACCTGAGTATAGATTGCTGTTCAACATAAAATGCATTCAATGCCCTCAGAAATGCCCAGCCACAGACCACGAGCAGCAAATGGTATTATATGTGCCTCTTTATTTCCCCACGGTCTTGGTAAACCCACTCGCTATGTGCAGCAATGTAGGCGAATGAATGGGAGAACTCACAGCCAGCTATGGAGAGAGTTCACTGCCAGGTGACCAGCATTTGCAAAACCATGACCCAGCTTGCAATCTCCTAATATCATCAGAAGGGGTCACGCCTAGGCTGAGGATTCTCATGCCCTTGAGAATGGAGTCTGCAGTGATAATCAGCAATAATAAACCCCACCACCTCTCCAACAAAGATTAAACTTATACATCAACAAGTTAATCCTTCACAATCAGTCACTATTTCTTCCAATTTCTTGATAAATCATCAAACCCTGAAAACTAGATTCTTTCCTGTAAATCGTTGAAGCTCAAATATAACCTCTGGATGAAATTATCCAATCAAGTGCTCTTGGGTGATCTTCTACACCTGCAAACACTGTCCTCTTTGAGGGTTTTCGTCCTCAAAAAGCTATGGCTTCAAACCAACAAACCCTTGCTAAAGCTCTTCTCCCAAATTTGTCCAAAAACAAGAATAATAATCATGAATGAATGAAAAAGCACTAAGTTTGCTTTTTATACTTCTCCAAATAACCCCATGCCCCCACTTGGCTAATAAATGCTTTTAATTAATATTTTCTTTTTGATGTGCATTTCATAAAGTTGGCATTAAAATATAATACTTTATTTAAATGCCTTTAACTCCTTATAACAACCCTTAAAATATCACTTTATTAAACCAACCATTATAAATACTACTATTAAAGTTAAACTTAACTTTAATAATATAAATTAAACTCCCCAATAAATACCAACACCAACTCCTGGGAGTAATCCATCAACATTTTCCAAATATAGGCACGTCGACAGCTGATCAAACCATGACTTACTATAAATAGTATGAGCAACACATCCTTGTGATTTACTAAAAATACTAAGTGTGGGTAAAAGCGTCTTGAATGGCCTCCGAAAAGCACACCACAAATAAACTGGGACACTGAGTTGAAGAGTACTAAAATAAGAACCAAAAGGTTTGCTGACAAACCAAAGATCACCCTCAAAGGGGTCCCCTAAACCATAGAAGCAGAAATCTGCAAAAAATCTCGATTAATTGCGATTTTAAAAATATCTCCAGGCTGGACAATTTTTTCCCCGTTTTTTTCAAAAAATCTGAGACTTTTTTGGTCAACGATTTTTTCCTATTTAAAACCGCAAAATCACCAAAAAACGTGTTTAAAACCTACAAAAAAACGCAAATAAAATTGTGTTAATTTTCACCCAAAAAAAACGATGAGACCATAGCTTGTTGCTTAATATTATGCTTTGATAGCTTTTTTCCAAGCATCCATAGCTTGTTCGAAAAGACCTATTTTAGGCTTTTAGCCATAGTAGCAAGGCAGTGAACTGTTTGATAAAGTGCTTTCATAGACATGTATGAAAAATGTGGTAGCATAGACAAGGCAGTGAACTATTTGAAAAAATGCCTCAAAGAAATGCGGTCTCATGGTTGATGGTTGTTCTTTGAGGCATTTTTTCAAACAGTTCACTACCTTGTCTATGGCTTGTCATGGCCTTCCATCACCATGAGACCACATTTCTTTGAGGCATTTTTTCAAATAGTTCACTGCCTTGTCTACGCTATTGCTTACTATTATGCTTTGATAGATTTTTCCCAAGCATTCATAGCCTGTTTGAAAGCACCTGTTTTAGGCTTTTAGCCATAGCAGCAACGTAGTGAACTGTTTGATAAAATGCTTTGGTAGACATGTATGAAAAATTTCGTAGCATATACAAGGAAGTGAACTGTTTGAAAAAATGCCTCAAAGAAATGTGGTCTCTTGGAATGCCATGACAAGCCAATGCAATTGGCAGCTGCTCCTAGTTATTAGTTATGCAATGTGAAGTAATTGCATAATTGCTTAGGTTGACTGTAAAAAACTATATTGTAATTGAAATTTTGTCATCTATTAGCATCTAGTTATTAGTTATGCAATGTGAAGTAATGCTTTGAGTTTGAAAGATGTGCAATGCAATGAATGCAATCAGTGATATGAATATAAATTACAAAAATCTATTTTCTACAATTCATTAGTTAAACTCTTTATTTTATTTGCTCTCTATATCTCTATGCTATGGAAATGCCTTTCAGTTTTAAAAAAAAACAGTTTTTATCTCTTGTTCTACAATTTTTTACGTTTTTTTTTTAAATCCGATTTTTCCTGATTTTTTCACAATTTTTTCCCGATTTTTTCAAAAAATCTTATACTTTTGGTTTGCCGATATTTTCCCCAAAAGATTTTTGCTGCTATGCCTAAACAACCTGTTAGCCTACGGGGACCAATTGGTAGACAAACCATTGCATCTGACCATTGCCTAGGAAAAGGGGACATTACAGTCTGCCCTCCCCAAGATTGCTTGTCCCCAAGCAATCCTCACTTGGATACCCAATCTAGTCACCTGAATACATGGATCCCAAATAAGCCTTAGAATTCCCCAACAACATATCCTTTCCATCTGCTTGGTAAAGATAAAACCATTCTCAACATCACTGTAAACAACTACCCCAATGTAGAGAAATCTACCAAACATAGGAATTCTTGGATCGCATAGCCAAAATGGAAGTCTATCATACACATCACCCGCTAACTTCCACTGCGCTACTCTGATATAACCTTCACCATGCTGAGAATGGTGAAGCAACTCATCGAGATCCAATCGAACTGACGTACCATTCTTGTCACCACCTAGATCCCATGGACAAGTTGGGAGTCTGCCATTCCCAATTCCTGATGGCTCCTGTTGCACCACCTTGATTACAATTGGAATGCCAAACCACCCAAACTCTGCTTCTTTATCATGTTTCCCGACAACATGTCCATCTCGTAGAAGCAACTCAGAATACCAGTAAGATTTGTCTCCTTCTTCCATAGAAGGAAACACCTCACACCAACCATCAATCCCACACTTGTCTATCATTCACAACATAGATAAATCCAATGTGAGTGGACTAAAAGAAAAACAATATGCATACCACACAATGTAAACCCTATGGAATGCATCAACAGGCTCTGTTGGGAACCCTGAACCAACACTAGGATTCCAAACCTCACTGTTCTTCCCACATGAATCAGGGGTCTCACAAAGCAAAACACAGAGAGATGAGTTTGCATCATCTTGCAAAACCCTCTCATCAAATCCAACTGATGAACACTCAGTATGCTCTACCCCAAGGTCATCTTCATGCTCAACCTCAGTGATAGTAGACCTATAGTTGTCATTGGATGATTCTTCATCATTAAGTGACTCCTTTCTTGCTTTGTAGGGAGGAGAGAGTTAATATTAACTCATTCACCTTCCTCTCTTCCATCAAGAAATTCCTTGCAAAACTGATGGCAAGGTCTCTATCTGAAAGAAAATGCAAGTAACTTGATTTTATGTCTTCAACGGTGCACTTGATTGCCTGCAAATTCGATGCTTTAACTCCTACCCTTGGATCCACTTCATCCTCTTCAAAATTAAAGTTCCAAATGAGATATTCAATGAACTTGTTTGTCATATCAAAGCGAACTAAGGTTTATTCAACCTCTTTTCTTGCTGAATACTCATCCTTAAGTACCGATCCCAGAAGTGTATCACTCTAAAAATTACAAGCATTGCTTGCCGTAACCTTTATCCAAGGGTGCCTTCTCCACTCTCCTATGAACATTTCTCCTTCAATCTCAAGAGTTCAGACTCTTGATGCACTCCCAACCCATTATCAACATATGGAATTATCATGGTGTGAAGAGTGCTAGAATCTCCATGCAAAACCTGAGCCTCCAATGGGCTCTCATGTAACTCATGATCCGCACGAAGCAAACTATGAGTACAAATAGAAATTTCATAATCATACCCCTCATCATTCCCATGCAATTTCGAAAGCTCCTCGTGCTCAACCATCACAAGAGACTCCTCACTCAAATCTTGAGTGTGAATGATAGAAGAATTCACACTACTATCTTCTTCATGTGTTATGGCTGCCATAGATGTCTAAGCTATTGTTGTGGATGATGAAGAATGAGTCAAACAGAATTCTACACAAAGCTCATCAATCTGAATTTATGCTTCTTGAAGGGCCACTTGAGTGGACTCCAAGGAACCCCTAATGTTCATAAGCTTGGAGGTAAGAAGGTCAACTTCTTCCTCTTTCCCTCTCAATGCATCTGAATATATTTCAGCGAGGTCAAGGAGATGGTCACGATCTAAAAGATGTAAATAGTCTGATTTCATTGCAAGCAGAACTTCTTTGATTACCTATAAGCTAGCATGAGGAGATTCTTCTTCAATACCTTTTTGTCTTCTCTCAAGTTGAGCCTTCCAAAGGTGATCTTCAATCAGTTTGTGAATTCTATCAGAATGTGTCAATGCTGCAACAGACTTGTCTTCATTAATCCTCAATTGGTTCTCCAAATTATGTGGACTATCTGCCTTATGAACAACTTCTGCTTCACATGAAGAATCATCAGATTGGTCTTGAAGCACTTGAGTCACAGAACTGTCTTCTTTTATGTCATCATCCCTGCACACTTGCTGATTTGGAACTAGGGCAGCACTAGTACCACACATAGAATCATCTTCAATACCAGCATGATGGGATGTAGAGCCAGAGGAGCCAGGGCAGAATGATGAGGATGCTTTAGTTTCAGCTTCAAATGCAAGGCTGGTTGGTGTTAGTTTGGTAGAGCTTGACCATGAGGATTCTAGTAGTTTGAGTGATGAGGAGTTTGGGGATGATTAGAGGCCTCCCTTCACTACATTTTTGCATTTTGTACTTATTTTGATATCAATGTATCATGCTACTCATTGTAATCATCTTTATAATATGATATTATGGTGTGACATGTCATATTTTTGATATTCATTTAATGGAAATCTCAAATTCGACAATTTCATTTATCAAATTTTAATATTTTATTTACTTTTAGTCTTTTAGTAATAGTATTCAACTATTTAAAATGTTAGTATTTGCAATTTTACTAATTTGCCAAAGTTTAATTTGAAATGTTATTCTTAAACATCTTTTTATAACTAGTTATTCAAGTATCATATGTATATTAGCACCACCCCCCCCGCCATCCCCCTACTGTCCCCAAACTTAGACCCCCCCGTCCCTGAGATGCGTCCTTGATAGGGGACACATCCCCATCAGGAAACTCCGTGGAACATTGAAAAAATCCTCATCCATCACCTTATGTGATATCGGGGGAAGTGGATCACCCATGACATGGAGAATCACCAACCCGATGGATGAACAAAGGAAAATATAGCTTTGATAAATACAAGCATCCACTTGTAGTAGCCTATTGAAACGACAGTCTGCTGAATCGAAAAGGAAGAAAATTGAATTATTTTGAAAGGCTTATGGCCCATTTTCCCACTTAAAAGGTTCGTGGCTTTTCAGAAGATACCGAAATTTAATTTTGTGAATTTTATCTTTGAGTTGCCTCTATGTATTTTCACTCTAGGAATCTGTTGTGACCTATCTCACACATCGCCCCATTGCAAATGGGGACCCCCTTCTTTTTGCTTTTTGGGTTTTTGCCTTGGCAGCACAACTGCTTATCACCATTTATTTACAATGAGGAGTTAGAGTTTTGTAGAAATCATCTGAGCCAAGTAGAGAATTCAAGCCCGTATCAGTGCCTAGATGTCATGGAAGTGCTTAGAAGGACCGGTAGACGAGGAACGCCATTGCTTTGAGTCAATTCTGACACTTCCTATTTTTTAGGGATTCTGCTTTTTTGCTTTTTGCTTTTTTGATTTTCGGCATTTTTAGGCCATTCTGGAGTTCCTATTTTTTAGGGATGCTTTTTGCTTTTTTCTATTTTTAGAAAGTTTCTATTTTTGGGAAGTTTCTGTTTTGGGAAAAGTTTATGTTTTGAGGTCCCACTGAACATGAAGTCAACACTCCTCCAGAAATCATCAAAAAAAAATCAAGGTAAAAGATAAAAATTGATGAAAAATGGCTAAGTCTGAGAAGGGCGCCCATGAGGAAAGAATGGCAGACAGAGCATGAAGTTCGTCCTACCACCGGCATGCCAAAGGTAGGCATTGGCAAGCCAAGGCTCAAGTCCGCCATGGCATGAGAGGCCTCCAAGTCCGCCCATGGCACAAGAAGCATGAAGTCCACCCAAGGAAGGAGGAAGTGGATGGCGAGCCAAGGCTGAAGTCCTCCCATGGCACAAGAAGGCTGAAGTCCGCCCTTGGCAAGGTGAGGTCAAAGTCCACCCAAAAATGTCAATGGCAAGAAGGCTAGCAAGTCCGCCCAGCAACATGCAAGGAAAAAAATGGCATGAACATGATGAAGTCCGCCCAGCACAAAGAAAAAAAAATGTCCGGCCAAGCAGGAAGTCCGCCAAGAAAAACTCAAAAATTGGCTAAGTGTTGATACCTTGGGGAGAAAAAACTTCGAAAATTGGCTAAGTGTTGAGAATAAATTTTCAAAATTTGGTTAAGTGTCAAGAAAATTCTCTAAGCAATGAGCAGCTCCGCCCAACATGGCCAACCAATCATGAAGTTCGCCAAGGCTAAATTGAAGATGTCCAAGTCCGCCCTTGGACAAGGCAAGGCTAAAGTGCGCCAATGTCAAGGAGAGGCTGAAGTCCGCCCAACTTTGGGAGAGGAAATTTTTCTAAGGCATGGATAAAAAATATGCCTAGAGAGAGAGGGGATCAAGCTAGCATGAAATTCACTCCTCGGCATGACGGAATAAAATTCTTTGGCATGGAAGGAAGAGTGTATGGCAAGGCAAACACGAAGTCCGCCCAACTCAACATGAAATAAATTTCTAAGGCATGGACATAAATGCAATATGGCAGAGAAACCTCCAAGTCCGTCCAACCCAGAAGGAGAGAGAAAATTTGAAAATTTTGACTAAGTCGGTTGTTTGGTTAAGTATAAAGTACGCCACAGGAAAGGAAGTGTCTAAACATTGGCAAAGTTCACCCAAAGCAATGGCAGGCACAAGGCAAAGTCCACCTTCCAACAGGGAAGCATGTCCAAGCATTGGTGAAGTCCGCCATGAAGATGTCCAGCCACAAGATCAAGGACTCTTAGAGGAAAATGCATCTTGTCTAGCCAGCTTCAAAGTCCGCCTTGTCCAAGAGAAGATGAAGTCCGCCTGAGAGCAAGATGGGAATAGCACAAGGAAGACAAACTCCGCCTTAACAAATGAGCAAAGTGGCGCAACAACTATAAAGTCCGCCAAGGAAAACTCATAAAATTGGCTAAGTGTGGAATTTTCCTACAATAAAAGGATCAAATTTTGACTAAGTGTTGGAAAGAAAACAAGAAAAATGAAGAGGAATAAGGAGAAAATGAATAAAATTCTTGCCCAAGGATGGAGTCTGCCCTACTTAGCACAAGCCAAACTCGAAATTAAAGACAAATCCATAGGCAAAGTTCATTCGAGCATAAAGATGGCCAAAATCTTGGCTAAGTGCTGAATGGTCCACATGAAGGTGTTACAAGACGAAATTGAATAGCCAAAATTTGGCTAAGTATGGGAACTACTTCACAGAGAAAGTTCCAATTTCCTCCATTTTGGCGAAAGCACAGGAGAGCTCTTCTCCAAATTCAAGGCACTTGAAGGAATTTCAAAGCAATCAGGAAGGAAAAGTTCAATAACTGCTCCAAGGGAAGACTTCCAAATTCTGATGCAAGTGAGAAGAAGAAATCAAAATCCCGAAGGAAATCCAAGATCATAGCTAGGAAGGAACAAACACAAAGGACAAAGTCATCGGCAAAGGAAGATAAATCTATGGGAAAAGAACAAGGAGACCAAGGAGGACATCCAACACGTTGAGGTGGCACCTCGTCATCTTCGAAACCAATCAAATTGTTCCAAGTCAACATGTCTACGTTCAATGAACCTGACTTATCCATGGAATTGGTTTATATTTAGCAAAAATGACAAGTGTCCCAAAATGTAATTTTCTTATTGGTCGAGAGGTAGTTAATTGTGACAAGCCCTAATTAGGGTTTTATTTTGTAATCTCAACCGTTGATTCGAAATCAATCTTGGCCATTGGATTGTAATCGGGGAGCCTATAAATTGAGCTCGCCCCCTCATTTGTAATTTGTGAAGTGAGTAATATGAAATTGTTGCGTTAGACCATTTCCGTTAATAAAAGCTCTTATGCATGATTTGCTTTGAATCACTTTTATTTTCAAGTGGTGTGCAAGGTTACATATCTCCTTCAACACTTAGATTAGAATTAGAGTAGAATTTTATTTAAATGTTTGTTAAATGAATGATAGATTTGATAGTGGTGATTGGTGAAATCTAGCTCATACTTTCTTTGGATAGATGATTTGTATCCAATGCGTAAAGTTAGCCCGAGCTCTTAAATTGTGGATGCTTAACTTCAGTCTTATTTTGGACATGAAAATCATAATCACACCCCTAGAAGATTGCACCCACTTTGCGTAGTTGTCCCAAGGAGGCGAAACAAAGTGTGGTTCCTTGTTTGACCCAATCATCGCCGTCTCTTGAATTCTTAGGATTAGATTAGCACTCCTAAACCCTTATCTATTTTTACATTTTTTTTGGAAATCCTAAAATTGAGAAAACCCAAAAAGAAAGAGCCTTCAATGTCAAAACCGTCTAAGTCCTTAGCTTGCAAATAAATTCTAACGTAAGTCCCCTTGTGATTACCAGCAAATCACAACGCCCACTGAGCTTATCCACACGTCAAGACCTGACAAAAGAAACCTTGGAATCACCATATGATCTTCTCGCAATCTTAGCATACGCGGTGATTTTTCAAGAGAGGATAGAGTGTCTCTGGGCATTTTATTCTGTGTTCGGTGGGTATTAAAACGCACACCAACATAATCCCTTTTCTGGAAGAATGTAAGTTGACAAGAGAAGCCTTTTAAACTCAAGGCCCTCCTGTTTTGCAATATTTCCTATCTTAAATCCTGGATACTAGGCAGGATTTCTTTTCAAATAAATTTCAATCCTTTTTTCAATTGCAAAAGCTATTTCTTATCTCAGCCATGTCTAGCCCTATGGAGCATGACACTTTATATAGAAAACGGAGAAGGATCTAGCAGCCATAAAATCTTGTGGCTGACTAAGAGCCAAGAGTTGTGCAACAAGTGGTTCAGGAGCAAACAAAATACCTGTTAAATTAGTATCCCTTAATTGTGCTCACTACACATTATATGGACTTTTGGATGATATCAATTTGCAGCAATCTGATTGAGATACAGTGATTATTGATGAAAAAACTAGAAAGTCTACATCAACAGATATTGATTAATGGAAGAGGGCTGATGTGCACAACATTAAGAAACTGATATTATAGAAATACATTGTTACAGAGCTATTTTCAGCTCAACTGACATGAGGTGTGGGGAAAGTATTCTATTCTAGATACAATGATCGAGTCTAGGAAGTCAACTTCCAGATTGAATACAATGAAAGGGGCCCATTTCTTAGGAATGCAGATTCCTAAATTCAGTAGTACTCAGCAATATATGAAGAGATGGAGAAGATAGAAGGCATGATGATGATAATGCTTAACGAAATATGAAGGCTACTTAAGGTTATGGCTGGTATTATGGTCAAGCCCAACCTCAAAACTGAATCCCTCTGCCCAAAAATGTAATGTCCCCATTTTTGGGTTCTCGCACATTGCCGTTGGCACTGACCTTCTAGGTGTGTGCCAACGTAATCAAAGGAGTTATTTGATGTTTCCAATGAGCTTAGGTGGTCAAAGGGATTCATTTGCCACTTTCAGATATGATTTTCGGCTTCGGGTGTAGTCTTCAAGATTCTAGAGGGAGTGTCTATTTTTAGTAAATCATCTGGTTAGGTCCATTTATCATCTTTCATCATCAAGATCACTTTTGCAGAGTAAATTTCCGCTAATTGGGCGTAATATTGAGCTATATTTAATTAATTTTACTAAGTTTACCATTTTATTTAAAATGTTTAATGGAGCGCATCAATATTATAGCTTGCTGGAAAGAGAATGAAAAAATTTAATTCTTAAATGATAGGATACTTAAAAGTGACTTTCAATGCCAAAAATGTTTTAAAAGTAAAATAAATAACTTTTCAAGGATATACGACTATTTTAATTAATAAAGTGATTTTATATTGTGTTTTCCGAAAAGTTCATAGAAAAAAAGTTATAAAGGGAGTTTTGTGAGCTCATTTGGGATTATGCATTTTTATTCTATTTTCTCTAATTGAACCCTTGTGGTTTTGGGAGATTGAACTTGGTTCATCTCAGCCAATGGAGGACGAAAAACCCTCTCAGAGAAGATTAGTTTCGATGGTGAAAGATTCCTCCCTAGTTGGTTGCGGCAGAAATCATTCAAGTTTCTCGATTGCATTTAAATGATTGGAGTTTTGAGGAAATTTGTCAAATCTTGCAAGCAAGACAATTTATATATTATTTTCAAGAGTTTACAGTTGAAGTTTGGATGTCATGATTGGAAAATGAATGAGGGAATGCATAGGTATTTCTATTGCTTGAAGTTGGATTTTTTTGGCTGAGCGAAATCATTTTGAGGATTTGGATGACTCTTAGTAATAAGCTTGGCAAAATATTACATATTTCAAGGCGTGGTATATGATGTTGTTGGTCGTGGGATTTGTGAATGGTGGCATGTTAACTCCTTGAAGACTATGAAATCTTTATTGTTGGACGTTGTACTCACACAGTGCTTGGTGTCACAGTTCTGGAGAACAGCAAGATCATTTGGGTATTGCAAAGTCCAATACACTAGCCGCCACCCTATTAACAGCAGTTTGAAGGTAATTGTGAGGCTGTAGGTGGACGTGGAACATTAGAAGTGTTGGAATACGTACATCAGCATGGCGATGGAATAGTATACTGTGCTAAGAGAATCGCCCCTGCCTTTAGGCTAACATATGAGTAGTGGTTTTAGTATACACAAATCAGATTAGCAGCTGGGTGTCATAACTTATTTCTGAGTGTGACTGTCTAGGGCAGTTGCCAAATGACTGGGTGAGATTTGATGAATGATACTCCTCTCATCTAGCTGTTGTGAAATACCAATTTGGGCAGTGATCGCATTATATGCTGGGACTGTTCAAAGATGTAAGAAAATGCTACTAATCAGGTCAGCAATTTGCAAATGCTCTTCTCTGTAATCTGTCCTTTATTGCAGCATACTGTTAAGTTAAACAAATTCCATTATCACAATCCTTGGATCATTGTAAACTGTTTGTCAATTTAATGTGTATCATATTGTGCTCATTCAGGTTCATGTTATGTTAGTATATTTCAAAACAATTGTATGAATTATCAAAACATTGCAGCCAAAAACTAAATATTCTGTGTGCACATGAATTGTTTGACAAAATGCTCATTGGGAAAACAATGCAGATTTGGTGAAAAATTGGGTGGGTAATTTCAGTGGTATCAAAGCTTTGATCTTGCCAGCCTGCAAGATTTATTCATGTATGAATCCAGAAGATAGAAGAGATATTTCAGCAGTTTGGCTTTGAAGGAATTTTTCAGGTTGTATACCAGATTGAAAGTCCCATCTTTTGAGTGGTTGGGTGGAAGATACTTGCTAGGGTCAAGGTCATCTATTATTTGGCAATCATATTCCAAGGAGCAGATCTAAGTTTGTGTATGTGTATGGCTGGTATTTTCTCTTTGCTGGCCACCAAAACAGGATTTGCATATTATACATATGAGTGGAGTTGCCCTATGCTTTGGTGAGGATCAATTGCCAAATCAGATCACCATTTAGGGTTGGACATAAGACATCATCCCCCACCAATTTTGGTATGTATGGACAATTATTTATCAGTATAAAAGTCTGATTTGTAACAGTAGGGGTTTGGACTATATTTGGGGCATGCTTGAGCCCATAAACTTGATGCAATTCCCCTCCCAAATAATCTGATCTATAGCAGCAGTCATTCATTCTCAGAAATCAGAAAAGTGTGTCATATTGGCAATTGAAGGATCATAAGTTGTATTATGGCATCATTCACAACAAGGGTTTAACAAATTACAAATCAGAAATTTATTTCCACCGTGATGGCAAAGGTTCAAAGGGACAGATTTGACTCTCTTGAAGGAGATCAGCGCAAGTTGCTTGAATCTCTTAGAGAAAGTCAAAAATGAGATGATAAGAACTCTCCAAAAGTTCTTACCAAAGAAAGCAGATAAGGGAGTGGTAATAAAAAAAGAGGCCACAAAAATCATTGATGAATATCTAGGTTTATCAGATGATTTCAAGGATTATACTTCCTTTGATACTTTTTTGAGAATACATGAAGATGCGAATCCAGGAAAGAGAGATCTATATAACTACATCAGAAAATTGAGAAGAAACGAAGAAAAATTATAAGTTACCCAAAAGATCATTGGGAAAAAAGGAAGTTAAGAAGAAAAAGAAGAAAATAATTGCTTCTTTGTGAATTGGAGCCTACAGGTCATCCGAAAATGAGCAAAAACCAATTAAGGAGAGATCAGCATTGTTTCACATGCCAAGGTGTTTGGACACCTAGGCATACATGTGGAAGCCCTAAAGAAGATGAAGCCATGCTCACAAGTTCACTTCAGCAGAATGATGATATGGATAAAGAAGAATCACTTCGTGCATCCACAAGCGAGGGGCACATGAGTTTCATGATAACTGTAATGTCCCCTTCTAATCAGTGATCAGTTCAGTAGCTCTTCAGCCTATTCCGGAAGCCCATAGGCTCGTTGAGGTAAAATCGGGGTTTCCTTGTTTGCAGGTATTCTGGTATTTCTTAGAATTTACTATTTTTAGTAAGTTCTAATTTTGGCAATGATCAGTTGTCAACACTTGAGCAAGTCATCTTCAGTTGGAGCAATTGTTTGGGTTGGTTTTCTGGCTCTAAAAAGCATTATGTGGTGAAATAGAATATTTCTAGGCATTATTGTTTTAATTCCAAATTTACCCCTTGGCCTAGTTCATTGACCTCAAGTTGTGTTTAAAAGGTGGCCATGAAGGGGGACGCCTTCATTAAGGAGTTAATTAAAACATTTAATAAAGTTTTTAATTGCCTTGAAGTTGGACGCCACTTTGGAAGAGTTTTTAATATTTGAAATTTAAAAATATTTCAAATGGCTTTTGGCTTCCCATTCTTGGAAATTGAAGAGTCATCACTTTTTCTATAAAAGTGAAGCTTTGCTCCAACTTTTGATCATCCAATGTTTATGCTATTGTTATGCTGTCAAAATGACAACTTGATTTTCACTTCGAGGGATGCTTACCTCCGAGTTCTAATCCAATTTCATGTTTGAAAGACAACACCTAATTGGTATTATTGCTGCTTCTCATCCAAACTAGCAGATTGGGCCTTACAATTGAAGTTTTTGATGATATTTTCAATTCTGGAGTTGCTGGTACAAACATGGCTGAAAGTCGATTTCACTTGCAGCTCTTATGGTGATTTTATTTTGGTGATGGGTATTTGATCAAAGAGATTCTATGTTTGTGGCGACCCTTACTACCAGTTTGCAAATTTTAATTTGAAGCTTGTGATTTTTTATGTCAAAATCGCCCCTCAAGGAGGATTGTACCTTTCATTGATGGCATTGGGATTCGTGCCAAATTAATAAGTGAGATTTGATGCTATTTCTTCATTACATTTGGGGCGCCAACCTTCTAGAGAGTTGTTACACTTCGTTTCAGTCAATTCGGAGGTAATTTGGTGAAGTTATGAGCATTTAAGTGAGTTTACAGTTGCTGGTAATTCATTTCCAGAATTGCAGATTTTATATCAGACTTGTTTCAATTTGAATTTCCAATTTAATCTTCATTAAGTTGAATAGTTATCTAATGTGGGATTATCCAGTTTCTATGTGCTTTGAAGCTATTGTAATTTTCATGTAATTTGTAGCTCTTTCTCATATTGTAAGACTATAAACAATAGTACTGTTCCAGTCTATTATTGCTGCAATTATTTCATTAATTTCACATTAAGCACCCTTGAATGGTATACCGCCAATGTGGAGAATGAAGGTTTAAGTCTCTCTTTGTACCCACTGTCAAGTGGTGAATCCCCACTCCTGAGTGGATGCCTGCCGCAGCGGATGAATTGTTAATTTGTAATTTCATTCCCCCCACTGATTAAGTGGAAGTGTGGAAATCTCTAATGGCTAGTTCACCGCCTAAGTTTGTTTCAGTTTTGCAATAAGTACTCTGCCATATGCTATCACCTCGCCTTTCAAGGATCTTGGTGAACATTCTTGGCGTTGAGTTTCTTTCAATTGTAATCAATTTTAGTATTTGAGTTATTTAGATCCTAGGGATCCTCTGACCATATGCCCGCCCCTCCTCCCTCATCGGGTCTTAGGGCGCATTCTTGGTTAGAGTTATTATTCTGCATCGTTTTGGTTTTGGAGCTAACCTTAACGGGTGTGTGTTGCATTGTAATTAATATTGAAATCAAGGGAAAAATTGAGTGAGCATTTTACAATAACAATCAAGTTGAAGGGTATGCTGTTATAGAGTTTGTCAAACCAGCAGTGACTGATCAGCCAAATAAAGGTATGAATTATTTTGATGATCCATTATTTGAGCAGAGCATTGTCTCACCATCTCTACACAGCAGTTGCAAGGAAACAAATTGTGAGATGGGTGACCTTGCAGGTGATATTTTTAATACATATGAAGGCAATTTGTTATGTGATGAGCAAATTTACTTGGACAAATTGGATCAGAGTCTATTAGCATGGCAAGAGTTGAAGGTCAATGAAGGTACAACTTGCAGTCATGGGATAGAAGTTATGACAAGTAATACACTTGATTTTCAGCGGGATACAACTTTTGGACCAGCACTTGATGATGAACCTCCTTCTGAACATAGTGTTGTCCTAACCTCAAAGCATAAATTATGCAAAGAGGATGTTATAGAGGCAGCTGATATTGAGAGGAATGGTCTTATTGACAAATCTGAAAACTCATTTTATGAAGTTGAATTTGATCATTGGCCTAGTGAGTCACGTGAATTGAAGGAACAGCTGAAAGTCACTGAGGATAAGGTTGTTCAAAATTTAACTCATTTTGATAGCACACACAAGTTCGTTGAATACCTCCTTTAGATAGCTCAGATTGAAGAAAGACAAAAGGGTTTAATGGTTGTGTTGTGACCTTTTCACACATCACCCCATTCAAAATGTGTACCCCCTAAGTTTTGCTCCATTCTGGTCTTTTGGCTTTGGTTTTGGGTTGTTTTGTGTCTCTCTCTCTGTTCCTCGTGGTCTTTCCGGCGATGTACCTATCTTTTGCGCCTAATTTGGAATGTTGGCTTAGTCTGAAGTGCATTTTGATAAATTAGGGTTTTCATTCTTCAAGCTGGTTTGAGGTTAAATTGATTAAGCAAATTTAAATTTGAGCTTGGCTTTGCAATCAGGAGGCTTCAGGTAGGTTCCCATTAAAATTTCACTGAATTCTGACAACTTACTATTTTTAGTAAGTACTTAATTTGGGATCTTTTCCTCAGGATTTTGGAATTCTGACTACTTCACCACGTTTAGAACACTTCAAAGGGCTTGCACGCAAAATTTGAGCAAATTCTGACAACTTTCTATTTTTAGCAGTTCTGGCTTCAGGAGCAATTTTTAGTGTTTGCATGTATGATTTTTCAATGCATGTCAGGATAGTCTTTCTGGGTTTTTCGAGAGCTTCGTGATGATATAACATGCAACTCAAAATGATGACTTGCTATTTTTAGCAGGTGCCCGCATGCAGACTAGTTTTCTAAGTTTTTTTGGGTTTTTTGAGATCTCTCGAGCAATATGACATGCAACCAAGTTCGACAATCAGTTGATCACTTTTACAAGCACTTACAATTTTTAGCAGGTTCACTCCGGCAATCCTAGGTCTTCAATTTCAGGAGCAGAGCAATTCAGAACAGAAACGGAGTTGAACGGAGGTCAATTGAGGCACATGCAAATGAAATTAGGGTTTCCAACTTTGGTGCCTAAAATGGGGGGTAAGACTCGAGAAAAGGAAAGACTGATGTATCCTACTGCGATCAGCATCTTTCAGGGAATCCATTGATAAAATTTGAGCGTAATCTACATACTTACTATTTATAGTAAGTCACTTCCAAAACAAGGCTAAAAATAGCAGGTGAGCACGAAAGGCAAGTGTGAAAAGCTCAGATAGGTCATGAGGACCAGGTTGAGCAAAAAAATCAGGTCTTGAGAAGTTGAAAAGTCATGGAAATCTCCAGAGCTTCAGAAGTTACTATAAATGGAAATCAAGGGCAGGCAGGACAAAAAAAATTGGCTAAGGTGTTCAAAATCCCCTCCTATACACGAAAGTACGCATCGACTATATTTGGAATGAGGATCTTCGCAAAATGGCTAAGGCATGGAAATTCAACGCAACACCCTCAAATGCGCCCTAAAGGAGGTAGAGGACATGAAAATTGTCTAAGGGGTGAAGCAAAAGCACAAGGGGTCAAATGCGCCCAAGGTGATGTGATGGTGAAAATTTTCCTAAGGCATGGAAGATGAAAGCATAAGGGTCCAAATGCACCCAAGGAAGGAGTTGAATGAAGAATTTATTCTAAGGCACGAAAACGAAAGCTCAAGCCTCCAAATGCGCCCTCAAGATGGAGTAATTTTTCTAAGGCAAGAAGGATCTGATGAGAGGCCAAATGCGCCCATCATGGAGTAGGGAATGCACATAATTTTCTAAGGCACGAGATGTGGAGCTAGCCCCTCCAAATGCGCCCTAGGGAGAATATGAAGACAAATGAAATTTCTAAGTAATGAAAATGAGAGCACCTCCCCTGAAATGCGCCCAAGGAAGGAGAGGCGCTTGATGAATTCTCTAGGGCGCTTGAAAAATGAAATCACCATCCCCCAAATGCGCCCATCATGAAAATGAGTTGATAAAAGCTTTCTAAGGCGCTAAATATAAAAATTCTAAGTACGCCTATGGCAAGGGGATAAAATCTTAAGTGTTGGAGATTTTGAGTTAGCTGGATGTTACGAGGAGTTTAAATGGGAAATTTTAAATAAATCAAATGATCCCCTTTTGGACATTTAAAATAACGAAGTGTCAACAAGCAGTTAAGAGGGGGGGGGAGGGGGGGAAAAATTCAAATTTTGCATGGGAAAGAATCCTCAATTGTGGGAAATTCTATGACGATTGGTGACAACTCGCCCACCACTTTGCCAAAGTTAGAAAATTACTAAGTAGTGGCAATGGAAATTTAATGAAGTTGCCAAAATAGACTCCCTCATGAATTAGCAAAATTCTTTGGCACAATTATTAAACAACGAAGTTTTCATTTCTTCTCACCATTTACACGTGCGAAATTGTGATTTTGAAAGTGACAAGAAAGTCTTGAGAAGTTGCTGAAGTGAGCAAGCTTGGGTGAAATTTTTCTAAGTACTAGAAGTTATATTGCTGAAAGTGTCGAGCTTTGGAGTTAGAAATTTTGAGGTTTGGAGTTAGAGGTTTTAATGCTAAAGGCGCTTATTTTCGAAGTTAACTCCATATTTTCACCATCTCGAGGTGATTCTTTTTTAAGTCTGAATTTTAACGTCTATATTTTATTTCACAGGATGGTTGAAGCAGGAAGAGGAGATGCTGCAGGAGCAAACAAGGTTGCAGGCAAGGCTGCAAATGTTGAAGCAAGCAAGGCTAATGCATCCAGGCAAGCAATAATAAAGAAACTCAGCAAGCCATTTCTTCCTGAATCAAAGTTTACTTCGAAGCTGGGAGGGTTGAGTGATACCAACCTCGGTTCATTCAACCTGGGAGCACTCAGGGGACGAATGTATGGACTAGGAGGCCATCCTCCATCAGTCACTGCGCACTAGATAATGAAAAGTGGAATTTATGCAGCTGTTGGTTTTCCACTAGCAATTCAATGTCCAAAATTAATCATGGAGTGCGCCAATTGTTATAAGCCAGAGCGAAGAACAATTGTTTCTCTTGATGGCAAGTTGTTCGCCAACTTCACGCCTGATGCCATTGGAGAGGCATTTGGGATTCCCACTTCTGATAGGATGGTGTACAAGATGAAGGATAGAGCTGACAGGATGTACGCCTCCACTTTTGAAGATGTGCTAGGATGATAAATTCAGCTTGGATGCAAAAATCTAGGCCTCCTCGCACCAAGCTTCCTAAGCAGATTATCTAAGATGATGTGAAGCAAGAATACTGTGATTTGATAATGATGCTCAGCCAGGTGAACGGAAGTCCTCAATCATTCATCTTCGAGCCATGGATGTTTTATTACATCGGGATTGTAATGGAGGGGAAAGAATGCGTTGATTGGGCAAGGATGATAAGTGACAATCTAGATGAGCAATTTAGGAACCTAAGAAGAACAAAAACGTTCAACATGAGCTCATATGTTATATATATGCTGGCTCAAATGACTAAGTATAGAGGGATAACTTACAAGGAGCCAATTGGGTGTGGACTTGAACAATTTAAAATCTATGAGGCTTGCCCACAATTGCACTTGAGCAACACCGCCAACTACAAACGATTGAACGATGCTTTCACCATGCACATAGCGAGGACTCAACAAAGAATATCAAAAGAGGCACAAGAGCTGATCGAAGAATACGGATATTGGCTTATCCAATTTCCGAAGATTACCTATATTAGGTTACAGGGGTTCACATTGTATCCATACAGATTACCGAGGTACCCCATTGATAGAATGGTTATGTTAGAAGTATCTAGGCAGCTCATCACCTATGATAAAATCCAGAAGAAAAAGAAAGGAGGATTAGACTTCCCTCTCATTATGGGAAATTCAAATGAAGTTTGTCCTTCATTACAGGCAGCCAGAGAAGCTGAGGATGAATTGCAATTCTTTCACCTTTCATACCACATCGGCAAGCAGGATTTTGATCCTTACAATAATATCAGGATGGTACAAGGTGTGGAGTATAGGCATAGGGCTCATATTGAGGACTTTTGGGCTAATGCAGTAAATGATGCTGAAGTCAAGAGAAGAATGTTTACCAGGCTACCCCTGAAGATGATTAGAGAATGTGAAATTATTCCAGTTCCAGATCAAGTAGATGAGGACGTGAATGTCATGCAATTGGACTATGAGTCAGTGAGAAAAACACTAGTCCCACTACCTGATTGGTTAGAGCCGAAAATCACAAATTTGGACACATTATGCATACCAGTTTTCACATTCACGAGGAACTGGGTGGAGAAGCATGTGAATAGGCTCAAAAGTAAATCAGTTGCTCTCACTTTTAATCTCATGGGTGACCAGAGGCCGCCATCAGCAAAGAAAAAAAACAGGTTGCCCAAGCTGCCGAGCCACGGAGAGAAGTGCAAGTTTAGCCAGTGCCTCAGAGGGTGGAGCAGGCATCACCCATACGATCCCAAACTCGATCTTCGAGTGTGCAGGAGCTTTCACTATTTGGAAGTCAGAGAAATAAATCTACCGAGGAGCAAGAATTTGAAGAGGTAAATCAGCCACCACTCAGGGAGTCAGATAGCCTGAGTGTCAACGCTCCTAGAAGAGAAAGCCAGCAAGAGGAGGAAGAGGAGACGGCAATAGACACTCGCTTCCAGCAAATGATAGAAACAGCATTAGAAGATGAGAATACTACAGGGCACGAGGCTTGAGGTTCAAGAGAAGATATTCAACAAATGGAGATTGACGAGCCTCAACAAAGTGTTGTTAGGGGAGAGGTGTGCGAGGAGGAAGCAACTGAGGAGCAGCTCCTCATTATTTGTAATCCGCAACAGACGATGCCCGTTTGGCTCACAGAGAGAATGAGAAAAGATCCTTAGGATGACACTGACCGAGCGATCAAGATGGATGAATTCCTGAGCAGAATCGGTGGGTCACCAAAAAAGAAGAGAGCCAGAAAATATTCAAAAATAGCAACAGATAAGTCTGGATCTCGCATGGTTCATGTAGCTGTTCCTAGAGAAGAATGCGATCGAGATGAGGAGATGCCGGAAAATTATGTGATTACTACTGTTGAGCTAGGCTGCCCCACTAGAGCTCAGATAATTGAGGAATGTGACAGCTCCTATCAACCTCTGAAGGACAGATTGCTCCGTACAGAGGGAAAGTACAAAAAGTTGAAGGAGCATAGAACATTGATCGGATATGTGCAGCAACTAGCACGTCTGTGTGGGCAGGAGAATCCAGCGGTCGATCTCCCAGTTGAGCTTCCGAGAGAATCAGTCAGTGGCTTGGAAGATTTGAAGAGGATGGCTCAGGAGGCAGACAAATGGGTTGGCAATGTTCGCGTGGAGGCAGAGAAATTCATGGATGATCTCGCCTATTCTTTTCAGCAGGCCTCCAGCATTCTAACACGCATGGAAAATGTCGACCAAGCTTGGAGCGAAGCACACATTTATCAGGAAAAAATTGTCCCTCGCTTGGCCGCCTTGATGCATATGCCCATGCAAACTCTGGTCGAGGGAGGAGTAATTCAGGAGGGTGATAGGTATGATTTCCCAAGTTGGTATTCTTCAATGTTCACTGGCCGAGGCTTCTTTGATACAGCATGGGCGAAGTCCATTAGAGTTAGGAAGGCTATGGGAAACATACAGGAAGGAGTCTTAAACACACTTGAAGCCTTATTTGCTAAAAGGCTGACCCTAGAGGAGGTAATTGCAAATGGCCTGAGGAGCAAGTTGGAGCCCTTCTTCTTAGACGTGAGATCATTTGCCCGGGTGGACTTTGAGAATATTTAAACCTTCTCCAACATTATTCAAAGTACTCAGGATGCCATGGATTCTTGGAGGAAATCTTATACTCGGCAAGGACAAGCAATCACGGTGTTTGAATTCCAGCTCAACCATGTTCCACCCATTTCAGTTCAGGAGGTTGAGGTTGTGTTAGCCAGGTTCATAGAATTTGCAGTCAAGGAGAAGAACAGTGGGAACGCGTTCCTGGACAAAGGTCTTTTGAATGATAGTGGGCATTAATTGCTCATAGTGGTCAAAGGGAGAGAGTGGGCATTTTGTGCTCATTTATTACCCCACTCCACTTTCTGGCAGTTTTTAGGGCAAAATCCTGACTAGGGCTTAAGTGGCTCAATCTGAGACCTTCATTGTAATTGAATTTGAGTCGTCCGCTGGACTGGGCCAACTATAAAAGGGGCCTCCCCCCTCATTTGTAATATAGATAGATAGACAGCTAGGATCAGAGAGTAGAGATAATAGCATAAAGAGTAGAGCATAGAGAGATTGATAGCATAGGAAGAGGAAGGAAAGTTTTCAAATTGAATGTTTTGTAAGAGATTGTTGTGAACACTCCTATAATAAAAAGAGTCATCATTGCTTGTGGTTTCATCTTTTATTAAGGGTAGCTAGCAAGATTTCTTCGTCCTTCCAATTCACGTAGAATCTTAAGAGTAGAGCTTAGAATAAAGTAGATATTAATTCATGCATGTAGATAGTTGTGGAATGTGGTGGTCAAATTGAGCGAGCTTCATTAATCCATACCACTAGCAAACTCACTGATGGTGGGTTAGGCTTGTGTGGTCAACTGGAGTATTATGTACTTAACTTCGATTATGATTTATATGTCGGTATGCGTCGTCGTGATGGTATCTTCATGTTAAGTTGTGATCTGAATACCTCAAGTTACTCCTTTGAAGATTGCACCGGTTCTGTGGAAGCTGTCCAAAGTGAGGCAAAGCAGAGCTTGGTTTAAGTTTGCAAGAGTTGATCTCCATGTCCCGTGCTTAGAGTAGACAATAGCTTTCCTTAGTCCCTGCATCCATTTAAATTCAGCATTTTCTGGTTAGATTAGGAACTCGAGCTTCACTGATAAATCTTCCTAATCTTGAAAGTCCTTTCCAAGTAAGCAATTGCGTAAGTCCCCTTGAAATACCAGCAAATCACATCGAGCCAACTGAGTCTACGTCCATTGCGTGATGGGAACTTGGAGTTGAATGCATGATCTTTCGCAATCTTAGCATGCAAGATATTTTGATCAAGAGGGGATAGAGTGACCGTTGGAAACTTTATTCTATGTTGGTGTGGTCATAAATCAAACGTCAACGGGTTGGAGCTACTATATTAAATCTGCAGACTATCAAACATGCTTTAGAGGTAATGAAATCAAATTACCTACATTTGCTTTCAGAGAGAGACCATGCCATCAAGTTTGCAGAGAAGACTTATATAGCATTCACAGAAAAAGAGAAAGAAGTTGATGAACTTAACCTTAAGTTTAGCTCACTTATCTCTCTACAGAGAAGAAAATCAATCACATGATGCAGCCACATCGAAGGAACAAGAATGTAGTACAACTATGGAGGTTAAACAGATGATTGAAGGAATTAATGAGCTTGGGAGTGATGAAGAATAACAAACTCCAACAGTTCTACTATCATGGAGATTTGACATGATGATAGAACTTGGGAAGAGCATGATGAATGCAAAATCAACTTTTCATGATTTGAGTTGTGAGACACCTCCTGATTCTTGCAATGGGAATGGTGAAATATGGAATCCAAGTGATTATTTGGGAATCCCATTGGCATAAGCTGGTGAATTTCACCTTGATTGCATTGTGAGGTATCCTCATCATTTTTCTTTCAGCCCACAGATGAATGATTTGACCATGTTTTTTATGACATATAAGAGTGAGATGGATAAAGGATTACATAGGTCACTCTGGTATGAATGAGGTGCTTCCATCTTCAAAAGAAGAATCCAAATTTTGTAGGTCTCCTAGTTTGTTTCTACCAAATGGTTATTATGATTGGATACAAATAAGGAAGCAAAGATTTGGCACAATTGTTATCAGAGTGGCACAATGGAAGTCATCAGATATTGGGAATAATGGACTTCCAATTTGGCTGTGGGACACGAGAATTTATATGATTGGTAGATTGCTTCATATTATAATAGATATTAACAGAGTTGTTGAGCTCAAATGTATGAAGTTGATGCAACAAAGATATGGCGGAGCATTCTACAGGTTCACTTGGGATCTTAGTATTTGCTCATCATCTCTGGGAAGGGACGATTGTAATGTCCCCATTTTTGGGTTCTTGTACATTCCAATTGGCACTGACCTTCTACGTGTGTGTCAGCGTTATCAGAGGACTTATTTGGTGTTTCTAGTGAGCTCAGATGGTCTGGGGGATTCATTTGCCACTTTCAAATATGATTTCCGACTTCCGGTGTGTTCTCCAAGATTATTTGAGGGAGTGTCTATTTTTAGTAAGTCACTTGGTTGGGTCTATTTATCATCTTTCATGATCGGGATCACTCCTACACAGTCAGTTTTCGGTTCCGATGCACTTCAGCCATTTCCACTAATTGGGTCTAATATTGAGCTCTATTTAATCAAATTTACTAAGGTTTCCATTTTAATTAAAATATTTGATCAAGCGCCTTGGTATTATAGCTCATTGGAAAGAGAACGAAATAATTTTAATGATGAAATGCTTAAAAGTGACTATCAGTCCCAGAAATGTTTTAAAAGTAAAATAAATCACTTTTCGGGGATATAAGGCTATTTTAACTAATAAAGTGATTCTATATTGTGTTTTCCAGAAAGTTTCCAAAAAAAAGTTATAAAAGGGGGTTTTGTGAGCTCATTTGGATTATGCATTTTTATTCTATTTTCTCTGATTCAACCCTTATAGTTTTGGGAGATTAAACTTGGTTCATCTCAGCCTCTCGAGGACAAAAACCCTCCTGGAGAAGATGAGTTTCGGTGGTGGAAGATTCCTCCCTAGCTGGTTGCAGGAGAAATCATTCAGGTTTCTCGCTTGGATTTAAACGATTGGAGTTTTGAGGAAATTTGTGAATTCTTGCAGGCAAGAAATTTTTATATTATTTGCAAGAGTTTATAGGAGAAGTTTGGATGCCATGACTGGAAAATGAATAAGGAGGGAATGCACATGTATTTCTATTGCTCGGAGTTGGATTTTTTCGACTGAGCAAATTCATTTTGAAGATTTTGGATGACTCTTAGTCAGCTTGGGAAAATATTACATATTTCAAGGCGTGGTATATCATGTTTTCTAGTTGTGGAATTTGTGAATGGTGGCATGGTAACTCCTTGAAGACTATGAAACCTTTATTGCTAGACATTGTACTCACATAGTGCTTGGCGTCACAGTTTTGGAAAACAAAAAGGTCGTTTGGGTATTGCAAAGTCCAATACACTAGCCGCCACCCTGTTAAAAGCAGTTTGAAGGTAATTGTGAGGCTGTAGGTGGACGTTGAACATTAAAAGTGCTGGAATACATACATCAGCATGGTGCTTGAATAGTATAATGTGCTAAACCAATCACCCCTGCCTTTAGGTTGACATATGAGTGGTGGTTTTAGTATGCACAAATCAGATTAGCAGCTGGTGTCATAACCTATTGCTGAGTTTGACTGTCCAGGGCAGTTGCCAGATGAATGGGTGAGATTTGATGAATGATACCCCTTTCCTCTAGCTGTTGTGAAATACCAAACTGGGCAGTGATGGCATTATATGCTGGGACTGTTCAAAGGTGTAAGAAAATGCTACTAATCAGGTCAGCAATTTGCATATGCTCTTCTCTGTAATCTGCTCTTTATTGCAGCAGACTGTTATGTTAAACAAATTCCATTATCACAATCCTTGGATCATTGTAAAATGTAAATTGTTTGTCAAATTAATGGGTATCATATTGTACTCATTCATGTTCATGTTATGCTAAAATATTTCAAAACCATTGTATGAATTATCAAAATGTTGCAGCCAAAAACTGAGTATTCAGTGTGCACATGAACTGTTTGACAAAATGCTCATTGGGAAAACAGTGCAAATTTGGTGAACAATCGGGTGGGTTATTTCAAAAGTTGTGAATTGATACTGCTGAACTGGATTAGAAGGTTAAGAATGAAGAAATGGGTTTGGTACAGCCCTTCCAATCATTGATATCGGAAGAAGCTGAGACCACTGCTGCTCACAGAAAGGAAACTATTAGTGGGTCGAGAGAGGAAGGAGAGGATGAACAAACTGAGTGGAAGTGAACATTATTGTGGACTGCCTCAGCTGTTGGCATAATTCATAGTTTTTTGCTCCATAGAGGTATATATGAACTCTTTACTGAATAGGTGGGTTGAGAGACCCAATTATTTTCAGGCACAGGTGTAATGTAGTCTTTTGATCGATGGCCATTTGTAGACCAGCCTGGTTGTAAGCAACCAGTACATTCTAATAAGCTATCTTTGGGTAGCTGTAGCTCTAGATTTCTCAGATGCCTGCTTAATCAAGATTTGATATAAACTATGTAACTACCACAAGTGTAGATGAAAATAATCATGTGCACCATCAGAAAACATTGGATTGGTTAGAGAATGGTTTCTCCAGTAGCAATTAGCAGGAATTGCTGCCAATCTACAAAACATTGATTCTGAAGATTAATATAAATGTATTCTGGTTGTCAAATGTATTACTTTTGAAATTTTAGTGAATTAGTTTTTATAAACACCATGTTTGTGATAGCACTTCATTGTCAGAGATATCTTGTGATGTGATGTGATGTGGTGGATGCTATAGTCCCTTCATTTCCCTTAAAAAAAAAATAACACTTAAGTACAGAGATGTATTACAACATTTACACATGGTATGATATCAAAATAACACAAAGAAGACAAAATACCCCCCAAAAAACGAATGAGATGTCATTCTCTAATGTTGAGTAAATTTTGTAACTGATTGAGTTTTTTAATGAAAAAAACAGCATGCATGCATTTGTAGAAGTGAGCCATAAATAAAGTGAGCACAATCTAATATTTTATACCATATATATTTTGAAATATAATGATACAATGCCACTGATTGCTAATGTTGCAATATATATAAAGTTTATTTTGTATATCCTCAGCTTTGCATACCAGTTTGATAGCATAACTAGTTACTCATGTTTGCCAGAACACTCTCACAATAAAATATATGTTTCAGAAATTGGAACATGCAAGAAAGGTATCTTTTTAAATTGTTTCTATCTAGATTTGCATCAGTGGCTGTTATTGATGTCCCATGATCCATCATTTAAATATTTGGCCTTCACAACCTCAAAAGGAAACAAGGAAATCAAAAGTCTTTCTCACCTCACTATAACCTCCTGCGTAATGAACATTGGAGTGCAAGTCATCAACATCCATGCTATCCATTGAACCTGATATAAGAAGCTGCCGAGAGATTGCATCAGTAAGAGAATAATGATATTATAACGTATTCTACATGTGACATGTACCTTATAATGGCAGTTGTTGACAAACCATTTCTTTGTCAGTAACGAAGATCTTTTTTAAAGGTAGCTAGTAAAATTTAACACCATGAATTTGATAGCAGATTTGTTTTACTCTATCCATGCCAACAGTTATGAAGGATAAATTGCAAAACGATATATGACTAATTGCCACAGTGGACAAGTGCACCAGTTCACACTCTTGTCTTTGCCAAGGACTTAAACCTGCAAACCTTCTAGAAGTAGACCATTATACCAATGACAGAACAATATTGCATGCATTTTGGAAGACGATTTTTTTAAACTCACACAGCCCACTCCAGTATGGTACAGTCAAAGATGATGATTCACTTGTGCATATTGCAATTAATGTTGGAAATGTTATTGTCATTGATGCCAAAGGCGATATCAAAGGAGAACAAATCGCTTCATTCAAGGGCATATCGCATTGTTTCAAGGTGATAAAAGAAATGTTTATAGTTCCTTAGTGCTGCCGACCTTCCTTCACCTTGGTGCTCACTTTGCAAATTGCAAAATAATAATAAAAATAATACTTATGTTGCTGGCCAACCTCCTTCTCTTTGGCACCTTTCTTGGGTGAATTTATATGTTTAAAATAAACTTTATTATTTAAATCTTTGGCCAACCTCTTTTTGGTGAAGTGAATGATTTGGATATAAATACAAGTTATTTTGGAGGTTAGAAAGCAAGTAACACAAAGAAATATCATGTGATTTAGAGCAGATCTAGAGGCAGTCCAAGAGCAGAAAAATTATGAAGAATATTTCAGATTTGTTTTGAAGAAAGTTGGAGCAGAATTCTAAAGCATAACAGCAGAAAACTAAATGAGTTATATGCCGATTTGAGAGAGGAGTATATGCAGATTTAAGAGAAAAGTATATGCAGATCTAAAAGGAAGGTGTTTGGAAATGATTGTATCAATTTTGATTTCATCTACAAGAAGATCTTTTATGAAGGAAAATTTATTGATCATCATTCATGGAAGAAGTTATATTCAAAAAGACAAGACTTTGTTGAGTTCGAGGTTGGTGTCTCATATCAAAGAGATTGGTGTCTCTTGTTGAGTCGGTGCTTAGTGGTGGGGATTGGTGTCTCTAGTGGGTTGGTGCCTACAAAGACTAAGTGTTGGAGATCGGTGTCTCCAAGTAGGTTGGTGCCTACAAAGTTTGTAAGAGAATTTTATATACTGAGTTGGTGCTTAGTGGTGGGGATTGGTGTCTTCAGTGGATTGGTGCCTACAAAGACTACGTGTTCGAGATCGGTGTCTCCAAGTAGGTTGGTGCCTACAAAGTTTGTAAGAGAATTTTATATACTGAGTTGGTGCTTAGTGGTGGGGATTGGTGTCTCTAGTGGGTTGGTGCCTACAAAGACTAAGTGTTGGAGATCAGTGTCTCCAAGTAGGTTGGTGCCTACAAAGTTTGTAAGAGAATTTTATATATATGTAAGCAATATTTTGCCGTGGTTTTCTCCCGAAAGGGTTTCCACGAAAATCTTGTGTTCTTAATTGTTAGATCCTGTATGCCTATTGTTGCTATGGTTGATTAAGTTTTGGAGTAGTAAAAATTAGCTTATACTGATTCACCCTTGCTCCCCCAACCCTTCCCCCCCCCGCTCCCCTCCTCTCTCTCTCTCTCTCTCTCTCTCTCTCTCTCTCAGTATAAGCATGTGCTCATCAATTAAAAGGATTGAAAAATGACTGTCCCACTGCTTCTGATTTGACAGTCATCTTTGACCTGATTCATGGTGTCATTCAACTAAAGCTCACAGAAATCTTATTAAGCCTAACAATTGACAATTCAGCAAACAGCCATGAGGTTGTTCAATAATGCATTAGAAACATAATTTTCTTAAAATTTAGAAAGAACATATTGTTAAAAGTGGAGAATCATCAAATTCAGATGTCACATCAAAAGTAATTTGCAAATACAAAAAAATATCCATTAAGCTTATAACAACAAAATCTTCTCCATATATTCAGTTACCTGAAGTTCGTGCTCATTAAACATGCTTATCCAATCAGGTTGTATAAGCTGTTTGAATCCTCGCAGAAAATAAGAGCTTTGATTGCGGATCTGCAATAGAGCAGTACCGAATAATATAAGTAGATTCGCCTACCTTATGTGAAAACTTGAACTTCACAATAACTATAATCCACACAATTTACTAAATCACTATGTCACATATAAGGCTGTCAACATTTGATAAACAAAACAAACTGTATAATTCAAAGGAAATATTTTCAAATATTTACTTGATTATTCAGACGATGGTTTGCAACGAGATGAATAAACATTATCACGTTTGCATTGGTCACTTGAATATCCTTTCCACCTGGTAAAAGCTCCTCCTCCTTCTGCTCACCAAACTCATTATCTTCGCTTACAAAATAGAGCCCCAGTTGTGAAACATCACCTTCATAATGCTGCAGTAAAAGAAATATATACAAATCATTCTTTATACATAAAAGCAATTCTAACCAATCAGATCATTCCCTTGAACCATGCTTTCTTTCCCTGTCCTTCCATCCCCATTTAAGTGTCTGTGTAAGAAAGAGAAGGAAAGAAAATATAAAAACCAAATCTGATTCACGGAGTTCTAGCATCTCTAGTTTTATCATTTCTGAATCCTGTTACTGACACACTGCTCTTGTGATGGATTATTTATCCGACTCATAAGATTCGTATTAATCTCCTTATATAGGGTTACATCAACATGTTATTCTTTATTGCATCAAATGTATGGAATTCTAAGAATTCTGGGAAATTGGGAATTAATGCAACAAACTTAGGTCAAAGAAACTGGCCTTCCATAGTAGTGGTGTTCATTTACATCCTCATGGACTCTAATTGACACTCGTTCAAGAAGCTTTAAGTATACTTTCAGATGAAAACAATGTGATCAAACACTATAATTATAGGAAAACAGTTTGTGTGAAAGACCAACATAGGGAGAGCAGGGATGCAATCCCACAAAATTCCTAACTATGCACTGCACAAGGTCAAATTCAGTCTTTGCAGAAATACTCACATTTAGGGAACATGCTATACAATACCCAACCTTCCTTGGGAACCCCCTTCTACTGATCAAAGCTGCAGAATGATAGCTCACAATTGATAATAATTATTCTAAAAGTGAAATCACCCCCTTTTCCCATATTCTCTTCCATGTCATTGCACCAGACCAAAATTGACAGATTCAAGCTTAATCAAAAGTCATTACCATTCCCCTCCATTGCATCCTCTGCTTTAGAAGGATCCCATCAAACATCTACATATAGCAAGTAGTCACTCAACAATGGTAACAAATAATGCCAAACTACTCAGACCCTTATTGTAAAGTATTAAGCCAACTGACCAAGCAAAGAAAAAAGCATAAAATGCTGTCTTTGCAAGAAAGACTCACATCTAGGGAACTTGTGTAAGAATCCTTGTTCTCCCTGAGTCAATTCCTTTGCAACTGCTGGTCTTTTTTTTTTTTTCAGTTTTGTAGTTTTCTTGTTTTTTTGTGTCTTTTGAGATTTTATGCTATTTTTGTATTTTTTGATAAAAATGCTTTGAAATAGAGACAAGAGAGATATACAAAATCTGAAGCAAATATCTAAACAACTATAGGAGCAAATCAACACTTTGAATTCAGTTTTATTGCAAATAAGAATGAACATGAGTTTCTTTCAATATTTCATACCTAGTAGAGATAAGCATCATTCAATGGAAATCTGACACTGATTGCAGCAGTCTGGTAAAAACCCTTTATGATCAAATCAGCAGCAAGTTGTAATTTCTCCACCTTTTAAATGCTTCATTCCTCATACCACAAGCTAGCTGCCCAGATTGGAAGTGATAATAGGCCAAAGAGAAAGGCGTTTCAGCCTAGGAAGAATACGCCTCTTTTCACGAACAATACGGCCTCGTTAAAGGTGAATGGTACGGCCTGCAAAATGTCATGAATCTGCTCCAGCAATGATATTTGATCTAATATTACCAGCAGCACCAAAATCTTCTGATTTACCAATGATAATTCTTCAAAAACGTGATGAAAACTCCTCCAATAAGCACAATTTTGACTACTGGATGTAGCCAACCTGATAAGCAGCCTTCAGATGATATTGCACACCCTCAGGTAGCTGAAACATTGAAGCAGCTACGCTCTCCAATGCCTTGAATTGCAGAAACCCTGGTTTCTCTTCTCCCAAAGCCAAACGCATAAGTTGCACGAGTATCAAGAATAATGAAAAATGACTTTTCAATGCTTTTATATCATCCTCCAAAAGGCATGATTCCCAAGTAGCTTTTTAATCATTAAAAATATATTTTGATGTGCTTTTGTTGCACTTTAATATCACACACTTGGGCGCCAAAAACAATGTGATTTATAATTTACTTTTAAATATCATTATGACCCCCCTTTATAATATAAAGTCAAATAATCATATGATGCACTTTTAATAATAATTAAAATAACATATCTCCTTAATTAAACATCATTTCTCAATTCTGTCTGAACCAAGAGGTCAACCATTGCATTAACTGCCCAACCAAGCGCCTTTCCCATAATAGTAATACTAGACTCAATCCAGCAAGTGACTTACTATAAATAGCAAGTGTGCACAATTGAGTCCCAAATCACTCCCAAAGGCCAATCCTAAAAGATATCAAACTTTGGAGAAGGAAAAAACCTGATATCTGCCACACAGGTTCCTCTAACCAACTCCATTAGCCTACGAGGGTCAGATAATAGGCTAAACCATCAAGAAACTAAAAGGGGTCATTACAGTCCGCACTACCTGAAATTGCTTGTCCCCAAGCAATCTCAACAACAAAGAGAACACCATCCCACCAGGGTCCCAAGGGAAGAACTGTGTAATGCCCCTCACATCATCAACCAACTCCCACAATACCAACATAAGTACAACTGACAAAACATGATTAAAAATGTCAACCTCGGTGTCAAGTGTCTCAGGAGTGTGAACATCAAGAAGAAGCAACTTAGGATACTGACAAAGTTTGCTTCTCACATCTATGCCAGGTAAGACATATACAAACTATCTATCTCATGCACACCAAGTTTGTGCATCAATATCAGCTCATGTAGAAGTAAATCAAAAATGTAACTGTAGGCTCTCTGCACACTATACATGTATAAGTCACCAGTAAGCTCTGTCTGGAACCTTGATGCACCAAAAGGATCCCAAACTCTACGAACAACGCTCAACTGAATGTTGGGATCCCAGATCATCCTATAGAATGCCCCATCCAAAACCTGTGGCGTCAACAAGATACCATTGTACTCTGTTACTAGGTCAACCCCGTAAAAAGAAAGAAGCAATCCACCAGCCAAATCGATCCCTGGATCCCATAGCCAGAATGGAAGTCGCCATACTCATTACCTGATGACTTCCCCTAGGCAACTCTAACATAACCTTCACCATGCAGAGAGTGGTGAAGTAGTTACCTAGGATCCAACCACACTATTGTGCCAAGCTTGTCACCACCTAGATCCCAACACTGACAATCATTCCCACATAAATTGTGCACAAGAATCTCCATGGCATGCAACACAAATCTCTTAAGTACAGCAGCTACACACTCTGCCATAGAGCCATCAACATGAACGGATTGTGTTTCACTAAGTATCTCATAGATGCTTACAGACCAATACAAATCTGACACACCCATGTTTCCATCCACGTGTGTAGTAATGACATTAGTGGTTGATCCACAATGTATAATCCACTTGTTCACCCAACTCTAGGACTTTAGCCTTAAATGGGCTCTCAACTAGTGGTATCTCATGAGCCTCAAGATGCAAGCCAAGTGTACCAATAAAGTTTTCTGAATCATACTTCTTCTCTTGTTCACACATAATCGCGTATTCTTCTTGTTTGCTTACCTCAAGACGCTCCTCCTTTGCATGCTCAACTTCTACACATTCTTCTCTTGAAAGAATTAGAGATCTAAGGTGTGACAAACTCTACTTCTTTGCTTGATCTAACTGGTTGCAACATTCCTTGACCTCTTGCAAATGTTGTTTTGCTTGGGAAGCCAATAACTTTGCCTTCTCAGCTCTTTGTAACCACCCATCACACAAAACTTGTGTCTTGTCCAAATCTTCTAAGGTCTGATTCGCAAAATCAGACTTGTTGTGGCTTGAATCCACAACACCTATTGCATCACTATCGCTCAAAAATTGAGTGTCTGCATTAGGCGACTCCACACAACCATCATTCTCATGTGTAATGGCAGTAACCTCATGCTGATGCAAATATATCAGATTGCTGTCACACAAATCAGAACTGTTATGGCTTGTATTCTCCTTGAATTCCTCGTGTTTGACACTCATATCTTGTGTGTCAACATTGGGAGAACTTTCCACACCTTTTTCCTCATGTGCCACAACATCTTTTACATGAATATGCTCAATAGTATGGCTGTTGGTGCAAGAATCAGAATTGTTATCAAGGTTGATAAAACCTCCTTTAACGCTATATGTATCATTCTAGGGTTCCGCCATACCATTATCATGTTGTAAAATTTCCTTATCAACAAACACTTCAATTTTAACCCCATGTTCACCTGTAGGTTGAAAATCATTTTCAAGCATTTCTTTTTTTTTATCCTTTCTACTAGATTTCACAAACATTCTTTAGAAATCCCCATTTTGTTTCCAAATCACTCATCAAGTCATACAAGTTCTGCATCAAATCAAGAGTGTAATTATCGAAAGCCATTTTTTTTTCCTCTGTTCTGAATGTAAGAGACTTCCCCAATAGGATCACAGGAAACCGCTCTGATACCACTATAAGAACCCTTGTTCTCCCTGAGTCAATTCCTTTGCAACTGCTGCTCTATTTTTTTTTTAGTTTTGTAGATTTCTTCTTTTTTTGTGCCTTTGCAACATCCCCTATCGATTTTTTTGCCCCAAATTTTTCCAAATATTCCACAGAAAATGTAACAAACAATTTGCATGCAAACTGATTTCTATTTATCCATCAGATTATACTGAAACTCATATAATATCAGACTGAAATAGAGATCTGAAATTAAATATGAATATTTCCTTAAAGTCTTTAATGGAAAAAACAGAAATATCCAATCGTAGCCACATAACTTACAGTTGGATTGGATAACCAGAAGTATGAATTTGAAGCACAAAGTGAGACACCTGAGTAATATCTCCAACAAACAATGGGTTTCCATCCACTGCCTCCAAACTTGAGGGTTTCCGTCCTCAAACTTGCTGAAAGCCAAAGCTTCCCAGAATTCTCCAAGAGAATAATAATCAAGCATAAACCAAGCATGTTGAAAGTGAGCCCTTGCAACACTTTTTATAAGCTTCTCATAAGACCTCATTCACACTTTTAACCAATGTGGGATAAAACATTAACTTTATTTTTTCCTTTTTTTTGATGTCTCATGTATTTTAAAATAAGGAGCCCCTTTTTAGTATTCATTTCCCCACTTAACTTTAGACTCATATTAATAAAGTCAAATAATTGGATTTAACTTTATAGTTTAAACTTTATTAATGCAGAAACGAATTAAACCAATGGAACTTAAATCATCTGCCGATAATAACCAACTTTCCATTGAAAAGGCACTATCACTGGAGATCACGGCCCACCTGATGAATTACTATTAATAGCATTAATGACTTACTAAAAATACTAAGTATACCAAAACTGCGTCTAGACGCCCTGAATTGACCTGCAACAAAAGTTGCATAGGCCAAAAGTCCTCAAGATTCCTTAAAAGCCCTGGTTAGCCTACAAAACCAAGGAAAATAGGCTAACGACAACATCATACAATGCGAGATAGAAAAGGGGACATTATAGTCCTCCCTTCCCGAGATTGCTTGCCCTCAAGCAAACATCAACCAACTCGTTGCTCCAGCCTAATAAAAACACCTTACACCACAGACTGTGAAGCAACATCATGCAGATGCAACAATACTCCCCAGTGAACCCAGACCAGAACCCTGATGCACACAAAGGATCCCTCAACATACTGGAGAGTATCCAACATAAATACCTGGATCCCAAATCCAGAATAGAAGTCAGCTATGAAAAACACCCTTAGGCTTCAACTGCTCAAATCTAATCTCTACTTCACCATGCTGCAGATAGTGGAGCAACCCAATGGGACTCGTCCAATACACAATGCCAAACCTGTCGCCGCCTGGATCCCAAAAATACCGAACCTCACATCCATCTGTCATGCGGAGATAAGAACATCTAAAAGTGTTTGTAACACAATATCTCTCTACAACTCCTGCTAAACTCCCATGGATGTTATAACTAACCAAGCTATCATGCCCAGTGCCACTACAACCTCCTGGAAGCCCTGTCTCCCATTGAAACCTAGAAGTGGCAAACTCTGTCATGTACTCACCAACATGATGGTAGTCCATCCTCTGATCTTGCAAGTAATCCCCTGCAAGCAACTGAGTCAAATACTTGCAGACTCTAGTCTCATCTTCCGAAGATGGTAACTTTGAGCACAAAATTGAGTGGCTTCCCTCGACCGCGCAAAGAGAATTGTCATGCGTACAAGAATTTTGCATTAAATACAAATCATGTACAAGTGGATCAAAGGAAAAACTATAAGTACTCCTCATCATGCACACATTGTAAAACTCCTTTGTGAGCCCTGTTTGGAATCTTGATGCACTGGAACGATCCCAAACAGTACGATTATTGCTCAACCCTTAACTAGTATCAGGAGTGTGATCGGCTTCCAACTCAAAGAGTAGATTATCATAGATCAATCCACCATCAAACTCAAATAATGGATTATTCACAAATTGCACAATCACTCCTATTGTGATCTTTTCACACATCACCCCATTCCAGATGGGGGCCCCCTAATTTTTGCTCCTTTCTGGTCTTTTGACTTTTGTTTCGCATCTCTCTCTCTCTGATCTTTCTATCCTTTCGGGGATGTACCTATCGTTAGACCTGGTCGAAATTTTGGCTAAATCTATAAGTTGGGGTTTTCGTTCTTCAGGCTGGATTGAGATCAAATCAAGTTGGCAAATTGAAATCTGAGCTTGGCACTATAATCAGATGGCTTCACGTAGGATCCCATTAAATTTTTACTGAATTCTGACAACTTACTATTTTTAGTAATTACTCAATTTGGAGTCTTTTCCCTCGGGAGTTTGGAATTCTGACTGCTTCAACACATTCAGAGCACTTAAAAGTACTTGCATGCAAAATTTGAGCAGATTTGGACAACTTGCTATTTTTAGCAGTTCTGGCTTCAAAGGCAGTTTTCAAAGTTTGCATGTTTGATTTCTCAATGCATGTCAAGATATTCTTTCTGGGTTTCTTGAGAGCTTCGCGATGATGTGACATGCAAGTCAAAATGATGACTTGCTATTTTTAGCAAGTGTTCGCATGTGGACCAGTTTTTTGGGTTTTTCTAGATTTTTTGAGATCTCTTGGGTAGTATGACATGCAGATACATCCGGCAGTGGATTGATCACTTTTTCAAGCACTTACTATTTTTAGCAGGATCACTCCGACAGCCACCCGACACTTCAGTATCACGAACAAAGCAACATGCAACAAAAAACAAGGTTAAACGGAGGTCATTTGAGCCACATGCAAGTCAGATTAGGGTTTCCAGCTTCGGGACTCAAAGTGAGGGGTAAAAGGCCAAAATCTCCAAAAACGAATGTATCCCATCACGATCAACATCCTTTAGGCAATCTACTGGTAAAATTTGGGCACAATCTGAACACTTACTATTTATAGTGAGTCGCCTCTAGAACGAGGCTATAAATAGCAGGTCAGCATGAGGGGCAGGTGTGAACAGGTTCACCAAGCAATGAGGACCACATGGTGAAAATTTCAAGTCAAGAGGAGTTGCAGAGGTTCGAGAATCAGAAGGTTACTAAAAATAGTAAACAAGGTGGGCAAGGTATGAAAGCCTGAGGAAATTTCTAAGTCTGTGATGAAACTGGCATGAGGAGGGGCAAGATGCGCTCTAAGAGTAGCAAGTCATGAAAAATCTTTTGAGTCGTCAAAAAATTCCCTGAGACACTCTCAAATGCGTCCAACTTGAAGGAGGCTAAGGAAAAAAAGTGTACAAGTAATGAGAAAATCCTCCACAACCTAGGAAATGCGCCCAAGCAAGCATGGGGATAGAAAAATTTCGAAGTGTTGGAAAATCCTCCTCACACCCCTAAATGCGCCCTCAAGAAGAAGAGTGAAATATTCTCTCTCAATTTTTTTTATTTTTAAACCAAACATTTACAATAGAATCAATCACCTGTTAAGGTTAGCACAACCAAAACGTACATGAAAGAACTCTAACCAAGAATGCGCCCTAAAACCACTTGAGGAGGGGCGAGCATATGGTCAGAGGATCCCTAGGATCTACTGAATCAACAAGTAAGAGATTATACTGAAAGAGAAATATTAAACTCGACACCAAGGATGTGCACTCAAGATCCTTTTGCAGGCGAAGTGCTAACATATGGTGGAGTACTACTGATGAATTCAAATGAACAAGGCGGATAACCAGCCAAAGAGCTTTCCACGCTACCACCAAACAGTGGGGGGAACAGATTACAAATGATTACTTCTTCTGCTACGGCAGGCATCCACTGAAGAGTGGGGATTCACCACTTGAAAGTGGGCATGAAAGATATTACAAAACATAATTATCCACACTGGCGGTATACCATCCAGGGGTGCTTAATGTGAATTAACTAATTAAGTGCAGCAAAGCTAAAACTGAAACAGTACTACTGTTAACAGTTTGTACAAGGTAAAAAGCTGCAAATTACATTGTTCATCACCATTTTTCTAAGCACCACTTAATACACTGTTTCTGAGTTAGAGAATAACAAGAAAGAAGATAGAATATGGAAACAGCAAATGAATTGCTTTAATCTCAGAAACTACAATTCTGGAAATGGTAATAACTACAGAAATATGTAAAATGCTCATAACTTGATCAAAATACCTCCGAAAGGGGTGAAATCAAAGGCAAAGGCTAATTGGGAGATAGGCGCCCCTGTTGAGACACAGAAAACAGCTCCAAACACCTGCAATAATTAATGGCATATTTCCCAAAGCATGCTGAAAGGTACAGCCCTTTGAGAGGGGCGATTTCTTAATATAAAATTAACCACTTCAAATTAAAATCTGCCACTTGAAGGAGTTGGTCGCCTAGACCTTAGGATTAATAATTTCAAATGCCCAGAACAATATAAAATTTGTACATTCAGCCATGAACAAAAACAACATTCAGCTGTATGCAAACAACAACTGCAAAACTGGAAAATACATCAAATTTTCACCTTGAAACTCAATCTGCTAGTCTGGATGAGAAGCAACAATGATTCAATTAGGTGTTATCTTACAAACACGAAATTGAAGAATGAACTAGGAGGTTAGCATTCCTTGAAGCATAAAATGATAAATCATTTCGACAGCATAAGTTTAGCAAAATAATGGATGATCAAATGCTGGAGCCAAGCCTCAATTTTAAAGGAAGAGAGGAGACTGTTCAAATCCTCCAAGAAGGTCGCCAAAAGCCAAGCCTTTTCAAATTTCCAAAAAAGAAATATAATTCCTTCTCAAAAATACACCCCACTTGAGACAAAGAAGAATTAAATAAAAACCTTTTAACTTCTTCATGTGGCGCCACCCTTAAAGCCCCCCCTTTTTAAAACAACTTGAAGTTAGTTCCTTAGGCCAAGGGGTAGCTGCGAATTAGAACCAATTGCTCAATTAATGAAGAAATCCATTTAAATAATATTTCCAAAAGGCCAAGGCTTAGTTCTGAATACTGCTACCAAAGACGTGATGAACTGAAGGCTAACAACTGCTAACTGCCAAATATAGTATTTACCATAAATAGTAAATAATGAGGAAAGATCACAAAACCTGCTGAATTGGAATCCTTTGATTCACCTCAACAAGCCTACAGGATTCCGGAATAGGTTGATGAGCTACTGACAAGGTTACTGCCAAAAGGGGGACATTACAAAGAGGCTTGGAATGAAATATTCTAAGTATTGAAAAATTTCCTCCTCCACCCTCCAAATGCACCTAACTTGCAAGAATGGAGGAGGCAAGAAAACGCCTAAGGCGTGAAACTGGACGTCACACCCCTAAAATGCGCCCAAGCAAGGCAATGTGAAGGCGTGGAAATTCTAAGTCATGAAGATGGAATCACATAGGGTGAAATGCGCCCAAGCAAGCATGGTGATAGAAAAAGTTTTTAAGTGTTGAAAAGCTCCTTCTCCACCCCCCCTAGATGCGCCCATCATAGTGTGAAGGCTTAAAAAAATGCTAATGCAGGAAAAATGGAAGTACACACCTTCCAATGCGCCCTCAAGCAAGGAGTGAGGAGAGAAATTAATCAAGTGAAGAAAAATAAAAGTAGCCCCTCTCATATGCGCCCAAGGGGTGAAGTGGCCTTAAAAAATTTCTAAGTATGAGGAAGTGGAAGCTTGACAGGTGAAATGCGCCCACGGTGGAGATGAGAGTTGGAGAAAGTTTCGAGGTCTTAAAACATGACTGCCACTTCCAAATGTGCCCACAAAGTAGCTAGAGATTGAAAAATTTGCTAAGGCATTAAAACTTGAAGTAGCTCCCTCTAAATGAGCCCTCAAGGAGATACATGACTTGAAGAAGTTTCCAAGGAAGGAAATGAAGTGTCACCTTCAAAATGCGCCCAAGGTGGAAAGTTGAGTGAAAATGTTTGAAATTTGCCTAAGGCATCAAAAATGAAAGCAAAGACACCCATATGCGCCTAAGGTAAGATAAGGTAGCTAGAGGCCTTGAAAAAAATTTCTAAGTGTTAAAAAACAGAAGCATCACCTTCCAAAGGCGCCCAAGGTTGGAGAGGATAAAACAAACATTCGTGGAGAATATTTGCTAGGGTGAGAAAAATTAAATGTACCCCTTCGTGTGCACCCTTGAGCAACAGAGTAAAAAAAAATATTTTTCTAAGAGGGCCTTGATTATTTTCTAAAGGGAAATAAATTTCGAAAACGGAGTGTCTTGGCTTATGATTTTAAATGGAAGCCTGGCTTGTGATAGATAAAACTTTCTAAGGGGAGATAAATTTTCTAAGGCGTAAAAAAGGAAAGCAGAAGGGATCAAATGCACTCAAGCTCGAGATGGGTGGAATTTTATCTAGGTCATCAAGCTCCTAAGGGAAGGTGGACAAGACAAGTGGAGAAATTTCTAAGGCACTAACTCCAAACACAAAGTGGTGGATGCGCCCTTGAAGAAAGAAAAGTTTTCTAGAGAAAAATGATGAATTTTACCACATCCGGAGATCAATCAATCAAAACATGGAAATTGGGTAAGTAAAGAGATTTTATATTATAAAGCGTTTTGATGCTCTTCTCTTTATTTCTTTTGCAGGATGAACGCCAGACCAAAGCATGATGACTTAAGGTGATGGAACAAGTACTCCGGGATAACATTACAACTTTGGAAGAGGAAAAAGCTACATGTTCGAAACTCCTCCATGATGTCTCATTTGCAGGAAGAAGATGTTGGAAGAAACAGCTAAGTGTTGGGATTTCTCCACAAACACCTAATATGCACCCAACTCAAGAGGGCACGTGACAAGGTAAAGATGAAGAAGTTAAGTGAAAAAAGTTCCCAAGTCAAAGGGCAAATGGCAAGGGAAATTTGTCTAAGGCATTAAGAACGTGATGCAAAAGAGGCTAAATGCGCCCAAGGCAGTGGGCTAGAGAGATATGAAAGTTACAAGGAAGAAATGCGTCCAGGAATTGAAACAATAGGAGGGTTGAACGCGAACAACTAAGTAGTCGAACTCCGGATCCTATCAATTTTTATTATCTGTGGAGACAATCATAGAGACTCTCTTACCCTCCTCCTAGTGCAACAGAATTGGCAGGCAGAACAGAGAAAGTCTTTCTGGATGAGAATCTTCTGATAATAGTGGGCATTAATTGCTCATGGTGGTTTCTGCAAAGTAGTGGAGAATCTTCTCTGCTCATTCATTACCCCACTCCTCTTTGTGGCGGTTTTTAGGGCGGAATCCGGACTAGGGCTTAAGTGGCTCAATTTGAGCCCTTCATTGTAATTGAATCTGAGCCATATGTTGGACTGAGCTAGCTATAAAAGGGGCATCCCCCCTCATTTGTAAATTATTAGAATTAGATCAGAAGTAGAGTTAAGTCAGAGAATAGAGAGAGCATATAGTGAATAGCTTAGAAGTTACCATAGCTTAGATTGAGAAGGAAAGAAATTTTTCCCTTTGAAGGCTTTGTAAGAAGTTGTTGTGAACACTATCATAATACAAAGAGTTTTTATTGCTTGGTGATTCCATCTTTTGTTATGAGTAGCTAGCAAGGCTCCTTCGTCTTTCCAATTCGCTTAGAATCGTAAAGTACATTAAAGTAAAATAGATTTTATTTCATGCAAGTAGTTGATAGTTGTGGACTACATTGTTTAGTTTGAGCAAGCTTTATTCATCCATACCACTAGCGGGCTCACTGACAGTGGGTTCACCTTGCGTGGTCAACTGGAACACTTTTGCACTTAACTTCAATTACGATTCGTGTGTTAGTATGCATCATTGTGATGGTATTTGCAAGTTGGGTCATAGTTTGAACATCTTTCATTATCCTTTGAAGATTGCATCGGCTCTATAGAAGCTGTCGAAGTGAGGCGAAG
The DNA here is from genome assembly GCA_007115665.2 of Sequoiadendron giganteum. NCBI lineage: Eukaryota > Viridiplantae > Streptophyta > Pinopsida > Cupressales > Cupressaceae > Sequoiadendron > Sequoiadendron giganteum. The sequence goes on along the minus strand of CM021106.1, from coordinate 442,131,341 downwards.
CAAAATTTCGCTTGAGCTTGCGGGAATTGATCTTCGTATCCCACATTTAGGCGTAGACAATAGAATCTCTATCCCTATCCTTTTACTTTTAGTATTTTCTCGGTTAGTTTAGGAAACTTGAGCATCATCGGTAAATCATTTGTGTCCTGTAAGTTCTTCTCTTTCGATCGAACAATTGCGTAAGTCCCCTTGGAATAACTAGCAAATCACATCAAGCCAACTGAGACTATCCGTTGCATAAGGAACCTTGGAGTTGAATGCATGATCTTTTTGGCAATCTTAGCATGCAAAATACTTTGTTCAAAAGAAGATAGAGTATCTGTTGGGAAACCTTATTCTGTGTTGGTGCGGTCATAAAACACCCATCAACGACTCCCTGCTGATCTGAATCATCCATCTCTAAATCCTTGGAACAATAAATCGAATTGTACTCCTGAATTGGCTCAACAAACTACTGATCATAATCAACTGCAGGGGATGAAATGACTAATTTGCTTCCAAGGGATGCAAACAAATCAACATAAGAATCAATCTCCCAACTAGATGATACTCTGCATATCTCCTATGAAGAAGATGGAGTATTGTCGTGAGTTGTCACACAACTCTCTGGTCAATTGTCTACGATATCACAAGAGCAATCAATAATATGCTCTGCATCACCTATCATGGGACTAACCTCAGGAGAACCTGGTGCAACATGTGGTTCCCTGCAACCCTCAACCAATGCACTCATCCCATCTGTATCGACTGCACCTGTAACAGTGATGGATGTGACCACATCCTCAAGCTGCTCACAACCAAAATCCGTGGATACATGCTCCTCACCAATTGCTGCCATGGAGACCTAAACTATATTTGAAGAGGGTGAAGACTATGCCAAACTCAATTCCATGGTAAGCTCCTCTATCCGTGATTGTGACTCCTTAATGGCCAACTGGGCGCTCTTCAACGAGTCCATAGTCATCTCAAGCTCGTGAGTGAGCTCCTCAACCTCCTCTTCCTTTCCCTTCAATGCCTTATGACAGATGCAATCCCACTCGAGAAGATAATCTATGTCCGCAAGTAGTTGTAGGTAATTTTGCTTCATTATTCCAATTGCTTCTCAAAGTGCATGAAACTCTGCAAAGGAAAGACCACTATCTCTGTGCTCATCTGTCACGGGAGTACTCCAACCATGAATGGTCAACATCTAACGAGCAACATCAAAATGCTCTATGGTGGTAGCAATAATTATGTCACTTACCTTAAGTTGCCCTACCAAATGATGAGGACCCTGAAACTTATCACTCCCATACAAGTTCCCCGATTTAGAATTTGCGCTATGATATGAGGTTGAATCATCATTGCTCACTAACTGATAAGCAGCATCACGAGTGCTATCAGCTTCACTCACAATATCATCAATGGTACTACTGCTATGTACCTCAAAGGATGGCTCAACTGGCAAGGTAAAAGTTGTTGTTTTGACAATATCTTCACACACTTCTGCTACCAAAGCAACTGCATGTCCATCCAAATCACGATCCTAGGATTCGCTGCCATTAAATAAATTTTTTGATTGATTTTCTATGGTCTGATTTGAAAAATCAGACTCGTGGTGGCATAAATCCTTCTCACACAATGCATCATTAATACTCAAACCTTCAATATCTGCCTTATGATCACCCAAAGAATCCACACCATTGCTATCCTAATCACTAATACGATCTATGCTAGCCTCTAAAGTAGAAGCCTCTTGCAAGGATGATGTAGACAAATCATTTCCCAAGGCTGTCCTAATGTCTTCTTGAGTCAAATCAGCATGTCTATCAAATTCATCATATAAATTTTTGCATACCTCATTTGAACTTGATGACACCACATCATTCTCATGAAGAGTTGTATCAACCATATGTGAAGATACTCTATCTATTCCATGTACGAACAATTCATGAGCTATAGTGTGATATTCCTTCCTTGCATGCTCAGTCTTGTGGCAAAGTTTTGGGTGTATGTCCATGTAGTCCTTGAAAGGAATATTCTTCTTAACATATTGGGGAAGAATGTTGTACTCCTCAAACATGCTAATCACCACTGCTTCTTTGTCTTATGGTGTTGGACCTTTGCTAGAAGAACGTGAAGATGATCCTTCGGAAAGTCCAAACTTTGAAAGTGAATCATCTAAACGCTGCAATCAGAATGTTATGCAAGTACTCCTATAATGCAATAAGACAATCTCTCTATGCAAACTTACAACTACAAGAGCCCTTGCTGAATCTGAGTGAATTTTCTGAATTTTGGTTCTTAGGAATTTTCTCGAACGATTTGCCAACAATCTTTCAACAGATAACTGATTGCTCTTTTGGTTTTTGGGTTTATGTAATGTTCAAGATGCATGGAAAGACCTCTAATGACTTATCTAATATGTCCCAATGACTTGTAAATGAAATTTATATGCAATGGAATGTCCTTCAATGTCTTTCAATATTGTAATATGACTGAAAATGTAGGTAAGGGACTGCTACAGCTAGTAGACATTATAACAAACACTTGGCATGCTAATTCTGAAACATCTAGTAACTTGGCATTTTTACGAACATTTTGATATCAACTCCAAACGCCTCTTGAATTGCTATTGAGAAGCTCAAGTGATTACAATGTTCCAAAATGTGAGAACACTCATATGCAACGAATCTTGACTGCTGTAATGATAAATAGACAACTCAGACCTGGTATGACACCTTGTGTAAGGACTGAAGCCAGCAATAATCGAATTATGGGATGAAATCGATCAGAAGATAGTCACGCCCAAATGTATGAATTGTGTCCTCAAGGATCGAACTCAACAGTTGCTTATTGGCTGTGCTAATCAATTGTAGTCTTCTAAGACAACTTCTCTTCATGACATGGAGTCGTTCCTATTGGCCATGAGATGCCACGAGTTTGTCTTGTCCACTGAAAGAGGAGCCCGATAATATTTCAGATGAAAACACGTCCCTTCTTCTGTCTCATTCGATCACTTCACTTCAAACTAATAAATGGCGTCATGAAGGAACCACGCCACAGTGTGGAGACCACTCGAATCTTCACCCGGATTGCGTATATTTGTTGTCAAGAAGGTTACGCCTATGCTCCAGTTGTAATCGTTCAGACATATCCCAAAATCGAACTATATTAGTCTCTTTAGATGTCTTTTCTGAATATAGTGCTTCAAGCAAGACCTGATAATTCTTTGAAATATTCGATATATTCTTTCTTCAAACTTTGGAGACTTTAGAATTCGTCTCTTTCAATTTTGTTTGTAGCTGTAACTTGCCACATCGATCTCAATTTGTCTTCTTTCAAGCAGCTTCCTTAAAACGTTGATCATTATAATTCTCCCAACTAAATGACAATATTATTTGTCTTCTTATTTTTGACTGACGCCACTTTTGTCCTAGTCGATTCCCAGCAATAAGATGCCTTGAAGACTAAATTTGATGGGCCAAAACAAATCGAATTCGTTCTTATATAATAAATAACAAATAATCTCAATGCCAGTCTTGACTGCGCCAGAAACTCCAGAGAGGTGCGATTTTCTTCCCTTTAATGATATCGAAAAAAGACAAATGCTGACCTAGGGCTTTTGTCTTATGCCAAGATTCTGAAAATTGCAGAGAGCATATTATTTCTGAAAATAACCCTTTCATACAATACTTCCAATCTTGTCCTCATGAACCTCACAGGATGGCAGGATCATGGCTCTCATACCACTGAAACATCCCCTATGGATCTTTGTTTGCCCAAAAATTTTCCAAATGTTCCACATAAAATGTAACAAACAATTTGCATGCAAACTGATTTCTATTTATCCAACAGATTATACTGAAAGTCATATTATATCAGACTGAAATAGAGATCTGAAATTAAATATGAATATTTCCTTAAAATCTTTAATGGAAAAACAGAAATATCCAATCATAGCCACAAAACTTATAGTCGGCTTGGATAACCAGAAGTATGAATTTGAAGCACAAAGTGAGACACCTGAGTAATATCTCCAACAGACAATGGGTTTCCGTCCACCCTAGCAATGAAGTGTTGCAAACATTTATGAGATGACTCCAATGGATGTAGATCTTGACTCTTGCTTGAATAGGATAGATCTTGAATGAAATGCTAGCTTGAACCATAAAACCCTATATCATAATTGTTAGCTCCAAAGTAAACATAATGTATGAAATCTTTGAAATGATGTTTGATGCTTGAATGACTCTCTAAATCACTTGATAATCTACCATTGAATGCTTTTGTAAACAGTCGAATGCTCTTGTGAACTCAACTTTGCTATAAGGATGAATACTTGAATGCTTGGGGTGAAAATGAGTGAAAGAAACTTGTATTTGTACTTAATTATGCAAGAATTCTTGAAATTACAACACTACAAGGTGCCATCAAATCTAGGAGGATAAAATCCTACCACGAGGGTTTTTGTCCTCAAACCTGCTAAAAGCCAAAGCTTCCCAGAATTTTCCAAGAGAAAATAATAATCAAGCATAAACCAAGCATGCTGAAAGTGAGCCCTTGCAACACTTTTTATAAGCTTCTCATTAGAGCTTATTCACACTTTTAACCAATGTGGGATAAAACATAAACTTTCTTTTTGCCTTTTTTGATGTCTCATGTATTTTAAAATAAGGAGCCCCTTTTACTATTCATTTTCCCACTTAACTTTAGACTCACATTAATAAAGTCAAATAATTGGATTTAACTTTATAATTTAAACTTTATTAATGCGGAGATGAATTAAACCAATAGAACTGAAATCATCTAACGATAATAACCAACTTTCCATTGAAAAGGCACTATCATTGGATATCACGACCCACCTGATGAATTACTATTAATAGCATTAACGACTTACTAAAAATAGTAAGTATACCAAAACTGCCTCCAGACGCCCCGAATGGACCTACAACAAAAATTGCCCAGGCCAAAAATCCTCAAGATTCTTTAAAAGCCCTGCTTAGCCTACGGAACCAAGGAGAAATAGGCTAACGACAACATCATACAATGCGAGCTAGAAAAGGGGACATTACAGTCTTTTGAGGTTTTATGCTTTTTTTTGTATTTTTTGATAAAAATGCTTTGAAATGGAAACAAGAGAGATATACAAAATCTGAAGAAAATATCTAAACAACTATAGGAGCAAATCAATACTTTGAATTCAGTTTTATTGCAAATAAGGATGAACATGAGTTTCTTTCAATATCTCATACCAGGTAGAGATAAGCATCATTCAATGGAAATCTGAAACTGATTGCAGCAGTCTGGTAAAAACCCTTTATGATCAAATCAGCAGCAAATTGTAATTTCTCCACCTTTTAAATGCTTCATTCCTCATGCCACAAAGCTAGCCGCCCAGATTGGAAGTGATAATAGGCCAAGGAGAAAGGCGTTTCAGCCTAGGAAGAACACGCCTCTTTTCCAGAACATAACAGCCTGGTTAAAGGTGAATGGTATGGCCTGCAAAATGTCATGAATCTGCTCCAGCAATGATATTTGATCTAATATTACCAGCAGCAGCAAAATCTTCTGATTTACCAATGATAATTCTTCAAAAATTTGATGAAAACTCCTCCAATAAGCACAATTTTGACTACTAGATGTAGCCAACCTGATAAGCAGCCTTTAGATGATATTGCACACCCTCAGGTAGCTGAAACACTGAAGCAGCTATGCTCTCCAATGCCTTGAATTGCAGAAACCCTGGTTTCTCTTCTTCCAAAGCCAAACGCATAAGTTGCACGAGTATCAAGAATAATAAAAAATGACTTTTCAATGCTTTTATATCATCCTCCAAAAGGCACAATTCCCAAGTAGCTTTTTAATCATTAAAAATATATTTTAATATGTGCTTTTGTTGCACTTTAATATATCACACACTTGGGCGCCAAAAACAATGTGCTTTATAATTGACTTTTAAATATCATTATGACCCCCCTTTATAATATAAAGTCAAATAATCATATGATGTACTTTTAATAATAATTAATTAAAATAACATATCTCCTTAATTAAACATCATTTCTCAATTTCATCTGAACTAGGAGGTCAACCACTGCATTAACTACCCAATCAAGCGCCTTTCCCAAAATAGTAATACTGGACTCAATCCACCAAGTGACTTACTATAAATAGTAAGTGTGCACAACTGAGTCCCAAATCACTCCCAAAGGCCAATCCTGAAAGATATCAAATTCCAGAGAAGAAAATACCCTGATATCTGCCACACAAGACCCTCTGACCAACTCCGTTAGTCTACGAGGGTTAGATAATAGGCTAAACCATCAAGAAACCGAAACGAGCTAAAAAGGGGACATTACAACTTGCTATTGATAACCAACCTCCTTGGGGAACCCCATGTACTGATCAATGCTACAAAATATTAACTTACAACTAACAACAATTGTTGTAAAAGTGAAGTTACCCATTTTTCCATACTTCCTTACAAGTCATTGCACCAGACTAACATTGATGGATTCAAGGCTCATCAATCGACCAAATTAAGATTCCACTCCACTACACGTTCTGCTTTACAATAATCCCATAAAACATCTACATATTGCACATGTTTGCTAAAAAATGGTATCCGAAAATGCCAATACTATCGATGACCTTATATTCTAAAGTACGAAGAAAACTTATACAACAAAGAAAATAGCATCAAATACGGTCTTCACAAAAAGACTTGCATTTAGGGATCTTGCTACACAACTATCAACCTCACTTAGGGACCCCCCTTGTACTGACCAATGCTAAATACTCATAGCTCACAATTGACAATATCTGTAACAATGAACCCACCCCACTTTTCCATATTCCCATACAACTCATTGCACCAGATTGATATTGACAAATTCTGGTGCAATGATATTGACAAATTCTAGCCTCATCAACAGGCCACATAAGCTAATTGGTAGCATGAAACAGAGGACTCAATCTTGATCAAAAGTTATTAGTATTCCACTCTAATGCATGCTTCGCTTTACAAGAATTTCATTGAGTATCTACATATTGTGAGGGTTTACTCAGAGCTAACAGCCCATAATTCCAAAACTATTGATGACCTTACATTGTCAACTACAAAGCCAACCAATCAAACGAAGAAACTAGTATGAAATTTTGTAATAACCCCATCTTTGAGCAATCAATATAGAATGCAAAGTGATTATCAACACTAATATGGATCAAGTCTCTCATTATATTATTATCGAATATCTTTGAAATATGTGATGATAAATTGCATAATTGCGTAGCTTAATAATCTCAAGGCATCGATATATATGTTATAAGGCATCTTTACTCAATTGCATTTGGTGAGCTCATGGCAGAGTCAGACAAAGCTGACTAGGCTTATAATGGAGAATACCTTCAAGAGGTTTGCATTATATCGGGCCTCACATAATAACAAACATTATATCTGCCGTTGGAAAGTGCGATGGGATCCAAGGGGCAAATCACCAATTCCAATACATATTGTTGAGCATCAAGAAGTCTATAGGCGCCAGAATAACAAATACCATGAAGGTCCCTTCGATGACAATCATTCAAACTTATCATAGCAATACTGTAGCCGCCATACTATTCTCACCTTGACATCGTATTAATCATAATGTTGTGGAGTCAGGTAAACCAGTCAGAGCCATGTCAACGTCATGCCAGTATATGAATCGTGATTTGAGAAAAAAACAAATCTTTGTTGTTACTCAAATATCACTTCAGGCGTATAAGTTGGTTTCAGGGACATTAATAAAGTTATTATTATTAACTATCTCTAAACAAACTCCTAGCATCAGTTCATCCAAGGTGTCCATGCCCTATCAAATGAGAATAAAGAATATCAATTAGTTAAGAAGAATTAGCGATCAAACATGAAGAGAGACGTCCCTTGTAAAAGAAAGGATGTAATTAAAAGTTATCTTTTTGCCAATTGTGGATATATTAAACTGCAAATAAACAAAATTAAACTGCAAATAATATATTATTAAAATCATCTTATGCTTGCACAAGATGGTACAGTAGGCATGAATTGTACAGCTAGGTATGAAGGTCACAGTCTTCAACAAACTCCACCAGTTCGCCCTTACAAACTCAGCACAAACAATTTCAAAATTTGCACTTCAAAAGACATCAAAATCCTTGATCTTTGCAACACTAGCTAGGGGTTATCTTTCAAACCCAAAACTAGAAATATTGAGAGAGTTTTCATCCTCAAAATATTTGGAAGAACCCACAGGTTCAATCCGGTAGCATAACAATATCAATCAATAGCATATCCAAATGAGCCCCATCAACCTCCTTTTATAGCTTTTTTGGGGGGAATTTACAATTTAAAATTATAATTATTGACTTTATTTCCCTCACAAAGACCTTTTCGAAATAATAATAACATTTCATACACAAAGGACCCCTTGTCTAAGTGTCCAACTTTTAAAACAGTTAATCACCTTTCTAACGAACTATTACACTAAGTTGTCCTTTAATTATTTATCAATATTAGATAGTGTTAGTGTAATAATTAAATAATAACTCGATAAATCATCCAAGTTGTGAAAAGCACTGCAACAAATTCGGAATCCAGTTTTGACCATGCCATGAAGAAAAAACGCATCAATATGTAGAAACTATTCAAAACAGAACTGTTCTTTCTTTGAAAAGGCAATTTACATCTTGTATGACTGTCAGATGATATGACAATCTGTAGCATTATTTTGAATGAAAGCAATCTGTTATAATGGTTTTTATTTCAAAATGTATGCACAAATATATTAACTTTAAGTTGGCACATATATGTGTATGCACATAGACCTTCATCTACGTACATACACATACTTGTGACATACCTTCTTTTGTTACTTATTTAATTCAATTTTAATGAATACTAAATTACGTTGAGTGTAATCATGTGACATGTAGAAATTGAATGGATAATGTATTGAACAAATCCACTTGAATTATTTTGCTGAATTTATTTAAGTTGAGGAATTACGTAAGATTGAATTACTTTTCCGAAGACATGTGTGTAAAGAATAATCACTTTGTTTAGTAGAACAACAACACCTAAGTAGACTAGAGCACCTAAAGGTAGATGCTGCTAGAGGGTATATAGTTGCTAAGGGATAAACTCGTGATGTTGAAAGTTACCTTTTAGGACAGGTGCCGAAATGGAGTACAGAAGGTATAGCTTTTGCTTTATCCAAAATCTATTTGTTGTTGTTGTAACTAAATTTTATGCTTGGCCAAGCAGTTAGCCCATTATGTATGTGTAATGTTCCCCTTTAATTTTTTTGAATTATGAACACAATTAACCAGCACCAAAACACTAATTAGCGTTAGCTCCAAATACAAATCAGCTTGAAAAGTAACAACCCTCACCAAGAATGTTCACCAAGATCCCAGTGTGGGCGAGGTGATAGCATATGGTTTGGGGATCGTTAGCAACAATTTGAGCTAAAAGTACATTCATCCGCTAACAGCAGGCATCCACAAGCGTGGGGATACTCCACTTATTTAGTGGGAGAGATTATTAAAAATTATAAGGCAGAAAGCCAGCCATGAATACTCACTTCCACTTATTTAGCGGGGGGGAGAGGGGGGGGTGGAATTATTCCACACTACTATTTATTACGTGGGGGGAATTAACAATGATAAAGATATTTATTTTAAACTCAACCACTTCTTCATGGTAGTGAAAACAAACATAAACTTGCAGCAATAATAAAATAACAGCTGTTAGTACTACTAACTAGTTTTACAATAAATGTAATTCAGCTGCAAAACTCAAAGATATGCTTCCAAAAACCTCAAAAAGTTAGAGTAGTAATTCTCTAACAATTACAATGCCACAATGATATCAAAATGAATCTCAAACAAGAATTATACTAAAACCTAACAAGTCTAATCAGAAACAGTGTATATAGAAAATCAGACCAACAAGATAGAATATCACCAAATTGGATGAAGCTTCCTCAATTCAGCTCCGATTGACTCCAAACAGCAAACAAATGAAGCCAATAGCCAAGGCGTCCAATCTCCAACCAAAAAACTGTGCCAAACAGCAGCAGAGACTTGGAACGAATCCCAATGCAAACCACAGTGAATGGTACGGCCTCCCAAAGAAGTCGACCTCACTTATAAAATCAAATACTCGGTATAAAAATCTGATTCCTTGCACAAAAGGGTGCCCTCCATGGAGAAACAGCTTGGGCTAATACCCAGAATGAAATAAAATTCAGAGGCGAAGCTACGAACAGAAATTCGCTTCAGCCATTGACATTAGCAGTGTTAGTTTTTATGATCAGACATGAAAGCAATCAGAAAATGCAACACATAAGACAATGAACACCACAAGATACCCTCGGAAAACCCTCCAACATGAGGGGAAAAACCTAGCAAATATATCGCTTATATATTTTAGGAGTAAGAGCAGAAATCTGCTTACAACTCAGGCCCAACACAAGGCCGAATTTGATACAATGAATAATAGCACCTCTCCTAGATGCGAAGATATTGAATATGTTTCTCCTTGAGATCAATCTGCTGCTCAAGATAATGACCTGCTGCTCAAGTGCAAACTTCTCCAAGGAGTGGGAATATGGTGAATGAACTTGATGATCAAATGAGAGATCGTCACCTTGTATTTATACAAAACAAAGTCTCTTCATGTAGGTTGGCCTCCCTAATAATAATAATTAAATGAGTCGTCCACATTAAGAAAGTCGGCCATAATAAATAATATATATTATTTAGGTCGGCCCCATTTAATTATTCACAATAATTAAATGTTATATTATAATTTCCAAGTGAAGCGCCCCTTCACTTAATTATCACAATGAAATAAATAGCCAAATGCTATATGCAATTTCATGTCTTCGATTAGGCTGGAAGAATGAACCCGAAGCTACAATAACTTCAACACTCCCTCTCAGCTAAGGAATGCTTCCAGCAATACAACACACATCACCTCATCATGATGTCAACCACTATGGCAACTCCCATATGTGGAAAAGTATCATATCACCTCATCATGTTATTAACCATCATGGCTCTCCCATGTATGGAAAAGGAATATATATCACCTCATCGTGATATTAACCATCATGGCTCTCCCATATATGGCAAATGTACATAAGTGCCCATCACTCAATCGTGATATCGTCACCTCATTGTGACATTCACCATGGCTACTCCTAGAGGGTGAAAAACACAAGTACAAGAAAATCATCACGAACTCTCACGTGATGTTGTCATGGCGTCATACACGACATCCACCATGGCTCTCCCAAAGGGTGGAAACAAGGGCTTTCACCTTGAAATTCTCTCATATAGAAAAATGCATTAACAAGGGCTTGCACCTCAAATCTCTCTAACAAAGAGAAATGCATTAAAGCAAATCTGAAATTCACTGATGCTGAAACTCCTTCTCAGTTAGGGCTTCATTCTCGACAATACCAAGCTTGTCTCGAAAGTACACAAACTTTACTCTGGCAAGAGGCTTGGTGAGAATGTCTATCGTCTGCTCATGAGTGCTCATATACTTCAATTGGATTGCTTTCCTCAATACCATATCTTTGATATAGTGGTATTTGATCTCAACATGTTTGGTTTTGTCCATGAACCATTGGATTGACAGAAAGCTTCACACAGCTTTGATTATCACAATGAATGACAGTCAACTCCATCGATTGTCCAAACAATCCTGCAAGGAGCTTCCGAAGCCACACTGCTTCTCTAGCTGCCACACAAGCTACAATATACTCGGCCTCTGCGATGCTCAGTGCCACTAAAGACTACTTCCTTCTACACCAGGAGATCATCGCAGACCCCAAATTGAAACAACATCCAGAGGTGCTCTTCTGATCAGTGACACACCCTCCCCAATCGAAATCAGTATTTTCATGCAACTTCAAGTCTACACCAAAAGAATATCTCAAGCCATATCCAACTGTGCCACGCAAGTATCTTAGGATATGCTTTGCTGCAACTAGATGTATTTGCCTTGGTTCACACATGAACTAACTAAGTGCACTCATTGTCTAGTCTAGTATTGACTAGATACATCAAAGATCCAATCAACTGCCTGTACATAGTAGGATCCACCAAATCTGAACTAGCTGCAACCTCCTTAAGCTTCTGAAAATTGGTTTCCATAGGTGTAGACATGGATTTGCAATCCATCATACCAAATCTCTTCAAGATGTCAATAGTATACTTCCCTTGACTCAGAATAATCCCATCCGGCTTCTGCCAAGCTTCTAAACCAAGGAAGTAGTGCATGAGACCAAGATCCTTCATTTGAAATTCAGAAGCTAGATCCTTCTTGCATTTGATAATAAGGTGATCTTCTCCAGTAAGAATTAGATCATCAACATATAGAACCAAGATCAATGCTTCGCCATCAATTACCTTGAAGTACAGGTTTGAATCAGCATCATTCTTGGAGAAGCCCGAGCCCATCAAGTATCGATCAATTCTCTCATACCAAACACATGGAGCTTGCTTAAGACCATATAAAGCCTTCTTCAATCTGCAAACATGAGACTCCTTCCCATGAACCTCAAAGCCCTCAGGTTGCTCAATGTATATCTCTTCCTCGATCACACCATTCAGAAATGTTGTCTTCACGTCCATCTAGTGTATCTTCCATCCTTTAGATGCTGCAATAGCAATGATGGTTCTGCCTGACGGATGTATAACGAGCAACTAGAGCAAAGGTTTCCTCATAGTCTACTCCCTATTTCTGAGAGAATACTCTAGCCACAAATCTAGCCTTGTACTTCTCGATGCTCCCATCAGCTGCATGCTTGATCTTGAAGAGCCACTTAGAAGATACAATTGATTTTCCCTCAGGTCTAGGTACGATGACCCAAACATCATTCTTGAAGATGGATTGATACTCCTCAACCATAGCATCTTTCCATACTTGTAGACTAGTAGCTTCCTCAACACTAGAAGGTTCTGACTCGATGATTTGACTCATCAAAGCAACATAGCTTGAAAACTTTCTCTTGCTTTCTCTGAAAGTTCCTCTTGAGGCTGCAATTCTTTCTGCCGTCTCTCTTATGACCAATCACAACGTCTGTAGGCCCATCAGTAGGTTCCAAAGGCTCAACTGGATCATCATCTTCCTTAGGATCAGTAGCCTCCCTCTAAATCTCAAGAATTCTTGCTTCAACCTCCTGACCTCTTTGTCCAAGGTTGCCTTTGTTGGTTTGACAGACTCCCTTTGAAGGTTAATTCCTCCTCTTCGAAGAAACTAATTATAGTGACAACCTGAATAGGTTCTTCCTCTTCGAGAGATGTCTTCAATCACCAGCTCGGTCCCATGGCTGCAAGTTGTATCTCCATTCTTCAACCTTCAGGATGCATCAAGCTCTTCTTCTCTTGAAAACAATCTCTTATGCTTCTTGGTCCGTCTAGAAAGCATTAAGGAGAGATTACTAATAGTTCATGGAACTCAACTATCTCGAAGAGAAATATTAATGCTAGAAGCATACATGATTGACTATCTCAATGTTATAACATGAATTAATAACTACATGACAAATTCATGAACATTATTCAACCATGCAATACTTATCTTATTGAAATCAGAATTTCCTTAAGTAATCCTAGATAATTAATTCATCATTCATCTTCGTTGATTCTGATATGTCTTTCTTCCATCTTTACTGCGCTCGGAAGAGCTAATCTCAGCATAACAAAAGACAATCTACACAGATTTCATTACGCAGCCAGCATATAGAACCAGACTTCTCAAAGAATCGAGGCTCTATCACACTCTATATTAATTAAACTTCCTTGCATTCACCAAGGATTCAGATCTGCTCAAGTTTCTTCCATGTAGATAAGTTCAGATCATTCAACACATTCTCCACTTCGATAGAACTTCAACAACATACTTATTAGAGCCCGCACAACAATCACAGTGGCTGCATATAAATGAAGATCACAACCTCCTCACTGACAATGCTCAGTACATCACAGATAACTGCCCAGCAAGAAGGATTCGCTAAAAGATTAAACGCTGAACTCCAGGCAACTTCTAAAAGGATCTGTAAAATGCCTCTTTACTCTCTTCACAATGTTGCAATTACATCGACTAAACACGAACAGGGGATGCCGTTGAAGACTCTCAATCTATTGTCCTGAAATGTGCATAATTTCAATCTAAGTTTCCAATGTTGACAAACTATCTCACTACAATCAATTTCTGATCAAATCTTTTCCATAGACCCGCTCTGATACCATGTTAGCTTTCATGATCAGACATGAAATCAATCAGAAAATGCAACACATAAGACAATGAACACCACAAGATACCCTGGGAAAACCCTCCAACATGAGGGGAAAAACCCAACAAATATATTGCTTATATATTTTAGGAGTAAGAGCAGAAATCTGCTTACAACTCAGGCCCAACACAAGGCCGAATTTGATACAATGAATAATAGCACCTCTCCTAGATGCGAAGATATAGAATATGTTTCTCCTTGAGATTGATCTGCTGCTACAGAATGATGATCTGCTACTACAGAATGATCTGCTGCTCAAGTGCGAACTTCTCCAAGGCGTGCGAATATGGTGAAGGAACTTGATGATCAAATGAGAGATCATCACCTTGTATTTATACAAAACAAAGTGTCTCTTCATGTATTTCGGACTCCTTCATAGTAATAATTAAATGAGTCAGCCACATTAAGGAAGTCGGCCATAATAAATAATAAATATTATTTAGCTAGACCCCATTTAATTATTCATAATAATTAAATGTTATATTATAATTTCCAAGTGAAGCGCCCCTTCACTTAATTATCACAATGAAATAAATAGCCAAAGGCTATATGCAATTTCATGTCTTTGATTAGGCTGGAAGAATGAACCCGAAGCTGCAATAACTTCAACAAGCAGTACAAACAAATTATAAACCAACAACCTGCTTGTAATTGATCAGAAAATCGAGCTCTATCCACACTTTTGAATGAAGCATGATCTTCATAAATCTTTCTAGGAAGCCATAGTTTTAAGCTCGAAGAAAGATGTGTTTGCTAAGCTTCCCCTTAGCCGGGTTTGCTAAGCTACCCCTCAGCCAAGTTCTGGATTCAGTCCAGCAACATAACTTAACAATAATTTTCCTAAGATAATCAACTCATCACAAAGCATCAATATATAGGCTCTCTTGGGCGAACGAAGCAAACCTAAAACTCCCAACAAGAAACTCTTCAAATCCTCAAAAGGACGTCCACCTCAAAACATTTTTAAAATATTTTAAACTCTTCATTAACTCCTCAAGTCGTCCCATATTCCTGGAGAAACAAATAAACATTAATAAAATATTAATGAACTAAATGAGGCGTCCACCTTCATGACCCCATTTTAAAACAACTTAAAGTTCATTGACTAGGCAAGGGGTACAACTGCAAAACATAAAATTGACTAAGTATGAAACTTAGTCCTAGGAGGTAGCCAAGTGCAATGCCCAAACTACAATTGATGAACTGCTAAAAATAGAAAACTGATAATTGGCAAGCTGAACCAAGTTGATAGTGATGCCACTGCCACAAAAGGACTTACTAAAAATAGAAAATTCTCAAAATAGTAAGTATACTTCAAAACCATTAGAAATCCAAACTGAACAACCACACTGAACTGCAAATGATTGAACTGTTGCTAGAGTGATACTACTATAAATTGACTTACCAAAAATAGCAAACAGCTATAAATAGTAAGTTTGCAAAACATCAATTGAACAGCAACTGAGCAGTAATCATGACTTACTATAAATACTAAGTGTTTCCAAATATCTTCTGAGCACAAATTGGGCATCCAACATGACTTACTATAAATAGTAAGTGTTCGGAAAGGTTGTCAGATTCAGAGGCATGTCGCACCACCCCAAAAGTCTCTAAAAACCCCAAAACCTATCTTGCATGCAAGGTACCTGCCAAAATTGCATGTCATTATCTCAACATGCATGTTACCTCATCCTAAAGGTCTCCAAAAACCTAGAAAGCTCCACTAGACATGCGTCAGAAAAACACACATGCAAGCCTTCAAAATTGCATCTGAAAGTGGAAATCCTAATTTCCCATTCTGCTTAGCCTACGAGTTTTCGGAAATAGGCTAAAACCTCAAGAAGAGTGTAGGGCTAAATTAGGGACATTACGGTATGTATGGACTTATATGTGATGACACTCTCTGAGTCTCTACCATTCCTAGCATAGATCTTGCATATTTCTGATCATAGATAGAGATGCATGTTGATGTTTGGGCATGCATGAAATTCCACCTTGCAGATTGTTCTCTTGCTAAACTTTCCGTACAGAGTTGAGCATTCTTCATGTAGGAAGAATTTTGAGGAAGTGTAAACTTCGTGGTTGGGTGATAAAGCACCTCAACCATGTTCTCGTCTACCAGAGGAGGCGAGTGTCAAAAGGAAACTTTGGATGTTTTCAAGTTATCAAAGGAATATGATGTAACCTTGATGTAAAATTGTATATTGTATTGACTTTGTGGCCTAATGAGCCAAGTCAATTTGAATATTGTAATTGACATTTGGAAATGAATATATATATATGGCTCATATTTTAATTAGACATGTGTTGCTATGATTGAAAATAGCTGCTTAAGTTATGTCTTTTTAAAATTTAATATTCATAATGTCATTTGCAATTAATATTTAAGTAGTAATTAGAATGGGTTATTACATCAATTAATATTCATTTTTTTCATGGGAACTAAACTGTCATTGAACAATGTCCTTTCACACCCAAAAAGATGGAAGAGATGATTTTAGTGCCCTATACTAGCGTTGTTGGGAGCCTTTTGTATACTATGATCTGATTAGACCAGAACTAGCCCAAGCAATGGGTGTCTTCGAGTTGTTGCATGGCTAATCCTAGATGCAAACATTAGATTACACTTAAAAGGGTCTTCAAGTATTTGAGGGGTGCTTCCAAGCACTCCATCTGCTATCATGGTGATATTTTAGAGGGAAAATGTTCAATGGATATTAGGGGTTATGTGGATCCAGATTGGGCAAAGGATTTTGATAACAAGTCTACCAAAGGCAATGTTCTTATCATATTTGGTTGAGTAGTGAGTTGATTAAGTGACACATTGTGGTTTCTTTATACAAAATAGAGGTAGAGTACATGTCAGCCACTTGTGGCTATTAGGAAGCCATTTCGATCTTGAGTATGTGATTAGATGTGGGGCTGAGTCAAAGTTGTTAGAGTAAATATTATTATTCATAGTGCCACCTATTTGGAAAAGAACCCAACCTTTCACACATGGAAGAGGCATATTGATGTCCAAGAACATTTTGTTCGAGACATGATAGAAGATGGAAGGGTGATGCTGATGAAATTTGACACTTTAAAGTACTTACAAATGTATTGAAGAAGTTGATAAGCACAAAGAAGTTCAGGTAGTGTTACAAGACTATGGTCTTCTAGGCCCCCAATTGTTAGTTGATAATGTTGGTATTCCCTTTTCTCTTGGAAGGTGTTCAGCAAGTGGGAGAATAGGAAAGGTGTGTCAACCTTGCATCTCAATGTTGATAATACTAAAATGCAATTTATGGGCTATAGAGGTCCTTTATTGTAATGTCCCCTTCTCGTTAGCCAATCTAGATGTCGCTTTTCCTTTGTAATTCCCAAAGGCAAGTGTTGAAATTAGGGAATCATTTATTTAATTACTTATTTATTGCCTAAGTTGAAGTTAATCTTTAAAGGTGATATAAGTAATTAATTAAATCATTTTATTAAGTGACCATGCGAAATGTTATAAAGTGGCTAGATGAATATTTTAAAAGTGAACTATTTACAAAAAGTCACTTTATGATTTGGAAGGGAAAATATAACTAAAGGAGTGCTTATTGTGGTCGATACTTTGGATATCATTATTTTCACATTTTCACAACAAGGAGCTTCTCGAGAGTTTCATGCCCACGGGTTTCAAACCCTTGGCAGCCAGCTTCGACAGTGTAACAATCCTGTCCTAGTTGGATTTGGTAGAGGAAATCATACAGAACATCTGCTGGGATTTATTTGCAGTTTGAGAAAACCTTTTGGGAACGATTTTGAGTGCATTCAGCTGGGCGCAAGAGCAAATTGACTTCCAGTATTCTGAGAGGATAATGGCTCCAAGGGAGGACGTGAGCCTTACTAAATCTTAGACACATCAGCAGTTACCCATTCTATGATGAAACACCTTGGTACAGTATGTAGATTGTAAAGTGGAGAACGTGGCTGCAACCCTGGGAGATGTGAGTTCTAGTGGAAGGTGCTTCATGTGTCAACCCCCAGGTCGACTTAATGGTGAGGAAATATTCTTGGAGGATGCCTTGCATTTCAAAATATCTGTGACTGCTGTGAGTAGAAGACATGGGTCATTGCAGGGCCAAAGGAATACCTTGGAAGTCAACTCAGGTCTACAAGGCTGGGTGACTTATTTCTGAGGAGATACCTTGCACCTTGGATGCATATTGGAGGCTTCTTGGGCTGTGCATATCGCTTACCCTGGTAAATATCAACCTTCAGCACTGTCATTTATTTCCAGGTCTGCACAACCATCTCAGGTTGGGAATCAATACTTGACTTAATATTTTTGTAATATTGAATCTGATATATGTTCATAGCTGTATATGCAATGTCTCTGTAAGAAATCTTATGAACAGAAATTACTATTTGGGCTATTGTTATCACCCCAATCTGCTGTAACAGACTTGTCAATGGGACTGAAATATTTTCCTGAATTTACACAACTGCTGATAATTAATTTCTGAGTTTGCCAAGTTACAAAACACAGATTGGAAGTAAATCAGAAATATGGTAAATAAGTTTCAGATTGTAATAAGGTGGAGGCACATAGCGCTGTAGCAGTCTGAGTGTCAACTATATGTATACCTGCCCTTACTACTGTTCAGTTTCAGTGCAAAAGACTGTATGCTTCATATCTTCATAGATTTCGTTGTATGACAGTCAAATATAATGGAATGAGGTTGTATCATGTGGACATTGAACTTGTTTATGCATTTGCTTTACATACTGTTTGAATACATGCAATGGAATGAAACAAGCTTGACAAAATGAAACATCTGACAAACTGAAAACAAACGGAAAAATATTGTGCAAACCAGTAAGAGGCTTTACATTTTTGTCTTCAAAATTTGTCAAAATGTACTTTAACCAACTAAGGCAGGTTATGGTAACGTGGAAGTTTCCAAAATCCTCAATTTAAAAAAAATGGGGAAGCTCAATCCACTTCCCAAATCAAAATTTATGGCTTCCCAAATTTAGGCCCTTGACATCATAAATGTAAGAGCACCTATGATGAATAAGAGAGCAATGAGAGGGAGTTACAAATGTTGACCAAGAGCATTCACCAACCTATGACCTGTCCTTATGATGATCATAAAGCATCTTTGAAGGGTTTGGATAAGTCAAATCAGGGACCACTTTTAGATGATATTAGCTCATGGTTTTGTGGTTCCCCTTTCGCTATTTCTTGTATTGATTTATTGGGTGCTTGAAATGGAGTTTATATAGTGTGTTTTAGGTGTTGTTATTATACTAGTATTATTCCAAATCTGAGTGTTTGTGTTGTCTCCTATGAAGTTTCCTTCCCTAGATTGTATTTTAATTGATATTGTTGTTAATTACTACATTGCTTCAAAGTTTCGAGGTTGAGCTTTTTCCCGAAAGGTTTTCTTCATATACATCATTGTGTTATGGTGAATGATCTATGTCCCTCCCTCCCTAAGAGTCCTAGCACACAAATCATGTACTTGAAGAGCGATTCACTCAAGCCTAGAAAATTTAATATGTTTTAAGCCTTATATAAGGTACAAGAAAAACCAACCTCCCAACAAGGGTAAACTCCACATATGCAAGGGTTGTGTGATGGTGACATATATAATGGGAAGACTTCCCTTAGTTTACAAAAAGGAGTTCTAGATAGCAATACCTTCAACTCTAGTAAAACAAAAGCTAGAGATGGAAGAGGAGCATGTAAATTTAACGTCATCATTTCAAGAGAGGAATGCCATATCTAAAGCTAAGCTACACAAAACACAAATGTGGTAGACCAAGAAACATGATAAGCATATATAACATAGAATGAAGGGCCTTAAGGGAATTGCATGGTCATCTATTCAAAGAAACACTTAAATTTATCCATCATATGGACGATCCCCATGATACTTTTGATAGATAGCAGTCTAACTAGAACAAGAGAACCTAGGCTGATGACTTCTAATGAGCACAAGTATGAGTATTGTACCTATGAGAGGCCATCTAATGAGAAGAGTGGTGGTGACAAGGATGCATATGAAGAAGAGGAAGAGAGGGATGATTATTCAAAAAAGATATTATCCCACACATCAAACTAGTTCGATTTAGTACAACTAGATTGGGCTTAGCCTCATTGGCACCTTAGGGCACAAGACCAAAGCTATTTGTATCACTTCCTTCTTCATCCATTCTTATAACTTAGTTATTTGTGTGGACCACTCTCATTCCAAGTTTTACTAAAGTTCATTCCTCAATAGATAACTTTGATTACATTACTAAAGAGCAAAATAGATAGGATGCCTCTAAGCTTTCCCTGATGGAGTTTGCAAAGATGCAATGGAAATACTCAGTACAGGGGGGGCATGCTAAGACAAGGATGCAAAGCATGTGCTTTGGGAGGATATTTAACAAGGAGACATTAAAACATAAGAGGTTCCTTCAAACTCCCAACCATGGAAATGAATGAAGTCATTGATGTGGATAAACTCCATAAGCATGGTATAGGACATCATCTACGCTCAAAAGAGCTATTAGTGCACTACAAGCCCCAATGAAGCAAGACTATTGACCTCATGTCTAAAATCAGCCTGCCAAGGTTTGTGCCAAGACCAAGTCTGATAACTATGCTCCATATAAGTCATCAAGAAGATACATGAAGCATAATAAATAACAATGATTTCTTTGTTTGGCTACATTGAAGAATTCCAAGATACAAAAATCACAATTAACTAACAAGTAAAACAAACTAGATGTCTAATGAATTGGAGTTTTCAATTCTAACTTCCTTGAAATAGGAATACAAGGTACAAACCATATTAACAAATCTATGTAGCATGTTTGACTAAATTCAAATAAAGTTTTCCAACGTCAAATATATTAAGGAAATTAGTTATAATGACTGGAAAACATAAATTTAAGTTCACTCAATTTTTTGTATATCTTCAAATTTACAAATGAAAAATTTGCTGGCATACAACAAACAGTTTCATATTTTCAAACCATGTAAAAATAATACAAACAATTTTAACCTTTTACCTTGCAAAATAAAACCACCAGAGTTCACCTATAAAAATAAATATGAGGATCCCAATGATTTTATCTTTTACAAAACAAGTGGGAAGTGATCCTAACAACACACAACCTGAAGCATAATGATATGAAACTATATCCAACATTGGGAATACCATAGACAGTTACCTTTAATGAGAGAAGGTTCCGATACAGCTCAGGATCCAAAGAAGGAAGATCATGCAAATAATTGTGCCTAAAGAACAAAGGGTACAACAAACACTTAGAAAGTCCAAATGCAAAGCTAATATAGATTTTCCTCTATTCTATGAATAAAAGGTAAATTTTTCGCCTTAATTCACTTATTCTCTTCAATATAGCTAAAACAAATTCCTGACTAAGGACAAAGAATCTGTTCTTCTACTCTAGAAAGTTAGAAACTATGAGAAGCATTCCCATTAGGAAAGATCAGAATTTTGTTTGGCAAAAACTCATTTTAAAATATGGTAGATCACATATATAAAGAAAAATATTCCCAATATGGTACATATACAACGTTTAAGAAAGCATAATTATTCAACTCGTTTGTACTTTGTAGGATAAATGATAGTGGCCTCTATACTTTTTCAAAATTCATTTTTCAGGTCATTGGTTTTCAGAGTTCAGTGAAACTTTCTCCACTAAAGGTATTAAAAAATTTTAAAGCATCCAAAAATCAAGTTCCTTGTCTGCTCTCTTTCTCCCAGTACTTAACCATCTGAATTCAGCATCCATGACTCAAACAAAATCAGCATTCAATGTCTTGCTAGACTCTTAACAAATCTCAAAATGATTCTTCTAGAATTTAGCATTGACAATATACTTTCAATACCTGGTCCCTTACTCCTCTCTCAAACCAAAATTTTAACAATAACCTGGCAATTATGGCACATGAACTTACTTTTCCTTAAGCTTGCTTAAAAAGAACGTAGCAAATGGGATGTCCACTAGAATCCCCTCAAACATGGCCTGCAAAATAAGAACATAAAAGTAAGATACATGGTTTCACAATCCCATAATGCATTCCTTTCTATCTTTTTCCATGATTTCTTCATGTGCTCAACCTTAACACTAAGGCACTGAGAATATTTAATAAATTTCTCAGGATCGAATACAACCTATGATATAATTGCCAAGAACCTAGACAGGTAGTATACGCTATATTATTGGACCAACTATATAGCTCATATAATTTGGCGAACTACAGAATCAAGCATGACAGATTTTCATTTAACGCAGAGAAACAGTGTGATCATCTCTCCATTTAAAGATGTAATTTATTTTACAACTTGGCACCTCTAAATCTAATTATCATAAGTGTGCGACTGTGCAAAACATCCAGCAGAATCCAGGGCACTAAATTCTAATGGTACCTGACCTGCTTTCAACTCCTACTTCAATAAACTTGGAGCTAGAAAAGAAGAAATTTACAACCTGATAGGCACAGGTAAATGTAATCACCACAGGTATTCCACTGGATCTTGAGAAATAATTCCAAAAACTAAGCCATCACAACTTAAAAGATTTTTTAAAAGCACCATTTAAAATCTACTACTATCTCACTCATTAACAGATCGCCTTTCCTTTCTTCAGTTCATGCTTACTGCTAACCACCCTTAGTAGTCTCATAGAGGGCTTACACAGTTGATATGCAAGGTTTAAAATGCAATATGCAATGCAACAGGAGAAGTTACTATTCCTTATTTGCAAAATTTACTTAATATAAAAATCAAAGATAACAAATTAGGAAATGAAGCTATGTCTTTGGTCTTTTAACCTTTGAATTCTAAACTATTTCCTGTAATACGTTCTTTCCTTTTTACTGTCTTAGGTTTAGGTTTTTAATTAAAGTTTAAGACAAAAGAACCTATCTCATTACAAGAAAAGAAAACCCCAAGGCAATATATTTTCTCCAGCTCCCACAAACATCATTGCAAATATTTTAACAAAGGATATAGAATTACTTTCCACCAATAACAAATGAAGGTTAATACAAGTGTAACCATCTTTTATGAAAACAACAAACTAGATAGAGAACTCAAGCAAAATTCAACCAAAAATTAAATAATTTGCATATCAAGTGGAAGACCAAATCATTTCTAGCATTAGAAATCACCAACCAGTATATTATTGAGGCAAATCCCCAAAATGTCTAGATATATAACAGTTTCAAAAGGGAATTATATTCCAGCTAGTTTATAGCATACAGGAAAGTAGCTTACTCAAAGGTTTCCAATATTATTTTTTAAAACTTAATGATTTTTAGGGTTTAGTGGTTGTAATCACCATAGATATTGATTTTAACTTTTAAAAGCAATGCAATTAAAAATGATACCAAACAATCAAAAGCTTGATTTCAGGGATTTTGTGCTCAGGAAGTCAGTTTGGAAGCATAAACTAGATTCATATCCAAACAGAAATTAAGTGACAGGTGAGCCAAAGTTCTGAACCAAACCTTTCCAAGGATTTTTCCAAGGAACTCGAAATATTGAAGATGTTCAGCATGTATTGTGCCAGATGCAGGATTTGGATAGAGAAGATGATCAGATGTTTCCTACAACCAAAGCATAGCCAGAAACTTATCAGTGTGAGTAAAACATTTTGACAATAGTTGGGTCATTCATTCCATGCACATATACAACATGTTTAAATTCATGTTCATTTTTCAAAGAGACAGCATTAGAAAACTAGCTGTTATTCAATTGTTGAAGCTGGAAATTTTAACTTCTAGTCTAGAATATAGCATGCCTTTAAACACAGTTACCTTTGAAGACTACTTCGGCCATCATCAGCAAAAACCCTACATCAAACCACCATTTGCGAGAGATGGAACCGACAACTCAAATGCAATAATTATGGAGATTCCATTACAATTAACTGGGACTGCACCTTATATTTTTCTTCTATATATATCATCGCTGAAAATCTTAGCAATTTACTCACTGACTCACAACTAGAAACAACCTGGCAAGTGATTCAATGTCAAACTCACTGGCAAGTTGCAGGCAAGATTATGGTGAATCGTTCAACCGGAAAAAATGCCAAAGTCAGTGAATCCAAGAGAATAACTTGCCCACCACTGCACTATGATAGTCACCACCAGAAGGCACCCAAAAACATCTCTCTGTTTCATTTTCTACTTCATTCTTTCGGTCCAAAAACATTCATGTTATTTTCATTTTCCGGTGATTTTGACCAATTCCAAGTGACTGTGGACTGATTTGGCAAATTTATTGACTGCATTTGGAAGGCATGTAATAGTGTAACATTTTTAACATTTTATTTTATGCTTTTGGTTTTTTATCCTTTCATTCAAGGGCTTATCATTTCATTTTTTATTTTATATCTGTTATTTCCTCCTTTATCAGCTAGCTGCCAGGGTTTGCATCTAATTACTAGCTCAGATTCAGATTTACGCTCGGCTATGTGGATACGGAAAAAACACTTTGGGGTTGGGTTTGTCGGATTGTCCATACAAAAAACACATATAAAAATCATAAATATGTGCATATTTTACCTTAAAAACAGGAACTAACTTCAGATAGCCACATAACATGCATATAATAAACAAAACTGGAATGTCATGATAGATATTAAACCTTAAAGTAATATCTAAGGCACTAATATAAAAAGTGGCTGTGCCAAAGCCAAGAAATAAAAATTAACATAAAGCATAGTTAAATTATAATATTAACAAGATGCACTTACAATTAAGTGTGATGACAAAAACAAAAATTAGAATGCAGGAAAAAAGCAAAATAAAATATGGTCATGTCTGAAACATGCCACTAGTAACAGCCAACATTCATCTCAGTTCATATGCAGCTATTAATAGTAGGGCTTCTAGCTAACCGTTTGACTCAATACAACCTGCTTAACTCTCTCCCTTGAATGTCTCTCCCAACCAACAATAGCCATTCTCAATCATGTCTTTTATAATCCTGTCATGGGGAGATCTTTGATTGACACCCACACATTCTAAGCAATGCCACTGGCCATAAAATAGATAAGATCTTCTTCAGGTCTTCAAACCACACTAGAGTTAATGTTGGATTGGCAAGCACACAAGCATCTTGCATGGGAAAAGCAAGGTCATCTCACAATTCAACCTGCAACTACTCCAAACATAGATAACATGGGCATTGGACGAAAAAAACTAAAAATAAATAAAGAATGGCCCAGGTTCCCTAGGCATATCCAACCAAACCTAATGCCTAATGTCTGCATCTTGTCCACAGCCACAGCAGAAGAAAGAAAACACTCAGACAAGGAATGAACCAAACCCAGATGTAAGGGATTCTTAGAACAAACTCATAACATAGGTTTGCATTGTACAACGCTTGATTTTTTGTTTTCTCTTTCTCGCTAGAGTTTCATTTTTTTTTGTGATAGAGAAAAGGCATCAGCAAGCAACAAAAGTGGTGGCAAGGCCAAGGATGCCTCTTGGAAGCATTGTCCATCAAGTACAAAGATAGAAATGGCGGTTTGCAATTATTGTGGGCTGTATATGGGAGGAGGCATTAATTGCCTCAATTTAAACTTGCACCAATCACTAGCTGAGACATGCAGCTATGTAATGCAGTGGAGCATGAGGTTACACAAGATATTAAGGCTCTCCTTGCTTTGTATGAGGAGAAGAAGTTAAGAACGAGGGCAATTGAGGCACTAGCAGTTATGACAAATTCTCTAGGGTCAGAGGAATATTTAGTGGGCTCTTTCATTGGCCCATGAACACAGAGCTCTCTTACACTCAAATTGTTCTAGCTGGTCATGACAATCACAAAAACAAAGTTTATTCTTCCTCATAACATTTTTGTTGTTCAACATTCTCTACAAGGTACTGTGTGCAATCAAAAGAAGCATAATGAGCTGAAATTGGCATGTGCCAATGTTTGCTATTACAACAACATATCATCGATATTGCAAGGAGCTCCTATTGGGAGTCATTGGTCAATGCTATTAACTATAGGAGGAAAAGGGTTCAAGACACCAAACCCTTATGATTTGAATGGGGCCTTGTTGGAGGACATTCTAAGATACAAGGAGGTCTAAGTTAATGTCATGTCCCTGGAAATTATAGCATTAACATATAAAGCATCAAAAACAAGATAAACATAATACATATTAAAAAATTAACTATCTAATATTATTATCAAAGATAATATTATAATTCTAAATATTAAATATAATATTGTAATTAACAAAATATAAATAGTAAATATTATAATCATTACAATATATTAACATAAAATACATAATATATCAATATAAAAGATTCTAATACATTGGCAATTTATTGTTATTATACCTCAATGATTAAAATACGAAATATTAAAAATACAGAGGATCAAATAACAAACCCAAACAAAATATCAAAATAAATATAAGTTATTATGATTATAGTTATCAAGATGATATTTACAATTATCATTCATAATATTAAAATCATGATATGTATCATTGATAATATTATTAAATTAAAATCATATTATGTGTATCATTAATAACATGATAATATATGTTTATCAGCATAAACAATAAGCCATTTCTGAATATTACTGACTATGCTATTAAGATAATAAAGAAGTCATAAAACTATCGGTCAACCTCTTAACTAGCGAACAGACTCAACCATAATTAATTATGAATTGGCTCACTAAAGAAAAAGCAAAAAAGTCATGACCTATCAAAAAGACACGATCCTCCATATCAAATTGCATCTCTTCTCCAAATGGGGAGGATATAAAAGGAGAACGCATGGGAAGAGAAGAGAGGGGAGAAACCTGAGGAGAGCATACCTTCATGGAATAATATTGGTAAATCAGAATATTACGATGTACAATATTATTTGGGAAAGCAGAAGATGAGAGAAGAATAAATATATTGTCAACAATATATTTAAGCAGTAAGTTTAAATAGTTTAAATATAATAATATAATAATATATATCCATGCAAAGAAATTATTGTAAATTGAAATCAATTAGAAATAATGGTATATATATATTCACGATTGTGCAATAATGATGCTTGCAGCAATTATTGAGCCTTATAAGTAATTACGATCTTAATATAATAATGAATAGATTAATATTTATTTATATATCTTTTTATCCTATGATCAATCAAATGTAAGATTGAAGGAAGGCGATTAAGGAATAAAGAGTCATGGGAGGACACACCTAATTAGGTGATATATTCACTTAGCATTAATATTTAGCATATTTTGAATATAGAAAACAGATATTGCTTGCGTTAATATTATCATGATGATAATGATGTTGATATTGACTTAAAGGATCAGTAATAAATGCAAATGTATTTGATTGCGAAAAGATTGTCTTCTCTGTGCTTGTACTCTATTAGGGAGGGCGAACCATGGGCGAGTGGTGCCTAAAAACCCCACTTATGATTCCGCTACGGCCATGGTGGGGTGGGGGTCCCACTTATGATTCCGCTACGGCCATGGAGGGGTGGTAGGCCTTGAGGCCACTATGGACCTTATGGTTCCTTTCTCCTAATAGGGCGAGTGTCTTCCAAGGTGTTGCCATGAGTGGAGAATGCAGGTACTAAGTCGTTGGGAAAGGAGGATTGTGGTAAACAACCTCCCGTGCCTAACATGAGGGCTTCAAGGCGGATCCACCCATGACACTCCTCATATGTCTTCTTAATTGCTTTTATGATTATGTTTATATTTATGTGTTTTCATGATTGCTTTTATGATTATGTCCCTTACCCGACCTTTCCCTATAATCTTCTTATTGATTAGGGTTAGGTTTTTCACCTTGTCAATTTTCAATGATATATCCCTAGCTGAAACTTGCATTCACCATTTGAACAATATTTCCACATATACACATGTCTGTTAGCATTAATATCTAGATATCCAAATATAAAAAATATTCATAAATGCAATCATGAAAACACATGAGAGTTGGCATGGATGGATCCGCCCGAAGCCATAATCCCTAGTACAAAGGTGGTAACCTACAACCCTCCCTTCTTAGCGACTTGTAATTGCATTCTCTATCCATGTGGATAGATCCACCCGAAGTCCTTGGCTAAGTTCAATGGGTTGTAGCCTACAACCTCCCACTCTAGGGGACTTGTAACTGCATTCTCCAACCATGACATCTCCTTGGAAGACACATGACCTACTGGGGGAAGCCAGCAGAGCTTATAGTGACCTAGGCCTACCACCCCTCCCTGGCCGCAGTGGAATCTTAGGTGGGACCCCCCACCCCTCCATGGCCCAACCTTTGCCTTGGGATTAGCGGAACCTAAGGTGGACTTGTCACCCCTCCATGGCACCTCCCTGCCTCGGGTCCTAGGGGTGGAACTTTAAGTGGGGGCTTTTAGGCACCACTTTCTCAGGCCCTTCCTCCCTAGTAGGTTTACAAGCACGGAGAAGACAATCTTTTAGCAATCAAATACATTTGCATTTATTACTGATTATTAAGTCAATATCAACATCATTATCATCATGTTACTACTAAAGAAAGCATTACACCAAAAATCAGATTAGCAATATCTGTTTCTTATATTCAAAAAATGTTAAATATTATTGCTAAGTGAGTACATCACCTGAGTTGGTGTATCTTCCCATGACTCTTTATTCCTTAATCGCCTTCCTTCAATCTTACATTTGATTGATCATAGGAATAAAACATATATAAATAAATATTAATCTATTCATTTTTATATTAAGATTGTAATTACTTATAAGGCTCAATAATTGTTTGCAAGTATCATTATTGTATATATATGTATGGGTAAGTAGATATGTAAATCACTTGTTAATATATATATATATATATGTAAATCACTTGTTAATATACAATAATGATACTTGCAAACAATTATTGAGCATATATATATATATATATATTTGATTTTATAATATATTAATAGATTTATATATATATAAGATTATGTCTTTATATTATTATATTTACCTTACCGTTAATGTATTGTTGATGCCTCTCTGACATATATGATCTGCAGTCTGTTCTAATCTTTTAATCTCCTATCCTTCTCCCCCCTTGCAAATGACGTGACTTCCTTTTTATACCCTCCCCTTGAGAGGACAAGCCACGTCCCTTCATAAATAGGAACCTTGCCAAGAGTTGTGTCTTTTCCCCAATAGAACACTACCTTAAGTATTATTACTTTGTTATTTATTTTATGGTTTTATTAGTTCTTACTTTAATGTCACGATTTTATTGTTGCCTTCTAATTGCTACACTTTTCCTTGAATAAGACAAGGTAGAATTTGTCTTTTATGGATTTGTCTTATATGGCATTTGTCCTCTATAGAATTGCTGGCTTGGAGATTGATTATTACCTTTTAATCGTTGCTCCCTCCTGTTTTATCTTATGCCAATTTCTGTATTAGTCACTGTATGTTAATTCTTGAATATAATCACTAACTGCTGCTAATATTAATCGTTGCTTATGCAAATAGTTATTTCTGCTATTCTCTTTAATGTATATTACTTATTTTAATTATTATCTATTTCTTTATTTTAATATATTTATTCTTATATTAGTTTTACATATATTTAATATTTGTATTATAATTATAATGTTATCTAGGATGATTATAATTATAATGTTTTAAATTGCAATTACTTATATTATTAATTTCAATGTTCATTTGACTCTCTTATTTGTATTTTAATATTTCCCATTTCGGGGTTACAATTCCGGAGACATGACAATATTATTGCTAACAGTTATATGTGTATGTGGAAATGTTATTAAATTGGTGAATGCAGATTTCTATCCAGGATTATTTCATTAGAGAAACACATTCCTTTTGAAAAGAAGAACCCCTAAACCTAATCTACAAGCGAATTCTAGGGCTAACCAGGTAAGGGACATTACAGTTAAAGAGCAAAAGAGGGTTAGGCTAAAAAAGGGGCTAAAACTATTTTGTCTAAAAAGTGGACAGATGGCAGTAATTGTACACTAATCAACTTCCTTGTGGCTTGAAGTAGAGAGTTGGTGCTCCTAAAGTCAATTGATGCCTCTAGTGAAGTAAAAAACGACATGACACTAGCCAACATGTTGGATGAGGTGGTGAAAATAGTGGGCATGGAGAATGTTACCAAGATTTTGACAAACAATGCAGAAACATATTTCATAATTGGGAGACTACTTGAGGCAAGGCACTCTACTACATTTTGGAGCCCATTTGACACCCATTGCATGTATTTTTTCACTAAAGATATCAGCAAACTTGGATGGGTCAAAACGTTGGTGGAGGATCTGAAAACATAACAAAATACATGTGAAAGCACCCTTTAGTGCTTAATCTAATGAGAAAGCAGGCCAAGCATAAGGTGCTTGTGTAGTTGAGAACAGCACAGTTTGTCATCACATTGCAATGCATTGCAGCTTCACTAACATCTCTTCAGCAGATTTTTGTGAACTCTAGGTGGTTGGAGTTTCCTCACTCAAGGAAAGCTAAAGGGAAGAGGGTCATGAAGACCACTTTTGATTATTTATACCCAAAACATGGATGAGATCATCAAATCAAATTTAAACTAAAACATTTATAGCTTAAAAAATTAACCAACTTCCTTGCCATAATAAGTTTTTTTATTTTCAATTACCTTGTACTCATTAAACTCATTCATTTATTTTGTATATGCTATTGTTTTAGGTGTTGGAACCTTTGTTTTAGGGTTCTACTTTGGTGGATGGGAAGGCAAACCCCATTAGTTATCTAAATTAGGCCATTCAAGTTTTCAACATTTAAAAGGGGCATAAAAAAACAGTCAACCCAATTAGTGTAATACAGATCAAAGGTGGAACAAATAACTCCACCAACACATTCAACTTGTTGCTTACTACTTGAATCCAATGTTTTTCTTCTCCAATTCATTTAGGGTGGATGAGGAGGTTATGGATGGGCCCAACACATGCATAGCTAGGATGCTACTTGATGAAGGCCTTAGAGACATCATTTTGGATAAGTTACAAATTTATAACGCCATGAAGGGGAGATTGCTTTCATTACATCTAGCATTTGAAAAAGAATGACTTTGTAGCAAGGTAAAAAAAATATATATGTTAACTAAGACTTAAGTTTAAAAAGTTAAATTTTCAATTTTAGTTTATCCTTAAGTTTACTAACTTATTTAAAGTTATAAAGGTTATGCTTGTAGATTTGAGGTGGAAAGACTATAGTGCAAAAACACCTAATCTATGATGTCCCAATTTCAAGATTAGATCCACGAAGAAGACCTTTGGCTTATCCCCTTCTCTTGTAGGCTAAAATATATAGCAAGGGAAATAAAATAAAAATTAAGTGGGCCCAATCTCTTCTTTTCAAATAGGCCACTTAAACATTATTTTAGGTCCTACGTACTATTTATAAAGTGTTTCTAACACTTTATTCAAAATGTAATTTAGAAAGGAGACTTTGGATGTAATTTAAAAATATTTTTAAATACTCGGAGGGAAAAAGTCAAATAAATAAAATAGAGGCCCCTAAGTAGAATTTACAAAAGAAAACTAAAGGCTCACATCAAATCATCCATTATCATTATTTTTTAATTCAAATTTCCAATTTGCATTCAAGCACGAAAACCTTTGGTGTTGGATTTTTGGAGGACAAAAACCCTCATTTCTGTTTGGGCAACTCTACACAAGGATCACAATTGGGCTTCAGCTAGAGAACGAGTTAGATTTGCAAGTAAATTCCATTTTTAGTCATCACTGTAAATAATTCAGAAACCATTTAAAATTGTTTACTGTTGACCAACATTTGGGGGACCAAAACCCTCATTTTTGTTTGGGTGATTCTACACAAGGATCACAATTGGGCTTCAGCCAGAGAACAAGTTAGATTTGCAAGTAAATTCCATTTTAGTCATCATTGTAAAGAATTCAGAGACCATTTAAAATTGTTCACTGTTGACCAGCATTTGGAGACCTACCCTTGTAATATGTTTTACTATTTTTGTTGGTCGATAGTGAATTGTTGGGTGCAGCCCTTGTTTATTCCCAGCCACACCACATATAAGCTAAGTTAACATGTCCTTTTGTTTGGGGTCGGGTACGTGTATCGGTTCGGTCCAGGTATCGGTCTGATTTCGGTTCGTCCCCGAGTACGCCCAAGGTACAACCCAGGGTGTCCGATAGAGATACACTTTTCCGCTTTTTGGCAAATGTGGTTGAGATTTAAAGCAGCAGTGAACTAGAAGCTTTCTTCGAGCAAGTCTTAGTTGTAAAAGCAAGGAGATTTTAGGGTTCCCTACTCCTCTGCTTGTGTATAAATAAGGGCAGCCTTGCCCATTTTTCTTTAACGGTTATTGTGATAACAAATTGTTGAGCCTACTTGTTGCCTGCAAGGTGTTATTCAGTGTTAGTTCAATTAGTGTAAGAGCAAGCTTGTATGCCTATCTTTGCTACAAGTTATTGTTCAGTTTATATGTTATTTGTGTCAAGTGTTTTCTGGTTTGATGGCTAAACTGTAAGCCTGTTATTGCTACAATCCTGCTGTCCCAGAAGTGTGATCTTTGTTACTTGAAATTTGAGAAATTAAAATCTTATGCTTGCTTTGCTGCTTTGAACTACTATCTCATATTTTTGTTTTATGTGTTCTGCTTACATAACCTTTCTTTCAGTTTGCATTGAAAGTACAGTAGATGTGTGTTGGCAGAAAATTTGTTTAAGTATTTGTGTCGAAGAATCATTCCTTGTTCATTTCTAACTCTCGAGCTTTGAGTTTACTTGAGTAGTTAGAAACGTCATTAGATTAGGCTTAGTCGTAGTTGAAATTCAAAAGAGAAAATCTCAGCTACAGCACTAGAGTTTTAAAACCTTGTGCTCTTAGCCGAACAAAAAGATTGGCAAATTCGTTTAGTTTACTTTCTTTAAGCAACATCAGCAAAGAGGGAGTTTCCCCTCCTAATTCGAAGAGCAGTTAATTTGTGCATAGTTGTTCGTTTCTAATTCACATACCAGACGTGCAAATTGAAACACCAACACATATATTAGAGTAGATATGCATCTACATCTTTTTTGCATATACATGAGTAGATATGTATGTGCATGCATCTCCCTCTATCTCTCTCACCCTTGACTTGTAAAAACTGCCATACCCAACCCCGATCTGCATATCCACTGCACATATGGCAGCCTGGATTGGAAATTTAGATGTTGCATACATTTAAATATTAGAAAAGGCAAAAAAGGATTGTAGAGACTAAAGTAGTCCATATATAGATTTCATATGGCGACAACAAATACAGAAGTTCTCAAACTCTTGCTAAGCAACATCTTTTCAAATGGCCATACACCTCTAAACTTGATTGCAAATGGTCACATACATTTTCTTTTATTAAGTTTAAAAGTAGATGATGAAATCGCTTCAGTGATTGGTTCATAACACAATTTTTTTTGGAAACACACAACAAAACAGGATACAGTTAAAATTATATGATGGGTAATTAACTACCTTGAAAAGTCCATATTGTATGTCAAAGCCTGTTTTTGTTATATTCTCCATGAAATCTTTGAAAATACCACCTCCATCAACACCAGGTTCTTCAACTCCAAATTCATTCACAAATGTCACACGAATCTGAACCAGGAAAACAAAAAACTCATCAAATTATCTGTATAAGATGGTAATAGAAGTAGTATTATTAGGAACAACATAAAATAGGTTGGATATTGACCATTCCCCTCAGTTCCAGTTCTGTTAATCCATTCAATTGATTGAAAGCATCTTCAACAGCACGATCTCGCCGTATCCTTATTCGATGTCGTGCAAAGGGTGTGTGAACACTGTTTTGCTGTCTGGCTGCAGCTAATTGTGACTGGAAGAGATTAATTCACCATTGTCACTTGAGCTAACCATAATGAATAACCAGAAGTTGAAACCAAAAAAACAATAGAAGACAGAAATGCAGAGATTCCTTCAACACAAACAATCATAAAAGATTTAACTAAAAGAAATCTACAACGGTGCAAAACCAAATGCCTCAATCAGCATTGATGAAAATCCTCCTAAATATGCTATCAAGGAAACCAACTCTCATTGTTAAAAGCACTTGATTAAACTAACATAGTAAGATTTATTCAAAATGTCAGGTAGAATGAAAAAATGAAAATTAACAAACTCCCAATCACTAATCACTTATACTCACGGTATAAATTCGAACCCGGTTTGTGAATGGGACTAAGAATGGAGCCCGTTTGAGCAGCTCATGTGCTCTTGTGTTTTCACTTGCTGCCTGTAAAAGGATGTAAGTGAGCAATTGTACATAGTTTTGGTCTTCTATTTTTATGGCAAAAGTCAAGAAAATCCTAGGCCACCATAAAAATAAAAAGATACCTGTGTAAAGAAAATCTCATCAACTGCTTCACGGGCATGAAAATCATATGGAGATGTAAACTGGCGCCTGCTATTCCAATCCTGTAACTGCTGACATCCAAACCCAGTATTATATGAATAAATAGCAAGAATTATGAAAAAGAATGACAGACTAAAATACTGTAAAAAGATAAAAAGTCTGTTCAAGAATTCATATAAATTAAAAATTCTCTAGTAATAATGGAACAACTATTTAGAATACATATATTCAAATATGGTGATTCATATTTGAACCATCCACTTTTCGTTGTCTATCTGTAAAGTCATCCTATTATCTTGTTCTTCACACATTTCAGATGCAGTTATTGTGTACGATAATGACACATTAAAAGAATCTGCCTCTTCAAAATCTAAAATATGCAATTCCCATGCAGGATGGTTAATTTTCTATGAAAAGAAGTCAGTAATTTCACCAAAAATTTCCAAATTAATGTTATGATTGCCAACCACAAACATTCATGCATTATGTTCAAAGATATCAATAAATATTAATGACATTTCATTACAGCCTAACTTTATGCAAAAAATATGAAATGCAAATACCAGATTAATGATGATCCTTAACAAGGCTAAGGAAAAGCTTTGAGAAACAAATCAGAGAGATCAAAATATGTCAGAGTCTCGAAGGAAACACTATAACGGCTTGAAGCTTCATCTTCAAAAAGAACAGATAATCAGTGTCATGTCCCCAAAATCGTAAAACTAAACAAAATACACGTTTAAAAATATTAACCATCCAATATCATTATAATTATAGTTATCGAAGATAATATTATAATTATAATTATTATATATAACATTATAAATATTAATACACAAATACTAGCAATCTAAATATTATAATCATTAAGATACAATTAATACTAAAACTATATATAATTAAGATAAACCAATAAAATCAATTTATAGATATAATACGAGAATAAGAAACATATAATATATAATAATATTATAATTATGGAATACAAAATTGTAAATAATGACAATTATGACTATCATTATAATGGATAAACAGAGACCATAATATTTTAATATGAAATATAATATAAGGGAATATAGTCACAATAGGCAGAAATTGGTCAAGGGAATTCTATGACCTTCCCTTTATTGGCATCGATTACATTATTGCCGACCTCATTCCAGAAAATATATGGTGGCTTAGGAAATATGCGGCAACCATAACACAAACTCAATCTTTGTCTTGTCTTCAGATGTTAACCATGATTATCTTTGCATTCCCAAGGCCATCGGCTAACAATTAAAAAGCAACGATTAAAGGTAGAGGTTAGTGTATACAAAAATGTGTGATTGCCACCAAAAGGCATGTTCTCTGATATCATCGGGATATTTAAGGTGGGAGGCTTCCAAGCAATGGGCATCGATTTGGTGGGGAATCAGTAATATATCTACTAGCAATAGGATATAAAGTTTGTATTGGATTAAATCAAGCCAAGAAATCAAGTCAATACCGGTCCAAGACTACAGGCCACATATCCATCAAGGAAGTCGAAGAATTATTGCAGGTGGAAGTTGTATCTTAGTCTATGATCCTCCACCATCCCTTTCATAGTTGTCGGCTTCTTTCATTTCCACCAGCCATCTTTTATACCCTAGCGCTATCACAAGGACATCATAAAGTTGAGGGTGCGGGTGAAGGAAAAAGGGTATTCACAGCTTTAAGGGAGTGGGAGCTATTCTCAGGTCAAGCACATACAAGTCGGCATTGTTAATCATTATCTGTCATGAACTTTTGTGAGCTTCGGTGTATGAATGAAAACCTGGGAAGTTAAGATATGTGCTACAACAGTGTATACAAAGTCGGAAATGTAGTGAAATCATTTGTATTGGTTATAAGAGTTGCCAACATATTTTCATTCGAGAAGTATGTTATATGATCAACCTTGAGCCTATAATCCTTGTTTGGAACTCAACGAGAAAGACCACAAACCAGCTAGTAGGAAAACTGTTGAAACAAAGTGCCAACACCTGTCAACTTGTGAAAAAATTGTAAAATTCGAGCAAGGGTTATTATAATTTGTTTCTAAACTAGTAATTAGAATAAAAGCAATAGAACTCCTATTAAGGACATTACAAGTGGTATTAGAGCATAATCCTACCATCCTACGAAAGGTCGATTAATGCACACTTACCAAAGAAGACAAGCCTTCAACATGGAAGCAAACTCTAATCAAGTTACAAGAGATTAAGGTAAAGAAGGACCAAATGAAAGAAGAAGATACGAAGGAGGAGGTATGGAAGGAGGTGACTCCATTAAGAAATGAAACCAAAGGAATGAAGCTCTTCAGGTGATCCAGTCTATAATGGAGGACATAGCGTCCTATAATAGAGGACATAACGTCCTATAATGGAGAACCTTGTGTTCTATAATGGAGGACATAGTGTCCTATAATGGAGAACCTTTGTGTTCTACAATGGAGGATATAACATCCTATAATGGAGAACCTTTGTGTTCTATAAAGGAGGACATAGTATCCTATAATTGGAGAACCTATGTGTTCTATAATGGAGGACCAATGTGTCCTATAAGAGAGAACCAATGCATTCTATAATAGTGGGGGACCAAGTAGACCCAAAGGGGCTAAATCATAAGAGAAAGGTCAAGAGTTGGCATGATGGGTCCTAGGCTCCCCAACAAGTCATGGTTCCCCATACTCTCTTATGGTTGAATCCTCCAAGGATATTAGAATGCTTCTAGATCGACCTAATGATTGACCATGAGTTTACTAACATTTAATAATCTACTACTTACTGTTATTGGGGTGAATGATTATGAACAGCTAACCAGTATGATTATGGTAAATGGCTCTAATTTGTGTGCAAGCCTTCAATCTAGACCTCAATCAGGTGGGAGGTGTTTCTAACCCCTTGTTTATTAGATTAAGGATATAAATTTAGGGCATTCCCAATTGGGAAATCGAGATGTTTTGATCATCCTAACCTTAAGTTGCTCGAGGACAAGCAAAGTTGGGAGAGGAGGATAGTCATGTCCCCAAAATCGTAACACTAAACAAAATACACGTTTAAAACTATTAACCATTCAATATCGTTATAATTATAATTATCGAAGATATAATTATAATTATAATTATTATATATAACATTATAAATATTAATACGCAAATACTAGCAATTTAAATATTATAATCATTATGATACAATTAATACTAAAAATATATATAATTAAGATAAACCAATAAAATCAATTTATAGATATAATACGAGAATAAGAAACACATAATATATAATAATATTATAATTATGGAATACAAAATTGTAAATAATGACAATTATGACTATCATTATAATGGATAAATAGAGACCATAATATTTTAATATGAAATATAATATAAGGGAATATAGTCAGAATAGGCAGAAATCGATCAAGGGAATTCTACGACTTTCCCTTTATTGGCATCAATTACATTATTCCCGACCTCATTCCAGAAAAATATATGGTTATGCTAGGAAAGGGGGGCATTACACCCACCCAAAGATGACCAAGGATGAAAATATCTTATCTAAGACTGATCTAAGTAGAGGGTATCACTATTTTCGAATCCATGAAGATGACAATGCAAACCCAACTTCTACCATGAGAGATTGCATTATGAATTTCAGGTTATATTGTAACTTGAGGAGAAGGCACAACCAAGCCAACCCAATTCCTATGAATTTAAATTTAATTTAAACTCAATCCAGCATACATCAAAATAAGTAATCCACCGCATAAGTAAACGTTCTAGGGGCTCATATATTACAAATGCAAGTTTCACTCTTGAAAATGAAGATATTCATTTGGCTCCATTTTAATCCAGCTTGCAATTTCAAGCTCTCTAACCCAAACTCATACTCGCAACTTTCAAAAAATATATATTAAAATAACACTAAAGTAAATTATTTTTTAAATCTTTCATATTTAGGGATATTGGACAAAGACTGAAGACAGAATTTTAAGTTAGTCAGTATTCTTTGGAGACTGACTTAAAAAAAAAAAATTATTGAACTAGAGAATGTCAAACGGATGTTAGTTTGTAATACTCAAGCAGGATATTGCCCATTTTTCAATCATTTATATTTAAAATTACCATAGTTTTCATTTGTAACAATCCTTTAAATTTCAAATTTCTCTATCACTACTTTGAAGATAACATACAACAAACTGACCACTATATCCTTAGCATCTTCAATTTAGTAAGCCAATACACTCAAAATCCCTAATGACACACAAAAAATTATATAATCAAACCAATCAAGGAAAATGTAAAAATTTATATAATTAAAATAGACAGCAAGCTGAAGCAACTAAATCAGGAGAGAGACGTGCAATTTAAATACATAGTTCAAGCTTAAAAAGACCTGTGCCAAGAGTTCAGCTGCTACTGTGCTGACTTTCTCTTGAATAGATTGTAATGAAAATCTTTTTTGACTTGATTCAGACTGAACAGGCTTTTGGGCTGCAGTAGCCTTTGAGGGAATCACCCATAGCAACTGCCACAATGCCTGTAAAGGCGAACAATCGACTTCTTTCAGTATTCACAATGCATACATAAGAAAACGATATCAAAAAATATGCCTCGCAATATAGTAAACTTGAAAATCAAAATACTCATGTTTTTGAGATTGAAGCCTGAAAATTAAAATAGTGACATATGATTGAAATTTTATAGATTTATTTTTTAAACTAAAGATGTAAGCCACTATCTTGCCACAATGAGATGAAGGAAAAACTTTAATTACTATTTCAGCCAATTCATTATTACTTCAGGGTGCCCAAACAAGAGAAAATTATAAGAAAACTCATCCTTGACAAATTATCTGTAAAAGATTATGTTTTGGAAATTCTTTTAAAATATTGAATTGTCAAATTTCTTCTCATTGAATGGGGAAATATTTTAATACAAAATATTGACAAAAAATTTAAATGGCAAATACCATAGTTTTAAAACTCACAACTCAACAAAAAATCAGCAAACCTAATTTTGACTCAGACTCAGCAACTTGGCAAAAACTCGCCAAATTAAAAAAATTCTTAGATTCCTTTCATTTTTTTAAACTCATGCAAAATACAGTTATAAAACATAGGAAATGAATCTACAGAACATCAGGGAAGTCTTCCTATTAAATTTAAATTAAAAAGGAGTACAATACTGCATCACAATGTGAATAAAACAGAAAATAATATTATATGAATAGCATCATGATTTAAAATCATTGTCAAAAATCACAATTCCATGCAAGCAACAAAAATTTATACCTTTTCCTTCCCTGTATACATCCAAGTGAGTGTTGGGGTCCTACATCTTGTAGTCAGTTAAGGCTCCACCCTCAAACTAAAGGTAATGACTCCTCAAGATCGCCATCATCCTCAACAATGATATCATCCAATGCCAATCCTCTTGCTTTTGCTTCTGCTGCACCGTCCTCTGGTTGTCTCTCAAAATTAAACATGTGATGATCATCCTAGGCAATTCACTCCCTATACAGATCAATGTCATCCATAGTAGGCAATCTTGATTTATTCCTTATCTTGCTATATGTTTTTTCCTATATTTATCCATTTATTTACATCTTTTTTATTGTATTTAGCCATATCAATGTTTTTTCTCTATATATAGTTTAATTTATACCAATATCTATATATTATTAAGTTTACATCTATAATTTTTTTTCTTCACATCTCTATATATTCACTTATAGATACATTTATAAATTTTATTATCTTGTGATTAAATCATTTATGCTTTCCTTTTCATTTTATCTTTTCTCCTCTTCTCTTCTCCCTCGGTTTTCAATCCTCTTGTCACCTCCCTTCCTATTAAAGGATTTGTCTGCAATCCATATCCTTACTATCCTCTTCCTGATGATGGATCATTGAGTGTGATCTTAAATGTCAATGCAAAAATACAGACAAGTGAATCCAAAAGCACCCAACACTCAATGTCATCCAATTCAATTGTGTCAACTATCTAAGCACTCCACCTATTACAAGCTAAGGCGAAAGGTTATATTCAACAAAGATAAGGTCATTGAACAATTTTGTGTCAACTTGTTGTGCTTCTTCATGTGAATAGTGTCAAATAATCCTCAATTGCATAACATTTTAAAGTACTACAAGGTTGGGAAGAAAATTAGACGGATAACTTATGAAGATTTAGGATTTTTGCGCCCTACTCTTCCCACCAAGCCACTGGAAACAAGACATTTGCAAGTTTGTAAGTAAGCAATAATTGTATATGTTAAAGATCTCAAGCAACACAAACAGAAGCCTCATATTTTTGTTAACAAGAGCTCGGGTGGTTCTCCATCAGATAGCAAGTGGCAAAGAGAGAAGCTGTCCACTATACATGCTTGTACCTCTACGACTCTCCAATAATCAAATCTTTGGTGTCTTCCTTAGGTGTCATTCTCTCAATGCATGTTGTGAGACCTTCCATAACCTCCCACCAAGCAACTACAATGAAGACATTTACAAGTTTGTAAGTAAACAATATTTTAAACACATTAAATATCTCAAATGGCATGAAGTGAAGACTAAGATTTTTGTTAATTAGTACATGGGTGATTCTCCCTTAAGATAGCTAGTGGCAAAGAGCAAAGCTTCCCCTCTACATACTTGTATCTCTACAACTCTACAATAATTAGATCTTTGACATCTTCCTCAAGTGTCATCCTCTCAATAAATGTTGTGAGGCTCTCCATAACCTCCCCATCAACCCTAAAATCCTCTATGTAGAAATATTTGGGGTTGACATAGAACCTCGCTGCATGAATGGATTGGTGGAGTTTGATTGTTCCAAATCCAATCAATAATACTACAAATGGGTTCAAATTGTATTCTCTTGTATCTCTACAACTCTTCAATAATTAGATCTTTGACATCTTCTTCAAGTGTTATCCTTTCAATAACTGTTGTGAGGCTCTCCATAACCTCCCCATCAACCCTAAAATCCTCTATGTAGAAATATTTGGGGTTAACATAGAACCTTGCTGCATGAATCGGTTGGTGGAGTTTGATTGTTCCAAATCCAATCAATAATACTACAAATGGGTTCAAATTTTATTCTCTCCCCTACAATACTTCTAGATAGGCTCTTTTGCCTTGTCCATAGCCTCGTATAGGTACCCAATTGGATTTTGCTACCCACCCACCAAGCACAAATTTTCCTCTACTTCTGCGATAATGCTTTTGTATAGCTTTATTTTCCTTGTCCATACCCTCACTATAGGTACCACATTCAATTTTGCTCTCCGTCCACTAAGCACAAAACCCTAACTAAAGGATCTACGCCTACAAAAAAATTAAAATTGAAATTAAAAATTAATCTTAAAAAGCTTCAACAAAATCTAATAATTAAAATATTGAGAAAAATAAATGTAAAGGATAGAATTTAAAAATTAAATTAAGTTTGAAGTTACCTTGATGATCTCATTAGTGCTCTTCATGAAAACGTCATCAAAAATTGTCATTGCAACCCTCTCTCCATTTGTCTTCTCCGAATAAGAAGAATTCATCCATTGTTGCCTCACAAACATTTCCTTCAAAAGTGTTAGCAAGCCATAAATTGTTTGCAACATAATGATGTTAGTCACAAACCCTATGGTAGGTGCTCACACAAGCTCTTCCAATAAGTGTGCTCTCTCATCAAGCTAAGCAATCAAGGTTAATTGTAAATGTACTTGCCAATGTTCCTAGTTTTTTCACCCATAAATTTCACCAAATCAAGTTTGCATATGTCATCCAACAAAAGACTAAGGCAATGGGCAGCACAAGGGCTCTTGAAGGTGTTGGGAACCTCCCCTCAAGTAGTCTCCTTGCCACAATATACATTGTAATATCGTCACAACTTAAACCACATTTTTGTATACAAAACTCTTAAGACAACCTTCCCCAACATTCAACTAAAACTCTTGGCATCGTTTACTTTGTTGAAGGTGTTGATAGACTTACAAACATTTGACCATTTGAAGCCATCGGAAAGTTGATGAGTGTGTGATTCCTCCATTTGTCCACCTATTTGATAATATAGAGCATATCTTCTTGTGCTAATATTTATTTTCCTCTTCCACAATTATCTCTATATTTACCATTGTTTTATGAAGCAACAACTCGCATAAGTCACATGGACTAGACACCTTGATATCTTTTCCCTATAACGCTCAAGATTATGGCCCAATATGGGCTTCTCATCAATTTGAATGAAAGTTTGTAGATCCAAAACTTCACATAGGTTGTATTTGTTTCATCCAAAGTTGGAAAACTCAACTCGGCAAAAAACTCACCAAGCCCAAAATTAACGAGTCAACAAAAACTCGGCAACTTTTTCAAAAAAAATTGCGTTTTTCGAATTTTTTA
Source organism: Sequoiadendron giganteum (assembly GCA_007115665.2). NCBI lineage: Eukaryota > Viridiplantae > Streptophyta > Pinopsida > Cupressales > Cupressaceae > Sequoiadendron > Sequoiadendron giganteum. The sequence goes on along the minus strand of CM021106.1, from coordinate 442,088,217 downwards.
TGTATCTAGCGAGTTTTTTGTAAAGACTCACGAGTTTTTGGCCTCAAAAAAACTCAGCCTGAGGAAAAACTCATGAGTTTTTTACGAGTCGGCGAGTCTTCCATCTTTGGTTTTATCAACTTCTTCTTGTTCTGACTTGTACTTTCAAGTGAAGGTTGGAAAAAAAAAATCCTTCTAGTTTCCTTTACCTAGAATTTAATGAAGTGAATGTGTTGAGGCTTTGTTAATGATAACAGGAGCCCACAATATTTGTCTCTACATTTGTCTCTACTTCTTATGACATGTTGTCATGCCCCTGCCATGCAATTAGATCGTAGCATTATTAAACCCAAGCAATTGAAATAAAGGAAGATTATTAATAGGAATTATATGATTATCAAATAGGTTGATCCAAATTAAAATAATTGCAGGCCGACTCATATTAAAATAATTAAATTGGCAGTGACTATTAAAAGGGAGGGGGCGACTAAGATAAGAAGAAAGGAAGCACTTAGAAATAAATATAACAATATTAAGTTTTAATCAAAAAGTCATGAAATTTGAGGGGATATCTCTATTCCAAAGGGTGCATCATTTCATTTAAATATGAAGATATAAAAGGAAGATCAATTCCTTGGTAGAGAGCATCAAGGAAGTGGATGATAAAGTGTAGATTGGATAAAGGGAAAATAAGAATTTGGAATTATAAGAGATCTATTGGAATATATATTATTTTTAGCAAGAACATTATTGAGAAGTAATTTTTTGAAATATAATTAGGAATGTCTATATAATATATATATATGCATTATAATTGCATAATGAAATGATATTTAATTAACAATTAATATAATAAGATTCCTTTAGCAATCTATTTTGATTTTATAAGTGTTTACGAATAGGCAGGCCAATCAACCTTTAGGGTTCACGAGATGGGAAGTACCAATTTTCCTTTCATCAAGTACGCCACCCTTGAAATGCAACACTCCTAGGGTCGGGAGGCGTATGAATGCTCTCAAGCTTGTTGAGGGAGGCAGCCTTCATGCATCTTATCAAGCACGCCACCCCCAAGATGCAACACTCATGGGCTGGGAAGTGAATGAGTGCTCTTGGGCTTGATCGAGGAGGATGGAGCATCTCCAAGGTGGATTGAGGGATGGTGTGGACCTGAGATTCTGACATGTTTGTGGGCCAAGAGGTGGATGAGTGCTCCTAGGCTTGAGGAACTTCTCAAGTACGCCACTCAAGAGATGCAACACTTATGGGGTCGGGAGACATATGAGTGCTCCCAAGCTTGAGGGTCTTCTCAAGTACGCCACCCCGAGATGGATGGACAAGGATCCACCCATCTTCTTGCAATACAAGGACAACCATCCTTGACATTGCAATTTGTAAATATTTCTAGTGAATTCCTAATATGATTGGCTATCGGAATATGCCTTGGACTAATCACTAGTGATGTTAAGTTATTTTGAATTCAAATGTTAATGATGATATGAACCATAGATCTAGCTATTATAATGTTTTAGCTATGGTGTATTGTTCTCAATATTATACTATTTTATGTATTAATCCGAATATAACCATAAAGTTGACACTTGTTATTGCTAATATCAGATTTTAGCGTTTATTACTGTTTTGCAGGCCTAATTCAAGGAATATCCCAAAAGGGGACATTACTCTTGTTGGGATTCATCATGGTTGCTATAGTTGTTGTCTCCATTTTCTTCAAAAATATTCCTCTACCCAAGTGACGAATGAATTCATTTCCCATACAACTTCCTCCTCAACATTTGGACACAATTTCATGGCATGCCCAAAAATCCATTCAAGGTGGTATTTGAGTCGATTGATGCCTCCATCTTTGACCTATAGTAATTGAAAATGAATGATCCCAAGGTCGGTCATAGTATCCCATGCTTCCAATTAGCAACCCTATTGTCAACTGTTGGCACTAAAAATAGACCATTTGAATAAATATTTAGCATTAGACTTTGCAATTGTAATTAATAATTATTGTCAAAATGCTCTATTTACTAGATACATGTGCAAGAGCTCATGCAAACTAATAATCTATGTTAAGAAAAACAATGTGCATGAGCTTGTTTGTACATGAAGTAATGTGCATGTAGATAATTATAGACGAGATATTATTGCAGTAATAAGACGTGCTTGTGTCCAGAAAAGCATGTACTCTTTCCATGTGTAAGGATAGAGTTCATATTCATATAGAGTTGAGTCCATATTATTATTATACAAGTTTAGACAAACAAAGGGAAAGCAAGGAGTGATTTTTAGCTGTCGCTTTGGGCAATGGTGGCCATGCATATGTAATTTGTTATTTGTGATGTTAACAGAAATATTGTGTCAATCATGTGTTTGTATTCAGTTAGTATTCAACTGTATTGCAAATATGCTTTAATCTATAGGTTTGCACAGTGTTATCTCGATAGCAAGAATCAAGCATTGGGTTTTGAACCCAACTGCACCTTGGTGGCACCCCCTTTCAGAATTGTCACTAGAAAAACAGTGCACATGGTTTGCATGACTAACAAGGTCGCAGTACATAGGAGGAGAAATTATAGTCAGCATATGGTTTCATTTCCAGAAATTAATTAGCGTTTCTATTATGGAGAAGATTTTGAGTTTCTGAGTTTGCTGGTTTGAATGTTACAGGGCACAACTGACTAGAATTTGCAGCAGAGTTTCAAAGCATATTGGGTAATGCACAGAAGTAAGTTATGCAGTAGAAGTAAAATGAAACACTGGGACAGGTTCTAAGAACTAAACCTAAATATTGTGCAGAAAGGACCACCCACAAATTTCTCTGTTGTAGTTTTATGTAGTATTAGTTTACTGGAAGAAAGCACTAGTAGCAAGGTTAAACAGAAAGCTAAATTAATCTGATAAAAGCATGCAACAGGCTCAATGAATGGTAAATATAGCAGTGCACACATGTTATTAGCATTATAAGGTTTTATTCAAGCTTATAGATGAGTTGTCATCAAATGTGTTAAAGAGAAACAAGGTTTTATGGCTGCACAGTGCACCTTGCCAAGTATGTGCAACCATGACTTATACAAAGATAATGAAAAGATATTATTTGAAGCTTGAAGCATGAATAGAGAACATTAGAGAAATTTTTATTTTGTTGAAAATAAAACTCCTCTTCAATATAACATGATGTCCAATTTGAGCACCCTGAGTTTATGCCAAACTATGTTCTCATGGTCTGTAGAGGATATACTATGGGGGTGTCCCATCCACAACACAGCATGATGAATATGTATAATATCCCCTTAAGTTTCTTTTTGAAATATCAATACAATTTCACCACTGTTAACGTTAGCTCCAAATCTATGCTCTCCACGGGGACGCGTCCCTTGGCTTTTTACCCTTGTTCCCGTACCAGGGACGGTATGGGAACGCGGGGTTGGCTAGGAAATGTGTCCCACCGGTCCCCTTTTGCAATCAAAAAAATGAAATGTTTTCGAAAAGGTTCAAAAACTTGCAAGGGACTTAGGGGACTGCTAGTCGTCCCCTATGGCCCAGCAACATCTTACTTTATTTTTTTGTAAATAAAACACATTCTTAAATTAAAAAAAGGGGACTTACGGGCCCACAAGGACTCCCCCACCCCTTTAAACAAAACCCAAACCTACTTGACTTATCAAAACAACATAAACAAAAAAACATTCTCATTTTGACATTTGCAAACTTGAGGTGAAGAGCAGCAAGTGAAAGAGGAGAGAACGGCAGTTGAAAGGGGAGACTAGAGCATCAAATCTACTTCATTAGAGGTAAGTTTTTCATTTTACATTTGTTTTTCAATTTGTTTTCCATTTTTTCAAGTTTTTTCAAAAAAAATTACCACATGGGAAGGGCATTGTGAGTTTATTTTTTCCTTTATTTGAACTTGCAGCGTTATTTTCAATTCTTAACCAAAAAAAATCATGAGCAGCAGTGAGATTACTAGTAATGATAGTGAGGAGGTTAAAGTTCAAATGAATGAAAGAAGTAGACCTAGAAGTAGAAAACATAGAGTATGCCAACCACTGGGGGTTCTTCAGGCAGTGGAAGTGTAGCAGGGCCAACAACATCAAACCCATTTGAATGTCCTTCTAAAGTCCTCAAAACCTATGCAAAAGGCCCATTTAACTTGGAGTCACAAAGAGGAGAGAACGGCAGTTGAAAGGGGAGACTAGAGGATCAAATCTACTTCATTAGAGGTAAGTTCTTCATTTTACATTTGTTTTTCAATTTGTTTTCCATTTTTTCAAGTTTTTTCAATTTTTTTTACCACATAGGAAGGGCATTATGAGTTTATTTTTTCCTTTATTTGAACTTGCAGCGTTCTTTTCAATTCTTAACCAAAAAAAATCATGAGCAGCAGTGAGATTACTAGTAATGATAGTGAGGAGGTTGAGGTTCAAATGCATGAAAGAATTAGACCTAGAAGTAGAACACATAGATTATGCCAGCCACTGGGGGTTCTTCAGGCAATGGGAGTGTAGAAAGGCCAACAACATCAAACCCATTTGAATGTCCTTCTGAAGTCCTCAAAACCTATGCAAAAGGCCCATTTAACTTGGAGTCACAAAGAGGAGAAAACGGCAGTTGAAAGGGGAGACAGAGCATCAAATCTACTTCATTAGAGGTAAGTTCTTCATTTTACATTTGTTTTTCAATTTGTTTTCCATTTTTTCAAGTTTTTTCAATTCTTTTTACCACATAGGAAGGGCATTGTGAGTTTATTTTTTCCTTTATTTGAACTTGCAGCTCTCTTTTCAATTCTTAACCAAAAAAAATCATGAGTAGTAGTGAGATTACTAGTAATGATAGTGAGGAGGTTGAGGTTCAAATGCATGAAAGAATTAGACCTAGAAGAAGAACACATAGAGTATGCCAACCACTGGGGGTTCTTTAGGCAGTGGGAGTGTAGCAAGGCCAACAACATCAAACACATTTGAATGTCCTTCCGAAGTCCTCAAAACCTATGCAAAAGGCCCATTTAACTTGGAGTCATTTATTTTCTATGTTTTTGTCATTTTATAGTTGAAATTTGAAGCCTTTGGGCATTTTTTTATAATTCTTATATAATATGTATGTACATTCACAATGAAAGCATTTGAATTTCTTTAATTTGTTTGTCAATTCTCATGTGAAATCTCAATTCAAGTCTAATGTTATGTATTAATCTTCTACAATGTCTATGATGAATTCTTTATCAATGTTATGCTATGAACATTTGATATTTCCCTATATTTTTAAAATTTCCCTTTTTTTCTATCAGTTGTCCCTTGTCGTCCCCTAAAAAATGGCCCAAAAGTACCCCCGTGCCGAAAACTCGTCCCATCATCCCCTACCATCCCCGTCCCCATCCCCATCGCCGAAACTCCGTGGAGCATAGCTCCAAATATAAACCAGCAAGAATAGTAACCCTTCACCTTTTGATCACCAAGATCCCAATGTGGGTGAGGTGAGAGCATACAGTGTCGGGGATCATTAGCAAACTGGAATGTAATTACAACTGAACATAGGCAGCGAACCGACCATGGAATGAAAGGAAATTACAAACTCAACCACTTATGCAACGGGAGTGGAGATATTAACAATTAATAAGGCAGCAAGCCAGCCATGAATCCACACTACCACTTATTCAGTGGGGGGAATTGAAATACAGCTGCTGAAAGTAAAAATCAGACTCAACCAAATCTTCAGTGGGAGTAAATACAAAATATAAAAGTGCAGATTTATATAACAGCTATTAGTACTACTAATCAACTTTACAAATATGAAGTTTCAACTCCACAACAATTTAGTATTTGAAACCAAATACATCAATGTTAGAGAAATGTTCCCTAACTGAAATAACATGAGTATGAACAGAAATTAAGCTCAAAACAGCAGTATAACAGATCTGACAAGCTACAGAAAATTAGATCAGCAATATAACAGATTTGACGAGCTACAGAATATTAGATCAGCAATATAGAATTTCACCAAAATGCTCATATCTCTGTCCAAACACCTCCGATGAAGATGAAACTGAATGCAAACGGAAGCTAGGAGCTGAGCGATCAAGTACCAATGGAGAAACCTCGCCAAATATCTCTGGATTATTTGTGCACACTTCCCAATGCAGCCACAATGAAATCCTTAATTTCCAGAGGGGCAACCAGCTCTAGAAATTCATAGACATCTTCAAAAAATATGAAACTCGTTGCAAAGGGGCGCCTTAGCAAGGGATAACCATAGAACCAATACCCAGAACCAAGAGAAATTTGCCGAATGAGCTATGAATGAAAACGTGCTACAGCCAAGCACGAACCAGCAACAGTAGAACAGATTATACAACAACAATCTGTTTAAATAAATCAGAATTTGAAGCTCTATCTACACTCCTGAGTGAAGCACAGGCTTCAACAAGTCCAGCTAGGTACTATCTTTCAAGCACGAAGACTGGAAGAAAAAGCTAAGAGGTATGCATTCCTCGAAGCAAAGCTCTGAAAATATTTCAGCAGCATAACATTATGTTTAATTTCCAAAATATAAGAGACAATGAGAAAGGCATGAACAAATAAACTTCTCCTTCCAAAACAAACCAACTGTAACCTCCAAGAAGAGAATACGAAACACTTCAGCTACTCAAGGGGGACGCCCAACCTTTTTCGAGAATATAAAATATTAATCAGCACACTTTATTCATCATCCTAGGCGTCCATGAGGAACTTTAGCAAATATTTTAACTTTAAAATATTTAATTCTTCACTTTAGGCATCCAAGACAAGTCCCCTCTTTAAAACAACTTGAAGTTGATCAAATAGGCATGAGGTCCAAAAGGCAACATTGAAAAATGACTAAGTTATTAAAACTTAACTCCAAAAGGAATGAAGAAGCCAACGCCCAAACTAAACTGCCTCACTGCCAAAAATAGAATGATGGATTGGAAATGACTAAACTATTGCTAAGATGACACTGCCAAAAATAAAACTTACCAAAAATAGCTAACTGCTATAAATAGTAAGTGTTTTCAAACTCCATTTGAACACAAACTATGCAGCTGTCATGACTTACTAAAAATAGCAAGGGTATGGAAAGATTGATAGAATCAGATGCATGTTACACCCCTCTAGAGATCTCTGAAAACCCTGAAAAAACCCAAAAACCTTTCCTGCATGCAAGGTACCAGATAGAAATGCATCTTACCACACCCTGAAGCTCTCCAAAAACCCAAAAAGCTCCAAAAGGCTCAATGCCAAACTCTTGCCTGCAAATCATCAAAAGCTCAACTGAAACCTCCTATAAAATAGGAAACCCTAATTTCCACTTCTGACTAGCCTACAAGCCTCCGGAAATAGGCTATCAGTCACTAAAAAGCGTAGGGCTATATTGGGGAAATTACAATATGGAAGTGCACGGGCTATGCCCTAGTGTGATGCATATAGGATATGCACACATGGTCAAAATGGAGCACAAAAAATGTAAGACAAGAAGGATAAATGAATTTGATTTCACAAAATGGGTTTTAGAATGGTGGCGTGCAAGGCCAAAAATCGTGATTGTGCACCAATACAAGGAATTTTTATTAGATAGAACAAAGTTTGTCCAGGAGTTTTTTGTTGCCATACAATGTGGAACAAGGGAGATAGCATTATTATACACTATAAGAAGCACACATGATGCACATGACTACAATGAAAGATAAGATGAATATGGACTGGTTGTTATGCATGCATGAGACAAACATTTAAGTATAAACTCTAGACGAATGGTTTTAAAGTTTATTGTCTATAAAAAGATTGGCAAGTGAATAGTGTGTTTGTGTTTACACAAGGTAGATGTGTGGTTATGTAAGACGGTTCATATCCCTTTCGCACAAGAAGGATGCACTACATGCTGAAGTTAATGGTTGCACAAGTATTAAATTGGAAGTCGCTGCTCTAAGGATGTTGCAACTAATGCAAATATATGTGTTGTGACTTTTTCATTCTACATGGGTCAACTGTGAAGACGAGTTCGAAATGAGAAGACGCAACTTCAGCTGATTCAAACTTCCACAAATTGTTGAATTCATATCAGAAGATGTGGAAGGCTTATCCGATGATGATGGGGAAGTCATTCTTCCCTCATTCTTCGTAGATCAAGTTGACGCACAGCCACTTGGAGTTGTGGACTGGTATGCTAAGGAAAATACGCCTATTGACGAAAGGACTAGCAGAGTTGCCAGAAACAGCCTACTCTACTTGGACAATAAAAAGACAAGGTAGTAATTCCCGACACAGAGCCGCCACCAATTCATTCTTCACTACCTTCCACGTCAAGAGCCAAGCCCAGACAGAAGAAATGGAGTAACCCTCCTAAAGGGGCTAGAATGTCAAGACACACAAGGGGAAGAATACCGATTGCTGATACAAATCAGCAAGAGGAGCATGTGGAGACGGCCACAAACACAACAGAGCCAGTCATGGAAACAGTTGTAGCTGAGCCAATCATGGAAACAGTTGCAACTGAGACAGTACAAGAGATGGAAGCAGAACCTACCATTTCACCACCACCAAAGCAGTTGTCGGTCCATATTGACTTTGATTCGCCACCACACAACACTGCAACACAATCCCACTCGTCAAGAATTCAAGTCAAGAATTCAAGGGTCGAACATTCATCCTTCCAGCGAGGTTAGTCAAGATTCGTCTTGGCTTGAGAATCTCCTAGGAAGGAAGAGAGAGAGGTCATCCTACCAATTAGATTTCACAAAATTTGACCATGTCCCTCAAGACATGCCAAAGAAGAAGTTCAAGAACCAGGTCCATGTGGGAAAGAATGATGACAATGAGATTGTCATAGACACATTTGCGCCACTTGAAGACAGGAATGCAAATGAGTTAGAGGTCGATGACTTCACCTTGTTGAAGGTCAACCTCAGTAAGACCACTCGTCAGGTAGAGGCGGATCTCCTTGAAGTTGCATCAATAAGCATCAAGGAAAGAATGGCAAAGGACGGTAAAGACAAAGCAACCTTAAAGGCTGAAAACCAGCAGTTGCGACTGTATATATCCAACTTGCTGCATGGTACATCAAACTTCTCTGCCTTACCTCAAAAGTTGCTAGACCTCCCTGCGGAGCAAAATCAGCTAAGTCAGTTGATCTTATATGGAGAGCACTTGAGAGATCAAGTGGAAGAATTCGTCATTAGGGGCCGGTGTATACTTGCAGAGATGTACCAGCTACGGTAAAGAGCCCATGACCTTTGCACGGAGATTCATCAATTAGCAAGATACTGCAGAGAAGAGGCCTAAGGATGAGATCACTTTCTCCGACTTGGAGATGGCGTACAATTCAATTACCACAGAGCAGAACAAGCAACATCTTTTCGCTTGGAAAGAACTGCTTGCATACAAAGTGAAAGCCTACGATACCAACTTTGTGGAATTGATTGAGTACCAACAGGTTGTGGCAGGTGTTATCAAGTTCGTGAGAACGTTGGTAACATCTATCCCTTGCCTTTATCAACATGAAGGGTCGAGCTAGCAAAGGTACAAACATAGTTCCAAGACCTCATCCATAGCAATTTCTACGATGACCTTGTTGGTTGCGAGTTGAGTAAGATTGCAGCCATGTCAGCAAAGCTAGATGATGTAGCTGCCAAGACTATTGAATATCAGCAATAGATTGTGAGTGGTGAAGAGATGTTGCGACAACGCATCATCATCCTGCGAAGCATTAATTGTCCGAAGGTAGAAGAAGTCCTACTCCAAAATAGCATTTATGACAACAGGAGTTAACTTGATGCCTCTTTCCAAGTTAACTCATTGTCCCACTGATCATGCATGTCTAATCCCACTAATTGTGGATCTCTATTTTGGAGGCACTTTGTATATTGGAGTTCTCTTTTAGTTTAGAATCAATTAACTGAAGTAGACTTTCCAGTTAACTGCTAGGTCACCTACATTTAGACATAGGAATAAATTTTGCGGATTGGCAAGAACTCATTGTTAACTCAAGGATATTTTAGGGTTGCCTACTCCTTTGAGCTTCTATAAATAAGAGTCTTTGCTCATTATTTTGTAACTTTACTTCACAGCAGCAAAACGCTGAGCTCACAAGCCTTCGACTTTGTTCGCTTAGTATATGTTCTTGAATCATATTTGTGATAGAAAATCGCTAAGTACAACTTGCATTCTTTTTATTCAGATAGGTGTGTTCAATCTATGTTCATGTATTCTTGGTTTGATCGCTTCATGTGTGATTGTCTCTTTGACACAAGTTGTTGTCCCAAAGTGTAACCTTCGATCGAAGATTGAGATAATAAATCAAGAGAGCTACCTTGCCTTTGATCCAAAAATCTCAAGATTTATCATTGTCTGTTGTTCTTAATAATCTGTCTTTCGATCTACACCTCAAAAAGAGCACTGCGCCTCCTTGGGAATTTAGAGAGTAAGATTATCGTTCTTTGTTGTTTCTAGTAGTCTATGTTTCAGCCTACACCTCGGAAAGAGCACTACACCTCCTTGGGAATCCTAAGATCTAGTCTACCGTTTGAAGATTACTTGTGTGAATTCTATTTTGGCATAAATCTGGAAGTTCAAAGCCTTCGGATGTATTCTGAGAGACAGTTCATCTGAGTGATCGAACCATTCCATTCCTGCTCCTATACCCCTCTTGCTCTGTTTATCTTGAGGAGAAAGGATAGATTAAAAGTTAGCTTAGTTGTAGTTAAGATCTGCATAAACCAAAGAAAACCTTAGCTGCAACGCATTGTGCTGTATGCACCCTTGTGCCCTGCCACTGAGGAAAAAGATAGGAACATTAGTTTACTTTACTTTTTACGCAAACATCAGCAAAAAGAGGGAGCTTCCCCTCCTAATTTGAAAAGCAGTTATTACACACTGTGCATAGTTGTTCGTTTCCAATAAGCACTCCAGAGGTGCTAATTGAAACACCAACAAAAACAAGAGATAAAAATCCCATGGGACCAATAAAAGATTCTAGTCAACGCAACGCTTTGACTTCCATTTCTTGATGCCATTACATACAAAGTTCAAACTTTGGGATTGAAATGATCAATTTAACTATTGAAGCCTACAAACAATACCATTAAAATAATAATTTTTAAAATACGATTTTTGTAGAATCCCAACTAACACAGACTAATTTCAATGCACATGTAAAACACAAATACACATGTAGAAGAAAATATTTCTAAATGCTTAAAAGAACTTAGAAATGTAAAACAAACTTAAAAACTTTAAATAAAAATAATATATAAAATAATGTAATGTCCCAATTTCGTGGAGTTCAATTTGCACTTCAAGAAGCCCTTATTTGCATTTGATCAATAATTAATTATTTTTATTGGTGATATGGATATTACATATATTTTTAGATGAGCCTTTTTGTCACTTCTCTTTGGAAAGTTATTCGCCCAAGTTTATTCTCTATGAGCTTTCAAACTGAATGCCCGAGAAGGTATTAATTTTTAAGGAATTATATGATATTTAATTCACATCGTAGCCAACTCAAATTTTGTGGAACCACCGCGGCTTCCATTTCAGTCATCAGGCAAATAAGAGGCGCGAAATAAATGCTCTTCTATCGTCCCTATTAGAGGGTTAAATGTATGACGTGTCAGTCTGATTGATCAACGCTTAAGGAGCTAGCATCGAATGCCTTTGGAGGGAGTCGTGGGACTCCAAGTTCGAATCTTAGAGTTTTATATGGTGTAATACCTTGGAGGAGTGTTTGAAATTGTGAAACGATGAGCATAGTAAGCTGATAATAATCTTCAGCACCAAATATATAAGCATAATCGGGATTTTATCATAAAGGAGCTGATAAGAAGATCGACAAGTTAAACAGTGCTAAGGAAGTGTCGCAGAGCACAGTAATATCGATGCTATTTACTAAGGCGGAATTTAATATTCTCAGTCACACACTATGAGGAGATGTCATCACACTTGAACAAAAAATGTATAGTAGTCCTCTGGTCATTACAAGAAGATTACGTGAACACTGATTTTCAATGAGAAGACCCAACATCATAACCATAACACTCCAATATATCATTATAGCGTTGACCCTAAGCAACCGAGATAATCGACTCATCATGAGATATCAAAGCAGGCTCGGAACTGAAAATTGAGGATAATCAATCAACAAGTTATGACATCGACCGATAGAAATGAACCCTCGTTGAAGATTATTTTATTTGCCACAGTAGTGTCGATGGTGTTTTGGAAGTAAACACCAATCTGCAGTCTTGGTAATAATAGACAGAATAGATTGTAATTTCCAATACTAAACCAACTTTCATAAGGGAGTTGGGAATGTAAGAAGTGGATAAGCTACAGCAAACAATAATTATATTACATGAAGCGATAAGGTTAATCAAGAGCAAAATTAATTAATCTTTAAGGAGCAGCGATTAAGTCATTACAAGCAGCGATTGGTCTTAGCAATAAGTCATGTCCTTTCTAGAGGGACATCATTCATCCCAAGGACATCTCTTTCCATAGGGACATAGAGGTATAAAGAAGATAACCAGAAGTGAGGAAGAGGACATCGAATTACGGAGGAAGAGGACATCGAATTACGGAATAGATTTTCAGACTTCACTTAATAATTATTATCCCGAATTAGATAGCTCTTATGAGCAGAGAATATCTAATCATGGAAGCATACTTTCCAAAGATATAATTCGTAAAAGGCTCCCAAGATAAATTGCACATGTATAAGGATATTAATCAAACAAAGCAATTATGTTCTAGGCCTATAAATTTATCATCAATAGGCAGACATATATATCCAAGGAAAGCATGACTCTAAAGTATATATCAGAAACAGCTCTTGTATCTATTTTCTAATTAATAAATCAGACACAGCTAGTATCTTTATTTATCATATTTCTATTATCTAATTAATCTGGCTTCATTATCAGAGTTATTTCGTTTATAATCTGGAACTGTATTAAACGATTTAATATTATGACAATTTGATGTCAATCCAATAAGGCATTAATCGAAAATCGAATGATCCAGACCTCGGGCCATTACAAATAAACAATAAAAAATAAAAAAAACTAAGGAAAAGAACGTGCCTCAAGGATCTATGAAAATTTATGAAATCTCAATTCTATAATCGCCACAAAAAGAGCTTCAATGCAAGTAAGCGTTGTGGTAAAATGAAGCAAGTGTTTGAGGTCTTAAAATGTTATGATCCTAATATGATATATTCTTAAGCATATATTATATATTCCTAATTATAATAAGGATAAGCACTTGTGGCATGCTTAACCCTAACATAAATATTAATACACTAATAACTCTTAATTAGGATGAAGGGATATGTCCCTACATAGTTTAGCTTATTAATAAGGAAGAGATCTCTCTCATAGAATCATATCATCAAATATTGAATTCATATCATACTATCTAATTATTAGAAGTGAACCCCTCAAAGTGGTCTGCCATATTTATGATTTTTACAAATATTTCCAAGAAATATCATAACAAGTGGTATCAGAGCATGATCTTGGCACTGTGATGACTAAGCACTTTTTTTCAATTTTGGAGGTCATTTTGTGAAACACATCTCCCAAATTTTTGTGAATTTTTGTCTAATTTTTAAAGGGTTTTTGAAGAGCATATTCAAGAAACTAAAGTCTAGATTTCAAAGAAATTGGAGTAGAATTGAGTGATTTATTGCAGAATTAGGGTTTCTGCCCAATTTATTTGGAAAGTGCATATCTTCCAAATCCTATTGATTTTGTAATTTTTAGTGGGTGTTTGAAGAAAAGATGGGCCTACGATAAAAAATTCACAATAATTGGAACATAATTAAGTGATTTATTGCAAAATTAGGGTTTCCAACAAATTCCCTCCCAAGGCTGCAAAACACCTATTTGTTGAAGATTTTTCTAGGAAAGTGCAACCTAGGCCTTGGTAAGATACAAAAAAAAAACCAGAACATTTTGACTTCATTTGTGTGATTTATTGTGAAATTATCTTTCTAGAACTTCTTCACAACAAAAATTAAGCAGAAAAAAGAAGTAGAACAAGAAAAAGAGAAAGAGAAAGAACAAGAGCAAGAACAAGAACGAGAGTAGGAGTAGGAACAAGAAGAACAAGAACAAGAAGCAATAGTAGAAGAGGAAGCGGAAGTAAAAAAGGAGATGAAGAAGAAGAAAAAGAAAAAGTTAGCATTGAGAACAATGCTTTTGTAAAGAGGAGGGCAATGTTGAGTAGTCGACTTGTGGCAATCTTTACTCTTAATTAAGTAATATTATCATTATTATATTGCTATTTAGTCAATTAGGTTGGCCTAAGGCTTATATAGGGTTATCTAGGTCGATTTGGGTGACATCCTAAGCATAAGTATGGTATATATAGGAGGTATAGGTAGGTTATTATCATCATGTTGAGTATTGTGTTCTTGGTGAAGACTATTGGAGGTATCCCCCTCAATGTGGACTAAGAGGTTGCCCCTCAAAGTGGCATATTAGTATCTAGTACTTGTAGCATATTTCCTATCATATTCTTCTACTGTGCAAGTTATTTCATAACAATCAAATCTACAATTGGGACCAAAATTTTTGTTTCCACCATAACTTCTAAACAAGGTCGTATTCAGATCTGATTCTTTTTTGGGTTTTAGGTATGTATTAGAAAAGATCCCACCAAAAATAAACAGACTTTGAAGGTACGTTTTCTAAAAGTTATTGACATTTTACATTTTTTCATTAATTTGCTCTATACGCCCAAATCATAGAAAGTCTGAATTTTTTTTTAGGATCTTTTCTGATACATACCTAAAAACCCAAAAAATATTTAGATCCAACTTCGCATTGGTTTGGAAGCTATGGTGGAAACAAAAAATTTGGCCCAAATCATAGCTCTAATACCACTTGTTATGAAATAACTTGCACAATAGAAGAATATGATAGGAAGTATGCTACAAATACTAGATAATAATATGCCACTTCAAGGGGGCAACCTCCTAGTCCACTTTGAGGGGGAGACCTCATATAGTCTTCACCAAGAACACAATACTCAACATGATGATAATAACCTACCTATACCTCTATGTTACCCGACGACACGTACCCGGCATATTTAGGGGCGTCCCTAGTCGAAAACGTCCCAGAGAAGCAGGGATGTCTCGGACACATCCCCGCGCCATCCCCAATTTCAGAACAAAATTTGGAAACATCTCAAGGACATCTGTCAATAAGCCAGAAACGGCAGGGGACAGCTAGCCATCCCTGAGACAGCCAAGGGACGCCACAACATCCCTCAACCGTCCCCTATGGCCCAATAATTTATGATTTCATTTTAAAAATAAAAACACAAAACTATTAAAAATATTATGTTTAGAACTTCTTTGTAGACACAACATCCACTATTAATCTATAGTTTTGATAACAACCATTGTAAGTCTACAATTTGAGCAGCCTACACACATCTTATTAGTATCAGACCTAACCTTCTGCTGATCCTACTCTCTTATTACTGTAAAATTGGACAACAATTTTTCTTTAAATCTCAACCAAACATTTTATCTATGCTTAAGATTTGACTATTACAGTGCTTGTGCTGCAACCTTCTCAATTGATCTACTTATTCTCAAAATTTCAATGTGGAAGACATAACTAGAGAACTAACATGCTATAAGGAATGTATGATAGAATGTTTTTGAATGATGGATAGTAAGAAATTTTAATAGAACTTTTGAAGGAATATTGATGTGAAGTTCTATACTATTCTTTCACGAGCACTCATCTCAATATCAGCCAAAACAATTAGATTGAATATGAGGGCATGAGCCTGATCAGGGAATTTGAAATATCAAGTTTTCGACATGACCTCCAAATTTTTTTCAGTCAGAGAAGTGTCAAGACTGAATACCTAACAACTAGGTTAATGAAATGAAAATCTAGAGATAAATTCACAAGCTCAAGTGAATTTTCAGAATATGCAAAGACAAAGATGAGGCAAAGACAAGTTATTATGCTGCATTTCAACGCATTTCATCCAGCTTGTAGCATGAAATAAAACTTGAGAATCCAAAAAGGTAATTTTATGTTGCTTTCTATGAAATGAAAATATCAATTGAACTCTAATATTATGGATTAAGGTTCTATGATGTATATGATGATTGCCTTGTCATATGAATATTTGAAATTTTTAATATTTTTTAAACTTTCCCTATTTTTTAATAGCCATCCCCTAAAAATTGCCCTCCCTCCTATCCCCATCCCTGATACACGTCCCCCCATCCCCTGCCGTTCCCGTCTTGGAAACTTGGGGTAATGTAGCTATACTTCCTATATATACCATACTTATGTCTAGGATCTCATCAAGGCTGACCTAGATAGCACTATATAAACCTTAGGTTGACCTAAATAACTAAATAACAATATAATAATGATAATATGACTTAATTAAGAGTTAAGATAGCCACAAGCCGACTACTCATAACACTATACACACTATCAGGGTAGCGGCATAACATAAAAAGCCAAAAGATTGCATTATTCTGCATCCACGTGTTTCCAGATGGGAATCACACATGCAAATTTCTCCTAGGAATCATCAAGTACTTGACACAGTTTTTGATACAAAAATTGCAGGAAATCATCCACAAGTAAATGGGTGAGTTTTTAGGCTGTGTTCTTATCTTGCAAGTACTCACGAGTCAAACAAGTGCTCAGTGATTTTTTTAAATATGGAAATATTACCTAAGTTTTTCCTTATCCCAAATCCCACTAAAAACAGAGACTTAGGTTGCACTTATATATGATACTCAAGAATCAGATGATTGGAGAAAAATTACCTCTTTTAAAATGATAACCAAATCCTTAATATCATGTAGAGAAAGTGGCTTTTGTTGCTCATAGAACTCCTCATTATCAATTATCATCAGCATGTGCCTGAGAGAAAACCAAAAATATCAGGAATAAAAAATAAAATAAACCAAAATATATAACCTATAATAGATTATAGCAGTCAGGATATTCAATGGCAGAAGACACGATCATATTTCAACTTTAAATTAAGCTTCTGGAATGAACATGCGCATCTCACCTATAAACTGGACAGAAAACAGAAAGGGGTAACATCCAGCCAGGAGCATCACCAGGACAAAGTGCCGTTAAAGCTTCTGTAGATGGCCATCTATGGCTCAGGTGGCACCGTTTCATGTAGCACCAAAGCATCGGGACAAGTTCTGTTGTATATGCTAGACCAGTCATAAAACGTTCAAGGGGTAACACCATAAAAGTAACATGCAAAAATGCACAAACTGCAGTAACAGCTGCAGCTTCGGCATCAGAGGGCCCTTCATTTGAATTAGTGTCACCAGGTGGAGAAACCTCTCTGCATAATATTCTCACCTACACAAAAACAGTTATAGCTTTGAAAAAGAAAAGCAGTCAGAGATTACTAAAACTAATTATTAATTCATTCAATGCGCAGACAAGAAAACCCACAAATAACATTATTTACAGATAGAATCACTTGTTTAACTCTATATAAAATGTGACCAGCTGAATACCAATTCTTTAAGAAAATCGGTATCTACTGCATTAAGGATTTGCTTCTCTAAATCCTCACTCAGTGTTATCAACCTAGCATTCTCATCCATATCGCTATCTTCATCAATATCTGTGATAAACAAAATAAAATTAACAAATTAATATGACAAGATCGAATATATTGTTATTAGTTAATTTCATACAGCCATGCACAATCTTTGTTTCATTTGTTAAATGTCAAAAACACAGAAAGCAAATAATGTATATTAACACTCACAGATAACAAAAGTACTGTATTCTCTGTGTTTCAGGGGCGAGGGATGTGCTTCCAAAGATGGCAAAAACTTTAGCAGAATTTGGGGATGGCTACTAAAAATATATGTAATTATATTTGAAAATTCAACAATAAAACAAAGAACAAAATAACTTTAAAAAATCAAATAAGACTGAAATTTTAAATTTTTGGTTAAATAACATGTTCCATGATCCAACATTGAATGATATCATCACACTAATCATTAATGCGTTGCACCCATACAAGATATTTCATATTACATTGAGTTTTAAACCACAGGTCACTTGTTTCTCATTCATGGCTCAACCCCTAATCACAAAACTTGTCAGTTATCAATGGTAAGATGTTTCTAAAGTCTTATTGTTAGTAAGTTTTAATGTCATCATGGTTAATTTTAATCTAACACATATATTGGACTTTTGGAAGAAAGTATTTCAAGCATGCCCGAGAAGGCAAACAAATTAACAAGATACAAGGAAAGGCAGTGAACTGTGAGATACGCAAATAAACATCAAACTTTTAACGAATTGTCTCAACAAAAAAAAAGGTACTTCAATGCAATTTTAGGTCAGGAAGAGGCATATAGGTGGTCCAAAAAGTGCCAAAGGAAGAAAAAATCATGCAATAAGACCAAAATCACTAAAAAGTACCTCCAAGAAGCTTCAGCATGCCCCTAGGGGATCCATCATCTTGCAAGCCAAAATAACACTTAAGTCATACAACATTGCACTTTTTCAATGTGCTAAGCATTCTATTTCACATCTTTCAGCATGCAACAAAACGGAACAAATGTGCGGTAAAACCACTATTTGAATTAGATGGAGAAGCTCCCTATAAATTAAAACTAACCTAAACTGCCCAATATGTACTTGCATTTTATAGTATTTACAATGTATTCTAGGGTAGTTTTAAGAATGTAATATAAACAAACTAAATTAAAACCTATCCTTTTCTTTTCTTAATCTAGAGAACAAAGTGATTGAGATTTTTTATTGAAAGAAATCCCTACAGATGCATGCTTGCCTTGTTCAACAGCACACTTGCATTGTTTAGCTAAATACAAGGACTAAACAATACAAGTGCACATACCAACTAAATAGGCTAAAGATAAATGGATAGGATACAAAGCCATCATCTTTACCTTCAAGCCAACCTACAATACAAAACTTTAAGAATCACCAAAGAAAACCCTCAATACACATACCTAGAAATCTCAATAGACATTTAAGAGCAATATGTAAGCATGAGGATTAACAATTCGAATTAAGTTCAAAATAGCACTTATTTATACTATTTAAAAAGCTATACATGAAAATAAATGAAATAAATTTACTACACTTCAATTCTAGCTATGGCTGCTTGCATGCCATGCAATCTTTATTACAAAATAATCCTATCAACCAATAATAAAACTAAAGCATGTGACTGCCGATTAAACTAACAACACAAATTAATACAAACTATCACTTAGAAGTCACAACTCTCACATGGCAAAAGATTTAAAAATAAACAACATAAAATAATTGACTCAAAAAGATCCTTGCATGAACAAACAGACCACTAAAAATAGGCTAACTATAAATAGGTCTGCCTAAAAATAACAAATCCTAGAATTTGCTCTTTTCTTTGACAAAGGTGGCTATTAAAACTAACTCAATCTATTTTTAGAGTGGGCTAAAAATTGACTTCTGTATAGGCAGTTTTGGATTATTTTGATGAAGCTTTTCCCCTATTCGGATCATGGTGAATATTTTGAAAACAAAATTTGCACTTTTCTTTGAAAAAGGTGTCTGCTAAAACTATCTCAATCTACTTTTAGAGTGGGCTTAAAATTGACTTTTGGATAAGCAGTTTTGGATGATTTTGATGAAGTTTTTCCTCTACTCTAATCATGGCAAATATTTTCAAAACACTATGAAAACTTTAGTCATGATGATACGCCAAACACTCGAACTTGAATTTTCTACAATGGAAACTCCATGCTTGAAAGATGGACTTATTTACTATTTTGAACTTCTCTTGGGACTCAATGATGAATTGAATAAAAATAGGTGGCCAAGCCTCAACAAATATGCAGTAGAGGAGATTTGCTTGGCATTCATCACTAAAATGTGTGCTTAGAGAAACTTTTCATTATGTTCATCACCAAAAGGTATGCCTTGAGCAACTTATCATTATATTTGTCACCAAAAAGTGTACTTGAAGGAACTTTTTATTACACTGATTGCCAAAAAGTGCATCTATACAAACTTTTTATTACATTCGTCACCAAAAAGGGTGCCTAGCGAAACTTTTTATTACATTTACTGGAAAAAAGTGTGGCTAGAGGAACTTTTCATTACATTGGTTACCAAAAAGTGCACTTGGAGAAACTTTTTAATATATTTGTTGGCAAAAAGTGTGCTTGGAAAAACCTTTTATTACATTTGTAACAAAAAAGTGCACCTAGAGGAATTTTTCATTACATTCAGCACCAAAAAAGTGCACCTCAATAGCAACACTTAAAACTTTTTCATGTTGAGCGCAATTTTACAAGTTGTCTGATACTTTTTATGAAGACTTAGCAAAACTTTTTGCTAGTAAAGCCACCCAAAAGATGTGCTCGCCTTCTACTTCTTTTTAACCTGGTTTTGAAGATGATGAAAATCACTTAAAAGTGTGTCTGATTTTCTATTTGAAACCCCTTCAAGGTTGCATGGAAGTCTGACATAGCAATGCCACTTTAAAAGAGCACTCAGACATTACTTTAGTGGCAATCTATTCCATGGTGATGATCACTAATATTTCAAACATTATTTTCACTTTTGGGTGCTGACTTTTCTTCTACTCTGCACACAATTAATTATCTGCTGTTTTCTACCCTACTACTTTTTTATTTTTGTTGCACATTGAATTGTTTTCTGTTGAGTGTGACCAAAACCAATCAATAAATTTCATCCAAAAATCTGAATTCTCTCTTAACCTAGCAAGCAATTCTTGAACTTTGAAACCTTATGATCTACTATCCAAGGATGCTCCAAAATAGTGTGCAGTAATTTTGACTTTAAACAAGAATTCATGCACTCAAACATGTCACTTGAAGTTTTCTTTTAATGAACTCTTTTTCTATCACTCAAGGACACACAATGATGAACACTCCATGTGTCGCATATTTTGACTTCCATAAAACTCATTTCTAATCTGTTAACTTTCTGTCATCTGTTGATCAATAGATCTAAATTCTTTGCCTTTCTGAAAATGTTCAAAAGCTATTCAATCTCCTCAAATTAACACATAGAAAAAGACAACAAATACAACATAGACCAACAAAGCAAATGCAACTGTTTAACTCAACAAAGAAATGAGGCTTTAGCTTTGAAACTTGACACCAAATGAAAGTTTTGAGAAAATTCCATATTGGGTACAATAGAATGTTAATTCAAACTTAGATGACTTATGTGAGCTACAAGTCACTTTTTCACGTAAGTTATTATGTCAATGAAGAAATTATAAAAAAAAAGTGCATTTTTTAACTAATGGGGCTAAGCTTAGCATGAAATTAGAACCAAAAAGTGAAGAAGTGGAAAATGAATGTATAGGCACCTCCATAAAAAGGTGATAGTCATTTTGTCAAGATGAAATTAAATCAAAAAAGAAGTGGTCCAAGAAACTTGGGCACACCTCAAAGACTCCCATTGTCACTTTGCCAACACTAAACATAACAAAAGTGAAAATGAATGTTTTTCACACATGTTGAGAGGGATCTTTGCCACTTTGACAATTTAACATATCAAAAGGTGTTTTGAGTTAGTGTGTCACCTGGGAGAGCTTCAACACTTTGTCAACTCAATATTATAGGTACTTGCATGTTTTACCCCCCAACAAAAAACCCCTTTGTCAACTCAAAAATAGAAAAAAAGTGCCTATCATGTCCTAAGCATGCCCATGAGACCTTCACTGTCAAACGAAAAATAGATGGTGAAATTGCAAATGAGTGCTTACATACCCCAATGAGTTTCCCATTGTCACTTTGTCGAGTTTATAACATAACAAAAGTGCTTCAAGTTATCTAGGCACACACATGAGGAAGTTTATCACTTTGCCAATCCAAAATTACAAGAAAAAGCATTGTGTATGCTCTTAGAGGAGAGAAGAGTGAAAAGGTTGGATTTATAATAGAGAACCTAATTTCAAGTCTTCATACTCTCCTTCCCTTTAACATGATTCTCAACTCTCCTCCACTTACGAAATTCAATGTCTCTCTCCAAAGACAATACCTTCTTTCTAGTTTAACAAATTGCTAACATGAACCTACAAAATGCTCACAAAAACAACACTCCCAATGAAATGAACCAACTCTAATACACTCTAATCACTGCCTTCAAAAATTGGATTGTCCCATTTTTTACATGGAGAAAATACAATATTATTTTAATTACTTGATATTTTCCTCCAAATGTTAATTCAAAAGGAAGTATTATTAATTAAATAATATTTTATATTTAAGTGACTTATTAAATGCAAATTCAAAATTCAGTCACAATTTGGAAATTAAAAGAGAAAAGAAATTTGAAGAGTCAGGCAAGCAGAAAGCCAAGGGTCAAGGGAAAGGTTATAAAAGAATATTGTGGAGCAAATTGAAGGAGGTTGGATTTTGATTTTGTAAAACAGGTTCTTGGTTGGTTGAACATTGGTTCACCACATTCCTTTTGGAGGATGGAAAACCTCTAAGAGAAGATCAACTTCGGTAGTGAGACCATCTACCCTAGTTGATAGTTGGAGAAATAGTGCAGGTTTCTCGCTTGGTTAAGAACGATTGGAGTTTTGATGAAATTTGTGAAGTCTTCTATGAAGATAAATTTCACTATTCTAGTTTGGTATAAGGTTTGAGATTTGCAGGTTTCTTCCACGTTTGAGGAAATTATCAGTTGTTTCGATTCAAGATTGAAGCAAATGCATTGAATGAATTGAAGATTATATTCAATTGATTTTTGTTAAATGATTTAGATATTTTTGAGGTTCATTGAGTTGTACAGCTGTAGCAGTACACTTAATTACTCTCAAGGAGAAATTAAATATGAGGATTATGGATATTCCCCTTGTTTTTCCAATCTATCTAAACGTTTGTTGTATAAAAGGGAACAAATTCAATATTGAATTAGAAACTCAAAATTGGGAATTTTGTATATGCTTAAAATTTATGAAGTGTTAAAGAGAGCCGCTGGGTTTGTAATTTTTGTCCAAGGAAGTTTGAAGTCTTATTCACTGGAGATATAAATATCAATATTCCCTTAGCCACAAGTCTCTTTGGTGAATTGATTAATTTTGGAGCTTTAATTAATAAAGGCACAAAATTAAGGAAGTGTTTCTTCTTGGAGTAGCGTATGGTGATTAAATAAGGTGGTCTCTTCCTTCAAAATACCACTTGGCACGCTACTATCTTCTCCTTGATTACCGCCTCTTTCCTTAATCTGGGAGTCGTCGAACCTCTCTCAAAACTAATGTGAGGACGAAAATTGTGCAACATAGTAATCGTGGTATTGGAGCAAGGTATCGTATCATTCTTGGAAATATATCTGGTGATTGTTGTTTGTCGTTACCATTACAAATTCAAGAGATTAAAATGATGCAACTGAACTGTATTGCCAACATTACTAGTCATTTGGTATTATAGAGATTGTGGCATATAAAAGATCAGGAAGTTTAAACAACACCTACAGCCATCAACCATTATTATGAAGGGGGCAAATTTACACGGAGGATTGAATCGCTTCACTGCCGCCATCAGAGAGTTGAGGGAGACAAGTTGTATATGGAGAGTCGGGTGTGTAGAATGACGTGGGCATAGAGTCCATAATGGAAGTCAATATGGTGATTGAATGAGTTTCTATTGGCCGATAGCTTTAGGAAGGAAAATGTCTTCCAGGAATAATACTTCCCACTCACCGTATATATCATGATTGTTCATCTTCTTTAATGAAGTCGTGATACTAAAGGCAAGCCATTGTAACTGAAAAGCGAATACATTAACTTTTTATTAAAGCTTGGCAGTTTGAAAAGATATATGTTTAGGGAAGTTCGTGTCACTTGGAGCGATTACTGAAGTAACAAAGGTGGTGTAAATTGATGATTCATATCTCTGCTAGTACTGAGGTCATCTATCAAGATTGTTTGGAGTCGAGCTGCTAGAGGAAGACTTGAAGACTTTGGGAAAATTCTTTGTTATTATATAACAGGTCAGCAAGTTTGTTATATAGCCAAGTTTGCCAATTCTGAATATTTTATTTAGTCAGTTTGCAGAGTTTTATATGATTTGATATATTTTGAATGGTGGGAGGTCTTTGTTACTTTGTATTGCTTCAATGAATTGTCAATTTTCTGTAATCACACTAAGGGATGAATTTTATATAACTGGGAAACAAACTCTGAACAGAAAAAGGAGATAAGTGTTTGAAAAAATGCCAGTATGTTAGAAATCAGTATTCTACGTGAGTTATTGCAAAAAATAATTGGGCTTCAAAAAATAAATTGAGCTAAGTACAGAACAGGGTAGCACATTACAAAAATGTAGATAGAATAAATTATGGGAACCATTAAATTATCTATTGCGTGCACAACGTCAAATTGCAATTTCAAACAATGCCTTAAACAAGGGAGACACAAGAAATAACATGGAGAAACTCCTTGAGGGAAATAACTACACAAATTGTGAGTCACACTCACTAAAGAACTCCAAAAGAGCATTAGTACAAATGATCTTAGCTTAAAGGTCGTCCAACAGCTCTAAGGGACAACTAAAAGTTTTCTAAAATACCAATTTGTAACTCTCCAACGAACTCCTTGCCCCAACAATCAATATCTGAACAAAACTCACAAATATCTCCCAACACCAGAGATACAAAACTCTTCAACCTCAATCTATAGCCAATTCGACCTAAAACATGCTATTTATAGATTTTGAAACATTAAAGAAGCTTAAAGGAGCAACAAGGAGGAAAAGAAAAATGAAAATTTTGAGTTTTGGAATGCCAAAAGGCAGAGTGTCACATGTAAAGAAATCATCACTTCCACTGGACCAGAAATTTTGTAATCACCACAGAAAATTTGTATTTGCTACCTATTCAAACTGACAAATTCACCACAAAACCAAAATAAAATTCAACTTGTATTGTTTTCTCATCTACCAAAACCTACACAATAATGGCCCATTCCACCATGCAAATAATCCAACAATCTAGAGACAAACTACTACCTAGAATCATGCCCAAGAATACAAGAACTAGATCCATTTTCAAATCAACACAAAACTTCAAATTGATATTCAAAGACACTATAGGAAAAACCTAAAAGCATACCATATTGATGCTCACCTTTAAGGGAAGGCACTAAGGAGAGGAATCTAAAGATTATCTCAAAGGAGGAAGTTAATCTAAAGAGATGCCTATAGGTTGAAGGACCACATGAATCTCAAGATAACAACAAGGTCAACACTCTATGTGACTAAAGAAGAAATCATGTTATAAGCATAAAGTGCCAAATGTAAATAACTATCACTACATAAAGATGAGTTACCCAAGGATCTACATTTACAACTATACAAGCTTGTAAACTGTAAATACTCTCAAGGTTAAGGCATTGTGTGGAAAAAACATCTTGCACGATACAATGAGGAGTAGACTATTATAAACAAACAATAAACTGAAGCATGACCATCCAAACTTGCTCAATATGAGATCAATCAATAGATCGCAAACCTTGTAACCATAAAGAACCAAAGGCATAATGATCTTCATTTAAGAGGTGCATCTTCAAGGGATATCATGAACGTGTATTTCAAAACACTACTGATTCAAGATAGACATTGAAGTATATCCCTTGCAAAGAAAAAGCTATAAAATTAACCTAAGTTGCCGGTTCCGGTTCACCAGTTCAGCTAAATTTTTTCGAGGGTGGGTTCCGTTCGTTTTGGGTTCGTTAGTACAAAACATAGTTGAACTACTCGCCAAAAACTCGCAAGTTCTTTTGCAAAATGAGTTTTTACAGTAAGAACTCGCAAAAAAAAAAGTTGGCGAGTTTTTAAAAAAAAACTCGCACGATCAGGCATTAAGCCCGCAGCCGGCCAAAACGTCATTTGCATTTTGCTTTCTCACTTTTTTTCACTCTTGGCAAAGCAAAAACCCTTTTCAAAGCATTTTGCACCATTTTTCAATGAATTTGCATCAAGGAGACAAGATTTAAAGGAGATTTTCATCGGATTTCGAAAGCAAATTGGATTTTTAGGTAGTTTTTCTAATTTTTCTTGTTCTTTCTTTTTTTTCATCTTTTCTTCATTTTTGTTGATTGTATGTTTAAAAAACATCATGAATGAACTATAAAATAGATTTAAATACATTTGTATTGTTGAAAAGAAGATTTAGATTCATCAAAACAAGAATTTGTGACACTTTTTTCTGATTTTTTTACATATTTTGCTGATTTTTTCATTTTTTTCAAATTTTCTTCAAACCCTAGTTTTTTTTTTTATTTTGATTCTTCTTGTTTGTTGAAAACATGTTTAAAATTATATGTTAGCTTAATTTGTTACTAATTTAAAATAGTTTTCTGATTTTTACATTTTTTTCACATTTATTTGTAACCCTAGTTTATTATTTTCTTTTTTTCATCCAGTTTTTTTTTATGAAAATGTTTAGAATCTTAAATTAGTTTAGATTTTACTAATTTAAAGTAATCTATTTTCAATTTTCATTTAATCTAATTTAGCTTGTTTCTAAATTTTCTATCAAAAAACTAACAAGTTGTGCTTTCACTTTGTGTGTGTAGGTTAATTGATAATGGCTTTTGAATCCACTTCTAACCCTAACTCAGTCCCATCTGTGCCTGGGAGTGGGGAATATGTAGGCACTCATCTAGCAAGAGCTAGAGATCCTGCTTGGAAATATGCATATGAAGCACCAGAACCTGGATCAGTGTATTGCATTAGATGTAAAAATGTATACCGTGGAGGCATCAATCGCCTCAAATACCACCTTGCAAGCATTCCTAGACGTGATGCTAAGGCTTGCACAAACACCAATGAGGAAATAAAAAGACAAATGAATGCAATACTTTCCACTACAGAAGAAAGAAAGGTGCAAAAAGCGAAGGCAAAAGCAGCCATGCAAGCTGCCATAGCTTCTTCTCAAGGTGTTGCAAGTGCAGTCAACCTTGAGTCACTATCAGATGATGATTATGTAGCAGCCGGCATAGTGGGCTCTCTTCGTGGTCCACGTGTGCGAAGGCAACCCACCACCTCCATCCCTTCATCTACCTCTAATAGAGTGCCAGGGGCAAGATCAACACGGACACCTACAACCACGGGTTCACGCATTGATGATTTTTTTGTGCCTAGAAACACAACTGGTGCACAACCTTCTTTAGAGAGAACTAGGTGGAATAAGGAGGTGCATGAGCATGCAGATGTTGCTTGTGTCGATTTTTGGTACTTCAACAACATCCCTTTCAATGTGCAAGCTCACCTTACTCGGAAAATTTGGTGACCGCATTGACAATTGCAAGGAAAGGCTACAAGGCACCTTCGCACAAAGACTTGAGTGGGAGGATAGTTTATGTTATTTAATTTAAGTTTTTTAAATTTAAGTTATTTTTTTGTTTACAAATTAAAATTGTGTACTTAATTTCACTTTGTACTTGTAGGTTGCTTTCTAATGCAACTGAAAGGGCAAGGGCGGTGATAGAAGAACAAAAAGAAGAATGGCAAAAATATGGTTGCAGTATTCTTATTGATGGGTGGACGGATGCAAAAAATCGTACCATCATTAATTTTTTGGTTTCTTGTAAAAATGAGATGGTGTTCTTGAAATCTATAGATGCCTCCAGCATAGTAAAAAGTGCAGAAATTTTGGCTAGAATGTTGTAGCAAGTGTGCATGGAGGTTTGGGCTTGAAAATGTCGTGCAAATCGTAACTAACAATGCAGCGGCATCTGTGGCAGCAGGAAGAATCCTCCAAGATAGACACCACACAATTTTTTGGACACCATGTGCTGCCCATGTCCTTAACATTCTTTTCGAGGACATATGCAAATTAGATTGGGTCACACCGATTGTAGAGGATGGAAGGAGGATCACTAAATATATCTACAATCACCCTTGGGTTCTTAACTTGATGAGGGAGCACACCAAAGGGAGAGACTTGGTGAGACCCGGTGTGACAAGGTTTTTAACGGTTTTCTTAACGTTGCAAAGCATTCTTGGTGCATTGATGGCTTTGAAACAAATGTTTGTGAGTCAAGCATGGATAGACTCACCTTATTCGAAGAAGTTGGAAGAAGAAAGAGTTCAAAACATTGTCTTTGAGCCCCTCTTTGCACAAAGAGCAACAGAGATTGTGAAGGTAACTTCAAAACTTTGAGTTTAAATCTAAATTCCAATTGAACATTTTTCTTAAAATTAATGTCTTTCATTGTAGAATTTGTAAATTACTAAATTGCAACTCTAACCTTATTTTGCATTTTTAAATTTATATTGTAGGTGTCAGAGCCCTTGGTTAGAGTGCTCCGTTTGGTGGATGGGGATCAAACCCCAATGGGGTATCTTTATGAGGCCATGGATAGGGCCAAGGATGCTATTAGAAATTATTATAAGGGGGACAGCCTCAAGTTTGATCCCATTTGGGAGATTATTGACAGGAGGTGGAACAATCAACTCCACCAACCTATCCATGCAGCAGGGTACTTCTTGAACCCCCATTTCATCCATTCAGGCACCTATGCAGATCCTACTAGAGAGGTTATTGAGGGCCTCACTACTTGCATTCAGCGGATGACATCCACACCTGACGAGGCAGACTGCATTCTTAATGAATTGCAAAGTTACAGGGAAAAAAGGGATGCACTCTTCTCTTCAGACTTGGCAAAGAGAGCACTAACTAGGCTGCCACCAAGTATATAATTTGAAATTTACAAGTTACAAAAATGAAAAATTGATAATTACAAGTTACAATTTTCTAACTCTTTCTCTTTTTTTTGTAGATGTTTGGTGGACAAATTGGGGTGGAAAACACCCAAATCTTCAAAAATTTTCCCTCCGTGTTTTGGGCCAACCTTGTAGTTCATCCAATTGTGAGCACGATTGGAGTTTGTTTCAGGCCGTCCACACAAAGAAGAGGAACAAACTCGCTCAAAAACGCCTCAATGACCTTGTCTATGTGCAATATAATCTTTGATTGCGCATAAGAAAGGTA
This sequence comes from Sequoiadendron giganteum, assembly GCA_007115665.2. Taxonomy (NCBI): domain Eukaryota; kingdom Viridiplantae; phylum Streptophyta; class Pinopsida; order Cupressales; family Cupressaceae; genus Sequoiadendron; species Sequoiadendron giganteum. The sequence goes on along the minus strand of CM021106.1, from coordinate 442,059,194 downwards.
GAGGAGATATCATATGATGGTCCAATTGATTTGGATGAGATAGATCCATACAGTGATTGGACAGGGCGAGGGGAGCAGCCTCCATTGTTTACCGAGGATGAGATTTATGATTTAGAGAGACAGGCAATCGAGGAGAGTGGATTTACATTCTCATTGGATGACCTTGAGGATGACCCTAAGGAGGAGTCATTGCCAGTGCCACCACCAGCAGCTGCAGGAGGATCTACATCTAGGATGGAGGTTGAGGAGCCACAGGCACAGCAGGAGTAGAGTCCTATGATTACACCCTCTTCCGGTCCCTTACTAAGATCTAGACATGGGAAGAGGAAGATGTGATTCATGTGAATTTGAAAAAACTGAAATATATTAATGTTTATGTATTATTTACTTTCAGTTTTACAAAAACATTTTGCTATTTTCATTTTGTTTCAAACTATTATCATATCAGCGCATTGAACATTCCACATGAGGATGCCATTTTGTATCCAATTTTCTTTCAAATCAATCAAATACAGCGTGTTTCTTATATGTACTCATTTATTGGCTCATTGGATGCATCTAATCTTTGAATTTTACAAAAAAAATGCGTTTTTAGTGAAGTTTAAGCAATTTTTTAAGTTCCCGAGTTTTTTGCCGAGTTTTTTCCAAGCCGAGTTTTTTGGGCATGCCAAGTACTTGCAAATGGAGAATATTCCAACTATGGTACAAAAAACATGTAAAAATAAATATATATATATATATATATATATATATATGCAGCCTAGAAGCATGAATTAGGATTAGAACATCACATAACATCATATAAACAACGAAACCACCATAGACTTGAATATCATTTAAAACATGCATGATAAATATTCATCGTTCAAACTTCAACTTCGATATTACAACACTTTTAAAGTTTTAATCATCAAATGGATTCTCTAAATCATCCATATCAATGTCAGCCTCTTGGAATGAAAATGCTTGTTTGCAAAACAAATGAATAAAAATGAGGTAGTTTAGGTGTTTGAAGTATTTTAGAGGTCACTTTTAGGGTTTCCTTGGGCATGGGTCAAAGTCAAACTGCATAAAATATTTAAAATATGCAAAAAAACCACTTTTTGGTCGCCTTAACACGTGGGTTCGCCTGGGTTCACTTTGGGTTCTTCCTGGGTTCGCCCGGGTTCGAACCGGACCAAGAAGTCGCGAACCTTGGCCGAACCAGGTTCCGAACCCAACGTGAACCAAGACCGAAACCCAACATTTCTGGAGCGAACCTAGCAACATAGAAATTAACTTGACACTAAAAGGTAATCTAAAATGGAACTTTTGTAGTTGGAAGCCATTTTGATTTCTACATGTTATACTTGCAAACAAATTGAAAACTAGAGAGAGAAAACCTACAGGTATGAAGAGAATAATCTTACTTCCACTAATATTCACCAAAATCTTGGGAAGCTCACAAAATGATCAAGAGCATCAAGCCATCTCCATATAGCCATCGTCAACAGCTATCTCCTCACTTAGTGCTTTGCACATGTCAGTTTCTTGTGGTCAGATTTCAAATTAGATTATGCTTTCATTGAGGTTAGAAGCTCTGCCCCTTCATTAAACTCATGGGGACGCCTCATTGTTAGGCAATCAGATTTGGAATCCAATAGAATCTTAAAATTTTCAGAAGTATGCTCTTATCCTGTGCTTTGTGCGATCTGGATAATCAGAAATCTGAAGATTGTAATCATTCAAGTGTAATGTTGTTATTTCTTAATTAATGAAATTGGTGTACATTTTGGTAATACTACTAGTACTAGCACATAGAGGATTCAAAAAATTTCATCTGCAGTATTGAATGACACATCAGGTAAAAATCATAAATACTTCACTCAGTGCCTTATACAACAGTCAGACAAAGACTTAATCATATATAAAGCAAATATATAATAGTCAGCACAATTATGAAAAGAAAAGAGAAAATGAGGCTACTGATACAAAGGTATTGATAGATCACGCATCAAGAAAAATAGATAAAGTGAGATCTTATGTCAAGAAAATACGAGTGACTCATGTTGAGCATAATAGCTCAAAAGAAGAAAGAGCAAAAACAATCCCACAGAAAGGAAAGAAAAAGATTATAGTTCAGAGAAGAAAAGGACTGTTTTATGATGAACCTGATGAACCTACTCCTTCACCACCAATCCAAAAAACAGGACCATCTAAGGCCAATGAACACTCACATGCAGTAACAGAAACAGATTGGATGGTTGAAATAGGAATTGCTGAGGAAATTGATGACCCAGTATTTGTTGATGAACATGCTTGTGCACAAAAAGAGCCTGATATGGAATCAGATTTTCAATCTTCTGTTAGTTTAGATGTTGATTCAGATAATTTTTCTGTAAATAATTTTGTATATAGTTTTGATTTTATTGAAGCACAAATGGCTGAAGAATGGGAATAGCTTGCTATGGAAAAAGTAGAACTTTATTATGAACAAAAAGAGCCTCTCACTAAGAATGCTCGTCCTAAACAATTGAAGCCTCATGCTACATCAAGATATATCCTAAATATAGATCAGCTTGTTGACCCATATGATGCTATTTGTACCTGGACTGAAAACATGACCTACAAATTTAGACTTGCATGGCTGGAATGAAAACACAGAAATAAATCTCAAAACCCTCGAAACAAAACTCCAGGAGGTATGGCCTAGTACAAGTGAAATGTACAACCAACATAGGGAATTTCTTCAATCTCATTAAAGACTTCAAATCTTTTGATAAAAACACTAGACAAACAAAATCAAAAGTTGCAGCTTCACAAGACACCAAAATCATCCATATTTGCAAACCCAAACTAAAACTCTTCTCTGCACCACAATGGTGATCTCTAAATGAAACCACACCAACCAGCTAGAGGGTTTCTCGTCCCCGAAACCAGCAACCCCAAGACGGTTTTCATCCTCAAGAAGCTTTGGAAGAACTCAAATTCTCTCCAACAGCAAAAGCAAATAACATTTCCAAGTCTAAACCCCCAAATGAGCCCTCTACCTCCTTTTACAACTTTTGGAGGGAAATAACCAATTTTAAAATATGATAATTTATCTTTTCTCTCACAAAGACCTTTCAAGAGAATTAATATTAAAATTTCATGTACAAAGTCCCCCAAGCCTAGGCATCCAACAAATGAGCTATTACACTAAGTTGTCCCTCTATTATTTTTCAACATTAGACAACTGAACTGAATAATTAATTAATAACTTAATAACACTGTTCCATGGACGTTGGGGACGCCGGGACGGCGAGACGTGCGGGACGAGAGGACAAAGGGCCTAAGTTTGGGGACGGCGGGGGGACGGCAGCGGGGGGGTGGCGGGGTGGTGGTCCTGATATAGTTATACATATACTTATAGTACTTGAAAAACTAGTTTTGAAAAGATGTATAACTGTATAAGAATTACATTTCAAATGAAAGTATAGGAAATTACTAATTAGTAAAATTATAACATAGCAAAATTTGAAATACTAAATCTAAATACGAAGATTTCTTGAATACTAATTGCTAAATAAAATCTGAAAAATGAAATTGTCAAATTGGAGATTTCTATTATATCGAAAATATTAAATATGAACATCTGATGTCATATGAGATATCACAAAGTCTATAAAGATGATTACGTGATTCATTGTTACAATGAGTAGCAAATGCCAAATAATAAATATAGATACTAATAGCAATAGCATTACGAAAGACAAAATGCCAAAATGTCAAAACTCAAAATGTAGTGAAGGGAGGCCTCTAATCATCTGCAAACTCCTCATCACTGGAACTGTTAGACTCCACAAGGTCAAGATACCTCAAGCTCACACCGTCCAGCCCTACATTTGAAGTGGTAGGATCATCCTCATCAATCTGTGAAGGCTCCTCTGGCTCCACATCCCATCGTGTCGCTGGACTCTCCTTGTACCCAAGTGTCTTGCGGTCCATGAGACGCAAAGCACTATGTACAGCCACAATCTTCTCTGCTCTCCTAGAGGTAAGTTTGTTCCTCTTAAGAGAGTGGATGAAGCTATATGTAGACCAGTACCTCTCAGCAGTTGAAGAACTGCAAACCTGGGATAGCAGACGGATAGCTAGAGTGGTGGTCAAAGATTTCAGACCATGACAATTCCACCACAAAAGTGGGTCCTCATGTGCCATAGATTCTATATCCATCTTTGCCGCATCTGAATAGCCTCTAAGAGTGGCAAATCTTCCCCTCTCAGTGCGAATTATGTTGGCATCTCTAGAATCATACATCTTCTCTATGCACCTAAAGAAACCCGCCTTCACCTCATCATCCTGAATCGATGTCACTCTACCCAGTCTAACCTTGTACCACTTAGGATTCAAGGCAAAGGCAGCCATATGCAAATGAGTGTTCAACTTGTCTCATCTGCGTTGAATGATTGGCCGGATGTACTCATTGTCGAATGCTAGAGAGGGGTGCTTCACTCACACAGCAGCCCTCATCTAGTCAAGCATAGAGTCAATGCACTCATACACCTCTCCAAGGTTAGGTGCATCCCCATCCCCATATCTGATAACTTGGAATACTGGAGAAATGATGGAGACAATGTATTTCGCATCAGTCCAAAACATATCACTCTTCACTATCTCCTTCACCCTTTTCCCCTGTGTTGTCTTGGCCTCGGCCCACCTATTCCACTCATTAGTCATAACCATGAGTTGCAATGCCTCCTGCAACTTAATCATTCTCTCCAAGATAATGAAATAGGATGCATATCTGGTCTCGATTGGTTTCAAGAACTCCTTCGCAAAGGTCTTGAAGAGTGCATATGAAGTGTGGTGGTTGCAAATAAACATCTGCACATCTCTCGCATCGATGACCACTCCTCTAATCCAACCAATCTTCCCCATGTCCTTGAGTGCATTGTTCATGGCATGCACACAACATCCACCAAATATGTCTATAGGCTGCCTCAATGAGTCTCCTTGCTACTCTACACACATGGGTTGCATCTGTGGCTACTTGGACCACATTTTGTGGCCCAACCTCCTCAATAGCCTCCCTAAGGACTTGAAACTGAAAATCAGCATCTTTGGGATGCCCTGTACAATCAACTGCTCTAAGGAAGTATGGGCCCTCTACACATGTGACCATGATGTTGATGAATGGACGATGGCTAATGTCCGTCCACCCATCTATAACTATGTTGCACCCAGATGCCACCCAAAATATTGATCTTGGAATAGCACTTATCCAAGATCGAGGTCCTCATTTTCATCTAACCTGGTGGCACATATGATGTTCCTCCCTTCGCCACCATAGCCATCATCTCCCTATAATAAGGAGACCGTGTAACATGAAATGGAATGCCATTGGTAAAGAAGAACTTGCCAATGGAATCATCTATCTCATCTCTCAGTTGCACATTAAACATATCAGCTATGGGGTTACTCTGCGATGTCTACAACTTGCTTTTCCCTATCCCCCTAGTGGCAATAGAAGTGGAAGTGGATGGAGATCCAAACATCATTCCTCCCATCTACGATGCATGAGGAGAAGTATGTGGTGCATGATGGATGTGCTGAAGGGCTGCCCTAGCAGACAAAGTAGTAGGGACTGAAATATTTGTGTCATCTGAAACGCCCCAAAGCTTGTTAAACTCAATTCTATAATGTATATTTTTAGTTTCCTTCAAAAACTTACAAGGCTCCACACCTTTTCCTGTCCAAAAAAGAAAGTGTGCATTCACTTTAGTGATGCTACCATACCATTCAATCCCACAAATGTTGCACTTCCACTTCCTTGTTCCCCCACCTGAATGTGATGTGCCTTGTATTCTTGAAGCAAACTGTTTGAAAGGAGACTTAGGATCAAAAACACCCCTAGCATAATGTGCCAACAACTCTGAAGGGAAGCCTGTACTAGCTAGTGCACTCACCATGGAACTAGATTGGGCTCCAGGATCAACCCCATGGTCACACCCCTCATTCTTAGGTTCAAAATATGAATCATGTTCACTATGAGAATGGATTTCCATCTCATCCCCATTCATGTCTTGGGAGCACATTGTGAAAGTGACACTGCATTTCACAAAATAAAATCAGCCTAGTTTAACAAATTGAAATACAAATTTGAAATTTTAATTTTGAAAACAAAATTTACAATTTATAATTTATTATTTTATATTATTTAAAAATAAAAATATTAAATAATAAAATTTGATGTTGAATCTTGAGGGCAAAATGATGAATGATTCATTCATCTTCATCATTTTGCCCTCAAGATTCATCAAATCTGATTTTGAGATGAATAAGAAAAAAAAAACAAGTTTAAAACAAAGAATTGAAAAACAAAAATCAGAAAATAAAACAAACAAACAAACAAAAAAATCTGGAAAAACCCTACCTTGTGCTTGAAAAATCTCTCCAAAATGCAGTAGAATCCTCTTCCTCCTCTTCTTCTTGCTCCTTCTCACTCCTATCACACTTGCAATCACTTTTTTCACTCCTTCATTTAGACTTCTACAAGTTTTTCCTCCTCTCCAGCTTGCTGCAAAAAAAATCAGTCTTTCAAAATGTGACTGAAATAACCAAATAAGATGGTTTTGTGTGGTTTTGGGGGAAGAGGTGGGGCCCACGTCAAATTAGGGTTACCCCCCAACCCCCAAAAATCGAACTTTTTTTTTAAATTTTAATTTTTGCCCATCCCTTGACATGGGGCGACGGGAGACGGCTAGACGTCTCCCCATCTCTCGAGAAACGCCTAGGTGTTCCCCAAGGAGGCGTGGAGATGTGGAGTCTCCACATCTCCATGTCTCCTTGGGAAATGCGGAGACGTTTCCCCGCCTCCAACGGAGCACCGATGGCTGTGGTGGGACGGCGAGAGACATCACACACCCGTTTCCCTATCCCGGAAACGTCCCAATCTCTGAAACGCGGCCAAACAGGGGAGGAAACGCGTTTCCGTGGAACACTGCTTAATAATTAACCCAAATTGCGGAAAGCACTGAAATGACATAGAAATCAAATTCTGATCATACCAACATAATATTGAAGACTTGGGACCATGATCAAAGGCAAATGGGTGACTTTCTAAAAATAGCCTGCACCTCCAAAAAGTTTGGAGAGCTCCCAAAAGGTCAGAAACTAATTTTGAAAGCATCACTAGAATCACCAAAGCCAACTGAGATTACTGCCAAAGACAACTTTGCAAGACTGAATCTGCATTCTCCAAGAACTTTGGAGATCCCCCAAACACACCAATTAGCCTTCGGACGAACTCGAAAACTGAGCTAATCATTCACAAATCAATATTGCTTAAAATGAGGGCATTACATGTTTTTAGGCTATTTATGACTTTTATATGTTTTTCTTATGGACAAAAACAGCCCCAAAAAAAGGCCATACCAGTGTACCATACCCATATACCCATAACTATATCCAATTCCAATTTGGTGATTTAGTTTCTACGTGATCAAAGTACAGAAATACGAATAAACAGTGTTTCTGCACGTATTGAATGAGTATGATCAACACATAATGCACACAAATTTGTCTCCATGAGTGATCCATTACTTATTCAAATTTAGCCATCCTTTCATTTAACAAAAAGTAACGACTGTCAATGAACCTAAGCTAGTCTCAGAAATAATGTAGGCAGTTTGACCCCCTTATAGCTGATTCGTGAGACCGACTATCCTGGAAAATGGGTACCAGATGTTCACTATTGTGTCGTTCCATTCTCTATTATTTATGCACAATTGCCATTCAGTTTACTCTTTTTTGGGTACATATGGGCCTGGAAAGCTACATTGAGAAATGCTAGGGCAGATCTTACCATCTTCAAGAACTTTCTGCAACTACCTCTCTATCTCTGTGCCATACCTAATATACACCCACTGAAACATTGGTTTATATTTGGATGTCAACCACAACTACTATATATATCTTCAACCTACTTCTACCTCTCAATAATTTATCTTCAGATCAAAATGGTAAAGACAGCAAGTTTGGATGGCTAAATGCTCTCTCTTGGAATTATGCTCCTAATAGACTATGCTAACTTTGGATCAAAGCAACACAATTGTTAATCTTTACCCAAATAAAAACACTGTCTAGTCTTATAATTGCACCACAGAGAAATACATGAAACATTACTAAAGACAACTGTCCCTTAAGGATGCCAAAAATTAAAAGAGAAAGGGAGCGGGAGCATAAAATCCTTTTTGAGATGTTTGATAATTAAAAAGATGATTAAATGGCAATGTCATAGCAAAGTTGAGAAGATGAAAGGATTAATAACAATATGACAGAATATTTGTGTGATAGAAACCTCATTAAATCCCTTGACTTTGCTAAAACCCAGTCTACTTTACCCAAAAACAAAGAGGGTTTCCCAAAAAACTAAAATATGTCTCAAAATTACAGCTTCCTTTGCATTCATCTCGAGCAAAACTCTCAAAGATCTAACTTCATTAAAGATCAATTCCAGCACAGGCAATGCACATACAAAGAAGAATACAATGCTACCAGTCAAAAAACAAACAGATAATTTTCTATGTATTGTTTTTCATCAGAACACACAACAGATAACAAAATCTGGCATTGTACTATTTTCTCACATTGTGAACAATCCTAGAATAGCATCAGCCTGTGGCACATTTCACTTTCAGAAAGAGTTTGGGGAAACAAAGATACTAATGATATATACAGATCTGATTACAATATCCCTAAATAAAATGACAAGAAAATTTATATAAGAAAAATGAAACAGAGAGTACTAGATTTTTCCGTGGTTGAAGACTTGAAATTATGTGGTAGCTCCTCCATAAGAAAATTTAAGACGGTTGCAAAGTCCAAGGCCTGCTTCAAACATACCACCAACATATCATTTTAGAATTTTTACTTTTTATCTGATGCCTGTTCCGAATGAAAACACAAGAACATCTACCAATTTTGCAGAAAAGAATATGGCTGTGGGACAATACTTAGCCATTCACATACTTGTCCTAATATACAAAGATATAGTAGATGTGACTCTTTAGTTGCAGATAAATAAAGGACACCAACAAGCTCAAAATTTAGTTGTGTAGTCATCTGGTTTTTAAACCTGGTTAGTTCCATATCCCATATAAATGATATAGACATAATTATCTGTATTAAAGATGATATGATTAATTATTTTATCAGTATATACAAATCCATTCAAATTTCACCTTATTTATTGACTTAGTCTTGATTCATTAAATTTACCAGAGAGGCATATCAAGATTTAAGAAAACGTGTTACATTATGTTTCCTGTTGCCCAACAGTACAGGTATGCTATAGGATTTCAAAATCTAATAGAACAGTACAAAAACAACAAACAAAATCTCATCAGCACCTCTAAAAGAAGTGTTTACTTCCTTTTTAAAACTAGTTAGTAAAAATATATCATATCCAGTGCATTTCAAGCCCAAAATGTATATGCATCCAATGATTAATTCTAAACAATCAACCCTAATTGGATAAACCTGGTAGCCACAGCTTGAATTTACTATAAATTCATTCAATTACAACTATTTCTTGATTCAATACATTAATTCCCTAAGTTGCCGAAACAGGTACGGTTACGGTACGCTGGTACGGCAAAAAAGATTGTGGGGGCTGGGTACATTTGGATATGTCCGTACAAAAAACATATAAAATCATTAATATATACATTAAATATTAAATATATTAATATTTCTTATACAAGTTTATAATTTATGATTTTTAAATTTTATCTTATTATTAATTAATAATTCTATTATATAATTATTAATATATAATATAATAAAACAATATTCTAATATAATATATATTAATTTATAATTTTATTATATAATTTAATAAACAATATTCTAATATAATATATATTAATTTATAATTTTATTTTAATATTTTATAATTAGTAATATAATTTAATGAATAATATACTGATATAGTATATATTATATAGTATATACAAGTTTAAATTTTAAAACTATTTTATAATATATACCTTTAAATATAAAATCATAAATAATTTTTTTAAGAACTAAAAATTCAAAATTATTAAACGAAACAATAATATATGTTTGAGTGGGCTTTATACAGCCAAAGCAAGGGGCACAATTATCGAAGAAGACAAGAACCTTTGAGTCGAACTGCTTTTATTATATTTTTATATCTATATGAATCAATAGAAAAAGAACCTGTGTTTTTAATGTAGACATGCAAAACAACATTTTAGTGTTTTTTAAAACCCTAAATTTAGTTATGCTTTTGATCAGGTAGAAAATAATTGGTTCGACTTCAGCTGAAACGCCCGTCCAGCCACTTTTCATCTCTTTTACAGAGTTTTTTAATATCCTTTTCAATAGGAAAAATTGAGACAAAAATGTCCATCCACTACTTATCTCTATCGCTACACAAAAATCCCGAACCTTGCCCCAATTCCACACCAATTCCATACAGGCTCCAATTCCGAGACATTTCCTACCCGGAATCGGTCGAGTTTTTGGACGATTCAGTAACGTAGTTAATTCCTCTTACAACTTGTGTATCTCCTTCAAGAGCGAACTTTTGTTTGCACAAGACAATGACACTATTGCCAACTACCTGTTATCATTTATGTAATTTTTGACTGTGATACTAAACTAGCAACAACTAAAACTCTTGTCAGCATATAGACATTTCTGAAACGCTGCTCGGGAAAGCTTCTAATGTCTCTACCAAAGAAAAGTGTGGACTTCCAAAATGGTAGGCCCAATCTAAATCATCATAGCCTTACAGGATCCAATGAATGATGTACAATTCAAACAAAATATATAAACCTTTTTCCCAAACATTCACTTTCATTGCAGATTAGGAGATTATCAAAATATATAGCGACTGATCTTCTACTCTGCATACTTCACAACATTTGTACAAATTTCAGTCACAAGAAAAATTGTACGCGAGACATATATAATAAAAGTGCTATCCCACAAAACACCATAAGGCTGAACAACTAGATATACAAAACCAATATTTTGTACGAGCATTTGGCTAACATTTGAATAGTTCTGGAATTTGCTATTTTAGTTCAGCGTTTTTCTTTTCATTGTCATCAAATTTTGAGGTATATTTTCTGTGCTTCACATTTCATAAATTAGTTCAGACTCGCAGAAAAAAAAAGCCACTTTCATTCCAGTCTTGGATAGAAATAATTAAAAAGAAGAGTAACTCCAAACAATAAAAATGGTCAAACCTGGAAGCAAGGTCCGTAAAATGCAATGGAAAGCCATTTTCAGCTTTCTTATGGAGCAAAAGCCCACACATATTTGAAATAGATAAACTAAGTGGAAAAATTCTACTGCCAGACAGGATCTGTTGTCTTTTCAGTCACTATGATAGGCACTCCATCAACAAGAAGACCATAAATAAACCCAGAGGATATATGTAACCCCATTAAGAGTTGCACAACTGAACTCCAATCATGTAATATTCATATGCTAGACCAAACATACTTCAAATGGGACCTTGGACTATGAGAAATTGAGCATTGAAAATTATCAAAACACAAAAATCAACAGTCTTAAGGTTTCCAATCACAATATACACTCCCTTTACAATAAAACCCAAAATTATCTCAAGAGAGTTTAAGGAACCTCGTTATGTGTTGCACATCTTAACTCATGATCATGTAATATCCAAAACCTATGAGGCAATTAATTAGGATGTATAAATAATATGTATCAGATTTGCAGATATTAGAAAGCTGACAATTCATTAATCTGCATGAGTACCTTGATATATTTACAAGAAGACAGAGTCATCTTATATCCTTGCAAAGCCTTGACTAGGGGTTGTTGGACGTAAATGTGCTGATGTGTTCCAAAGAGAACAATGGCAAAAATATAAAATACAAAAGTAAGAGATTTAAATGTAAGTGAAATGGTTATACCCATTCACCCAAGAGGGATTTGCACCTGCAAATCTGATTGTAAAACATGAAGAGGATTAATGAAAGCTCTATGCATCACATTGATTTCAAAATCAAGAATGAGTCATAAAGGATAGGGGTTTCCAACATTTACAACTTAATGGGAAGAAAACTATAGAACACTAAAGGGACCCCAAAAGACATCAAAATGAGCAGTTGACTATCACAATATATATCTTCTTATTTAATATGTAGATTAAAAGCCTAAGATTGACCATAGGTCCATAACACATTCCTAACTGTTACATCCCAAATTGTGAGGTTACTATTTACTATTAATAGATGTGGTAAATGTGAATGTGATTAAAAATTCTCGAGATGAATTAATAATGCTTGTACCTTGTTATCAATATGAATGTTATATCATTCGATGTTGTTTCATTTAATGATGGTATTCATAGTGAAATACTGCATATATGAATAGATGGTTATTCTAACTTTAAAGATGTTTATATATGATGCTACTAAAAGTATGTGCTAGTGGTTGCAGGAAAAAGTCCATTCTCTAGGGGGAGGGGAGGTATCACTCGAGAGAGGGGCTTGGTCGGTTAACCGGTAATGTGAACTATCTGAGCATACACACACGTCACCTTAGAGTGAGTAACTGAATCAGTTGAGTTAGATAGTCATCCATAGTCATAGGCTGGCATTAGGAGTCGTGTCTTCTTTTGTACCTTTTGTAAGTGATGTTTATCTGCTAACTGTCTAATGGTATTAAGTTCATTACAACGGATCGTATTTGAATGCAAGTAATTAGGCAGGATATATATATATACATATATATTATATACACATACTTGTCTATTGAAATATATATGGACATATGTATATGTATGTATATGTATATACACAACCTATTACATATAGGATATTAATAATATTATATTATTATTGCCTGTTGACGTACATGTAAATATATAAATATATACGTATTAATATTATATAATAAATATATAAATATTAAAGTAAAAATAATTAAACATAAATATATATATATATTACTTTAAGTAATAACATATATATGTATTTATAGAATTATTTATTACTTTAATACGTATATAAATATATATAATATTAATATATTTATACATATATTATTTTATTAATGAAGATCATTGTTTATTCATTTCTCATCATATATTTGGAAATCGAATGTTGCCAAGTATAATGGAAATCGACTTTATCTATTTTTCATCATGAAGTAAATTCGAAAATAAGTAAAGGCCTCTCTAATGTTTAAAAGGAAATATTCAATGCATAACTCTGGGCTTAATAAAGTCAGTTTGAAAATAATTGAGAGTTTTCCCGTGAAATGAAAATGGCGGAAGAAGCTGAACCGCGTGACTGTGCAAGAACGATTCACCAGGGAGAACGAATCAACAGGGGCGACGCAGCCATGACGTTATTGCTGTTGCCAAATAAACCAAGACTTTTTCCAGCGAGGTGATTCACCTTCTTGCTAGCGCCAAATTTTAGGAATTTCCTGTAAGTGGCGAATTTTGTTGAACAGTTGAAAAATTATGGTTTTGTTGTCAATAATGCAAGTCGAATCATTATAAAGATTACTGAGTAAGAGCTTGGAAACCCGCCAAGTGCCTTTGACTAAGCCTGCTTGAATGTGTTGTCAGTTTGCATAAGGAAATGCGTTGCTTTTCAGAGTCTATATAAAGGCTCTCAATTGCTGCGAATATTTACCAATCCATTACCAGTTCATACCAATTCACACTTTCATTCTATTCTCGAGCAATCTCTTTGTCATTCTATGCGTCCTTATTCATACCATTGCTGAGAGAAGTAATTTGTTGTGGAAACCATTGCTGAGAGAAGTAATTTGTTGTGGAAACCATTGCTGAGAGAAGCAATTTACTGTGAATAACCATTATTCTGAGAAGAATCATCATTTTACTGTGTGAGAGCCAATTCTGGAAAGAGTGTTCTACTGTGAAAAAGAACAGAGAAACTCTACAATCTGAATTACTGCAGGAAAGGACCATCATCATCATATGTGGAAGCTTGAATTACAGGCATGATTATCCTATTCTCATCTCTTCTTGATTTTTAAAGAAATCATGCTAAAACTTTGAAGTATTATTCTGCTTTTATAACTTCAAAACTGTGAAGACATGATAGACAAATATAATATGATGCTGTTGTATAAAGCGTGCGTCTTGAATGTCTAAAAGATACATTAAGTAAATAAGGTATAAGTAGTGCATGTTTGTACTAGAAAGCAATATTCCTTTTCAAAAATATTCAATGCATCTAGTTACAGGTTGTTTTACTTGTATGATCTTTGTATAATGGAGAGTATTCATTACCTTAGATATTACTACTAGGACTGTGATGAGAGCGTGATTCAAGTACATTATAGCTCAACTAAGTTATTAGATTAACTCAGTAAGCTAGCTACACTCCTAGGAAATGTTCATTCCCATGTAGGAGAAAGTATTGGTAGTACTTGCGGTGCAGATTCATCCTAGTAGGTTAAATCGATGTAGGATGTCTGGGGTACGGATTACCTAGTGAAGGACAAAGACCTACGCGTAGTGTAAGATAGCCCTAAGTCAAATCAACCCTGAATAGTGTATATGATAGATGACCTTCATTCGAAGTACCAAAATGAGAACACTTTGGCCAAAGTAGTGAAATGTACAACATCCACTTAGACTGTGCGATGCTTGAGACTACACTGTCAGTTCATTGTGATCCCGTATTACATGCTAGAGCGAGAGTAGGCCGGATGCACAGGTTCTAGTTATGTAGGACACACCACTATGCTCAGTTGGTAAACAGTATCGGTTACCCTACCAATCTCTTCGTAGAAGGGAGGGCCATCTATCGAATGATAGATATGCGGGGCACCGCATTATAAGTCCGTAGTTGGCAGAAAAGCGCCCAAGTGATGCTTCTCCTCCTTTGAAGGCTACTGAAGTACCAAGATTTGAAAGGCGGATTCCTGGACCTTCTTACTACTATTTGTTCTAAAGCTCATTGGAGCTAAGTTAGTTAAGGTACGTTTTACCATTACTTGTATTTGTGAAGTTATTGTAATGACATGGAATCTTTATTGTAATTCCATTATGATATCTTGTTCATATTTCATCAATAAAGGAAAGAAAGATTATATTGCAATGACTTGTTAGCACGTTTATTTACTCTTTTGATGTAAATTGGAAAAAAATTGTTTTACCGAAGGATCGGGTCATTACACTAACACTATGTTGTCTAGGTACACAACATGCCCTCCCCCGTAAAGAGATTTGTCCTCAAAGAGGATAGAGACTCCAAAATTATGTGTGCTCAACCTAGGATAATATTGGGATGAGTGACACTAGGGAGCATCTTGCCCCAAATAAAATTTTAACACTTTTACATAAAAAAATGAATACTTAAAAATTGAACGAATGTCAATAGAGCCAAAAACTCTTACCAAACACAGCCTACAATATAACTTAACAAAGACTTAAAAAAGAAAGTTCACATTCTTTTTTAAATAAGCCTCTTACATGATTATGGGCTCACACCCCAAGAAAAGGCAGCCCTAAATACTTTTTAAGTAAACTTCCATCCTCGAACATTGCATCTTCTATATGGAAACCCCTCCATACACCTTGTAGATTCAAACCGCTTAATTTTAGGGCCATCTTCACCTCCTCCCTTATTATGTACTCTAGTTCCAGCACAAGTTTGCCTTTTTAATATATGAGAAAAATATATTTTGTTTGTGGGACAACACTCAACCCCTAGTTCTTGAAACAAGAAACATGAAAAAATGCCATGGATCCTCCCCCTTTTATGTTATATCAAGCATATAAGTTGCTTTAAACACCTTCAAATAAATTTTGTACGCCTAGCAATACTTGGGCTATAGCTGTTGTTGGCCTCGTTCCCTTCAAGTTGTTAGGAAATAATGCATCATACCCACATTCTTAATCCATTTCCTGCATAACCCCATGAGAGAAAAGCATGCATGCAAGTAACCATAATGCATAGATCAAAATAGACAAGCCACAAGATAACACAAGATATACACTAGGAAAACCCTCAGGAGGGAAAAACCCAGCCTCCAAAAGCATCCATACTGTTGGAAATTTTGTCATTGTTGCCAACTAATCATGAACAGCATTACTGAAGATAACATATTTGAGAGGAAAGAATATCTAGATTTAATACCGATGTATCCAGACTCATGTGTATACATCGTATGATTTGAATGAAGACATAAGAAACAGATATAAAACAGGATGTATGCAGATTTTATGCTGAATCAGACTCATCGAGTTCTGAAAGAAGTAGTCAATGAACATAGCGCATTTTCATCAATGATAAGGAGTTTAATATTATTTCATAACAGCCTTATGAAGAACATTATGTGCAGATTTAACAGACACATCTTCAGATTATACAGTCATTAAGCCACAGAAGTAATAGACCTTATTAAGCCAAATTCTAAATTCTGGAAAGGATTGATGACTATGCAGCAACAAGACAAATCAGAGAATAAGACAAAACAGAAAAGGACAAAAACTAATAAGACAAGTTAGATAAGATACAAAAGTGCCACGATTTCATAAAAGATAACTAAGCGATTGAGATCTGAAGTAATATGTCTCTTCAGATTTATTAATGCAACTTCAAGAAAAAGATGCAATGATCTTTGTAAAAGGTAAACTAATAATTGAGATTATCTTTGTAAAAGGAAAATCAATAATATTCAAAATAAAAAGGTGTGATCTGTTTTAAAGATAAAAAAATCAGAAGTGGTGTGACTATTTTTAATGAAAGACTGTTTTAAAGTGATGTGATTCTTCAAAGGGCAGATTTAAAAAGACATATTGCTTCAACTAAAGGTTGCAAAGTTTGACCAATATACATATATGGAATCAAAATCAGATTTGCAGGTGTGTGAGAGAATGATGATGTGAGATAGAAGAGCAGAATTATGTATCTTGTGTGAGTTTTAAGGAGACAACATACATCACAAAGGAAAGATAAGTTGAAGATAAGAAGCAGATTAGTGGTGAAGAAGTCATACAGTTTTCAGTCAATCATAAGAGGTTGGTGCCTCTAGATTAGTCAAGGTTGGTGCCTTGCAAGGGGGAGTTGGTGCTACTTGTAGGTTGGTGCCTACAAAATAAGTTAGGGAGTTGGTGCTCCTTGTAGGTTGGTGCCTCTAGTAGGTTGGTGCCTACTATCATTGTAATTAACATAAATATATAAAGTATATTATTTGTACCATGGTTTTCTCCCGCAAGGGTTTCCATGTAAATATCAGTGTTATTGTGTTTCTTCTCATGTGCATAATTATTGTTGTTGAGTGAATGGTGTTATAGTGATTGGTAAAGTTTTAGATTGGTAAAAATTTCGTTACATTGATTCACCCGCCCCCCCATCTCAGTATAACTGTGTGCTCATCACATACTCCATCTATTATTCAGCAATAAAACATTACGAGAGTTACAATGAATACCTCTGAAGCATCAAGCCTCTCCAATGCATCCTCCATGTGTCCAAGCATGAATCCAAACATCCCATGCCATGCTTCACATATGCACTCCTTGGAAAGACTCAATAATGACAGCCCACTCACCCAACTAACCTTAACCACTAAACATGTGTTTGCTTTTATAGATACAAGCTCACACAAATACAACCAAGTGCTAAGATAAAACCATGTGAATACAAAACCACTGACCCCTCATTTAATATTGGGTACTATGTTTTTACTTTACTAAATATTTCCCCAATATTAAATTATTATCCCATGTCTCTCACACATTAAATCATAGTTGAAAAACGCAGACTTGGCAATAACTCAATAGGCCCAAAAAATTTTAAAACTCGAGACTCGGCAAAAACTCGAGGAAAAACTTGGCAATAACTCGGCAAATTTATCAAACATTTAAAAATACATAATTTTTTAAAATATTCTTCAAAAACACACATATAAACTGATTTGTAGAACATACTACTGATTTCATCATATACAATATAAATTTGTAATTTTATTTATAAATATTTATACTAATAAAATAAAAACTAATATATTTAAATAAAATATATTATATTTATATTGTAAATAACTAAAACATAATATAAATACATAATATTAAAATTATATAATAAAAACATATAATAAAATAAATAATATTTTTTTTAGTTATGTAAGGAATTTTATTATATTTCAAAATAAGGATTACATCAAGAACTATAGTTGATGGTGGTTCGAGTCCATGCAAAAGGTTTGATTCCATAAAAGGGAAATTGGGGCCTTGATGTTGATTTATGGATTTGTATGTTTTTAGTTTCTCAAGCAAGATCTCATTGTGATGCTCATACCTTCCTCCTCAATTGGTTTACTAAGCCAACATGGCTTGCTCTTTGCAAAGGGCAAACGATATGACTTGTGAAATCTGTTAATCCGCCAATTGATTTCAAAGAGAGATACAAGATAAGGACTATATATCGACCCATTGCTTGGAGAGCATATACTTAATCAATCTTCCTCACAACAATGGTACATCATTGAAATCATCTTGTAAAAAACGGCATTGAACTTTTAAATTTTTATACCTATTTTGGAGACGCGTTTTTAGGGTTTTAATCACAACTTCTCATGGTTTCCTATGCATTTTAGGGTTTAAATCATGGCGCTCTATAACAATAAATTGTTGACGCTTTTTCCCACGATTTACTCGCAGGCCCTTCTGACGCACACGTAATCATGAGTCCTGTTCTTTTTCTGTGCGTTTTTCAACCATACATTAAATAATAACCCAATGTTACAATACAACATAAAGTGGACCCCAAATTATTACCTGGTGTGATTAACCACACCTCCTAGGTGCATCACAACTAAATAATTATTTAATTACAACATTCTAATATAACATTTTATGCAATGCTATACAACACCATATCAACACAAGTGAGCTACCTCTATGGTTGGATATGGATAAAGACCATGTCACCCAATTAAAAGTTGTACTTTGTCTTTTGTTGCTCAAATTGATGCCTCCTTTTGTTTGCACCCATTGTCAAATTATCCTTCAAAATGTAAGAACAGTTTTTCATCTCCTCTAGCATGTCAACTACTAAGGGAACCTTTCTTCTACGAATTATCCAATCTAAAGGTGATGAAGGATGAAAATCATATAGTTCTTTGAAAGGGATCATCTTGATTGCAAAGTGGTTGGTAGTATTGTACCAATTCTTTTCCAAATAGAATCATTCTTCCCATTTTCCTTGTTTGTACCCTTCATGCATCCTAAGGTAGCCTTCCAAACATGTATCACTACGTGTGTATACTAGTCCTTTCCCAAATAAAATCATTATGCCCATCTTCCCTACTTGTCCCCTACATGCATCCTAAGGTAGCCTTACAAACATTTGTCACTACCTATGTTTGCCCATCCATTTCTAGATGATAGGATGCACTCATATTGAATGCCAATCCTATGGGTTTGAAGATCCTACAAAAAATTGCTCGTGAATATACAATCACAATCGCAATCACAAACAATTTCTTTGTGGGATGCCATGCAACTTAAATACATGTGGAAAATAAATATCAACATTCTTTAACCCATCAAAGACAACAATCATGGAAATGAAATATGCATAATTTGCTAAATAATCTACCACAACAAAGATTTCATCCTTACTTTTAGATTATGGCGGGCCTAAGATGAGATGTGAAACAACTTCTCAATTTTGATTAGTGATAGCATTTGGTTGATGTAATCCAGCACATTAGATGCTTTCCACTTTATAGCATTGATAATTTGATACATCACATTCAGATACAAAACCGTCATATTCTCCCAATAGAAGGCAGTTATAAGCTTTTCCAAAAACCCACATGCCCTAACGTGAGTGATGCATGCCCAAGATCATGTGACCTTTGATTGAGAGGTGATACTATTCAGAGATATATGAGATCCCTAAAGAATGTAATGTTGTTGACCAATTAAAGCTTTCACTTCTTTCCTTACATAATTTCTTCTGTAATTTGAACTATACTAGTGTTGTTGCAATAATCTTGAAGAAGCTTTGCTAATTAAGCTGGTAGTAATATTTTTGTACACTTTTTGAAAGCGCATATGCCCTTTATTGGGTGATGAATGCCCAAGTTCAAGTGATCTTTAAATGAGATGTGATCCAAATCAGAGATATCTGCAATCCATGAAAAATATAATGCTTTAGTTGAATAACCAAGCCTTTTATCTTTGTTCCTCGTGCAATGTCTTGTGTGTTGAAATATGTCAAAGCCATTCTTATAGTCTTCCAGTAAATTACTAAATCCTAAATATTTACCTAAACTTATGCTCAAAGCTACTGGAAGTTAGGCCAACAAACAAGAAACAATTTCAATTGTGTTTTCCTCTGCACATCAAGCTCTACAGAGCCTAGGTGGGTTTCCCTTTATGACACTGAGTGTAAAAATGCTACAGATCTGTGACTCAAATCCTAGCAAATTAACTCTCGTATACTTATGACAAGGATTTGTGAATTAGATCTTAAAACACGTAAGCTCCTTGTGATCAATTTGTTTCGAATACGAGGACTTCAAACAAATATAAAAATATAAAATGGTTGATTTGAGATTTGTCATTTTAAGATCAATTTTGAGGCTGTGGGAGAAACTGAACTGATCAGTGCCTATTCAGGGTAACAGAGTCAATACAACATACATATTCATTCATAACAATCAATATACTCCAATCGTCAATCCAAAATTATCAACTTGCAATAATTCGACCTGTGAAGGGCTAACAATGTGGTCCTACTTCAAGATCTGTTCTATGACAGCAGTACTCTTTATTATCTTTAATGAAATAAATTACAATGTTGCTTGAACAAGACTAACAATGAAAATAACATAGGTGCAGAAAATGTGCATTGATGAACATTACACTACTTGATTATTTTGCTCAAAAGAATATTGGATCACAAAACAGAGATGACAAACACTAAGGGCATATATTCATATACGCTCAGATCAGAATATGAATAGTTATTACAGAAAATTATAGTCATTGATTGTGTACCCACAAAAATAAGACATAGAAACAATCAAGACCCTGCCCAAAGTCTTCTCATATTCCTCAGAATTTTTTGTTTTTATCAAACAACACTAAGTATGCACACAGGGCGTCCTCTATCATTACATCATGTTGCAATTCAATTCTTCAGTGAAACTTGGAGATTTTGCTATTAATCCACTCATGCAAGCGCTAGTTCCAAGATATGGTGTGAAATTATGCGTTGCATGCCTCAAACTGCAGTTCTTGGGTATTATCAGCGCTTGTTGGCAGCAAAATAATGTCCTCTGAAGAAATTGTGGAAATCCATGCCCTTCTGCGCAAATGCAAAAACTTTAGGGGTACTTGGAATTGCAAAATATTGGGGGTAAGCTTTGTTGGGGTTGAAATTCCACAATTCTGAGTATCCCAATGCACAAGGAAATTCCCCAGTTCCATATCTTCTACAAAATGTGGAGATTTAGGGGTATAGTGGATATATCCTTGTCGAAGTTGAAATTCCGAAATTGAGGAATATCCTAGTGCACAAGGAATTTCCGCAAAAGTGGAATATCTCAGTACACAAGGAATTTCCACAACAATGGAATATCCCAATACACAAGGAATTTTTGCAATTGCATATCTTCTACAATTTTGCTCAAAACGTCTTCAAACTTGTACCCAAAACAAAAAATTTGCTTCATTAAGGTATTTTGATTAAAATGGTATAAATCTTGTAAAATTGGTAGGTAAATCTTGTAAAATTGTCATCAAAAGTCAATTTTAGGTCAAACCAAGCATGGGCTTTTCGTGGGTTTTTTGTCTAGAAGATACTGGCAAAATTTGAAAATTTTGAAAATTAGGGTTTTTGGGCCCCTATTTTTTAGGAAAAACCCTAAAAATAGGATCTTGTCAAAATTAACTGAAAATTATTTTGATTCGCTTATTTCACGTCACGATCACGTTGGCGAAGTCAGAATCAAGAAAAAGTCAGTTCAAGTCTGGTGGGTTGTTTTCACTTTTCGGGAGAAAAGTTAGGACCTCTAAGGTCATCAATGGCAATTGGCCAATACCAGGTGTCGAAATCTAAGCCTAAAACTCATCGCAAAAGATTTTGTGGTGAAAGATGCTGAAAAAGATGCTTCGTGAAAGAGGGGATTTTCAAATGGTTAAAATTGTAAAAAATATTGTAAGTCTGGAAACACTACGCGTTGCTATGAGGGAGGTACTTGCGCAATCAACGTGCGAGTCAACTTTGCAGTGTCCGTACATGTAAAAAATGGTGAAATGCAGTCACGTACTCGCGTCAGCGGCAGTAATGCGTCAACACAGTCAACTTACCAAGCGATACGGTGTTCGCGAAGCACGAAAGAGGTGAAATCATTAGAAAAACACCCAGTCTAGAGCATATTGCGCCCCTACAGGCCAGGGCACCCTTGAATATGAAGGCCTAAATGCAGTTGAAAATGGTTACAAAGACATTCATCTTCTTCAGATTTTTGTCAGCTTTCCAGCAAGTCATCAAGCGAATCCATCAGATTTGCGGAACACCGGCAAACGAAGGCGGAAGATGCGGAAGATATACACATCAAAGACGACAGTCAAAAAACAAAAATTGCGCCCCTGTAGCCCAGGGGCGCCCAAGAATTAAGCCTGTCAAATGTCATTTTTTGCATAAACCATCTCCGGCTAATCTCTTTAGATCTATCCCAACTCCACAATGGATCCGTTCGCCAGTCCATAAGACAGACTGAACAATCGTAGCTATTGATCGGACAAGCACGTAAAACGGAGGGTAAAATGAAAGTCAAAATGACAGATGTACCTCTACAGGCTAGGGGCGCCTAGCCTTTTGGTCAGCAAGGTGGGGTTTTCGACAGCTGTCGTCTTCACGAGATCTGTGCAGAATCCTTCTAGCTTTGCAATGAATTCATCCATCAGCTCTCGGGATCCGTCAAATGCCCATGGATGAAGAATCAACATAAAATGCTGAAGGATAAAAGTAAGTTGAAATTTGGCTTAGGTAAAAGTCAGTTTTTCAAATTTTTGACAATCTGGATTCACTCAGGACAATGTTGGCAACAAAACCCATGTGCCAAATTTTTTCGGGAAAATTGCCCAACTACCCCCAAAAATTAGGGTTTCTGAAAAAAAAATCAAAATTTTAAAAAACAGAGAAATTGGGTTTGATCAACTCACATGCACCAACAAAACCCATATGTCAGAGTTTTTTGAGAAAAAATAGCCTCGATGCCCTTTGCAGCTTCTACACTGAAAAGTCATTACATGCCTAAGTAAAAGTCAGTTTTTTTAATTTTTGACGATCTGCATAGGCTTAGAATCACATTCTCCACAAAACCCATATTTCGGAGTTTTTCGTGAAAATTGTCCCTCGATAGGCTATTTTTAGCCTCGCCAGGAGCTATTTTAAGCTTTTCCAAAAAAGTTGTTAGAACATGTCCGTGTTTACAATCAACAGGCTAGTTTTTCATAATACAATTCACTCAAACTAAATTCAAGACCAAATCGGTCTTAATTCATGATTTCAACAAAACGACTGACACAGATTTGCATCAAGTGGATCTGGAGGTTAACTTGAACGCTTCAAAGATTGACCAAACCACACTTCAGAACATTGAAGAATTTGGGTTGCTAGAAGCGGCCTCATTTCCCATCTCAACACAGTGTATAGAGTTCGTAATTGCTTGTGTAAGGCATTAAGACCCTTCTACACGAGAAATTCAATCAATGGATGGGCGAATGATATGCAGTCTCAAGCCCAAAGACATCGAGAAGTGCTTCGGTATTCCTTCGAATACAAGTAATTTGCTCATATCTATGGAGAAATGTGAAAACGCGTACAATTCTGAAAAAAGAAAAATGTCAGAGGAGAATGGCAGAGAGATGGCTCAAATAGAAAAGTACTAACTTGCCAAAGAATGTGGGTCGCAGAGAGTTCAAAGATGAATATGCGGCAATGATCACCCTACTCAACCCGGTCACCGATCAAGCAGATGCCAACAAGTTTCAACCTTGGATGTATTACATCATGGCTCAACTTGTCCATAATAAGGAACGCTATGATTGGGCTTCTTTGATCAGCAATGTTCTCCACAAGCAAATGACCAGTTTCTTGGTTGCTCACGAATTTCACATGTGTTCATACCTCATGTATCTAATAGCCTTCCAAGGCCAGTTTAGAGGGTTGAATACTGTGGGAATTCTAAGTGTATAAAAAGTTCATCAATATTACTTGCAGCTTGAGTTCACATAGTCCGAGCGACACTTCAAGCAAGTGCAGGAAGCATTCTTAATGTACACCGTGAGGAATCTTGATCGTGAGTTGCATGTGCATATTTCAGCTGAAGCCAAATCAGCAATGGTAGACTAGGCAGATTGGTTCATCCAATTCCCTACTTTTACCTACATCTAAGTCTATGGGTACTCAGGTCATTTGGCCATGCTACCCTGTTATCCCTCGGATAAGGTCGTCTTCATGGAGTTTCTATGACAGTTGTACGAGGCCCACTCCTATCTGCAAAACAAGCGCAAGCCAACTGCCACTTTTCCATTGCAGATGGGGATTTACAGGTGCAAGTCAGCAGCTGATGCCAAGGCTATGAGCCATGAGATGACGAGGCTTAACCTTAAGTAGCTTGTCAAGAGACGCCCATATGACCCTTGGGGTCACTTTTCAACACGCCTTGGCGATCATTCTTCACACAAGCCTTCTATGGAAGACTATTGGTTTAACTATGAGGATAAATTTGAGGTGTGAAGGCACAACTACAACAGGTACACCCTTTCAAAGATTGTTGATTTCATGTCAGAGGATGTGGAAGGGTTATCTGATGATGATGGGGATGTCACACTACCTCAATTCTTCAAAGATCAAGTTGACACATAGCTGCTTCCACTCGTTGATTGGTACACCAAAGAATGCACATCTGTTAAGGAAAGATCAAGCAGGGTTGTTAGAAATAGCATGCTTTACTTGGATAGCAAGAGGTCGAGGAAGGCAGTCGTGCCAAATGCAGAGCCACCACCGGTTACTACTTCACTGCCTTCCACGTCAAAATCAAAACCCAAACAAAAGACATGGAGTAATCCTCCAAGATCAAGCAAGACGTCAGGAAGTACAAAGGGAAAAGCACCAGTTGTTTTGGACCAGCGAGAACAACATGTGGAGATAGGCACGGATACAGCTAAGAACATGCCAGAGACAGAAGCAAAGCTTCCCATCCCGTCACCAACACCAAAGCAATCTCCAATTCGCATCGACTTGGAGCTAGACTCGCCACCACGTAGCAATACTTCAATGCGTTCTCACTCATCAAGAGTTCTTATGTCTACTACCAATCCTTCCAACAAGATTAGTCGAGATTCGTCTTGGCTTGAGAATCTTCTGGGAAGGAAGAGGAGGCAGCCATCCTATCAACTGGACTTTGCAGGAATCGATCATGTCTACCAAGACACACCAAATAAAAAGTGTAAGAAGCAAGTTCATGTGGGAAGGAACACTGACAAAGAAATAATCATTGAGACCGCCGCACCACCAGAGGATAGAAACTTGAATGAGGTAGAAGTTGATGACTTCACCTTAATAAAGGTCAACCTTGGCAAGAGCACACGCCAAGCAGAGAGTGATAAAGGATGGTGAAGATAAAGCAGCCCTCAAGGCTGAAAACCAGCAGCTTCGCCAATATATCTCCAACCTTATGCATAGAACTGAAAATGTCACTGCCTTGCTCCCATAGATGTTAGAGTTAACAGCAGAACAAAATCAGCTAAGTCAGCTAGTTGTGTATGGGAAGCGCCTAAAAGACTGGGAAGAAGAGTTCGTCTCAAGGGGTTGCTTCATACTTTCGGAGTTGTACCAGTTGAGGTACAATGCCCACGAACTTCATCTACAAATTCAGGAGTCGGAGCAAGACATTGCGGTTGACAAAGCACGGAATGAGATCCCAATCTCTCACTTGAGGATGGCATATGACCTAATTACAACAAAAGAGGATAAGGAAGCAGTTATTACTTGGAGGGAACAGCAAATCTTCAAGGTGAAAACACATGAAACAATTTCTGCAGAATTGACCGAGAGTAGAGAAAAGGTGACGAATGCACTCATGTTCGTGAGAACTTTTGTGTCTGAAGTCCCTTGCCAATATCAACATGAGGATGGTGTATACATCAAGCTCGCCAACGTGCAGTCGAAGTTTACAAAACTCATCCATAGCATTTTCAGCAGTGATTCAGTTGGTTGTAAGTTAAGTCAGTTTGCAGCCATGTCAGCACAATTTGATGAGGTGGCCAAGAGTACAAAAGAACTGCAGAGTCAGATCACAAATGGTGAAGAGATGTTGCAAAGACATCGAGTACTTCAGAGGAGTATCAGTGCCCCGGATGGAGATGCAGTTAACTTCTTGGAGGAGTTGGTTGCTCAGAGACACAACCGGTGAACTACAAGTCAAGACGTCCAACCTTTACAGGATAGACATTAAACACAGTAGTTAACTTGATGCCTCTTTCCAAGTTAACTCGATGTCCTACATACCATTGCATGTTTGATTTGGAGTCACCTATGTGCATTTAGAGTTAGATTTCAGCTAACTAATGTTAGTTATCAGTTGACTCTCATATCAATAAAGACTTGCGTGTTGCAAAGTCCAATCAATTTAGTTTAGAATCCATTAACTAAGGTAGTTTTCCAATTAACTGTTAAGTTGCATACATTTAGACCTAATAATAAATCTTGCATGCTTGCAAGATTGATGTTAACTCGAGGAGATTTTAGGGTTCCTTGCTCCTTCGAGCTTCTATAAATAAGAGCGTCCTTGCTCATTTGTACTTTAACTTTTGTTGTGATAACAAATTGTTGTGCCCACCTTGTCGTGCAATATTGCTATTTTGTATTGGTTCACTTTGTTAATATAAAGCTGGTTTGATCATTTATTGTGCATTATTTCCTTCATGCAATTTGCTGTCCCGGATTTATTTGTGTTATAATAATCTTTCTTTCATATCTACACCTTGGATAGGTATCCTACCTCCTTGGGAATTTAGAAATAGAGATTATCGTTTGATGTTGTTTCTAATAGTCTTTCTTTCATATCTACACCTTAGATAAGTGTTCCACCTCCTTGGGAATTTAGAAATAAAGATTGTCGTTCAATGTTGTTTTTAGTAATCTACTTTCAGCCTACACCTCAAATAAGTGTTCCACCTCCTTGGGAATCCTGAGAACTAGCTTGCCGTTTGATGTCGTTTCCAATAACCTTCATTTCAGCCTACACCTCGGATAGGTGTTCCACCTCCTTGGGAATCCTGAGATAGAGTTTATTGTCAACCATTCCCACTTGCTCCTAATTCCTCTTGCTTTGTTTTTCTAGAAGAAATAGGATAGTTTTAGTGTTAGCCTAGTTGTAGTTAAGATCTGCATAAACCAGAGAAAACCTTAGCTGCATTGTATATGGTTTTACAACCTTGTGCCTCTACCAGCTGAGTCAAAAAGATAGGAATTTAGAATAATTTAATTTTTACGCATATCAGCAAAAAAGGGAGTTCCCCCTCCTAATTTGAAGAGCAATTAATTTTGTGCATAGTTGTCTGTTGCCAATACGCACTCTAGAGGTGTGAATTGTAACGCCAACAAAACTTGAAACATGGCATCCCTGACACTAAGAAAATCCCGAAATTACATAACTTTCACAATTTTGGTTGGATTTTTCTCCAATTTGAAACGTGGTGTCCCTGACACTAGAAGAATCCCACAGTTGCATAATTATCACAATTTTGGTTGGGTTATCCTCAAATTTGAAACACAACATCCCTAACACTAGGAAAATTCCGCAATTGCATAACTTTCACAATTTTTGACGAGTTTTCCTCAAATTTGAAACAACACATCCCTCACACTTGAAAAACCCCGCAATTGCATAACTTCCACAATTTTGGCCGGATTTTCCTCAAATTTGAAACACGAAATCCTTGACACTAGGAAACCCCACAATCACATAACTTTCACAATTTTGACAAATTTTTGACTTTTCGATTTGGGTACTTGGGCCGAAATGGGGGTCTGAGTACAATGCCTAAGATCACTTAAACATCACAAATCCATGAAAATTTTCTCAAATCAATTATACATGATGGGAAGTGAGATGGGGTTATGAAAACCTATAAGACCTAACAATCTCAAAGATGGCACTAAAGACAAGGGTCTAATATTCACATGACAACACATATGTGAACACATTGTCCTCACCCTTGTAGAGGATCTCCAATTCATATGATGGCAACTAATCAATCCATTTTTGTTGCTTCTTTGGAAGCATTCCTTGTGATAGAATATTTTAACACTAAGGCGGTCAATTTTCCTAAACCATTTAGCAATTGTATGTAAGATGGACAACCTCTCATCACAGTACATGGGCATAAGCTTCTATTTGTCACTTAAGTTTCTGCTTTCAAATGTAATTGATAAGTTATCCTACAAAGGCAACACACCAAACCCAAATCCAAAGGCATCAAATTCATTGACAAAGGCCTTTGAAAAATCATAGATGATTAAAACAAGGACAAAGACAGGGACCTTCTTGAGTTCCTCATGTGACTCATATGGCTCACAAAACCAAACAAGAATTTATTTTGGTAAGGTCGGTTAATGGCAATGTCACTACAATGAAGTTTCTAAAAGCCTTTTACACAAGCCTACTAATTCTAAGAAACTTCAAAATTTCTTAAGACTTTAATACAAGGTAGTCACATATGACATTGACCTTTGAAGGATTAGCACCCACACTATCTAGCCCAAGTACTTTAAAGATGATTTGGCAAACTCACACAAAGATGTCATATGCTTGACCCCAATCAATTGATTTGTGTTGCTTCCTTGTAAGTGTTCCTTATGAAAAAAGATGTTTGAGAGTGAGGTGGTCAATCTTGATGAAAAACTTATTCCAAAGAAGAAATTAATGACATTTAGAATTGTAATATATGTAGACATAAGCTCGGTTATAAGAAAAGCATTTTTTGAAAGGTATTAAAAAATATATGTCAAGCATTTTTAAAGGGTGCTAAAAGATTGGCATTTTTTGAAGGGTTTGGAGGACTTTTGGAGGATGGTTAAAAGTGATAAAACAATGAAAAAAAGCATTGCTACTTGACCCCACTCAGGATGCTACTCCTAATTCCCTACTCTAATTTTAAAAAACAAAGAAATGAAACTCTTTTTATGCAATTTTGGATGGAAGAGTAACATTCTTTTTTATTTTCCAACTTTTTCCCAAGTATACTCCTAGTCATTGAATTACATTTATACTTCTAGTTTACTAAATCAAGCCCCATCATAAGTAATGCACCTAAGGTTGTAGCAGCATTTGCAAACATGTCTAAGATACAAACACGACTCCACATAGAGTTTGTAATGCTGGGCTAAGGGTTACAAACTCCTTTCTACCATAACTATGACCCCATATTGTGAATTTTTTTATGCCATGGATATCATAATCTATGAGTTTTGTACACCTTAAATATTTGACAATATTTATAGATGTAAAAATGTTGCTTCCTTTAGCTAAAATCTACATCTATACTCATGTGATTGATGTATACTTGTGTATGTGATCAAAGTAGATTCTATTTAATTAGTTTATTGTGTCTTTAAAGTTTATTTATTGAAGAGTGTGTAATACAAGTTTAAATTATTAAAAGTCTATATTTCAAGGTTTTTTCAATTTGCCAAGTTTGTGACGAGTATGGATACCAAGTCTAAGTCCAATTCAAAAATCAACTATTGAGTCTACGTAGAGTCTAAGTCTCGTAAATATCATCGCAGTACACAACCCTCAACACCAACAACTAATTAGTTACTTCGACTATGAACTTGTGAGGCAAGATAGCCTTGCAACTATTAGATGAGGCTCTAATATATTCCACCTCTACTAAACTCGATGAAACTACCACCTACTTCCTCTTGAACGAGGATACCATACCTAACCCCATGTTGAAACAAAAACCTGAAGTGCTCTTCCTATTACTAGCATAACCTACTACCTCTAAATCCACAAATCTATGCAACATCAACTCTCGATCTCCAGCATATCTCAACACATAATGAAGTGTGCCCTACTGTTCTAGAAGGAACTAGAAAAACTTAGTTGCATTAACATGAAAATAAGTTACAATATAAACAAGATACAAGAGATAGTAGATATTAATAATATCTAACTACTAAACCTACCGACTACTGTAGCAACAGTAGAAACCCGACTACTGTAGCAAAACAGTTGCAAATGACCATTACCATAAGGAATAATATATTATTCTAACACCCTCCCTTCATGGTCAATCTGTCCAAAACACCAAGTTGCCCCCTGAATTTGACAAATTTATCCGAGCTCAGAGACTTGGTGAGAATATCTACAGTCTGATCCACTGTTGGAACATACTGCAACTGAACTGATCCATCTTCTACCAGCTTGTAGATGTAGTGACAATGAAGCTCGACATGCTTGGTACGTTCATGGAAGACTGGATTTTTGGCCAGTCTGAGCACCCCTTGATTGTCAGTGTACAAGGGAGAAGGACCTGCTTGTGACATGTGGATGTCAGAAAGCATCCTGCGGAGCCAAACTGCCTCACATGCTGCTTTAACTGCTCCTCGATATTCTGCTTCGGTCGAGGAAAGAGACACTGCCTGTTGCTTCTTGTTGGTCCATGTTACAACACCTGTACCCAAACTGAATACATATCCAAAAGCAGATTTTTTGTCATCCACTGAACCTGCCCAATCTAAATCTGTATAACCAATCAGCTTTGGATCCTTGCATCTGCCATACAAAATGCAATAATCTAAAGTGCCCTTAACATATCTCAGCACGCGCTTCGCTGCAAGCCAATGATCAACTTTTGGAGCTATCATCAAGCGAGATATGTAGCTCACTGCAAAACTGATGTCAGGTCTAGTGGCAGTGAGGTAGATGAGACTGCCCACTAGTTGCCTGAATGTCGTTTCATCAACCGGAGGTAAATCAGAGTTGGCTGATAACTTTAGCCCCTTCTCCATAGGTGTGGAGGCAGGTTTGCAATCCTACATCCGAAATTTGTCAAGCAAACTCCGAGCGTATTTAGACTGAGAGATAAAGATACCATCAGTGGTCTGCCAAACCTCAATACCCAAACAATAATGGAGAAGCCCCAAATCTGTCATGTCAAAAGTCTGACAAAAATCGTGTTTGATTGCTGCAATCAAATATGTTGAACTGCCAGTAATGATCAAGTCATCAACATAGACAACAAGAAAGAGAATATCATCACCAGAGTGTTTGACATACAAATTAGTGTCAGAAGGGCTGCACTGAAAACCATGATCAAACAAGTACTGATCAATCTTGATGTACCAGGCATGAGGAGCCTGTTTCAGTCCATACAGCGCTTTCACGAGCCTACATACCTGATGTTCTTTTCCGGCAACCTTGAAACCGAGAGGTTGCGTCATGTAGACTTCTTCCTGCAACTCACCATTGAGGAAGGCACTCTTAACATCCATCTGATGAACTGTCCATGCGAATTGGGCTGCAATAGCGAGAAGAAGACGAATCGTGCTCATCTTTGCAGTAGGAGCAAAAGTCTCCTTGTAGTCAATGCCCTCCCACTATGTGAATCCTCGAGCAACTAATATGGCCTTGTATTTATCCAAAGTGCCATCGGCATGATACTTGACCTTATAAACCCATTTGCAACTGATGGGTTTCTTCCCAGGAGGAAGATCAGAGAGAAACCAAGTGTGATTCTTCAGAAGACTATGGTATTCGGACTCCATAGCCTTTTCCCACTCTGGAATTCCTTTAGCCTCGGAACATGTCTAAGGCTCAGAGATGCTATGTAGGTTGGCCATAAGAGCAAAATTGACGGTGTTTGGCTGCTTGCTCTTTCTACGAGCTGATCTACCCTCAATGAGTTCATCATTATGAAGATCTCCGATAGGCCACCACTTAGGCCGACGAGAAGAAGTACCAACATCTGGAGTAGGAGAAACAGCATCTTCTGGGATTGCTGGAACAAAGTCATTTGGATGTGAATCCTGAGGAAGATCAGGTCGTGGTATATCATGACCGGTAGACTCCTCATCTTCAGAGTCAGAATGCTCTGAAGCCCTCCCATCAGGGGAACCAAGAGGAAGACGAACACCATCATCAGGAACCTTCATAGGCTGATCCTCAAGGCTGATAGTAGGAGCAAATGGACCAGTAGTCTCATCAATCACAACATCACGACTGAATATGAGACAACCTGTCTCCACATCAATCAACCTGTATGCTTTGTGATTGTCGCTGTAACCAGTAAACATCAGTTGCTGGCTCTTGGAGGCCAACTTGGCACGCTTGGTGTCGGGAATCCATACATGAGCTGTAGAACCAAAGACTTTCAGATGGCCCACTTTAGGCTTACGTCCTGACCAGGCTTGTTCTGGAGTCATCTTCTTAACGGCCTGTATAGGTGACTGATTCAGGAGGTAGACGGCAGTATAAGCTGCTTCAGCCCAGTATTTCTTAGGTACAGTTCTGTACTCCAACATAGAACGAGCCATTTCAGTAATGGTGTGATTCCTACATTCAACAACACCATTCTGCTGAGGGGTGTATGGTGTGGTGAGTTGTCGTTTGATGCCGTGTTGAGCACAAAAAGTAGAGAAGTCAGTTGAACAAAACTCCCCCCCATTATCTGACCTTAGAGTAACAATGTGAGAACCTGATTCCTTCTCAACTAAGGCCTTATACTGCTGAAATGTACTGAACACATCGGATTTATTTTGCAAAAAATACACCCACATTTTTCGACTGAAATCATCAACAAATAGTAAAAAGTACCTGGACCCAGTAACAGATGGAGTGTTCATTGGTCCACAAACATCAGCATGAACCAATTGAAGGACCTTGGAGGCTCGCCAAGAATCACCATCCGAGAATGGTGTCCGATGCTGCTTCCCAGC
This sequence comes from Sequoiadendron giganteum, assembly GCA_007115665.2. Classification (NCBI taxonomy): domain Eukaryota; kingdom Viridiplantae; phylum Streptophyta; class Pinopsida; order Cupressales; family Cupressaceae; genus Sequoiadendron; species Sequoiadendron giganteum. Next base: position 442,026,207 of record CM021106.1, on the reverse strand, counting down.
TTGACAGGCTCCACAAACTCCATGATTTTGAGTTTGGATCTTAGGTAGACCAACAACCAAACCCTCCCGAGACAATTGAGAGAGATAGTGCACATTCAAGTGCCCATAATGTTGATGCCAAAGTTTACTGATAGAAGTACTTTTTGCTGCCAGAGCGTGCTCTTGAGAATCACCGGAATCAGCAAGTCTGTACAAACCATGATCCTCAAGTCCCATAGCAATTGTAGTACGAGTCGCCTTGTCAACAATGCTGCAAGTGGACGAACTGAAGATAACATCCAACTGGGGAGAATGCTTCATGATCTGGCTAACGGAGAGAAGATTATGTTCCATGCCTGGAACATAGTAGACATCAAGAAAGAGTAGATTTCTTCCTCCAGAGTGAATCTGAACATTGCCCTTACCTGCAACGGTGTGCTCTTCACCGCCTCCAAAGATCACTGAATCAGTGAATGGTTCATATTTGGTGAACCAATCTCGACGATGAGTAAAATGCCGAGAAGCCCCCGAATCAATATACCAGGCAGAAGATTGCACTGGATCTGCAGTTCTCTTGGCCATAAAAGCATAGAATGCAGACTCTTTCTGCTCAGTGTGCTCCGCGACATTTGCCTTTTGTTGAGACCCTCCCTACTTCTTTTGTTCAGAAGCCATCCGAATTCGACAATCAACCTTCATGTGACCATATTTATGGCAATAATTACACTGAACGTTCTTTTTCTTCTTGCTGTCTTGAGAAGAACCAGAGCCTTTCGGCTGAGAAGATTGAGCCTTCCCTTTGTTCTTAGCAGAAGATTTGGCAGAGAATGCTTGCTCCATGGAGGTGGAGCTAGTACTACTTCCAAATTGTTGTCGCCATCGATCCTACTGCAAGAGCTTGGTGCAAAGATCTTCAAATTTGAGATCAACATTGGTGGAGGTGATATTCAACGTCTCGATGAAGTGCTCATACGAACGCAAAAGACTCCTCAGAGTAATGATGACCATGTCTTCTTCCTCCATTGTTCGACCAATCGCCTCCAACTGATCACGAATGTCCTTAATCTTCGTGAGATGTTCCTGTAAGGACATTTTCTCATCCATCATGATGGAAAAGAGCATGTTCTTGAGAAAGAACGCTCTGCTCTTGTCAGAGGTTTCATGAAGTGCCTTCAAATGATCCCAAATTTTTGAAACAGTTTTGCCAGACGGTACCTGAGGTAGCTGCTCATCCGTGACTGAGAGTTTGATGAGCATAACGGTTGCCCGGTTGCATTCATCCCATTTGTCCTGGTCCTTTCCGACTACAGTGGGATGAGCTGAGTTCCCCAAAACGAGCTGATCGAGGCAACGATATTTGAAGATCGTAATCATGCGCTGCTTCCAAGTGTTGTAATTCTTCCCGTTGAACTTCTGGCTGCTTTCGAGCATTATGTTCGTCAGAGATGCCATCGCGTACCCTGAGGTCAAACTGGTGAAGGCAAAACGAAAATAAAAAACGCACAAATTCAAAGATGAAACCCTAGCACGGATTTCGAGGCACATTGATGACAAAATCCAAAAGATCTGAAGAGTACCTAGAAAAGAATGCTGAAAACCAAAAAAAATTCGAAATACCCAAAATATTTCAGCAACACCCACATGCACAAATTTCGAGGCACGAACTTCGAGACACCCAAAAAAAAACGAAGACCAACCCAGTTGAGATCTCGAAAAACCCAGAAGGAATCTGCAAGCAGAATAATTTTTCGAGTGGAAAAAACAGGTCAAAACCCTAAACGAGTTTGCAGAACCCTAGGCCGCCATTGAATACCAGAAAAATTGCAGAAAACAGGCACGAAATTTTCTGAAAACATAGCACACTGAGGGCAAAACCCTAGGCGACCAGGAAGAAGAAAAAAAACGCGTCCAAGAATGATCAGAAAACTGAAAAAACGCGCTCAGATTCATCCTCAAAAAACGCGGGTTTAAAAACTTTGAAAAAATGCGATTTTTTTTTCTGATCAGGCAAAGAGACGACGCCCAGAACACCCAGAAAAGGCCACGAATTAAAAAACAAAGAGCCCTAAAATTTCCGAATTACAGCCCACGAAAATGCAGAAAGAGGGTTTAGATTTTAATGAGTAAAATACTCACGAAAATCAAAAAACAAGAACCCACAGGCACACTAAATTTTTTTTCGAAATTACAGCCAAAAAGAGGCTCACGAAATTTCCTAGAAACCCTAACAGGCTCTGATACCATGTTCTGGAAGGAACTAGAAAAACTTAGTTGCATTAACATAAAAATAAGTTACAATATAAAGAAGATACAAGAGATAGTAGATATTAATAATATCTAACTACTAAACCTACCGACTACTGTAGCAACAGTAGAAACCCGACTAATGTAGCAAAACAGTTACAAATGACCATTAACATAAGGAATAATATATTATTCTAACACCTACAAGTAAAGGAGCAAATGCTTTGCAACAATATAGTGAATTTACCTTAACTTAACCTAGACTAGCTCAATGTATTCACTAAAAAGTAAACATTAGGTTGAGCATTCACCAAATATATAAAGTAACCTATCAACTTCCCCTACATAGAAAGATGCACCAAATTTCTATTTGAATCCACAATCAGCTTCAAATTCAAAACCATGGGAGTAGATAGGGACTTGCAATCCATCATCTAAAATCTCTATAGAATCTCTATAATGTACTTCCCTTGAACAAGGAGACCTTGCATGTATCCTAACACACGTCATGACCGAAAAAATAATGTGTAAGGCCTATATCCTTTGTATCAAACATGGAGGCCAACTCCCCCTTGCACATGCTATGAGCCCAAATTGTTACCTGCAAGGATCAAATCATCCACATACATGGCCTAAATTAACAAAACTAGATTTATCAAACAAAAAGTAAAGATTCGGATCTGCAGCTATTTTGATGAAGCCAAAACTCAACAAATTGTCATCAAGGTATGAGTACCAAGCACATGATGCTTGCTTTGGCCCCTGTAAGGCCTTTTTCAACCTACATAAATGGGTCTCTTGCCCATGCACCTCAAACTCTCTAGGCTGATTTATATATACTCCTTCCTCTATATTGCCATTCAAAAAAAGTCATATTTACATCCATCTAGTATAAAGACCAACCAAAACAAGAGAGAAAAGAAATTATTACCCTAATAGATGTGTATCTTACAACTGAGGCAAAAGTCTTATCATAGTCAACTCCCTCATTCTGAGCAAACCCTCATGTAACAAATATAACCACATACTTTTCTATACTCTCATCTGATGCATGATTCACCTTGCTCAACCACCTAGAATCAATCAAGGACTTTCTATCTAGTATTGTCACAATCTCCCAAACATCAATTAGGATAATGGATTCATACTCCTTTGCCATGGCATCTCACTATACTTGCTTTGAATTTACCTCTTGAAAACTAGCAAACTCGACTTCAATGATGGAAGACATCAAAGCAACATAACTCGGAAACTTCTTAGGTGGATGACTCACTTTGAAAGAAATATCATGCATAGCTAAAAAATATAATATGTTCAAGAAATGCGAAATGGATCTATAACTTTCAAGGAATTTTAGTCTAAAAATGAACATAAATTTTGATTCAAAAAATGTTCAAACCAATTGTAGATGGTAATGAATAGTTGCTAATACTTACCATAGACCTTAAAGATGATACCCACATTCAACATCTTAGCTTTCATTTATACTTTCTCCATAGATTTTGGGATCATTATAGAAGGTCTTCTTTGCACTTAACACTGCTACCAAAACTAACAAACCCCGATGCACAAGGTTCAACTACTACTCACTACAAATCATTCTAACTCACAAAAAGGTATCCTTACCACAACCCCAAAAAATATTGAACACTATTGTTACCACTTATGCAGAACTTAGTCAATTTCCCATCACTTTTCTTCATAGCACAAATTCTTCAAATTTATGCATCCTCAAACAACATACATCTACATCAATGTCCCCTAGTTCAAAACAATCTATATTATGTATTGCTTCATATTAACCTACTATGGTCTTACTTTTGCACAAAAAGCATCCATGGCCCCATGATCACATTGTTGATGTTATTAGCAGCTTCAGGCTGCTTCTTCCAGCTTACACAATTCGAGAATAGGCATAAATTAAATGATAGCCTTTCGGCTATTTAATTTATATTGACATGATTTAATTTATTGAGGGCCGACCCTCCTTATGTTCTCATATTATGTCTTGTATTGGGCCGACCCCCTTTGACATTTATTGTATTTATTAATTCTCTCTAAGACAGCCGACCTAATTGAGGAGGTGCCTCATCTTGTATATATACAAGGTCGAAATTGTTAATTGGAGATCATCAAGTTCATACAGCATATTCGCATTCCTAGAAGAAGTTCGCACTTGTGTAGCAGATCAGCATCTTGAGCAGAAGATAATTATTTTGTAGCAGCAGACCGAATTCAAGGAGAAACATATTCGTTGTATCTTTGCATCTAGAAGAGGTGCTATTATTCATTGTATCATATTCGGCCATTGCTGGGCCTGAGTTGTAAGCAGATTTCTGCTCTTGTTCTACAATATATAAGAGAAATATTTTCTGGGTTTTTCTCCCTCAAGAGAAGGGTTTTCCCAGGGTATCTTGCTGTGTTTATTGTCTTATGTGTTGCAATTTTCTGAGTGTTTTTCCTTATGCATATCTGATCGCTATAACACAAACACACATATCCATCTATCATTGTTCATGCATTCCTTATAATTTGTGTAATTTACAAAGCTTTGCACTCTCCTCATTAATAACAATATACTAGGACTTGCTTTCTCGACATAGTGATTCAAAATATGGTTGTGTAAAAAGATTCCTCAACAACAATACTCCTAGTCATAGTTTAAGAACTTGTGACTCAGTTGACATAAATTTGACTCGAACTCAAAGACTCAGCAAAAACTAGAAAAAAAATTCTAACAATAAAAGTACACAAATTTGTAAAATAATTTTTAAAAACATTTATAAAACTGAATTCACATAAGTAGTTTTTCCTTCATTTATAGATTAAAAACAAGTTCAATGCACACCATAGTGTCATGTGATTATAAATTACAAATCTATATTAATATTTTTACAAGTTTCATACATGGAAAATGTGGGCCCAAATTAACTTCTATTTTTTGCTTTTTAAACTTGGAGGCAATAACCCCTAGTGGGGTTGAGGGGCAATGCCCCTTGCAAGGATTAGGGGACAAAGCCCTTGGCAAAGCTCCAGAGGAAACACCCCTTACAAGGGAGTAGGAGCAGTGCTCCCAGCAAGGTTAATGGGCCCAAATTAAGGACTTCATGACTACATGAATCTTCAGACTCGTGAGTTCTAGACTATTTTGTGAATGCATTGAGGGGGAGAAAGTCGATAGAAAAAATTGTGAAAAGTGACATATCATTAAGCAACTATGGACAAGTTTTTTTGACTAAATCACAAGTTTTTGGGTGGCTAACTTGCCAAGAAATCATCCAAAAACTCTTTGGTGAATTTATTTGCAAGTGACTCAATAAGGGGTTTCACCTTGCAAGTTAGCAAGTTTTCTTGCTAGTTTTTAAACTATGGGTCCAATATTGGAACCTCTATGGCACTTATTTTGAGGAATTATTTCTACAACCCAATTATTTATCATTGTTTCCTTGCAAACCGAGTAATCTCCATGACACTATAACCTATTCAATTTATTATAGTCTCACAACACTTTTTATGATAAGCAATAACACATTTTATGCATAGTGGCACAACAAACTCATTATGTAGCTTCATGTAAGGCTCACCTTTGTTGATAATCATTGTTGCACCATTGTATCAAGATATTATTATGATACTATTTTGATCCAATTTTATGGAACTTTTATGTATGAAATCTCACGACATTTACATCATATGATAGTTATATTATATGATTTTAGATGTTTCAAGTTCATTATTTTCATGTGATGCTATGATGATGTTAGCCATACATAAATGATGTTATATCTTGATTCATGATTTGTGATATGCTATATTATCATTGTGGATTAATATGAGCTTATTTGGATGCATGTGCATCACATGTATGGTTTATTGTATGGATTTGAGAACCCATTTCTATGATGCAATTTATGAAATGATTTCTCTTAAGATAGATTTCACACATACTAGAGTACCTTAAATATGATGCATATGGCATCTATGTATATTTCTCCTTGGCTTTAATTACCGTTGCTTTTGTAATGTCCCTTTTTTATTTTTTTCTTATTTTTCCTTAAATAAATAACCCTAATAATAATTGTATAGTTGACTATAAATATTAATTTATCCTAAAAATTATAATTTTGATTATATATATTTCGGATTTAAAGCTCATAACATAGTTCTGAAAATATAAAACTTGCTCTTGAGTTTTTGCTGTAATATTTCTTTTAATTTGCAGTTATCTCTCTTTGTATAAATGTCTTGAAATGTCTCCAAATTCTGCCTAAGTTAGGGGCTTTTGTCCACTAACTCAGTTATAGGAATTAGGGGGTTTCATCCAATTTCAGGCCTGAAGGGATTTCGTCCTTAGGCTGTGAGAAACTTGGTTCATATTCCACAAGGGAAATAATAAAATAATGTCTTGATCAATTAATGTCCTTCCTCTTCATTTTTCCTTCCTTTATATACCTTTTTTATTTAATTTACATGACTCTTCATTTCATGCCTTCTGACTTTTCATTAATATTAAACTTTAGTAAATTTATTTTTTTTATAATATTAATCATTCTCCCTTAAGCACTCCCTTTATTACCCTTTCTTAAGGGGACCCCAAGAGAAAGAAAAGAACTGCTGCAACAATTAAAATTATATTTAAGGAGGGGGCATTACAGCTTTGACTATTATTATTTTATGTGGTTTTATCATTTATGTATGCAATGGGTGTATAAGAAACATGTACAAGCCAACGAAAGTTAATTTGGAGAGAGTAATATGGATGTGTTCATTGTCTTAATCCACTCACAGCTTGATTAAGATGTGTGTATGTGCATACCAACACAGCCCATACCCAAGTCTTATGAGACCTTGGGTACCCTAGTTATTACCCATAAATGTTATGTGTGATGTTTAAGCTTTTAATTATGATATCTTATGGTGTTCCAAGTATTCAGAAATGATTAATTTATATTTACGCATTGACTAGGCAGAAGGTATCATGACTAAGTTTAAATCATATATAGGGATATACAAGAAATAGTCCCACATTCACTCTATGGTCAAAATTAAATTATTGAACGAATTTACAACAAAGTGAGAAGTGGTGCTAAGATCCTTGCCTACAATTAATGTTATATGGGAACAAAAGTTTTTATTCAACTTAGTTCAACATCAAAGGGGTAGAAGTACTTAAACTTTCTACAAATATGAAAAGCCATAGTGTCTATAAATATCTCTCTGTGTATTTAATTACTATTTATTCAACTATTATTATTTTGTGGTTTTATATGTACAATGAGTGTGCAAAAAATAGGTATAAGTCAACAAGAGTTAATTTGGAAAGAATAAATGGAAGTGTGTTCATTGTCTTAATCCACTCATAGGATGATTAAAGTCTAAGTGCATATTACTATAGCCACATACCCAAGTCTTGTGAGACCCTCGGTACCCTTGTTATTACTCATAAACATTATGCATGATATTTAAGCTTTTAATTATTACTCATAAACATTATACATAAACTATGAAATTTATCTATATTAATATTTAGTGCACATTTGACTACTTAATAATTAGCTTGAAATTTCTAATGGATTTATGCCTATTGTTATGGTATAAAATGGATTTGACACAGGCTAAAAAACCTCTATATTTTTTTTTGTGGAATTATTGAATTAATGTGATTTCTTAATTAATTAAGTTTTACACCAAGTTCTTCCCAGGACCAAGTCATAGAAAATATAAATTTTCAGATGGTGCAAAAGGTTTTAGAAGTCAATCTAATTTTTAAATATTGCAAATTCATTCCAGAAAGCTATGGTTCCACTACTTAAATGCCATAAAAACAATCCGTTGAGCTACAGCATAACTATTTAACAACAAACAATCCGCACAGCTAGATTGCCTGAAAATTCAAAAAATGTGGCAGTAACTTCTACGAGGCAGACAAACAAACAGAAGTCCCATCTTCTCAGAAAGCAGAATCAAAACAAGCAACATGACAAAGCCAAATACATCACATTTCATACACATCGTAAAAATAGACCAAGTTTCAAGAAATGAAGGCTGATTCTGAAACACTGTGTTTAAGAACCGATTCAAAACTGCCTTAAAGGTTGTACAAGAATTTGAAAATCTGTATCTGGCTAATAAATTTTACTTCAAAAATAAGATATGTAGAGGATATTAAATATTTCGCTAAATGCATGAGAGCATACCATCTTCAATGTACAATTTGGCTGAGATAATACGAATCTAGCAACTTCTAGTATGTTGCCAAGAAGGCAGGCAGGACCAGGAAGCAATGGAGATGTATCTGGAGGAAGAAGATCCAGATGACCTGGCAAAGCAGATGCTATCTGTTGAATATAGCATGACCAAAGAGCTTGACTCACAACCACCTAAAAACACAGAAAGAAATAACAAACAATAAATCCTTTGGAAGGATATGAACAATGTATTGCATAAATCACAATTACTTTAAAACATCATACAAACATAAAGACAATATGTCTCTGATATTTATAATATATTTCTCAATGGTAATGCACAATCATTTCCAAATTTCTCGGTAGCACTACATCTCAGCACTTTCCGGTGATTTATTGATCTAATATAAAAGTAACTTGCCAAAAATGATTGGAAAAATAGAATTGGTTCAATCAGCACATAAGATAGGAAGAAAACACAATTGCCCAAATCTAAAGGTGCTTCCCTTACCTGCTTCAGATTTGGAAACTGCTTCCACAGAAAAGGAATAGACATAATTTGAGCTGGAAAACTCAATTTCAAGGGGGATTCATGGCCAGGAGTGGACTGTGAAGCAACTCTTGTAAGCACACACTCTAGATGAGATACCCCAGCTCCAGAAATGCTAGTTTGTCCTCCTTGCTCTGACTGCAGTAGAAAACAAAAAAATGAAAATTTTCAGCCTTGTATTTTAAATTCAAAATTTCACTTGCCTTTGATGCAAAGTAATCAATAACGTGAAACACTACTTCCCATGTTTCATTACATATAACTATAGAAGGTGAGCATAAAACCTTTATTCACAAAACAAATAATTTTACAAGGACATATACTTTGGTCAGAAAAATTCCAAGAACTTGTAATGTACACAACTGATGTAAGCCCCTTGGAATACATTTTTTTCAAATACAGTGAACAAGAAAATCATAGTTCTCTTTGATATTTCTCCCAATATGTTTACAGTTTACACCTACACATAACAACAGTATACATTGGAGCCATATACATACATGCCCCATGCAGTGTGTCACAAATATAAAAAAGGACAGACAAAGAACATGGCGTGAACAAATATAATCACAAAAGCTTCTCACAAAAATGGGCCATCCCAAAAAATTCACTAACACTCTACTGTAAATGGCAAGTGAAATTAAACTGCATGGAAACTGCATGGAACAACCATACATTCTTAGAAAGAATGACACAACGTACACAGCAAAAATCATTTCTTTGTACTAAGGAGGAACACCACATATACGATATGTGAAAATTGCACAAGCACCCTAAGCCTTTTCTCTCCACTAATAACTCCCTACTTGCAAGGAATCCAACAAAATACAGCCTTACCACAGTGAGAATTAGCTCACGGAAATGTCCAAATGTATACTTTTCCAAAACATAGGCCAAAATGTTGCCAGCCCAAGGAAAGGAAGAATCCGTCAAAATTACAACTATCTCCAACAATAGCAATGCCGGTAAATCAACTGATCCTGAAGGACTTAATAGTTGAAACTTGAATTGTTCACTGTTAAATCAAAAGCAATAGAAGAGAAAATCAGTCATCACATGGAGAAGCAGATTCAAATGATCCAAACTAACTGCTTACTGATTTCTTACGATCAATAAACTAAATGTTTCTATGACTGGCAAAAACATACAATTTACTAAGGATGCTTTTATGCAAACCTGTAATTGCAAGCTTTTCACACATCCTACATTATTTTAAGTTAAACCAAACAAATTGTTGTAATATCAAATGTTTGCCACTAAAATCAAGAACTGACAAAGATCCAAATATATTCGGTAACTACAGATAAGTTGTGCTAAATATGCTCAGAACTGCAATACTATTTATTATAGATTAGAGAATTATATATACATGGAAGGTTATAAGAAGCATTCAACCTTTGAAATCGTTCATCCTTGAAACATTGTTAAAAAAAAATTTTAAAAAATCTTCTAGCTTGGTGCTGATAAATCCAAATTGGATCATGTTAGTGTGTGTAAACATTAACTAGTGATGCCATGGCTGTCACCATGTGACATATAACAATACCAATTGCTTGATCATCATAAATTTCCACATGTACCAATCAAGGTTTTATAATATTGGTGTCCAGCTCATTTCAGCTTTCCTATTTGTGTGTATACTCTTCTCTGTGTTTATTTGCATTGTATAATAAGGACTGGGGTAACTTGATAATGTACATATAAATTAGGGACAAGTAGTTAACACAAATAGATATCAAAATAAAATAACACTTTATAGAGTGAATGTCTAAGGAATTGGTACCCTATGCAGCCTTATATAGTGAGCACCTATTGTTTATTATGTGTAATCTGTAATGTCACCAATTTAGCCTTACACTCTTCAATTGGATTTAGACTATTTCCGGAAACCTGTAGGCTAATCAGTTGAGCAAATTAGGGTTTGCACTTTTATAGGAGGTTTATATTGGGCTTTTGAAGGCTCACATGCAGGTTTTCTGGCAGTATGTTCTTTGGAGCTTTCTGGGTTTTTGGAGAGCTTCAGGGTAAGGTAGCATGCATGTTGAAAAAATGACATGCATTTCTCTCTGGTACCTTGCATGCAGGAAAGGTTTCTAGGTTTTTTTGAGTTTTCAAAGATCTCCAGGGTGGTATGACATGCATCTGAATCAGTCAACCTTACCAGACACTTACTATTTATAGAAGTCTGCTATTTTTGGTAAGTCTATTTATGGCAATATCTTTCCAGCAGCAGCTTAGTCATTTCCAGTTCATCTTTCTATTTCGGTCAGTGAGGTAATTTAGTTTTGGTGTTGGCTTCTTCCTCTCTTTTGGACCTAAGTTTCAATACTTAGTCAATTATCAGTTGTGGCTTTTGGACCCCCATGCCTAGTCGATGACTTTAAGTTGTTTTTAAAGTGGGGGCCTTAATGTGGATGTCCAAGTGAGAAATTAATATCTTTATTAATGTTTTAAAATGCTCTTAAAGTTGGACGCCAAGGAAGGGAATATTAAAGTATTTTAATATTTAAAAAGTTCAATTTTGGAGATGGGTGTCCCATGAGGAAATTAAAGAGTTTCTTTTTGGAGGTTACAAAGTTGATTCAGATGCCCATTGAAGCTTATTTATTGATGCCTTGTGCCTTCATTTGTATCTTTTGGAAATTATGTAATGTTATGCTGCTGAATTGAATTCAGAGCTACTTTGAGGAGATCCCTCCTAGCACCCTTACTTCGCCATTCTTTGGGCTTGAAATGATAGCTTCCTAGATGGCTACTGAAGACCGTGCTTCACTCAGGAGTGCGGATAGAGCTTAATTTCTGAATTATTACAGGCAAATTGCTGAGGTATAATCTGTTTGTACTACTGTTGAAGTCAATGGCTGAAGCGAAATTCTGTTCATAGCTTCGCCAACGATTTTTATCTAGTTTTGGGTACTAGCCCATGCTGTTTCACAGTGTAGGGCGCCCAGTTTTGCAAAGTTTCAAAATTTAATTCTGAGTTTTGGATTTTCTAGAAGAGGTCGACCTTCTTGGAGGCCGTACCACTTCACTGTTGTTTGCATTGGGATTCGTGCCAAGTTTCTGGAGCTGTTTTGGCACAATTTGTTGATTGAAAGATGGACGCCTAGGATATTGGCTTCATTTGTCTATTGTTTGAGGTCAATCGAAGCTGAATTGAAGGATTTATGTCCATTTTGGTGAATCTCTCACTTGCTGATCTGATTTTCTGTACTTTTTGTTTCTTATTAGATCTGGAATACTGTTGATATTGAGCTCTAAAACTGATTATTATTATGTTATTTCAGTTAGGGATAATGTCTAACAATATGATCTATTTTGGGTTCAATCACTGACTTGTTGTGCAGATATCTATCTATTTGTAAAGCTGATTAGTAATACTAACAGCTGCTGTTATAAATCTGCATTTAAATATTTTGTAATTACTCCCACTAAAGAAATGGTTGAGTTTATATTTTACTTTCAGCACTTTGTTTAAATTCCCCCCACTGAATAAGTGGCAGAGCGGATTCATGGCTGGCTTGCCGCCTTATAATTTGTAATAACTTCACTCCCACTGAATAAGTGGTAGAGCTTATGGTCGGTTATCCGCCTACTCTTTGTATTTCCAGCATTTACTTTCAGCACTTCGTTTAAATTCCCCCCACTGAATAAATAGCAGAGCGGATGCATGGCTAGTTTGCCGCCTTATAATTTGTAATAACTTCACTCCCACTGAATAAGTGGTAAGAGCTTATGGTCGGTTATCGGCCTACTCTTTGTATTTCCAGCATTTACTTTCATTCATGGTCGGCTAGCCGCCTAGCAGCTTTGTATTTCATTTACAGTTTGCTAACGATCCTCGGCACCTTATGCTCTCACCTCACCCACATCGAGATCTTGGTGATCAAAAGGTGAAGGGCTACTATTCTTGTTGGTTATCATTTGGAGCTAACGCTAATCAATGGTGTGTTGTGCTGATAATTTCGGGAAAAAATTAAGGGGGAATATTACATTATCTAATGTGCAATGCTTAAATTAGACAAGTTCTAAACTTCATCATGACATCAATACAGTCTGAGCAATACACCATGGTCTGAAGGTGTTCAAGAACATGAAAATCTCATGATTTGGAGCTGTAGGGACTTCTTTTCAGTGACGACAGTAAACAAAAACCTCTATTCATGTGGGTGATTCTACACTGAAATTGTTACACCCCGAAATTGTATAGCTACTATTTTAGCAATGCTTAGAGCATTTTGTTTGTAAGGAAGAATTTGGATGAATAAAATGTGTTGAACCTTGTTATCAATTTAAGAATCTTTTTACATTTTATGATTGACTCATTCTATGTTCTTGATTGATGTTATTCTTGGATAAAGCAATGCATGAAGGAGGATAATTAGTCTTGCTTTTTATAATTGATTTATATACTGCAAAATGTTATGAACAAGTAACTACCGTGGATCTGTGCCAATGGATGCAGGAATAGGAACCATTCCTCTAGGCAGAGGGGAGACATCACTCGGGAGAGGGGCTTGGTCGGATAACCGGTAAAGTAAATCAGTTGAGCATACACACACTTCACTAAGGGTTTAGAGGAACTGAGTCAACTAGGTTTATCTTGATAAGTCATCCTTAGGCTTAGGAGTTTTTGATTACTTCTTTGTGCTTTGTGAGTGGTGTTTTTTGTTAACCTGACTTACTGTTCTATGACCCTGAATGTGGAACGTGAATTGATATATGTACATAGGCAGGGTGTATATGTGTATACATGTATCACTCATATGTACGTATCAATATGTATGACATGGCGATACAGACGTATGATGGACAATTATTATGCCATACGCATGTGTCGACATGGCATACATACAGATACATACACATGACAGTATAAATGGAGTATACACATCTATAAACATATACACACTATCTATGATGTTTTATTATAACAATATTATATTGCCTTGAATTTACAGTCAAACATATATACACATATTTGCACAAATAGGTATATTGAAAATATGCTGACTGACTCGCAATACATGTATTTGAATGATTTTATGCAAATGTGTATATGTATATTTAAGTGTAAATATATATATATATTTAATATTATAAAAATATATATGTTATTATAGTCTTACCGAAATAAATATATATATATATATTTTGAGAAATAAAACTATAATAGACTATATATAATATAATACATTATATATGTATATAAGAATTTATAAATATTTTAAATGAATAAAATCTTTGGAAAATAAAGACTTAGACTTCTAAGTCATTTGGTAAATAACAAATAAAGTTTACCATGAGAAAATAAATGACTTAACATTTATAGTCATTTGGTGGTTATCGAATATTTTTACCATAAAAAATAACGCTATGTTTTGCGTTGAATATATGGAATTCTTTTCACCGTAACTTAGCTGGGAGAAATACGCCAAAGTTCAAATATTTTATGGACAAAGGTCAAAACTTTTGAAAATAGAAAAATGAAGGTGCGCTGCTGCAAAATACACACGCACAGGAGACCAGGTTGTGGGTTTGCAAAACGCGACACTATAAATGCATGGTAAAGCCTAAAAACTTGGCTAGGTGGGACGCATCTGTTCATGGACATTTTCTGCTATGGAAACAAACCCGCCAGTCTTGGACGCCATTACAGAGGACGCCTGTAGGTGTCACTCAGCTGCATTTTACCATGTGATGTTTGCAATATTCTTCTTGAATGGAGGTCGACTCACCATCAATTAGCTGATTAGGCAACTGTACTGCTGCCACAGCAAGATTGACATTTTCAAATAAGGGAGGTGTCGATTCTCATGTTAGAATATTATATTATTCATATTAATGGTCAATTGTATTGTTAAGTTAGTTTAGTTTTACTGTTTCTACAGTATTAGGTAGGTAGTTAGATATATTTAATATCTACAGTATTTAACTACTGTATTGTGTAACCTCTATATAATGTAATCCTTTTTTCTATTAATGTGAAGCTTTTTACCATTTCATGGTATCAGAGCCGAAGGGCAAAAATTTTCGAAAATTTTGTAATACTAACTTTTAGTGAAAGTTTTCGATTTTTTTTGTCTAAAACCCTTGCGCGACCTCTGTTGGGCGTCATTCTCTCAAAATCGCGACCTTCTAAAACACGTTTTCGCGTTTTATTGTCACATTTTGCCTGTCGCGCGTCTTCTGGTGGCGTTTTACCTTTGTTTTTGGGCGCCGACTTCGTTCTTTCTCAGCCGCGTCTTTCTCCATCTCTCTGGGGATTTTTTCGTGGCTCTTACGTGCTTTGCAAAGTCGTGTTTCTCAGTTTTAGAGATGCGTTCTTTTCAGGGGTTATGTGTCACGTCTTTTACTGGTTAAACCCGTGTTTTCTGTGACTTTTGGGCGCGATTTGCACAGCTCAAGGCCGCGATTTGCCTCATTGAAGACTTGTGACCTGCTTCACTCACGTTTGTGCTCGAAATATGTGTTTTTTGAAGACTTTTTTTAGTATTTTTTGAAAAACGTGATCCGCCCCTAGGGTTTTGAGATTATTTCCATCATTTGAGGTCAGAATTTTATTTCAATCACATATTCCTTGTGGGTTTTACACGACCTCAACTGGGTTGTCTTCCATTTCTTTTGGGTACCTCAATTTTCGTGCCTCAAAATTTGTGCCATTGGGTGTTGACGAAATTTTCTGGGTAGTCAAAAAAAATTTGGGTTTTCAGCATTCTTTTTTGGGTACTCTTCTGTTCTTTTGGTTTTCATCATCAACGTGCCTCGAATCCGTGCTAGGGTTTCATCTTTGTATTTGTGCGTTTTTTGTTTTCGTTTTGCCTTCACCAATTCGACCTCAGCGTACGTTGTGGCATATCAAACAAACATAATGCTCGAAAGCAGCCAAAAGTTCAACGGGAGGAATTACAACACCTGGAAGCAGTGCATGATTACGATCTTTGAATATTGTTGCCCCGATCAGATCGTTTTTGGGAACTCAGCTCGTCCCACTGTAGTCGGCAAGGACAAGGACAAATGGGATGAACGCAATCGGGAAGCCGTCATGCTCATCAAACTCTCAGTCACAAATGAGCAGCTACCTCAGGTACCGTCTGGCAAAACTGCTTCAAAAATTTGGGATCATTTGAAACCTCCGACAAGAGTCGAGCGTTCATTCTCAAGAACATGCTCTTTTCAGTCATGATGGATGAGAAAATGTCCTTACAGGAACATCTCACGAAGATTAAGGACATTCGTGATCAGTTGGAAGCGATTGGTCGAAAAATGGAGGAAGAAGACATGGTCGTCATTACTCTAAAAAGTCTTTCGCATTCGTATGAGCATTTCATCGAGACGCTAAATATCACCTCCACTAATGTTGATCTCAAGTTTGAAGATCTTTGCAACAAGCTCTTGCAGCAGGATAGATGGCGACAACAGTTTGGAAGCAGTACTAGCTCCACCTCCACAGAGCAAGCGTTCTCTGCCAAATGTTTTGCTAAGAACAAAGGGAAGGCTCAATCTTCTCAGCCGAAAGGCTCTGGTTCTTCTCGGTTCAGCAAAAAGAAGAAGAACGTTCAATGCAATTATTGCCACAAATATGGTCACATAAAGGCTGATTGTCGAATTCGGATGGCTTCTGAACAAAAGAAGCAGGGAGAGTCTCAACAAAAGGCAAATGTCGCGGAGCACACTAAGCAGAAAGAGTCTGCATTCTATGCTTTTATGGCCAAGAGAACTGCAGATCCAATCCAATCTTTTGCCTGGTATATTGATTCAGGGGCTTCTCGGCATTTTACTCATCATCGAGATTGGTTCACCAAATATGAACCATTCACTGATTCAGTGATCTTTGGAGGCGGCGAAGAGTACACAGTTGCTGGTAAGGGAAAAGTTCAGATTCATTCTGGAGGAAGAAATTTACTCTTTCTTGATGTCTACTATGTTCCAAGCATGGAACATAATCTTCTCTCCATCAGCCAGATCATGAAGCATTCTCCCCAGTTGGATGTTATCTTCAGTTCGTCCACTTGCAGCATTGTTGATAAGGCGACACGTACTACGATTGCCATGGGACTTGAGGATCATGGTCTGTATAGACTTGTTGATTCTGGTGATTCTCAGGAGCACGCTCTGGCAGCAAAAAGTACTTCCATCAGCAAACTTTGGCATCAGCGTTATGGGCACTTGAACGTGCACTATCTCTCTCAACTGTCTCAGGAGGGTTTGGTTGTTGGTCTACCTGAGATCCAAACTCAAAATCATGGAGTTTGTGGAGCCTGTCAAGCAGGAAAGCAGCATCGGACACCGTTCTCGGATGGTGATTCTTGGCGAGCCTCCAAGGTCCTTCAATTGGTTCACACTGATGTTTGTGGACCAATGAACACTCCATCTGTTACTAGGTCCAGGTACTTTTTACTATTTGTTGATGATTTCAGTCGAAAAATGTGGGTGTACTTTTTGAAACATAAATCAGATGTGTTTAGTACATTTCAGCAATATAAAGCCTTGGTTGAGAAAGAATCAAGTTCTCACATTGTTACTCTAAGGTCAGATAATGGGGGGGAGTTTTGTTCAACTGACTTCTCTACTTTTTGTTCTCAACACGGCATCAAACGACAACTCACCACACCATACACCTCTCAGCAAAATGGTGTTGTTGAACGTAGGAATCGCACCATTATTGAAATGGCTCATTCTATGCTAGAGTACAAAAATGTACCTAAGAAATACTGGGCTGAAGCAATTTATACTGTCGTCTACCTCCTAAATCAGTCACCTACTCAGGCTGTTAAGAAGACTCCAGAAGAAGCCTAGTCAAGACGTAAGCCTAAAGTGGGCCATTTGAAAATCTTTGGTTCTACAGCTCATGTATGGATTCCAGACGCTAAGCGTGCCAAGTTGGACTCCAAGAGCCAGAAACTAATGTTTACTGGTTACAGCGACAATCACAAGGCATACAGGTTGATTGATGTGGAGACAGATCATCTCATATTCAGTCGTGATGTTGTGATTGATGAGACTACTGGTCCATTTGTTCCTACTACCAGCCCTAAGGATCAGCCTATGAAGGTTCCCGATGATGGTGTTCGTCTTCCTCTTAGTTCCCCTGATGGGAGGGCTTCAGAGCATTCCGACTTTGAAGATGACGAGTCTACCGGTCATGATATAGCACCACCTGATCTTCCTCAGGATTCATATCCAGATGGTGTTGTTCTAGACATCCCAACAGATGTTGTTTCTCCTCCTCCAGATGTTGGTACTTCTACTCGTCGGCCTAAGTGGTGGCTCAAGACTATCAGTGATCTTCATAATGATGAACTCATTGAGGGGAGATCAACTCGCAGCAAGAGCAAGCAACAACACAGTCAATTATGCTCTTATGGCCAACATCCACAATATCTATGAGCCTCAGACATATTCAGAGGCTAAAGGAATTCCAGAGTGGGAAAAGGCTATGTGGACAGAATACCATAGTCTTTTGAAGAATCACACTTGGGATCTCTCTGATCTTCCTCCTGGGAAGAAACCTATTAGCTACAAATGGGTTTATAAGGTCAAGTATCATGCCGATTGCACTTTGGATAAATACAAGGCAAGATTAGTTGCTCGGGGATTCACTTAGTGAGAGGGCATTAACTACGAGGAGACTTTTGCTCCTACTGCAAAGATAAGCACAATTCGTCTTCTTCTCACTATTGCAGCCCAATTCGCATGGACAGTTCATCAGAGGATGTTAAGAGTGCCTTCCTCAATGGTGAGTTGCAAGAAAAAAAAAACATGACGTAGCCTCCTGGTTTCAAGGTTGCCGGAAAAGAACATCAAGTTTATAGGCTCGTGAAAGCACTCTATGGACTGAAACAGGCTCCCTGTGCATGGTACATCAAGATTGATCAGTACTTGGTTGATCATGGTTTTAAGCGCAACCCTTCTGACACTAATCTGTATGTCAAACACTCTGGTGATGATATTCTCTTTCTTGTTGTCTATGTTGATGACTTGATCATTACCGGCAGTTCAACGCATTTGATTGCAGCAATCAAACAAGACTTGTGTCAGGCTTTTGACATGACAGATTTGGGGCTTCTCCATTACTGTTTGGGTATTGAAGTTTGGCAGACCGCTGATGGTATCTTTATCTCTCAGTCTAAATACGCTCGGAGTCTGCTTGACAAATTTCAGATGCAGGATTGCAAACCTACCTCCACACCTATGGAGAAGGGGCTAAAGTTATCAGCCAACTCTGATTCACCTCCGGTCGCTGAAACGACCTTCAGGCAACTATTGGGTAGTCTCATCTACCTCACTGCCACTAGACCTAACATCACTTTTGCAATGAGCTACATTTCTCGCTTCATGACAGCTCCAAAAGCTGATCATTGGCTTGCAGCAAAGCGCGTGCTGAGATATGTTAAGGGCACTTCAGATTATGGCATTTTGTATGGCAGATGCAAGGATCCAAAGCTGATTGGTTATACAGATTCAGATTGGGCAGGTTCAGTGGATGACCGAAAAGCTACTTCTGGATATGTATTCAGTTTGGGTGCAGGTGTTGTAACATGGACCAGCAAGAAGCAACAGGCAGTGGCTCTTTCCTCGACTAAAGCAGAATATTGAGGAACAGTTAAAGCAGCATGTAAGGCAGTTTGGCTCCGCAGGATGCTTTCTGACATGCACATGTCACAAGCAGGTTCTTCTCCCTTGTACACTGACAATCAAGGGGTGCTCAAACTGGCCAAAAATCCAGTCTTCCATGAACATACCAAGCATGTCGAGCTTCATTGTCATTACATCCGCAAGCTGGTAAAAGACAGATCAGTTCAGCTGCAGTATGTTCTAACAGCGGATCAGACTGCAGATATTCTCACCAAGTCTCTGAGCCCGGATAAATTTGTCAAATTCAGGGGGCAACTTGGTGTTTTTGACCGATTGACCATTAAGGGAGGGTGTTAGAATATTATATTATTCATATTAATGGTCAATTGTATTGTTAAGTTAGTTTAGTTTTACTGTTTCTACAGTATTAGGTAGGTAGTTAGATATATTTAATATCTACAGTATTTAACTACTGTATTGTGTAACCTCTATATAATGTAATCCTTTTTTCTATTAATGTGAAGCTTTTTACCATTTCATCTCATGCCAAAACTGTAGCATGGCATGAGAATCCGAATTCTATAAATTGAGTTCATTTCCTTATCATTTTTACCAATTCACAACTTGCCTTTGCTAAATCCGAATTAGCTTTTGAGAAGCCATCATTCATCATTGCCATTCTGTCAAACCTTGTGAATTTTATATGCTGCATACATATATATACGCACCTGCTGTAGAATTTAGTTTTGAGAGAAGTAGAAACCAGCATTACCAGGAAATATACTCCAACCATTATGAGTTTCAGCTTAAAGTTTAAATTCTGGAAGGAACAGTAAGAGAGTGAGATTAATTAAAGAAAGGAGCTGCTAGCCTGCTACTAACAGAATCAGAAGCATTCACAAGCAGCAAGGAGGCCACCTAGAGGAAACAGGCATGAGTGTCATTTCTTAATATCTTTGTTTTAGTTTGTAAATAGATGAAACTACATGTTTACTTGTGCATTAATATAAGTAGACCAGTCAAGTAAAAGGGAAAATCAATTTCCTATTTGTGACTGCATATACTAAAGTGAATAGATTGTCTGCATTATAAAGGAATGGCTTGACTGCATGTTATGGAAAAGTCTTAGGTGCAATTTAAATATAAGGGAAAAGGGGAAACTGTTATTCCACTTCAATTGAGAAAGGAATTTGTTTGATTACATTTGTGTGTATACTGCTTGATCTCCTTATATAAAGGAAACGAGGGAACTAGCTATTTATTACTAGGACCAGGATGAAACCAATACCAAGGTTAGTCTAAAGCTTAAAGTTAGTAGGTTAACTGGGAAAAGCTATGTACTCCATGGATAAAGATTTCTAGGATAGGAGTTACCTGAGGGACACTTGTTGACTGCTTTTCATTTCCTAATTAGGTAGATTGATGTAGGAGGTCTGGGGTGATTGACTACCCATGGTAAAGGACTTAGCCTACGCGTAGGATAAGACAGCCTCAAGTCAAACTGAACCTGACTTAGTGCACGTGATAGATGACCGTCAGTTTAATACTGCCGAAACACTTTGGCCAAAGTAGTGTAGTACACCTACGTCCACTTAGACTGTGCGACGATTACACTGTCATTTCACTGTTGTCCAGATTACATACTAGATTGAGATTGTGAGATTACAAGGATTTAGTTATGTAGGACACCACACTATGCTCAGTTGGTTACAACAGAACCGGTTACCCAACCAATCTCTTCGTAGAAGGGAGCGCCGTCTACTTAACCGTAAACGTGCGGGGGACCGCATTATAAGTCCGTGGTTGGCGGAAAAGCACCTGAGTGATGTTTCTCCTCCACAATAGACTCCTGATGAACCAAGCTTTGAAAGGGAAGAACCTGGACCGTCTTATTCCTTTTTGCTCAAAAGCTTCCGAGCTGTTTTATACTCGTAAGGATTCTTACTATGTTATTAACTTAAAAAGAAAAGTAATGATGTATTGTGTACTCTATTATTTACTTGGAAAGGAAAATAATGATGAATTGTGTCAATTGTTTCTTAATATGAAATGTTGCAACAGAAAGAAAAGAAAAGTTTATTTACTTTATCATTATGTATGTCTTTCCTTGTATTTTATTTCTAAAAGTAGAAAAATTTTAATTACCCAGGTTGGGGGTTGTTACAGAAATACAATCACATTGCATTTGTTTTCTGAATTTTGTCAGCAGATTGCAAAAAAATCAGTTTTGGAAGTTATAAGGAAAAATGACTTTTGATGATTATTGCGAAATTTACATTGTAAATTTTCCGTACTTTTCTTCCCTGTAGTTCATTTTGTCTTCAGATCTTCCCTGTTAGTATTTTGAAAATTTTATAACTTAGAATGAAATTCTCATGAGCAAATCAAAACTTCCTCCTTTCATGACACATCAAAATCAAATATTTTCTTCATTTTCAAAATTCTGAGAATACTTTACAGAAAAAAATTCAGATTTAGCTTTTATGCAAGAAAATTTATGATTATTTAATTTATTTACAAAGCACTACAAAGGTCCCTTGAACACCTGCTGGGATCTACAACCTGCCTAAATTTAATGTTTTCTGGAGAGTTATTTACAAAACAAGAGAGAAATTGTAGAAACCATATGAGGACTATATGAATGAAAGGGTAACTGAATTTAGAATTTCTTCTCAAACTTTTAATAGATTGTGAAAAACATTAGGATTTCCTACAAATTTAATTTGTTTGGTGGCCATCATTCTTTGGGCATAGCTCCATCCTATTGCAGTATTTTTTTGATGAAACTATTTTTCTCTG
Source organism: Sequoiadendron giganteum (assembly GCA_007115665.2). Lineage (NCBI taxonomy): Eukaryota > Viridiplantae > Streptophyta > Pinopsida > Cupressales > Cupressaceae > Sequoiadendron > Sequoiadendron giganteum. The sequence continues at coordinate 442,003,869 of CM021106.1, read as the reverse complement.
AAGTTTCATGGAGATTCTAAATTTGTAACTAAAATTTAGAAATTTCACTATTGGAGGGAAATATCCTTTGCTTTTCATTATAGTTAATCAAGAACAAAAAAAAAGTTTGGAGTTGGGTAAGATGGAAGCTATGATCATTAGGTAAACCATATGAAAATCTGTCGAGAATATTCTCCTGGAAAGGAAACTGATTTCTTCAATAATTTTTAATTTGAGAGTGAGAGATTTAGTGTCAATAATAGAGCAAAAATTTGAAACTCGTGAAATTCTCATCTCATGGCATCTAAATTATTACAGATATTTATTAAGAAATTCAAATTAATGAAAATCCAGTGTTAAAAGACTTGAGCTTGGCACGTTGATTTTGACTCAAACTCGGATTGGGACTTGGCACCCAGATTCGGCAAAGACTCGGCAAATTGAAAATACCGTGAAATGTAGAGATTTTTAAGGATTCAAAACTTGTTTCATGCATCAATCACATGAGTATAAAAATGAATTTTATATCATGGATTATGAAATCCATGGTATCAAAACAAATATCAAAACTAAAATTACAAGTATATGGTTGAGAGGAGCCTGCATCACTCATCCCAACATCACGGCAAGTCATGTGTTGGCATCTAAGATAGGTCCTAGATGATGATGTAGCCATGATATTTGCTTGTGTCTCTGTGATTGGTGTGTATATTCAACTGAGGGATTTATTATTGAAGTCTTATGAAGCCTTCAAGAGTGCATGTTTTGTCGTCAGCCTCATTAACAAAGAGGAACGGTTAAGTAAAAAGATAAATAGTTATGTTCCAATTTGACCTTAGCTGGGATACTAATAGATGGGATTGTTCTGAGTTGTCTATGATTGATACATTTTTGCATTATGAAAATGGCATTTCTCACCAACTATGACTTAACTTGTATTCAACAGTACAATGACCATAGCTTGCCAACTTTTCCTATGGCAGTTCTTGTATACTAAACAAGTTGTCCAATGTATGAAACAAGATAATCCTTGATTGTGGGTTTGACTGTGAAGATGTAGAGATTTGCAACAAGGCATATGTATTTTCAAGATTTTATAATCATGATTCATCATTGGTCTATTACTTGGTTAGACTTATAGTTTGATGGGGATTTGGGGGCAAAGCCCCCAATGGATTTAGGGGTAGCGCCCCTTGCAGTGGTCTAGGGGTAGCGCCCACAATGGGGTCGAGGGGCAGCACCCCTTGCGGGGTCCAAGGGCAGCCCCATGGTGTGTTCCCTATCACGATACAAGGTGGGGTCAAGGGGCGCAGCCCCTGCCACCAAGCCCAAATGAAGACTTTCAAAACCACACGAACCTTTATGGCTCACAGCATTTTCATATTTTCTTGTAAATCCTACATGGGCATGTTATAAACCAAACAACATTAAAAGGTTGTAAGTTTCTTTTTTTTAAAGTAATTAAAATGTCAGATTAACACTTTACACTATTTATTTATCTTTTTTTAACTTGTCTTTCTCCTACTGTGTCAAGTCTAGCATGCCCCCGCCAAAATTCAAATCTACATCGCAGCATGTGAGCCGTTAAGAAGTCAATGAAAAGTGGTGCCAATATCATCGAAGAGATAATGCTGATAAAAAGTGGCACTAGTGTCATACAGCAATTTTAAGATAAATATAGTCAAAATAAAATTTAACTATAATTTACCAAAGGGCAGCGGTTGTGTGAGAAAGGTTGTGACTCTTTCAAAAATAAGATATATATGGGAGATCATTTCATGAGAAGAAGACATCAATCCATTGAGCAGGAATATTATGACTTATATCATGTGAATATTACAGCCAAAGAGGACAAAAACCCTCCAAGGAAAACTGAGAGATTTAAAGACAAAAACCCTTAACTTCTATCAAGTTATTGGATGAAAACCCATAACTTGACTAGATAATTGGGACAATCATTCAAGGAGAATAGCTGCAAATTGGAAGGAAAATTATAGCAGAAAATCAAGATAAATTCTATTTTCAGAATTATGTCATAAGTTATAAATCTGAATATATAATAAACTTCATAATTTTAGATAAAGTCATGTTTATAAATATAATGCAACTATCATTTTGAGTTAGGATTATTGTTTAAAGGCAAAAATAAGAAATGTTCTAGAAAAGGACATTACAGAGTCTAACCTATAGGACTCACTAGGTACCTGAATCTCAAGTCCCCAAGACCCGTTTTGACACTCTTGCCTCAGGACTCGCACAGTCTTAGCGAGTTTAGGCATGTCTTGTAACTAATTGAAAACCTAAATGTGTTCCTCAAACATGGCCAAAATGAATTAGTGGTTAGAGGTAGTGTGGTTCTAGAAATATAGGAAGCAAATGAAAAATTGTCAAAGCTTGATATTAGAAAAGTTGAAATGTGCAATGGAACTTTTATAACAAATATTTCCATGCTTGAAACATGTGATGCAAAGGTTTATGACATGATCTCTGAAGCCTAAAACATTTGATGCAGAAATGATGATGTGCTATTATGAGGATAATTATAATATTTGTGTAAAAATGGGAAATACAGGTAAAGGAATAGGTTAGAAACATATGGCTATTGTTGAGCATATTATTCCTCAAATCAACAATGAGAATGTTGGAATTGAATACTATGGGAAACAACCAAATGAAAATTCCTATGATGTATCTATGAAGGAAAAGCTATATCGAAGACATTATTTACAAAAAAATTACGATGAAGCCTATTCACATGATGAATAAAATTGCTTCTATGGTCAACCTTGGATCTAGCAAAAGTGCTACATAAAGATGTCAAGATCAATCTTGGTATTAAGACCCAAGCATACAATGCACAAATCGAGACAATCAATCATGGAATTGTAGGTACAAGGACAACATAATAGATTTAAGGAAAAGGACAATAACAATATGGATTCCAAAGAAATTGCTGATAAAAGCTTAGGAGGTCCACGTGTAATGACTTCAAAATTAACAGCATTATATTAATTTGTTGATCCCTAAAATGCATGCCCAAAGTGACGAATAGGATAAGCACATAGCACCATTCAAGGGCATTTGGACACATTACCAAGACAGCTAGAGTAACATCATTCCATGCTCACAAAATTGAAGACCATGGCAACTAGAGGCAACATTTGTGACATACTACAGATATGTAAATTCGATTGAGCCTATTGTGTGTTGTTCCTCACCAAATAAACTATGGGAAGATATTGTAATGGTGATCATTTGGATCATTATAAGTAATGAGCTAAAGGTTACCCCACAAAAAAAAATTATGGCATACTGACACTTTTCATCTTGTGAACCCTTGTAAAGTTAAGGGGTATGTCAATATGTGTAATTCTTTTACGAGTTCTTGGCTTGTGACATCCCTAGGGAGGTGTGTAATTCAATGTGAAAGAAATATTTCCTCAGCTATCCAATAAAGAAAATGGTGTGCATATAAGTAGGAGATGACTAGTAAGTAAATATCCCAAATACATACCAAGGTGAAAGAACAAGTTATAGAGTAAATATATGGACGCCTATTACTATATCCTTATATTGTGAGCATCTATTGTTTATTCCATGAACTAGTGAATAATGCCTGCAAATGCCCTAACTTAAACAATTATTATGCAAATCATTCCAACTTTAATCATGATATAACCAATGTTTGACTACAGGAACTGGATCAACAAATTTTATCTACTATAACATGTATTCAAGAATTGGCTGCCATAACCATTAGATGTTTTATCTCAATGAAAAATCTCATAATTTGATACACTGTGAAAACATACCTAAATGCCTTAATTATATTTTATTCATTGAATTTGTCCCAATTTAAGGCTGAGTTTGTTAGAATAGGAATTATTTCAAAGTGCCTCACTGCTAATTTCTTAGAATTTCATTGCTACTCAATGAACCGGTTTAGTCTAATGCTTAGAACATATGACTGGATTAACCTTTTTTACATGGTTTTGTAATTTGTCACTCGTCTTCTATTTCTCAACCCATGTATTCCTCTATCACTTTCATCTTTTCTTATAGCTCAATATCAATAGTTATATCCAGACTATTCAAGCTAGGCATTTATGTCTTCACACGAATGGCAATCAATGTCAACTTTTAACAAATTAATGAATAAAGGGCATTCTTTTATTTTACTTATATGTTTTCTAATTAAAACTCTTGGAAATTCAATTTCAATTTGATTTCCTTGTTTATTGCATGTTTACCCATACACTATTGAAAATGTTGTTACTCCCAAGAGTTTGTGCTCCCCAAGTATTTCTTACTTCATATTATTTGATAGGATCCCAAGTGAAAGATAGGAATCATAATTTGGCAACAAAATGATTATACAAGAATATAGAAATTGGCATGGTTCGCAAACCCGACGAGTACTCCTCGAGTTTACGAGTACTCGTGGTTTCAAAACCCAAGCGAGTGACTCGCAAGTTAACTCACAAATAAATACTTGCCAAAAACTTACAAAAACTCACAAAAACTCACAAAAACTTGTTTTTTTGGCTTTCTAAGCATTTTTTTTGCCTTTTAAAAAATTATAAACATGGTATTTGTGATGAAGGTTTGTATGGTTTTAAAGGTCTTCATTTTGGCGCCACCACTCAAACCCGTTGGGGGCGCTACCCCTCAACCCCACAGACTAGGTGTGCTTCCCCCAAACCCCCACAAGGGGCATTGCCCCTCAGCCCCATTGGGGGTGTTGGTATTGCCTCCAAACCCCCACCAAGCTCATTTGATTCATTTTGTAGCTATATTTTGCATAAAATATAACTTTTTTCCAAAAAAATTAGGTGTTTTTTAAGGTGTCGAGTTTTGCCAAGTACTCTCCAAGTCAATTTTTTTTGGCTTGCCAAGTACTCTCCGAGTCCAAGTTTGTGAACTATGGCAATTGATGCTTTAGATTTTATTCAAAGGGAATGTTCAATACAATGGAGGCAATACAGGAAGCACTCGTCATAAAAAAGAATTTCCTTTCAATAGCGTGTGTGCCATTTGAAGGGCCATCAATTGTTAGTTGAGACACAACCACCATATAACTTACACTACCTAAATTGACAACTAATTGAAAACATAACAAACTTGACAACAAGACCTTTTGCTTATCACATGTTGATAACCATATTTAATTTGGACTACACTATTCCCCCATATGAATAAGTTGAAGCATGGAAGCAAAAAAATAGAAAATATTGCAATTAATTGCAAGTAATCATGAATTGTTTGGTTTCACAATTTTTCAATAAATAGTGGTCAACAATTTTTTGCTGCATAATCGTAATTAAATCATTTGAATCTTGTCTAATTGAGGGTTATCCCAATTTTTTATCGATATTGGCTCAACCCGCAACTTTTTTGGGATAGGGATTTATTGTATAATGCTCCATTCTCAACCACTACTGGGGGAATCTTCGTTTTGCACTCAGCATGCCCAATCTATTTAGTTGGTTCAATGGAGAGTATGGTTCAATGTATTGAAAAGAATTGTAATAACCCACCCTTACTTTTTTTTCAAAAAACTTCACAACTTGTCAATGTTAGCCAATAATCAAAGATGATCAATTGAAGTAAACTTCATTCCACTTTTTGATCACCTAGATCCCGATGTGGGCAAGATGAGAGCATATGGTGGTAAGGTTCAATGCTACACTATTGAGATGAACCACTTGTTCAGTGGGATGAGTATAAAATCTTCAAGCATAAAGAAACATCCACTTATTTGGTGGGAATGACAAATTGCAGGAAATGAAAGCATCAGGCGGCAAGCCCGCCAAAACCACTTATGCAGTGTGATGCATAGCCAACAAGAAAGTAAATCATCCGCTTATTCAATGAGCATTACAAGAAACAAGAAAGATGTTCATCCACTTATTCAGTGGGCATCCACTTATTCAGTGGGCATCCGCTTATTCCGCGGGCAATAAGAGACCACTTATTCAATGGGGTTAGTATCAAAACCCAATAGAGTGAGATTACTGAATGATACTACCATGTCAGTATTATAATTAAGCTCAAACAATGATACTAACAATTACAATCCAACTGCTCATGAGATAGAATTATAATAGAACACCCCAATACAATCATCCACTGAAATGAGATTCCCAAATCATGCAAGTTATCAGATTACCTTGAGAGGAGAGGAAACAATAGGCTGCTACAGGTCTGATTGCACTTGCTAGAAGAGCTAGTAAGAAGACTATCAATTGATGGTGGAATGAATTGAAGATAAGAATGAGTTGCAAACAGCAGGTCTGATTTTTAACTCAATCAATATCATTAAGATACCTCAGAGGAATTCGCTCCAGAACTGATATAGGCTTAAAGCTGTAGCTTTCTATGTGTTAACAGTCATCACTGGGACCCAATTCTTCATCTTACTTTCATAACAAAGCACACAGCAGCAGTGAACTGTCTATGCAATCTCATCACAGCAATAGAACCTTATACCTGCTCAGTTATTCAAACCCACTTATATAATATAGTTCTCAATCATAACTAAGCATTCAACCATAGCTGATCTGCTGTTAAAATCACAGAGCACAGGGGCAGCAGCAAGGGAGATTTGAGGAATAAAATTGTATTAATTTCCTGAGCATACAGTAATGTCTATTATCACTTGGAAACACTGCCTACCACCTTAGCGCCACCTTGGAAATGGTTTGCAACCCTCATGTTACCCTGTAGGGAGAGCATACACTATGATTTCTTGCCCTAACCTATATGGCCCAGCCAGAAAAAAGCCATTTCCTTTAATAAATTCCACAACATACCAGCTCATAAAACATTTGTTAAAGAGGTCACCCAGCTCAGGGAAAAACAATGGAAAGATACCCAAAACCCAAAGCTATCACAACAACCTTGGCTTCCAAACTGAAGGTATACAGCCAAAATGATCTATCCAAAATCTGAATATTTTGCCAATAAGCTCAATGCTGATTCCTAAATGAGATCATACTCAACCAGCTAGGGATTGTCTTTCAAATCCGTAACCAGCAACCTAGAGAGGATTTTTGTCCTCTGAAGATTCAAGAAAGAACTCTCAGGTTCCAATCCAGCAACATAACGTTATCATCTCCAACATGAATGGCAAATGAGACCACAAAGAGAGTTTAAATAGAAAAAGAGGGGGAGATTAGGGCAACAAATTTGAAATTTCCTTTCCCTCCAAAAGGGACTCCCTTCTCAAGAAAAGATTATTAATTTAATTTACCTTTCACTTAACTCCCTCACTTTGGCGTCCACTTTGGAAAAGCAAGTCCCCAATTTAAAAACAACTTAAAGTTATCAAAGCTAGGCATGGGGGGGTACAAGAGGGCCTAATTTCGAACTTTAATAACTTAAGTCATATTATTACCCATTCGAAGACTTAAGTCATGGTGGATGAATAATATGCCAAAAATAACGAAACTCGCCAACTGAAATTACCAAGCTCTACCCAAACAGGAAACCTTGCACTAAACTACTGCCAAGACCAACTACCCAAAATAGCACTTAGTAAAAATAGCAACTGCTAAAAATAGTAAGTGTGTCCAAACATCGTATAAGCCCAAATTGAGATGCAGCTGAACTTACTAAAAATAGCAATTACTGCCCACCAAGAATCTTAGAAAAACACAGAAAACACTGGCAATTCTCTACCACTACCCCCTAAAAGGGTTGGCAAGAAACCACCAAGACTCTTGGAATCCCCTGAAACGCTTCCGAAAAGCCTACGAGACTCCAAAAATAGGCTAATGGTCACTAGAAAGCTTAGGACTAAAGAGGGGACATTACAAGAATATCACCCAACGGAAGGAAATGCTACTGTATAGCAAAGAGGAGAGATCCCATAGCTTTAAGTAGGGGCGGAAAGCCCAAACCATGTACATAGGCAACAACTTAAGCCTCTTTGATTCACTCTTGATTATGTATGTTTAGCAAGACCATTGAACTAACACCATCTTGTTCAAGACTTACTCAATATGTTGTTCCCATTTCTTTGTTGCACCCATTGTCTGAGCTCCTAAGGATGGCTATTGAATTGAATAATTTCCCCTTTCATCTAGGTAAGTGTCATGACCCTATCATATTAGGTCGGCCATAGCCGGCTTAGAAAAGGTTCTTTTTAGCACCACCTTATTTAATATTGTATATATTTAATAAATTAATTAATATATAAAAATTAATAAGTCCAATTTTAAATTTAAATTTTGGCGCCCAAGTTAGGTCATGCCTCATGTTAGGGGGAGAGGGGAAGGGGGGGAGCGGGAGGGGCGGGCTATATATATTTCATTGTTGGGCGCTTGTGAGGGGAATTTTTGGGAAGGAGGAGGAATTTCTGATCAGTCATGTTAGCAAGACGAAACCCCTGTCGATGTGTAAGATCACTGGGATGAAAACCCCTGTGATCATTGGCAGGTGTAGCGACTGGGAGTAAGGCAGCAAGAAGACACTCTGCCCAGTAACATTGTAGCTGCAGAAGCACTAAACTCGAAGGGAAAACCATCAAGTGCAGACTGGGCAGCCAAACAGTACTCTCCAGGGACCTGGGATCAGCTACAGACCTGCAAACCAGCAATAGAAATCACCAGCACCAGGTCAGATCCGGATCAAGGGTTTACCTACCCTTTGTTTGCAGCTGGACAGAAATTAATATCAGATCTAGGGTCTATTTTCCACACTCAAATAGAGATCAACAACAAACCCTAAACCCTCAGGACAGTCCATGAATAGCAGAAGAACATAGTAGTTGCTTGCATACATATGGGGTTGTTGTTCCCAAATTGGACCTAAGTATTGGAAATCTGGAGTCATTTATTTCAGATCTGGGTTTTGTATCAAGGTCTACAGCCACCCATATCAAGATCTACGCACTCCCTGCACCTCCTAAGAGGCAAGCAATCTATTTGTAAGTAAAAATCAGTCTTCATGTGTGTAGGTTTAGTTATGATCTGAGGACAGATTACTGATCAATGTCAATTTGATACTACAAACCCTGATTTGGCATATGTATACATATATATATAAGTACATCTATCTTTGTGTATCAGTGTTTCCAGATTTGTGGTGTTTATTGGCATATGCTAGGGTTTTACTATACTATGATAACTTGGTTTGTTATTTAAAATTTCAATGTGTGAATAAACCCTAGGGTCATTGCAGTAAGCATAACCACTTCCACATTCACTACCCTTGCCACTTCAATTAGTGGCATGTATATTAACAATTTAATATATAGTTTTAACTTTTATTAATTATTCATTACTCATTAAATAAATTATATAATATATTAAAAGCTAATCTATTACAACTAAATATTTTAACATTTATTATTTATTATTAATATGTATTAATTATATAATATATTGAAATTTATTATATTAAAAATAAATATTTTAATACATTTATTATTTATTATTAATATCAAATATGTATACAAATAAATATTATATATTCTCTTATAATTTATTATTAATCATATTAAAATATTTATTATTATTATGTATTATGTGCCCCACCATCCCCAAATTTGGGTCTTTCATCCCTCATTTCCAAAACCTGCCCATCATTCCAAAACATAGTGGACTATGGACTTTTACACACATTCTTGTCATTTCGCATTTGGAAGCAGCTAGGGAATTTTACCTGTATATTGTGACTGTTCCTTCATCTATTACTCTCAGACTATGACTTGAACAACCATGGTGACACATTTTACTTTAGACTTCAGCTCCTTTACATTTGAAAGTGGTTAGGGCATTTTACCTGCATACTATGACTGCTCCTTCATCTGTTACCCTAAGACTGCAACTTTGATGAATACAATGACACATTTTACTTCAGACTACAGCTCCTTCACAGTTCACAATCTCTTCTTCTTCATTTTGTGGCACATTACTCAACGCTTTTTGCAAGGTCTGTTGTATATTTTTTGTTGCACACTGACCATAGTCCTGAATCAAGCACTGATGAAAGGAAATTGATTATGTTAGGCTATTGAATAGAGCAATATTTGTTTTCTTGATCAGTGTCATATACTTGTTAACCTCATGCAAGGTTTTTCGACCTGTTTTGCTTTATTTACAAAAAAGTGTGATGCATAGTTATATTCTAAGTTGCCGGTTCTGATACTGGTTTGGGTTCGGGTTTGTTGGTACAAAAAACATGTAAAAATAATATATATATATATATATATGCAGCCTAGAAGCATGAATTAGGATTAGAATATCGCATAACATCATAAAAACAACAAAACCACCATAAACTTGAATGTCATTTAAAACATGCATGATAAATATTCATCATTCAAACTTCAAGTTCAATATTACAACACTTTTAATCATCAAATGGATTATCTAAATCATCAATATCATTGTCAACATTGGCATTAGATGATGTAGGAAGACTAGATGAATCACAAGCAGTGCCAGTGGCACTGTCATTAGCACTAGTATTCTGCTCATGCTGGCCATTGGACTCCTCATATGCAATATGGTGGGAAGTGGAAGCATCAAGTTAGTATGCTCTGGCTCTATATCCCACAACTTTGTCTCCCCTTCCTTGTAGTCACGTTGTTTGTGTGAAAGGAGACGCAAGTTGGAATGCCCATTTACTAAGTTCTTTGTTCTTTTTTAGAACAATTTATCGCGCTTTACTAAGTGGATGAAAGAATATGTGCTCCAATTCCTCTCAAATGCAGATGAACTAGCAACCTATGAAGGCAAACTAAACAATTAAAGTTATACATTATAAAAAAAAAAAAAAATTATAAATGAAAGTGTAAAAACTAAAATATGAAAATTTATTAAACTTACTTGTGATAAAATTTTGATAGCGAGGGGCTGCAGATTTTGGAAGTATTGGCTATGGAAGTACCACCAACTATGAACATCCATTAAGAACCTATCACGAAGAGCCTCAATACCTTGATCATTTGAGCGCACAAAATCAATTAACTCATTCGTGACTATACCTCGCAATTCAAGATCAAGGAAGAGTCTCATGAATGCTGCCTTGTATCCTTCAACCACTTCAAAATCTCTATATGGAGGACGCCTTTCTAGCATAGAAAGAATCTGACTACTATAGTATTTTGGAGACAATGCAAAGGCAAGAAGATGTAATGGAGTTGTCATTTTGTTCCATCTTTCTTCAACAATTGCATGCACTTGTTTGAAGAAAGCCTCTTCAAGGTCTTGTTCTTTCGCATTTATGGTGCACTTGATCTTCTCAAGCATTGAGTCGATGCCATCATATATCTCTCCAATGCACGGCTTGTCAATGTCAGTATGGCGAATCATACTCAAAATGGGCTCGGTGAAACTAAGGAGATGCTCCACACGATCCCACCATGAGTCATCTAATATCATCCTCTTAATCTTTGTTGCCCTTCCAGTGTTGCTTTGCCTCCATATATACCAATTTTGGCTTATCACCATGCAAGAAAGTGGCTCTCTAACTTTCAAAAGTTGTCTCAAGACGATTGTGTTAGAGGCAAAATGGGTCTCTGCAACCTATTACAAATTAAAAAATAAAAAATAAATTTAAAAATTGACTTTAAAGAAGAATTAGAATACACAATCAAATTATGAAAATGTAAATACTACTTCACTTACCTTCAATAGCTCCAATTTTGAAAATGATCTAAAGATTCCTTGACATCTCGATGTCCTAATCCTTTGCATACAATTCTTTGATCCAATCAATTTTATTCCCAATCTTTTGTAGCATAAGATTGAGTGAGTGGACCACACAAGGTGTCCAAAAGATATGTGAATATTGTTCCTCAACCAACAACCTTGCAGCTCTACAATTCTTGGTGTTGTCTGTTACAACTTGAACAACGTTGTGTGGTCCCACTTTGTCAATGGCTGCAATGAGAATATCAGCATTAAATTGTGCATCTTTTATTTGCCCCTCACAATCCACGGCTTTCAAATACATTGCCCCTTTAGGGGACACCACTATGACATTGATCAAGGACCAATTTTTTTAATCTTTCCAACCATATGAAACAATGGACACACCTATCTCAATTCATGAATCTCTTATGGGCTTCAATGAATCTTCAACCATCTTGACCTCCTTTTCCAATAAGGTGCCACGCACCTTCTCATAACCCGAGCCCTTGCACCCTTTTGGAGCTTCATTAACTATTCTTAACATCTCTTTCCAATATGGAGAGCAAACAAAATTAAAAGCTATTCCATTTGCATATATACATCTTGCTACATTTTGGTCGACAATGTCTCGACTCACATTTTGAAATGCAAGTTCCAAAGACCCCTTTAATCTTTCGTTTATAGTGGGTTGTACACTTTGATTTTTTGGATGAGTGGCCAAAAATGGGTGGTTTTCTACCACGATATTGGAATTAGATGCGGGCAGCATTCCCTTTGATCTTTTTTTAATAAGGGGTGACTTGATTTATGAGATTCCAGTTCATCTGCTGCTTCTAGCTCCATAATGTATCCTATGACTATCTCAGATGGAATAGGTACATTGTTCTTTCCAAGGCAAGCTTTGATGCCTTTTCTAGGTATTCCATACAAATGTGCTTTCACCCAAAAATATGAACTAGAATATTGAACATCACATCCATTGCATTTCCAAATGTAACCACCACCACCTGGAACCTAGTGTATCATTTCAACATACTTCCATAGAGGAGAATTTGGATCTATGTTGAACTTAGGTTGAGTTGCAAAGGTAGAACCAATTCACATTGCAATTCCTATGGCAATTTTTTTTGCAATCAACACATTCAAAACAAAAATAAACAAAAATTGAAAACAAAAAATTAATTTATAAAACCTAGCTCTTTTGAATCTTTCATACATTCATAGAAGAATGGAAAAAACATAGATAAAATTAAACAAAACAAGGTTTCATGTTTGTAAAACAAAAACATGGAAGAAAAAATGAAAAAAAACTTGCCTCTTTGCAAAAGTATCCTTCTACAATCTTTGTGGCAGCCAATGAACACTTGCAAATGTGTAGGAATGGCAATGCAATCGTTTGTAGAAGCTTCAATGGTCAATCTTCAACTCCCTTTGTCGATCCAACAAGCAAAAATGAATGCTCAGCCTCTTGGAATGAAAGTGCTTGTTTGCAAAACAAATGAACAAAAATGAAGTTCGTTTGGTGTTAAATGTGATTTAGAACTCACTTTCAGGGTTCCATTGGGCGCTGGTCAAAGTCAAAGGGAGAAAACAATTAAAAAATGCAAAAAAAAGAGTTGTCACGTAGTCTGGGTCGCGAGTTTAGCTTGGGTTCGACCTGGGTTCGAACTGGGTTTGACCCAGACGAACCAGGCCCCAAAAATCAGCACCCTAGCAGCACCCACAGGCGGACCGGCCCAGAACAAAACCAAGTTCGAACCAAACCCGAACCTGTCCCTCAGCTGCACAAACTCGGTAACAGAGATTATTTTCATTAATAGCATCTGCTTGCAGAGCAGCCCCCTCTCTTACAGAAGATACTTGACCATTGGTAATTTGGTACACTGCACACCATGTAGGATATGTAGATTTTAAAAACACCTTCAAGAACACCTCTTCCACTTTTTAATGGCTGAATATCAGGTCTGATTTTAAGAAGCTTGTGGCAGTGTATGATATTTGCAAATGGAACAAGGGGGGAATGCCACATCATTTGAAATATAATGTAGAAAGTAGTTTCTATGGACATAGTTATACACCTGTCCCTTCAATGGCAAAGGCTCAATTGTTATAATACGGCACTAAGTATGCCCACTTCATTACTTTCGAGTACTCCAATTACTGAGTCTGGAGTCACTGCTTTATTCTTCCAGAATGTTTATAAGCTCCATATCTATAATGTACACCCCTGTTCAATAAGTTCCACACCAATTTTTTTGCAATTTCACAAATTGTTCAACTCAGGCATTTTGTCAAATAGTTGCAGATTTCACAGTTGAAAATAATTGTTTTCTTGTTTCCAGATGTTGTAACAGAAAACTCACATCAACCACCACTAATTTAAATTTTCAGTACTCAGATTCAATAGCTACTTTGATAGAAATGAGCCAAATCACTACAAATATAATATTAAACAGAGATTTTGAACTCAGCAAATACTAAACTGTTTATATTAAAATTTAAACATTTGTTTGACATAGAACATGCTTCCCCTGTTCCTTAATCATTCCATCTAGTACGACCATCACAACTGTACAGTTCCTTTTCTAAAAGTATGTTGACCCTAGCAATTGTACAGCGGCTCTAAACTGCAGCATATATTAAACAAGTTCAGCAGATACATAAATTGAATGCTCAGCAGAAAAAGTCAAAAAGACTATACGGCAGAGTGAGTAAGATGGTACGGCCGCTCACTTGGGTAATGATTCCTTTTTCCCCTCAATCACACCTTATTATTCAGACGTCAAAACAAATATTGTCTTCATTGACCATGTCACCCTCATAATCATCCAATCTATATGTCGGTTAAAGAAATAATATTCCAGAGAATTTATAATTTTCTTTAATGTCTACTCATCCCAAATTTTTGACTTGTACATCGCTCATGTCTCAAAATGACTTGGTTGAAGACACACGGCTCCTCCAACACTCATACGGTATAGTACGGCGATATTTCCTTACTCCAGATTCAATTTAAATTAATATACTTGCTTCATTAAAATCTGTACAGAATAGTACGGCTCTTCTTAAGGCTGTGATTTCAAACTGGAAGTTGCACGACTTCTATATTGGTTGTATGAAATAAACTCCAAATTAAATTGACCCCCAATATATTTAGAACAGATTTAGGAAACAATAAATCTATTTTAGATTATCATTCAATCCTTTATTGCTTGCAAAGATATAATACCAACTAAAAATTCCCTCTATAAACATCTGAAAAATGATTTACGGTTTACCATTTAAATCTCCGATAAACCAACTTTGGCATCAGTGCAATCCTTAAGACGAGACTACTTGCAATCACCCTCAAAACATTTTTCAGCTTTGGAGGTGATATTCTCCATGAAGGTTCACATCCTCATGAAGTTCTATAACAGCAGCAAAACCACTTCTCCCAAAATTACATGCCTACCCAAAAAATGTCCAAAACTCAATTTTATTCTCTTCCTGTAACTCCCCACAACATTCTTGAAATTATCCATATCAACTTTTAATTTAATTCCTTTCTTCAAAAATAATCCTTATTTCACCGAAAAGTGACTTTATTAAGTTTATTAACTTTTTCGGCACTTTAGTCACTTTAAACTCACATTAAATAAAAAAAATTTATGTTGCCTTTTAATTTATGTTTTTTCCAACAACTTACAATTAAATATTTAAATATTAAATATTTCTCACACGGCCAACTGAAGATGCAGAAAATACAAACGCCAAATGGAGATGGCATCTGAAGGTGCCACAATACACAGGCTCATTGGGAACATCTAACATCCCCTCTGGCATGACTGACGGTCACCGATATCGCCAAAGCTAATTAAGACAATGACGTGACCGAAAATGGGGACATTACAATATTATATGTGATTGAGATACCAGTCTGGAAATCACTCTTTAGTTGACACTGTTAAACTTATGAACACAGATATGGTGAATACAACAAGCCTCAAACAGCTATAGTCCTCAAGGATTCTCATATATGCTCAACATTTGGCGGCAACTAACAACTAACAACTCGGCATTAAAATAATGTGCTTCATTCATTGTCAGAATGCACTTATGTTAACATGATTAACAGCATTCATAAACATCAAAGACAAGAAAAGAGGGATCTCAGAAGTTCGAGACATGACATTGGCTTCAAATTTGGTTGGTTTTAGGACAGCAGTAGGCGAGACATTCCTGGTTATGAAAAGAGAAACAAAACTTAATCATCATCCATGATAAAAATCTATGAGAATAGACAAAAAGACTATTCATTGCACAAGATAGCTTCAAATAGGTTTTTTAAATTTCTCTAGTGTAAGTTCTAGGGGAAAGTACCAGTCATTTGGTTGTGTAACATATGGATTTGAATCATAACATGTGAATTACAAGATGTGCTTGTTTGAACATTCAATTATAAAAAGAGCTGAGAATTAGAGAATTTGTGTTATGATATTTCTTGAAAATATTTGTAAAAATCAGAAATATAGCAGACCACTTCGAGGGGGTGACCTCCAATAATCAAATAATAATAATATATGAATTCAATATGGTATGATATAATGATATGGGAGAGAGTTATCTTCAATATTTATAGGCTAAACTATGTAGGGACATACCCCTTCATCCTAATTAAGGGGTATTAGTGTATTAACTAATATTTATGTTAGGGTTAAGCATGCCACAAATGCTTATCCTTAGGAATATATCATTTTAGGATCATAACATTCCCTTCCCCTTCAGAAAAGCATTGCCTTCAATGCTTAGCAATTCTAAAATCTTTCGTATGAATCATTCATCATTCCATGTTGAATTTTCAACTGGAAAATTCTTCCAATTGATTAGGAAATTCGATGTGGCTCTATTTTCCAATCTGATTTTGGAAATTCCATTAATTTTTTGGATATTTTGTATGAATATTTTTTCCATAATATTAGTGGAAAATATATGACTAAGTCAAAAAAATAGGCATTATTAATTAGTTTATCCACAACAAGCCAAATTACATCAATAATATTTATCTTTGGCAGCTCCATAATGAAGTCCATTAAAATTTTTGCCCAATGTTGTATTGGAATGCCTAATATTTGCAAGAGGCCTAGAGTCTTTATTATTTCCCTTTTATTTTGTTGGCATGACAAACATTCTACCACAAGTTTTTGGATATTCACTTTAACACCTTCCCAAAAGAAATTTTTCTTTATAGGATGATAGGTATGAACAAATCTTCTATAGTATCTTGTTAGACCCAAAAATTCTCTCTTCTTAGGGTCCATCTTAACACTTTTAAGTGACAGCAAATGTCTTGAGTATTCTAATTGTTTCACCCTAAAGACACATTTGGATTGTTTTGCATAGATTTTATTTTCTTCCAATTCATTAGTAATAGGGATATGACACTTATCTTTATGAGTGATTTTTTTAGTTTCTTGTAATGTGAGCACATTCTCCATGGATTTTTGAAATACTTGTTGATGGTGTTGAATAATCTCTTGAATTTTTGGTTTATTTTGAGGTAACATATCTTTTGCTTCTATAAAATGTAATTGTGCCCCTATATTATAAGAACCTTTCTTGAGTAATTTCTTCATCCTATGGGAGCTAATGATTTCACTTGGTGGTGATTTTATTCCCGAAAGTTCATACTTTTTCCCATGTATCCTAAAATCCATGGATAAGTCTTGAAAATTGAAACATATTGTTCCTAATTGTTTAAGCCATTGCACACCTAAAACTACATCCACTCCCCTAATAGGGATGATAAACATTTTTTAATCTAGTTCATAAATTCCCTAGGTTACCGAATCATCACCCTCTCTTGAGCAATTCCCGTTTGGAATCGTTTCGGGTACTGAAATGGAATCGAATCGCTCTAGAATCGGACAGGAATCGGCAAATGCTTTGTGGGTTCAATTCCAAATACACAAACGCGATTCCAGACGTTTTTTCAGATGACGTGGCGACTCAGACGTGTTTTTTGACCGTTTTTTCATCTAGCGTTTGACTTTTCCCTCGATTTTTGTGAATTTTAGGGCGAAATTACTCGTCAAAGACGCAGATTTGGCGTGTGAGTTGTATCTTGCAGATTACGAGACTCAAAAACGCAGAAAAAAAATGCCAAAGAGTTTGACGGCTAAAAAAAAACGCAGAGAAACGAAAGGGAAACGACAGGCACGCGGGCAGAGAAAGACAGGAAGGGAAACGATGGGCACGCGGGCAGAGAGGGAACAGGAGGGCGCGCGAGTAGAGAGGAAACAGGAGGGCACGCGGGCAGAGAAAGAACACGCACCCGCACGCAACCAGGTAGGGGTTTCAAATTTTTATTTTTATTCGTTTTTTTTTGTATTGTTTTAAATTTAAACACTAAAATATAAATTTTAAAATTTATAATAGTTAGTATATAATAAAATTTATAATAGTTAATATATATATTATATTTATTATTTAAAATATAAGTTTATATATTAATTATTTAATATTTTGTGATTTGTCATATTTAAAAATTTAACTTTTACTATAAATAAATAATTATTATAATTTAACTTTTATTTATAGTTTTTATTTTTTGATTCTTATATAAATAATTATTATATTAAATTATTAATGAGTAATATAATAGTAATATATGTAATTTTTAAAATATAATATTTATATATTATTTTTAGTATTCATATATTATATTATATAATTTATAAATTTATAAATTTTAGAATTATTTTATTGTTTAGAAATTAAAATCTTAGATTTGCACAATTTAGATTTATAAAATTTAGATTTAAAAAATTAATAATTTATACAATTTAAGATTTTAAAAAATTATAATTTATACAATTTAGATCTAAAAAAATTATAATTTATTGCTTAGATTTATATATTCTCTTAACAATTTTTAAATTTAAAATTTATAATTGCAAGTTTAGAGATTGTTTCTATTTTCTAAATATCATGGCAAACAGTTCAGCTTCCATCGGTAATACTAATCCCTCATTCAAGTTTGATCCGGCTTCATCGCTATGGAGACATGTAGAAATAGTAGAGCAAGTTCCAGATGGGGGGACATGTGTTTGGATATGCCCTGGGTGTGAAACAAAATACACTAGTTCTTATAGCCGAGTGAAAGCGCATTTGTGTGGAGTTACTAGGAAAGGAATTAAACCATGTCCAGGAAAAAATAAAACACCTATAACACCTGAGAAAATAGCAGAATATATTGCAGAGCAAGAGGAAGCAGATGCAAGG
This sequence comes from Sequoiadendron giganteum, assembly GCA_007115665.2. Lineage (NCBI taxonomy): Eukaryota > Viridiplantae > Streptophyta > Pinopsida > Cupressales > Cupressaceae > Sequoiadendron > Sequoiadendron giganteum. Next base: position 441,984,985 of record CM021106.1, on the reverse strand, counting down.
GTTCAAAAAAAAATGGGGCATCCATCAAGTACACGAAAGGGGGTACCATCTACTTCATCTCAAACACATATTGGTCATCCTGACATTGTAGTAGAAAGCCATCCCTTTTTGAGAGTAAATGAAGTTGAAAATGTCAATGAGGGTAGTGTTTCGAAGAGAGCAAAGGGACCATTGGAGAAGGCATTTAATAATGATGCAAGACAACTTGTTGACCAAGCCATTGGAAGATGCCTCTATGCAAATGGCATCTCTTTCAATGTTGTTAGATCACCTTATTGGCAAGACATGATCAGAAAAGCAAATGAAGCTCCAAAGGGGTACACAAGCCCAGGTTATGAGAAGGTGCGCACCACTATATTGGCAAAGGAGGTAAAACATGTAGAAGATGCATTATATCCCATCAAAGCCTCATGGAAAGAAATAGGTGTGTCTATTATTTCTGATGGATGGAAAGATGCAAGAAATAGACCATTGATTAATTTGATTGCAGTGTGCCCTAAAGGGGCAATGTTTCTAAAGGCTGTGGATTGTGAGGGGCAGGTAAAGGATGCACAATTTATTGCTAACATCCTTATACAATGCATTAATGAAGTGGGGCCTCAAAATGTTGTCCAAGTTGTAACGGACAATGCAAAGAATTGTAGAGCTGCTGGTATGATAGTTGAGTCACGATTCGAACATATATTTTGGACACCTTGTGCCGTCCATTCCCTCAACCTCATGCTACAGAAGTTGGGTACAAAAATAGATTGGATCAAACAAATCTATGCTGAAGCTGAAGAGATCCAAATGTTCGTAACAAATCACCACATGTCGCAAGCTATCTTTAGATCATTCTCGCGACTAGAACTACTGAAGGTAACTCAAACTTCAAACATTGCATTTTTTTAATGTTATGTTTTACTTCAATAATTTATTTAGAATACATATATATATATATTTTGATTTTAATTATTTACCTTTTATTTTCAAATAGGTGGCTGAGACTAGATTTGCATCCAACACAATCGTCTTGAGACGACTTGTGAAGGTGCGAGAGGCGCTATCTGCTATGGTCATTAGCCAACCATGGTCTATATGGAGGCAATCAAACAGTGAGAGGGCAGCAAATATAAAACATAAGATTCTAGATGACATTTGGTGGGATCGGGCGGAATATCTTCTTGCTTTCACCGAGCCCATATTGAGCATGATACGCTTTACTGACATGGATAAGCCATGCTTGGGGGAGCTTTATGATGGCATTGACTCAATGCTTGAGAAGATGAAAAGCATCATATGTGCAAAAGAGCAAGATCCTGAATAAACCTTCTTCAAAGAGGTGCATGCAATTTGTGTTGACCGGTGGAACAAAATGACCACCCCACTCCATCTTCTTGCCTTCTCATTGACTCCCAAATTTTACAGCCACCAACTCCTTGCTATACCAAACAGATTGCCACCATACTGTGATATAGAAGTCAACGATGGGTTTAGTAAAGCTCTTGTTAAACTCTTCCCTGATCTGAGATAGAAGATGTAGTTTCAAGTGAATTTGCTAGCTTTTGTGACTCTAATAATCATTCTCCTGCTGCTGTCCGTGACAAATATAAGAAGGATGCTCACTCTTGGTGGTACCTCCATGGCTGCAAGATGCCACACCTCCAAATTCTTGCAATAAAAGTCTTATCTCAAGTAAGTTTTAACTTTTTAAGTTTTATCATTTAAAAATTTAAAACTAAAATGCGTTATTTTCAAATTTGAAGTTTGATTTACATTTTTTCTTAATTTAACAACTCTAATGGGAGCTCCCTTCACTTCAATAGGTTGCTAGTTCTTCTTCAGCTGAGCGGAATTGGAGTACATACTCCTTCATCCACTCAGTCAAGCGCAATCAATTGGCATCACACAAAGCAGAGGAACTAGTTTATGTTCATTCCAACTTGCGCCTTCTTACTCACAAAGAGGATGAGTACAAAGAAGGGGCAGCAAAGATGTGGGATGTAGAACCGGAGTGAGCTGACCTAAATCTATCTTTGGCTGCAATTGCACAATCTTCTTTAATTTTTGAGGAGTCAAGTAGTCAACATACTTCTAGTGCAAGTGCTAATGTGGTTCCATCATCTAATGTTAATGTTGATGATGATCTTAGTCTTGATGATGAGCCATTTGATGGAATTGCAGATTAGTGAATTGGTTACTGTTTGTATTTTTTAAATGTTAAACAATGATTATCTATCATGACATTCAAGTTTGATCCTTTTGATATTGAAAACTAAATTTAAATTAGTATATTATGTTTCAAAAATTGAAATTTGTCATGGTTTTGTTTATCATACTTATTGGTATACGACATTCTAAACTTAATTTTGATTTTTGGGTGCATATAAATATATATATATATATTGTATTTTTGTACGGATGTACCCGATTCCGTACCCAACCCCAAAATATTTTTTGCTGTACCCACGTACCGATACCCGTGCCCGTACCCGATTCGGCAACTTAGTAAATTCCCATTGAGATTTTTATATGATGGCATTTACCACCACAAGGTAGTTGTTTCCCATTAGCTATCATGACTTGAAACTAAGCAACGGGATAAACAAAACAACTGAGTTCATTAGCTAATATTTTATCAATAAAGTTATGTGTACTACCAGTATCCACTAACACTTTCACATTTTTCTTTTTTATATTAACAATTACTTTCAATGTTTGTGGTGCATTTGTTTCATACAATGTATGTAGGCAAATAATACTACTTTCTTTTTACCTGGAATCCTCATTCTTAAGTTTTATGTTTGGTTCTTTTGTATGTACTTCTCCCTCTTCTTTAACCTCATTATTTTTCTCACTACTAGAACAATTATTGAGCATTTGCTATCACAATTCCAATAAGGTACTAGAACACTTATTGACCATTTGCTATCACAATTCCAATAAGGGTTTTTTTCTCTTTTCTCAATCTCTTCTTGAGGAGAGAGCTCACTAATTTCTTTTATGTTAAAGAATTTGTCCATGTTTTTGCTAGTAGCATTAGTCACATTTTTATGATTTACTCTCATGATTTCACCTTTGGTGGTGTTTTGTTTATCAATATGCAATGCTTGTTGCAAAGCTTTCCTAACTGTACAAAGTTCAGCAAACGAACACCATGTTGAATTTGATCTTTAAGTCCATTGATGTACAATTGTAGCCCTTGGTAAGGTGTCACCTTGGGAGCTCTAAGTGCCAATCTCAAATGCTCGACATTATATTCAAATAAAGACATTAATTGTTTTAAAAAATTTAGTTGGGTAAAATAGCTTTCAATGCATAGTAGCTCATAGAAGGTTGCTAATTATTTACTAAATATTTTCCAACTAAACAATTGTCCTTTGATGGCCCCACGGTTGTCTTGCACCAAAAGGTCGACATGTTAATGCTCGATACAACTACCAGAGTTAACGGATCCACGGGAGGCAATTAGTCCATGTCACAAATCCCAAGGGGAGCGCTGACCATTTGCCAACAATCTCCCTCTCAACGCAAGCCAAGGGGATTCGAACCCAACACCTTTGGCTCTGATACCAATTGTTGGCCCCACGATTGTTGTTGCACCAAAAGGTCGACCTGTTAATGCCCGATACAACCACCAAAGTTAACAGATCCATGGGAGACAGTTAGTCCATGTCACAAATACCCAGGGGAGCGTTGACCATTTGCCAACACCTTCTATATCACTCATCTTCCATTGGTACCATTGGTGAGGTCCTAATTCTAAATATAGTAAAGCTATGTCAACCATGGCATTATTTGGTATGTTGTGAACTTTAAATTGTTGTTCTATGAAGCTTATCCATGAAATTAAATTTATACTATCAAATATATGAAATTTGCAGCCTATAGAGCAAATTAATGAAAATTTTGACTAAACTTTGACCACTAAATTAAAGGATTTATTTATTTCCAATAGTAAATTACAAAGAACTAATCCTACCTAGTTTTGTATAAGCTTTTCAAAAATATTTTTAAAAAAAAAAATCCTATAGTTCTGGCCTATAAAGCAAATTAATGAAAAAAAGTAAAATATTAATAAAGTTTAGAAAGATTACCTTCAAAGTCTAAATTTTTTTCTAAGAGCTTAGCTGATACATACCTTGAAACCCAAAAAAAAAGATCAAAATTCGCATTGGTCTGGAAGTTATGGTGGAAACAAAAAAATTGGCCCAAATCGTAGTTCTAATACCACTTGTTATGATATTTCTTGGAAATATTTGTAAAATAAAAAATATAGCAGTCCACTTCGAGGGGGTGACCTCCAATAATCAAATAGTAATATATGAATTCAATATGCTATGATATGATGATATGGGAGAGAGTTATATTCCTTATTTATAGGCTAAACTATATGGGGACATAGTCCTTCATCCTAATTAAGGGGTATTAGTGTATCAACTAATATTTATGTTAGGGTTAAGCATGCCACAAATGCTTATCCTTAAGAATATATAATATATACTTAGGAATATATCATATTAGGATCATAACAATTTGTCTTGATTCAAAATATGAAAAACCATTATTATTGTTCATTGTGACTAGAATACAAATGGTTTACAAGAGCCATTGACCAAATATATAACCACGATCACTCATCCTCGGCAAAAGAAAGCACTAGCCATTTTGTAATTACTTTTATCCAAGCATCAATATAACACATGTTGTAATATCCCCAATGGGACCTGCCATAAAATTTCAGTTTTCTGCCCTAGATTTCTAAAAAAAAAATCTGCACTTTTCCAATTTAATTGTATGCTCAAACCCTATGACGGAAATATGATTTTTATTTGTAAAATAATAAACACTTATAGGCATCCAATAAACATATGCCAAACATCCATAAAACCATGCCAAACATATAGATAACATCAACTATGATAGCAACCAAGAAAATCAACCATCCAAGTGTCAAACATAGGTCCAATAAATCTGATTTCTGATTAAAGAAGTCTGCTGCTACGAAATTGAATATTTTGGACTAATTTTACAATGAATTTTTGGACTCAAACATGCCAAACATATGCCCATATTTCTGCTCTACAAATCAGACCTAAAACTATGATTGTACATACCGATTATATGCAAAATAGTTTTCAAATGTCAAACACTAGATGGGGGAATTCCTCCCTGGCAAGCGCTTAGGGTTTGCTGCTCCAAATATGGAAAATCGCCCTCCTAAGGTGGACGCTCAGATCTGCTCCAAAGGGGCACTCCAAAATTAAGGCAAAAACCCTAATGCAATATGCTCACAAAATTGCCACAACAGTGCTGCTCAATCTGATCTTCAAATCTGATTATGCAATGATGCTCCAAATCTGATCTGCAAATCTGATTAGGCAATGATGCTCCAAACTTCTAATGTCTCCAATAAGTGCAATTACAACTCCGTTATGAGTCCTCCACAAGATGAGCTAGATTTTCGTCCAACTCACCGTATTCGCAAGGGTTTTTGTCCTTGGAATAAAGCCCAACCGAAGTTGCAGCCAAAGAGAAGAATCTCCAAATGGAAGTATGATATGAATGGATACCCCCAAATGACTTGCTCTTTACTTTCTTTATAGCCCTCCAAAAAAACCTTAACAAGGCCAACCTCCTATATTTATTTATTTTTCTTCCTTTTTTCTCCTCCAATCTTGGCCAACCCCAATAAAGTATTCTTATTTTATTTTATTTATTATTTTTTTATTTCTTTAATTTATTTAATTATATTATTTATATTTTAATATTATATAATATATATACTAGTGTTTGAAAACACTATTAAAATAGGGTGGATATAGTGCAGGAAAAAGGGGACATTACACATGTCCATTGTGCATGAACTCGGAGCCAAAGACTATAATCAAATCGGCTAAGTACACACCTAAGCTGAGAAATTGAATGTCATGCCTGGTAGGAAAAATCCATCCAAAGACAGAATCATTTCATAACCAGTACAAAAATCACATAAAGCTTCAAAATATTATAACTGAAAGCTTGAGATTACCAATATGACTGTTGAAAGAAATTCAAAATAATAATTTCACTTCTTGGTGGGACTAGAACATTAGAAAAGGAGCTACAGAAAAATATATATTTTAATGTACACCACTTACCGGTTTTGGTGCAGTGCTTGCAGACAACAAAGGACAAAGCGTTTTACTCTGTATATTACAACGTGTTGATCAGTAGAAGGATTCCCATCTATAAATATGTCTAATATATTACCTGTCATTAAGAAAACATCCTGTAAGTAACAAATCCTGTCATTCATCCCACTTTTTTTGCAATCTGTTGCGTATGCATGTACAAACTAGTTGCATGAAAAAGATTGTTTTAAAATAGTTTTTGAGGTTATCTAGACTTGGTTTTTTTTCCAAAATTAAAACCATATACACAATTAAAAAGATTCCTACTAACAAACCTTATATTCAAGAACCTCACAAAAAGACATTTAAAATTTGAATAATTCCTATGGCAATGATTTATTTTACTTTTATGTTTCCTACATTGCATTATAGATTAAAAAAATTATAGCATTTAGAATATTTCCATGTTTATTATACCTTGTGTACGTGTAAGGCAAAATTTACAACAGACAAGATTAGCAATAACTCTCTTACAATTTAATCAAAAAGCCAATCATTTTTGCAATTGAGATTCGCTTAAGCTTAGTATTTTAGCGATTTCAACAAAATATTGGTTAACAATAAATACACAAATTTAATTATTAGGAATACAAAAATTTGCATGTGCACATCAAGCATGCCTTAAGCATTCCCTTTTACAAAGAATTGGAATATTATTATTCTATTATTATTTATTTAACTGGTTATACATTATAAGAACCTGGACTAGGATTGATCAGAAGTATATGGAGCATATGAAAAGTTCATAAATAATTGTTCTATACTCTTATCATCAAAACTCTTCAAAATTATAATGTAACCAAGAGTTTGTTGTAATGATAATGAGGCAAAATTTAAAAACTTCCTCATTGTAATAAGGTAAAGTGTAACTACCAGACATACAAGGTGGTTGTTTAATGAAAATGGGTACATTCGAGAGTCACTTAGGATTATATTAAATTAAATTATCACCCAAGCTTTCCCTACACCGTGATAAAGGCAGACTATAAACTCACCCAAGTATCATTTGACCTCAAATTTTGGGCTTAGTTCAGCTTCATTAGAAGTAAACTTTACATAAACTCGTCATATTCTATATTCTGTAAGCAAGTTTACTTTCTACCCATAGACCAATATGGCATTGTCAACCCATTATAAAAAGAGAAGGAAAATCAATCTGATGCTAAAGCTGATACAAGAAATCTCAGGGAGACAGTAAAGAATTTTGGGCATTCAATATTCAAATACAGATATACTTAATAACCAATGGAAACTTCAAACTTAGAATATAAATGACAACTTATCTTAAGGAAGATTAACAACGGACAGAAAATAAAATCTGGGCATGGTAAACTATAAGAAATTATAATATTTATATTATGTAGTAATTTTTTAATGCATGAATTTCCTTTACAGAGACAGCCAGGACAGCAGTGTTAAAGTTGTGGACAGAAGTGCACAGTAATATTTATTTGTCGCTTCTTGTGTATGTAGGGATATACGTTTTTAGAATTGGAATAGATCTCACAAGGTGAAGAGAGAAAAATTACATATTTTCTGCAAATATCACAATTTCTAAATGTAGAATTTTTGGTTGTCTTAGCCTCGCCAGTTGAGTCTCCTACACTGAGACTTCTAAACAGTTTTCTAATTAGCCAATTTTTACAGTTCGGTTCTAATTTCAAGAGGAGGAGAGGGGAGAGAGATGTTAGCCCTAAAAGGAACCAACTTTGGGTTGTGAATTCTATTTCAATATTTTTTGCAGCAATTATTTGTAGGAAGGAGTGGTTCTTTTGATCAAGACAGAATTGACTCAATAAAATTTGGTGGAAAACGATTCTTGTCAAGCCAAGACAGGATGTAGACAAGAGAAGACCTACATTTTACGGATCAGCCAGAGTAAACCGTATGAATTTTTTTTTTTTCATTCACAAATGTTTTGAGAAGCCAAGATGACTTTAACAAGTGTGATAGTACTTAATTGGATACATTAAGGGCAAAAATTTGAAGACTACTCAATAAAGATGTCATTTCAAAACTTATTTTGAAGACCACTCAATGAAGATAGCATTTCAAATGCTACTTTGAAGATCACATGCTACCTTTTAACTAACCAACATGCTACCTACTAACCGCTAGCAACCTTTTAGCTTACACAACTATCAGCCATTCATACCAATTGTCTAACATGACACAGCACTTTGACTCCAAAGAGATACCCTACAAAGCAAGAAGTTTCTTTTTAAACCTTCAATTTTACCCCCACCTAGCAAATGTGTATTTAAAACCCATGAATGCTCATTCTTCTTTTGTGCATGGATCTTCAGAATGCATTCTCCTTCAATAGATCTCTTGAATAAGCTCATCTATTGACACATCTTCATTAGGACCATTTTCTTCTCTCATGCCTTCATCCATCATATAAACTTGTGGACTCTGAGCACAAAATCAAATGAATATGACCCTGACCTTGTGTTTTACAGTGCATGTCACACATTTTGCTATCCAAAAATCCCCACAAGTGTATTGCTTGCCAATGATATCAAACTCTATCTTATCTTATGTAAATTTGATGTCACACATTCCTGTGAACTACATTATGCAATATGGCAAAATTGATGGGTCGCTGATATAAATGTTGTAATGCCCCTTTTTCAGTCCATTCCAACTTTCTAGGAGAGTATCAGCTTTACTGGAAAGATATTATAATAGTGGCAAAGAGTTCTTAGAGACAAGATGAGTACAATGGTACTTTACGTGTGCAAATCTGACATTCTAGGAGCACTCTACACATCTTGGGAGAGTGCCAATCTCCATATAGTCTGATTTTCTATGCACTTAAGGTATTGGTTGTGTGGTCCGAATTCATGTTTAGGCATTTTAGTATTTTTCGTAACTTTGCTGGCTTGGATGGAAAATGATAAAAAAGGAATTATTGGGAAAAGAGAAGATATTCTATTCTTCATCAATTCCCAAAAACCCTCATTTAGGAGAGCTTTGAGCTTTGGTTCAACTTTTACCTTGAGGATGAAAACCCTCTTGGTTTATCCAAGAATCAAATGACGAAAACCTTATGGTTCCCATTGTTGGCTTCATACAGAAGTCAAATTTGTGTTGAGTGAAAGAAGTGTTGTGTTTTCCAGAAGATTCAGGAATTTACAAGTGATTACAAGTTTATTGTAGAATTCCAAAACTTTTATGAAATAGAAGTGTTGTGTTTTCTAGAAGATTCAGGAATTTACAAGTGATTACAAGTTTATTGTAGAATTCCAAAAAATTTATGAAATAAATTATTCTAGACCTAACTGGAATTTATAAATTTTATTTGCTGGTTAAAAAATAATAAATCATGACTTGGTCGTATGTCACATCTCGATCCTATGCTACATTTACTTTTTAGTATATTGATGAGACTATCGGACATCATTATGTGTAATGTCCCCTTCTCAATGGCCACTCAAGGTGATCGCTTAGCCTTTGTAATTCCCAAAGGCTAAAAATGAAATTAAGAGAATCCTTTACTTAATTATTTAATATTGTCTAGCGTCAAGTTAATTTTATAAGGTGATATTAAGTAATTAATAAAGTAATGTTTTAAAAGTGACTTAAGTGAAATATTTTAAATGCACTTTATAAAGTCACTTTTATTTGTGAGCGGGAAATTAAGTGGGAAATATAAAAGGCAGAAAAAGGGTCATTTGTCACATTCTGGATTTTTATTTTCTCACATCAACTTCGGAGAGCCTTTGGAGGTTTTTCGTACTGAGGGTTTTGGAAACCCTACTGCTTCAATTTCGGTTGTGAAACCATCAACCCTAGCTGAAACTGGTTGAGGGAATCACACAGATTTCCTACTGATATTCACTGCAGTTCTAAGGTACGTCATATTGAGGAAGATCTTTTAATGCTGATTTGAGTTGGGTGCAAATCTGGGAGTAAGAAGCATCATAATATCTCAGTTTTTTGCGACCACTGTTCATTGAGGATTTTGACTGCTTCAAATGGGACGACTTGGTGAGATTATGGTGCAAAAAGAACGTGTTTCACACTGTAAATCCTAGGCGCCTCTTGAGCATGTATTAGGAAAATCGAGATTTTTGGATGAAAATAGAGAAAAGGAGGAGGGCGTGTTTCTGCTGGGAGAGTTTGATCCATATTGCAGCTTCTATTTAATGCACAGTCAGTTCTAAAAGGCTCAGAAGAAGACGTGTGGACTCATAAAGGCTGGGCGACTCATCTCTGAGGAGATTCGATTGGAAAAGAAAGTGTGGATGCTGAGTTTATGTCACCTGGCAATCACTGAGGTCTTCTATTACAATCTCAGGCTTGTGTCAACTTACATTCAGATTTGAGCATTCTAATGTATTCCAAACTTATGTTATAAATGCTGTTACTATTCATTTGATGAGTGAAAGTCGAGTTTGCTGCAATAACCTGCATTATGTTAACAAACATACTCACTGCTGTCATAATGGTTAGTCGAATCTGCTTGGTCACTTTGCATGAGAACATTTAAATATTGTAAGTCTGTTCAGATTGAAAAATTATAGTCTTTTAAACTGCTATTGGTGTCCTGGTCAAATTTCTGTAACCAGCTGAGTCTATCTCATTGTGAAATTAAATTAGAGGTCTGAAAGTGTATTTCTGTGTGGGCCCAGTTTTCATAGATCATTCTGAGTATTATGTTTCAGTTATGAAATACACAGTCTATGCTTTCATTGTTGCTGAGTTTAGTGGTTATTATTTATGTAATGCCATAATGTAAGAGAATTAATCTGTGAAATCTATCAAACTGAAAAACCAAACACAAAAATTCTACACATTCCGGAAAGGCCCTTTACATTATGATTGTTTGATTATCTGGTATTTACATGTGCGTTGGTAGATTTGATGGTTAGATCTTGATGCATTGAAATGAAGCGAAAATAATTATCATGTTGTGATCATTAGTCTAATTTCTTGTAAGTGCTTTTTCTATGATTTTTGAGGACTAACCTACTGATGTGTGACTGAGTGCAACTGAGTACAAGTATATGAGCGGGTAATTGTCGAAGGCGAGAACATGGTTGAGGTAAGGGTATCCTAGCCATTTGACAATAACTAGTATGATGGAATCCCGAGGCATTCACACACTCATATAGTCGCATCCTTTTGCATTGTATGATTGCATTGTGTTAATTATGATTGTGATATTATTGTGCAAAATGAGTACATTTATTTATGTTGTGAAAGTTAAATTATTGGAAAAATAATTTTATGTCTTATGATTTTTAATGTTTGTGAAAATAACAGTAAGTGGAAAATTAAAAGAATGTCTTCAAGTATTTGTTTTAAATTTTGAAATTAATTGATTTATTTTGTAATAAAATACAAATTATATTTATATAAATTAATAATATAATATGAGTATTATTATTAATATATAAATAAGTAACATGAATTATATTTATTAATAATTAATATTATTATATAAATAAATAAATATACAAATAAAAAGCTAGTAAACAAAAATGTATAAATAATCAAATAAATTGCATGATTTTTATTAAAAATTAATTTAAAAAGCTTTAGTTATAATAGTAAAAAGTTCAAAAAAAAAATAATAAATAAACATATTAAAGTTTGTTTGCATGCATGGGAAAGAGGTGAACTTAGAAAATAAAAGCAAATTAATTACAACTTTAGGAGAATCGCATGCAAAGGAAAAAATTAAATGGTGAGCTAAAAATAAATCAAAACTAGAACTATAGTGAAATTGTAGACATGCAAATATAGGAGAAAAAGAATAAAAAAGGGATGGCGCTGAGACTTCAAGGACACACATGCAGCTTCTGGCAAATGACGGACTGACAAAGATCATGACTGTCATTGGGAGAAGGCACATTGATGTTAGGAAGAATTCAGTAAAGAGACTGATCGCGGACATCAAAGAAAATGAATTGGCAAGGTAACAGGGCTTGGGCTTCAATTCCAGTTAAGGACTAGCGCAGCCAGGTAAATCCTTACATAACTCTTGAAATGAGCACATTATGTAAACTCTGCGATCTGTTTGCATCCCTGTGAGTGCAATAAATGAGAGTTTTAATTTTTTCTTCAAAACTCCATCTGCATAATGTCATAATATTTCCTGAATCATGAGTGAAGTCTATCTATTTATGCTTTCTATTATCATTTAAATTTGCATTACCTGTGTTAGTTTCAATATAAGCCAAATAATTTTGATTTCCAACTAAGCCAAACTCCATTCTAGCCGCGGTTGTAGAGAAAATTTTAGATCTGCATTCAAATAAAATGAATAGACTGAAGCAGCGGTTGTATCTTTATAAGTTTTAGTTCAACTGAATTAAATTGGAAAGATATTTATAGGTCTGCTGTATTTTTATTGCGAATAGGTTTAAGGCTGCAGCTATAGAGATTTTTGTCTTGGTTCGACTCCTTAGTAAAACACCTATACTCTTTAAGTTTATATTATTCTAGTTTCCTGCAAACTCTACCTTTTTTCTTTAAATCGATTTTCTATTTCAAACCTGCATTACTGGAAAGCCATGGCTTAGGAAGGATAGGAAAGATGGGTATCACAATTTCCAGCTGCTGTTTTCAAACCAGTTTTATGCCATATCCATGTACAGTCCATTTTGGGTTGTTGTTTTATTACAGACACATACCAGAACCATGATCAAAATGTGAATGCATATAAACATAAACTCTGTTTGCAACTGTGAATACCAGTTTTATTCTTATTTTGTTGCATGTTGGAAAGTATTTATTTGAAAGAAAGAGCCTACAGTGGAAATATAAATTGCGAAAAATATAGAAATCTATTCTTTTTATGTTATTAAATCTCTTATTGCAAATCCAATTTTCTAAATCTATTTTCTTCTTAAAATATTTATGTTTATATATATATATATATATGCGAAATAGTGAAAGACACATAAATCATTTGCATGATTACCTTTCGGGATGAGGTGCCGAATATGGGTTAACAAAGGAGGTCGATCCTCTTTTCGGGATCTACCGGTTACTTATAGAGCTTTAGCCAAAGCCATGTGTTTGGAATAGATGAAATTTACCTAGAAAAATTATTTATATATTTCTTTGTCATATCATGTTTGTGGGACATTGCGTTCATGTTTAGAAATGCATGTATCTACATCGGGCTTGCACCGAGATTCCCTCCTACTTTTTATTTCCAAGTTGCTAGGTACTCTATGTAGGGTCAAGTATTCTTCGTGTTAGGAAGAATTCCAAGGAAGCGTAAGCTTTGTGGTTGGGCGGAAAAGCACCTTAGCCATGTTCTCATCTCTTGACTTGCGGATGACTGTGAGGGTCGGTGGTGGTCAAAGATTGTATTGTATATGTCCTCACATTATTCTTGTATCATTATATGTATTTGTACTTCCAGATTGTATTTTTAGTTGTTTCCATGGCATGAGAGCCCGAATTGTATTTTTGTATATCAAATATCATGTGCTTTTACCTGGATTATGCACTACACATATGAGGATGTGTTATGAAATTTATTTACTTAATGAATTTGTTTCATTTATATTTCATGCTTATGCGTTATTGAGTTATTGATCATTTTTGTGAGATTGAATTGGGTCACAATCCTTACACTATACCATATGATTTTAAAAAAAACAGCCATCCAAATGTGAGGAGTGTTTGGTAATTAAAGGGGAAATTATCAATTTTGAATAGGGGTGTGAGACTTTCCCAACTCAACCACACCCTTTTTTTGGAGACTTATATTTATTGAAAGTTGGCTGCGACATTTTGTGGGAGATAAAGGGGATATGGGGTTCCAAAGTGGAGCAATTCTTTCAAAGGCAGAATCAATGAGGTTAAGGGGAAGTTTGAGTCTTCATTGTCATGATGGCACTTATTTAATCAGTACACCAGCAGCTTTCAGGTGGAACGTAGCAGTTTGCAGAGGTTAAAAGGGTGGTGAAACATAGTTGGACAGCTCTATGCATATAAAAATTACCAGTTAGCTGCTACAGCCCAAGAAATATCATTATTGTCAGCCAAGCTTTGGTATCCAACTTCATTGTAGAAGGTTACAATCCACTAATTTGTATGTAAAAGTTCACTATCAGCTGATAGGGAACTTATATCAAAAAATTACATTGGAAATTTGCTCGAAAGATAATTTATATCAGTAGTATCAAAATCTTATTCAGCTGCTTTCATATTTGTGAATAGTTATTGTTGCATCTTCAATATCTGTGAATATCATATCATTCTATGGAAAAATTAAAAACTTAAAAATTGAATTGTCAGAAAACAAAAAAAAATATACATATTTCAATGGGAATTGTCAGAAACCTTAGAAAGGTGTATTTCAATGGTATCGGACCTATCAGAGACATTTTATTACCAGCTGTGGGTAGTCAATATTAATTGCATATCAGATTCAGAAGTTGCAGTTGTATATCAGTGTTCAATGGTTCATTATAATTTAGCAGTTGTATGCTTTGAGTCTCAACCATGATTCAACTTTCAGAAGAATATCACTGTTTTGATCCTTCCTTTCTATGAATCATGGCATTAGACTTGAGAAAGAGGCTTTGCAATACAGGAGAGAAACTTGAACACCCATCTCAATCAAAAGACAATCTACTTTGCATTTTGGAGGAATTGGAGGGTTGTTTATTTATGTTAGATCAGTTAGATTATGTGATGATGCAACCATAGTTCCGGGACTTGCCTAGACTCGCCCCTACCAAGTCCAGGGGGCTCGGACTCGGACTCAGCCGAGCCTAGGCGAGTCCAAGCTATTTCCTTCAGCAGCTCAGCTACAATTTGCGTCTATACTTAATAAAAAAAATTGATGTATACTTGTGTATGTGATCAAATTAGCTTCTATTTGATGATGTTATTGTGTCTTTGAAGTTTATTTAATAAAGGGTGCATGAAACAAGTTTTAAATTAAATCCTTAAAAATCTCTAAATTTCTTGGGTTTCTCACTTTGCCGAGTTTGCGCTGAGTCTGGGAGTCGAATCCTAACTCCCGAGTCGAGTCACCATCACCAAGTCTGCACCGAGTCCGAGCCTCGGAACTTTGAATGTAACACATTGTGACTCCATTAGTGACTTATTAAATTAAGACTGAGCTTATGAGACACCAAGATAGTGATGTGAGACTTTCAGTTACCTTTTGCATTAATGAACTTACAATAATAACAGCTCCAAACGTTCCTTATAACAGCAATATCATGAAGGAGGTATTTCAGTTGATTGTGGAGAGTATTAAAGGTTTGGATGATATCAAGAGTCATTCTTTTGCTAAGAGGGTAACCATTTTAGAAATTATTGCAAAAATCAAATCATGTGTTATTATGTTAGATCTTGATTTTGAAGATCTTATTCTTAAAATGTTTCAACCATAGTTGGTAGACTCGGCAAGTACTTGCCGAGATTTACTTAGCGCAAGTAATCGCCAAGAAAACTCGCGAGAAAAACTCGCCATGTTTCTAATGAGTACTCACCGATTTTTTGTAAAGTACTCACCAGAAAATCGACAAATCCATACCAAAAACTAGGTGGATGTTGCAATAATGCAGGCTGTGTAAAAAAACGAGCCCTAAAACACTAAAATAACGCAGTTTTCTGCTCTTTAAAAACACCCACACCCCTCACATTTTGCACACAACATACTTGCATCCTTGTGAGAAGATTGGAAAGATTTTTTGGTGAATTTGAACGGCAAATTTGATAATTTTCAAAGGCAGGTTAGTAAAAAAAATACTTTTTGTTTTTGCAAGCATTTTAATTCATTTAGGCTGCTAAAATTTAGCATGCAGGTTAAAAACAATTTATATTTTCCTAGAGCTAAATACCATTTTGAAATTTACTTCCAAAAAAATGGATTCTACATCATTTTTTGATCATTTTTACTGATTTTTTTAATGAGTTCACTATTTTTTGTATACACGAGTCTTTTTTGGAATAAAATAATTAGGTTCTATTGAACTTATACTAATTTAAACTAATTTATGTTAGTTTTAAGTTTTAAGCTTATTTTTTGCAAGCTTATTTATGTTGATTTTAGTAATTTATGATGAATTTAGGCTAATCTTTTTGTACTTAAAAATCAAAATGTTGTGCTTTCACTTTGTACTTGTAGGTTAACCTTTAGATACAATGACAAATAGAGAGGCTTCTCAATCAAGCTCGAGCTCAAGCTCAGCCCAATCCACGCCAGTTACAGGCACTCATCCTGCAAGAGCTAGAGACCTTGATTGGAAATATGTCATATAGGGACCGACACTTGGGACAATTGTTTGCATAAGATGCCAAAACCTATATCATGGAGGCATAAATTGCCTCAAATACCACCTTGTAGGCATTACTCACCGTGATGCCAAGCCTTGTATCAACACCACAAAAGAGATAAAAAGAGAGATGAATGCTCACCTTGCATTGACAAAAGAGAAAAAATTGCAAAGGGAGAAGACATAGGCAGCCATAGCAACATCCATAGCTAGTGGTCATGGTCCTCAAATGCGAACAAAAACATATTAAGATATAACATGTGAAGGCATTGTAGGCTCCCTTCATGGTCCACGCATCCGAAGCCCATCGACGTCCACTTATCTACTAAGTAGTGTGCCCCAATGCCTACAAGTACACCGCATAGCTTTTTTGTGCCCAAAAACATATCTAGAGCACAATCATCATTGGAAGCTACAAGATGGAACAAGGAGGTGCATCAACAAGTAGATAAGGCATGTGTCAATTTTTGGTACTTCAACAACCTTCCTTTCAATGTGGCGAGCAGTCCTTATCAGGAGAATTTGGTAACATTGACAATTGTAGGAAAAGGCTACAAGGCACCTTCTCAAAAAGACTTGAGTGGGAGGTTGATAAATTTATGCTAATTTATAGTAATTTATGTTGAAATTTAGGCTAAATTTATGTCAATTAATTTATAGTAATTTATGTTGAATTTCACGCTAAATTTATGCAATTAATTTAGAGTAATTTATGTTGAATTTTAGGCTAAATTTATGCTGATTAATTTATAGTAATTTATGTTGAATTTGGGCTAACTTTTTTGTATTTAAAAACTAAAATTTTGTACTTTCACTTTGTACTTGTAGGTTTCTCATAGATTCAACTAAAGAGGCAAACTTAATAGTGGAAAAACAAAAGAAGCAATGGAAAAAATATGGCTGCACTATTCTTTCAAATAGGTGGACAGATGAAAAGAACCGCACCATTATCAACCTTTTGGTAGCTTCAAATGGTGAGGTGATTTTTTTGAAATTAGTTGATGCCTCTAACAAAGTAAAAAATGCAAAAACATTTAGTCTAATGTTAGAGGAAGTTGTTATGGAGGTGTGCATAGACAATGTGGATCAAATCATAACTGATAATGGAGCAGCATATGCGACAGTTGGGAAATTGTTTGAAAAGAGGCATTGATCACTATTTTGCACAACACATTTCCTTGATGTTCTTTTGGAGGACATAGGCAAACTTAATTGGGTGAGACTGGTTGTAGGTGATGCAAGGAGCATAACAAAATTTATCTATAATCACCCTTGGGTTCTTAATATGATGAGAGATCACACCAAAAGGAAAGAGCTGATGCGATCAAGTGTCACGAGGTTTGCCACAATTTCCTAACATCACAAAGCATTATTGGTTTGTTGACTTCTTTGAAACAGATGTTTGTGAGTCAAGCATGGCTTGACTAATCATATTCAAAGAAGCCTGAAGGAAAGAGGGTTGCAAGCATTGTCTTTGACAATATTTTTGCACAAAGAGCTACAGAGATCATGAAGGTAACCTCAAAACTTCAATTTTAAATTCAAACTAAATATTTTATTTTTTAATTTAAGTCTTCTATTATAAATTTGTAACTTTAATCCTTTTGTATTTGTAAATTGTAGGTGTTGGAGCCCTAAGTTAGAGTTCTCCATTTTGTAGATGGGGATCAAAACCTAATGGGATATATTTATGAGGCCTTGGATGGGGTCAAAGAGTCCATCCAAACTATTACAAGGGGGACAGCCTCAAATTTGATCCCATTTGGGAGATCATTGATCAAAGGTGGAACAATCAACTCCACCAATCCATCCATGCAGCGAAGTATTTCCTCAACCCCAGCTTCTCAGATCCTAAGGGAGAGGTTATGGAGAGCCTCACAATATGCATTCAAAAGATGACACCCTAGGTTGAGGTGAGAGACCTCATTATTCAAGAATTGCATAGTTACAAGAGTGGTAGGGGAAGGCTCTTTTCTTCTAAACTAGCTATCCAAGGAAGAATCACTCAATCACTAGATAACAAAATTTGGAGTCTTTACATCACATGCATCTTACAAGTTACAAGTTTCAAATTTACAACTATTGATAATTTGATAAAATATGGTTTACTTTCTAACTCTTCAATATTCTATTTTGTAGATTCTTTGGGGATAGATTGGGGAGCAAATACCCCAAATCTTCAAAGATTAGCCCTTCGCATTTTGTGCCAACCTTGTGGTGCATCCAACTATGATCAAAATTGGAGAATCTTAACTCACTAGATGAAGCTATATGTGGAACAATTCCTCTTTGTAGTGGAGGAATTGGAAACCTATGAATGGAGGCGAGTGGCAAGTATCCTCAACTCTAGTGCATCCTTGTCATGCCACATCCACCATCCACTAGGATCCATTTGAACTTTGAACTAATGTAGTTGTATTTGTCCTCACCTCTGGTTCACTAAAGGTTGGACAATGGAGATTGACAAAGGCAAGCCACTACGTGCAAAATAAAAAAGACTCCTCGTCAATATACATTTTCCGAAGGGCCACCATGAGCCCTTCTTTCACCTCTTCATCATGAGATGGAAGCACTTTTCCAACCTAGCTATATACCATTTGGAATTTAGAACATAAGCTTCCATATGAAATGAGGTGTTCATAGTGTTCCAATGCCATGTCACATGGGCTTAAGATGCTCCTCATAAATCCCAAATTAAGATCTTTGTTATAAATGGCTTACTTCATCTACCCAAGAATGTTATCAAAGGTCTCATAAATCTCTCCAAGACTAGGAGAGTTTGTATCAGCTATCTTATGACCTGCACAACAAGCTCAATGAAAGAACAAACATTTATGCAAGTGCAAACAAGTTACAAAAATTAAAAAATTAAAAAAAAAGATTAAGAATTTAAGACTCAATTTCAAATGATAAAGAGTGAATGATATTACAAAGAATGAAAATAATTTACAAGTTAAAAACATTATTAAATTAACTTTTTTTTAAATTTAATAATAAAACCAACATTTTCTTACCTCATTGCGATTTAAAGCAGATTTACTGGTGTATGAAGAGCAGAAAGAAAGAGTTTTTGCAATATATGGTGTTTATGCTCTATAATCTGAGTCATTGCTTGAGCAAGTGTGCGTTCAGAAATCTGATCGATTAAGCCCGTTTGGAGTTTGTTTTCTGAGTAAGCACTTTTCAGTTGACTAAATCTGTGTAGGAGTGTTTGGTTCTAAGCCAGCATATTACAGTGGTATCAGAGCCACTCGACCTGCCAACCTGTGCAGCAGTTCATGAGTGACAGAGATCTGAGATATAATCTTAAAGAGAGGAAGAAGGCAATGGGTGGTAGGGAGGATGATGGACAGCAGTTTGTCACAGTTTGTCAAGGAGTCCAGAGAATTTCTATCCACTATGAAGGATCATTTCGGTGGTATGAAGGGACACTATGGCGGAGATGGTTCAACTCTTGAGGGGATTGAACCAGCAACTAGATGCTGGTAAAACAGTAAAAAATGGCATGGAGAGCAGTAGTTCAGAGGTGCAAAAACCAGCAGCCTCCACCAAATTTTTCAAAGCCAAATTTTTGCATCAAGGGGCAGCAAATGTAGAGACACCACCTGAAGAAGATGAGGACATGGCAAAATTGTATAATAAGTATCATGCTCAAAGTCCAGCCTTTCGTAGAGACGTAACATTCTCATAATTCCATGAAATGAAGACCAGGAGAGAGCATAGGAGAAGGTACGAATAAAGAAGGTACATCCAACACCGTTTGGGCAAAATCACTATCCCAGTGTTTGATGGTTCAAGGGGTTCATCAGCAAGGGCTTGGTTGCAGAAATTGGACACTTCTCCTTGAATCCCATGTTCGAAGAAGAGGCCATCAAATTTGCAACCTTACATCTTGAAGGTTTGGCCCACAAATGGTGGTATCACAGTATGGTGACACAAGGCCACAACTCCATCAAGACATTGGAAGAATTCAGTCAAAGGTTAACCAACACACTTCAACACGCCATTAGGAGGGCTTTGAACTTGGAAAACTCGTCCATGAAAAGCAAACCACACTCCAGCAAGGCTCCACCAATCATGGCCAAGAAGTTTCCTCAAAGAGACCTTCCGCCCCCAAGAAAGGCACCATTCAGACCCAACCCTTCGGAAATGTCAAACAATGAGCTTCGAAGGAGGTCGTTATGCTTTGACTGCAAGGCACCATGGCAGAAAGGTCATCATTGTTTGGGGAAGGGTCAAATACACTACATTGATGTCTATCCGGGTTATGATTCCGAAGAAGAAGAGGTTGATCCAGAATTAACGGTGATTGAAGAAGAGAACAAACCCAAAGGAGAAGAGCATCTAGGAGGAACTCTTGCAGCCCTATCAGGAGCACCAAGGTACCATTCATTTCGAGTCAAGGGAGTGTTACAAGGGCAGCGAGTGAATGTCTTGATCGATAGTGGGGCCACTCATAATTTTATTGATGAGAAGCTAGTGGCTAAATTGGGATTGAAGACAAAGGATTTTGGAGGGTTCAATGTCACAGTGACGGATGGTTACATTCTTCCATGCAATCAAAGAATTCAGCAGCTGAATTTGACCCTTGGTGGCCATGAGATGAGAGATGACTTCTACGTGATCAGTATAGGAGATACCGAGATGGTTCTTGGGGTGCAAGGGTTGCACTCACTCGGAGAATACATGTAGAACTACCAAACAATGGAGCTTAAGTTCAAAGCTAATGGGAAGGAGGTGACTCTCCATAGCCTCTCCAACGGTGGCCCCATGGTGGTTTCAGCGAAGCGTATGGAGAGAGCATTCCGTAGAGATCAAATTGCTTGGGGAACCGAATGCTTGGTCACAAACACTCAGCCTTCCAAGGAAGGGAAGACCTTCCACATAGACATTCAGCCCATTTTAGAGAGTTACAGCAAGGTTTTTGATGACATACCTCATGGTCTACCGTCGGAGAGGGGTTTCCAACATGTGATTGAGCTTGAGGAGGGAGCCAAGCCCGTCATCACTACACCCTACCATCACCCAAGAGCATACAACGAGGAGATAGAAAAGACAATTAAGGAGTTGCTCGACATAGGACACATCAATCCCAGCTCTAGCCATTTTGCTTCCTCAATGGTGTTGGTCAAGAAGAAGGACGGAACGTTAAGGATGTGCATTGATTATAGAGCTCTCAACAAATGGACAATCAAGAATCGCTATCCCATTCCCAGGATCGATGAGTTGATCGATGAGCTCCATGGTACAATATATTTCTCCAAGATTGATTTGCCTCCGGGGTATCATCAAATAAGAATGAGGGAAGAGGATGTGCACAAGACAGCTTTCAAGTGTCATCATGGACACTATGAGTTCTTAGTCATGCCATTCGGGTTAACCAATGCCCCCACTACATTTCAGTCATGTATGAGCCGGGTATTCATTTCACAATTGAGTAAGTTTCTTTTGGTATTCTTTGATGACATCTTGATCTATACTAGGACTTGGGAAGATCACTTGAAGCACATAGATGAGGTTCTTGGCATACTTGAGCAACATTCATTTCACGCCAAGATGTCAAAATGTGAGTTTGGATTGATTGAAATTCTATATTTGGGGCATAAGATTAGTGCCCAAGGGGTTAGTGTTGATGAGGAAAAGATAAAGGCAATACAAGATTGGCCAAGACCGAGGAACTTGTCACAATTGAGAGGTTTTGCGGGGTTGTGCAGCTACTATAGAAGGTTTGTAAAGGGGTTTACACAACTTGCAGCCCCCTTGACTAATCTAACGAAGAAAGGGGCCTTCTCTTGGGATCCCACATCACAACGAGCTTTCAATAGACTCAAGGAGGTAATGAGCTCATGCCCCGTCTTGGCTATTCCCGATTTCTCACTTTCTTTTGTTCTCAAGTGTGATGCTTCAGGAGTGGGGATTGGAGCAGTTTTGATGCAAAATAGGCATCCTATAGCATATGAGAGTAGGAAGCTCAAGGATGCAGAAAGGGATTTCTCCATTTATGACAAAGAGATGTTGGCAATCATGCATGCTCTTGCCAAAGTCAGACAGTACCTAGTTTGTGGGAAATTTGTGGTGAAAACGGATCATAACAGCCTCAAGTTCTTCCTCAATCAGCGTGATTTGAACGATAGACAGCGAAAATGGGTAAGCAAACTTCAAGCTTATGATTTTGATATTGAATATGTGAAAGGGAAGAATAATGTGGTGGCCGATGCACTCTCTAGGAAACCTTATTTCTCTTCTATATCTGATAGATCTGTTGATTGGAAGGTTGTCATATTAGCTAAGTATGCCAAAGATTCTTTTTCCATTGATATTTTAGAAGGAAAGGTTCTTGATGATAAGTTCAAGGTCATTGAAGATCTTATCCTCTACAAAGGCCATGTGTATATTGTGCCCAAATCAAAGGTCAAAGAGACAATTCTAAAGGCATGTCATGATACTCCACTTGCTGGTCACCCAAGTTTCTACAAGACATACAAGGAAATAAGGGAGCGTTTGTCATGAAAAGGATTGAAGAATGATGGTTTGCAGCATGTTAGAGAGTGTGTGGTATGCCAACAAAACAAATCCGAGCATGTCTTTCCAGCAGGGTTGTTGCAGCCCCTACCCATTCCAAATCAGAAATGGGAGAGCATCTCCATGGACTTCATCACGGGGTTGCCGAAGGTACAAGGTAAGGATTGTATTTATGTGGTGGTTGATCGGCTTACAAAGTATGCTCATTTTCATGCCATTACTTCAGATTTTAAGGCTCCACTAGTGGCTGATCTATTCTTTAGGGAAATATTTAAACTTCATGGATTGCCCAAGAATATTGTGAGTGACAGGGACAGTAGGTTCATCACTTTGTTTTGGCAAGAACTCTTCCGTTTGACTCACACCAAACTAACTCCGAGTACTAGCTACCACCCCCAAACGGATGGGCAAACGGAAATCGTGAATAAATGGATCGAGGGGTACCTAAAGAACTATGTCATGGGGCAGCAATCAGCATGGATAAAATGTCTGCATTTGGGGGAATTTTGTTACAACACCACACATCATATGTCAATTGGTATGTCTCCCTTCAAAGCTCTTTACAGTTATCATGCTACTTCATTGATAGATTTGCTCCTTGTTGATAGTAGAGTGCCTAGAGCTAAGGATGTGGTGCAAGAGAGTATGGACATTATGCATTCTCTCAAGGATAATTTGCAGCAAGCTCAGAACCAGCAAAAGATGTATGCTGATAAACACAAAGCAGAGAGAGTTTTTGAGATTGATGGCATGGTTTATGTAAGGTTGCAGCCTTATAAACAGTCCTCCCTCAAGGGGAATGGTGCGGAGAAGCTGAAACCGAGGTTCTATGGGCCCTACCGAGTTCTGAGGAGGATTGAGGAGGTTGCTTATGAACTCGAATTACCCCGGGGCAGCAGGATCCACAACATTTTTCATGTATCGTGCCTCAAAAGGGCACTCGGACAGCAGATTACACCCTCGGTGGAGCTACCTCCTCTTGATGATGAGGGCAAATTGATACTCAAGCCAGTGATAGTGTTGGATGTAAGGGAGAAGAAGTTGCGAAACAAGGTTATACCTGAGTACCTAGTAAAGTGGAAGAATCTCCCCATCAAGGATGCGACTTGGGAAGGTGTAGAGATTTGGAGACCCAAATCTGAAGTTGCTTGAGGGCAAGCAACATCCAGGCGGGGAGGACTGTCATGTCCCCGCATATTGAAGCCCCAGATGCACTGGCAAGAAAGGTGTTTTTAAACACCATCAACATCTAAATTTTTATTATTAAATAATAATAAAATAATAATTAATACTAAGTTAATACCAGTTCGATTTGTTCCATTCAAGGTTACCCCAAGTTTCCGGGACGGGGACGGCAGGGGACAGCGGGACGAGTCCCCAAGTTTCTGATTTTTGAGGCCAAATTTAGGGACAGCGGGGGACGGCTATATAAAATATAGGGAAAATTTAAAATATATAGAGAAATTTTAAATATGCATATGAAAACATGGATAAAACATACATAATATACATTATAGAACCTTAACATATAACATTTGTGTTCAACATTCTTTGTCAATACTCAATACACATTGAAAATTCAGAATTAACATACATGAATCATAATACAACCTCCAAGTTAAAATTTATAAATTTATATAAAATTACATAAGGTTATTTCCAGCTTACAAATTGGGAGAACATTTGTGATTACAATGAAGATTGTTTCACCTAGGTTATTGATTACTTGGCATAGAACAATAACGAATAGCTGAGGCGTCTGAAGGAAAAATTATTGTAGTTTGCTGGGAGTGTGGACTACTGGAAGTAAATTCAATGCTAGTGTATTGTCTGATATGGATTTGAGCAGTTAAATGTGGGGACAATTGCTACACTCAAGGAGTTTTGGGCATCAAATTGCCTTAATATTCAGCCTATTTCCAATTGTGAAGAAGTAAGAACTGTTTAAAAATGTCAAAATCCTAAGTCTTTGTCTCTAAAACCTGTTAGTGAACAGCAAGCAAATAAATTCAAGTTTACACACTTTTGGAATAATTTATTTTTATTTTTATATATCTCTAATAGAGCATCAAATATTTATCTTGTGAGTGTTCCAAATATTGTGAAAGATATATGAAAATAATTTAAACGAACAACTCATAAACCAAACCACAACAAACAACAAGAAAAAAAAAATGTTTTGATGTGGGGGACGGTTGGGGGACGGCTCAGGTGTCCCCTGGCCGTCCCCGGCACTGGTCAGCCGTCCCTATTTGGTCAACGCCGTCCCCCCGTCCCGGGGACGTTTCCTGGGTTTTTCAGAAAATTAGGGACGGTCCCCTGCCGTCCCCCAGTACCCGGGACGTCCCAGGAACGGGTACGGGGCATTTGGGGGGGGGGGGACGCGTCCCCGGGTTTCCCTGGTTCCATTCACTGTCAAAATATATTCCAGTGTCAACAATTGCAGTGGTCTTGTCATTTTGTGTTTCAGCATTCAGCTTTACAAGTAATCATAAATGCAATATATGGTGTTTATGCTCTATAATCTGAGTCAATGCTTGGGCAAGTGTGCGTTCAGAAATCTGATTGATTAAGCCTGTTTGGAGTTTGTTTCCTGAGTAAGCACTTTTCAGTTGACTAAATCTGTGTAGGAGTGTTTTATTCGAAGCCAGCATATTACAGGAAATGAATCAAGGGAAGCCTTCCAAAGAACATGGGGCAAAAAATCATGCTTAGTAGTGGTGACACAGAGGAAATAATTGAGTCAAATGAGAAAATATAAAGGCAGCAAATAAAAATATGGATAAAATGGAATTTCAGGTTTTTCAAAGTAATGATCAATATTGTGACAGCATGCTATGTCCTCCAACATAGGGTTTCATAACTGGCCCATAGATGAATGTTCAGATTTCAAACATAAATACAAAAGTGATTGTTAACTATGATTTTAGTGTTTAGAGTGCTTTTCCTTCTTCAAGTAGAAAAATCTATAATTCCTTCATTTATTTATTCAACAAATTATCATAGACAAATGGAACTCTGGCTTCAAGAAGAATATAACAACAGGATAAATATTAATAATTGAAGGCAGAAATGCACACAGCTAACAAAATATAACTTATGACAGGGTAAACTAAAAAACTTGTTATAGATTTCACTTACAAGCATCTCTTTGAAGAACCTACAACATGCTCACATGGATCTCTTTAACAGACACTTCTCCACCAAAACCAAAACGATAACAAATGAACCTTCCAAGGAAGTTAGGAACATCTCTTTAAAGGACCTTTGTAGGTACAAAACCAAAATAATTGCAAGTAAATCCTTAGGAAACACAAGCACCATCAACAATTTCACGGGATGAAATCAAATTTGTAGATTGGAGTTGCAATCACTGGAAACTAAAATATTGTTGTCCATCCTAACCATATCTAGTTTTGAACTATTGAGTGTTACCAAAAAATCATGCGCTTATGTTTCTCCTTTTTTGAAATTTCCAATTGATGGATCCTTCATCAAATGGTTCCATCTCAACTCTACCGTGAAGCAAACTAGATTACCAATCTTTCATATCAGAAGTATTTAGGATAATTTACCGAGAAAGCATGAACTACAAGAGGCTGACATTTTACAGTAAGAGAGTGCAATTCAACATTTTCAAGAAGTACATTGTTAATGTTATGGTGATACTAATAACAATTGTAGGAGACTTCTGAAGCCACATTTAATCTTAGCAGTACATCTGAAATGCCATTAACTAACATAACAATCTAATTCCTATGTTGCATAGAGCTTACCAGAAGCTTGCACAGACTGACAAAGCAACCGACAAGCTTCCACAAGGCGAATAATATCCTCACTGTCATTTGCTCGAAAGAAGAACAACAACTGGCAGAGATATTTGGAACTGGGCTTGAAAGCATTCCTAAATAAATGCAGAACTTGTTACGCCACAATTTCTTAAGCAAATTCCTTTAATTGCTCAGACAAAGAACTCGGTAATCAGTTTGCAAGATTACTTTTGCAATAGCATCAAAGAGAAATTTAGAAGAGATAATATTGGTAGAAAAACTAAAAATAGACATGGATAAATGTCGATAGATCCACCTGTCAGCCCGTTCACCAATCTCTCCAAATTGTGTGCAGAACTGCTGTCGTATTTCAGACCTTGCAACTGCCACTGCCCTTCTACCTCTAAAGCATTTCTGCCATAAGCACACCAAACACAATGAATACAATATCCTCAATTACATCAACAGCAAACATTACCATCACACATAACCAACTACTGGGCATGGAAGCAGACAGACAATCAAATAATGCCAAATAAGGAGGAGCTTGTCATCAATGTGAAGTACGTTATATACAAATACATGGATGCAAATATGAGATCATGCTAAAATGACTTTGTTAGTTGAAAAGATGATCAATATAACCAGCCATTCTAACTAAATCAACAAAAAAAATCCAGTGATTAGCAGGGGTAAGCACTTCCAACTGTAGCTTATCCCAATTTGGAAATAGATCAAAATCTTTTAACAGTAACAAATGCCTATGTAACATTTACAATTTCTTTCCCTTTAATGCTTCTGCCCTGCCATTAAGGCTAAGATAAGTTTTTATCTGCTAACAGTCTTAATTTTTTATCTACTAGCAATCTTTACAATTTCTTTCCCTTCAATGATTATGGACTGTCATAAAGGATAAGATGGACTTTTATCCAAAAATAGTCTTGCACTAATTATGTTTGACATTGTGGAAGCCATGTTTAAGCTTATCAAATTAATAAGTTCCTGGACCAAAAAAAATGTACATCCTATATCTTATATAAATATAAGATTTGT
Organism: Sequoiadendron giganteum; assembly: GCA_007115665.2. Classification (NCBI taxonomy): domain Eukaryota; kingdom Viridiplantae; phylum Streptophyta; class Pinopsida; order Cupressales; family Cupressaceae; genus Sequoiadendron; species Sequoiadendron giganteum. Next base: position 441,957,229 of record CM021106.1, on the reverse strand, counting down.
TAATTGTATCCTAGACATTTTCTGTTACATTTTCATTGCATGCAAAAAATGATTTAATGGGAAGATCTTTGTCTGTCTTCTTGAGAATTTGTCACCTTTCCTTCCAATGCAAATGCACTGTCACAAAGAATATGATAAATGTTTATCACAAATATCAATCCTGAATTTATCGCACCTGATGCTATGGAAATCATCTGATCCAGGTCCTACAAGCTATGCAGGAGACAATGCATCAATTGGGGAATAGAAAAATTAGAGCAAGCAGAAGCATGATAACAAACAGAAAATAAAGTGCAGAAAATATAACATAATTTATCTATAAACAAGTCGAGCACAGAGATTTACCAGTCAGAACAGAACCGAAAAGCAGTGAGCAAAAATGGAAGGTAGGAACACAAAATGCAATAACCTTGGTGTAGAGATGTGTATTGAGAAAACATAAATATATTTAGTGTAGAATCTACAAGCACCTATTTATATAGTAGAGTCCCTGTACTCCAATTCTGATGAGGGACTTATCAAGACATTCATGATGGCCAACCATGAAAGCAGTGCCAAGATGTGTGGATTTATATGGCGATGATCACACATCTCTGTGTTTTGAGGAGATGGGCGGTGAGGTAAGTGATTGAATCTCCTCTCTGCTATGTTCTGTGCATCTGTAAAAAAATAAGTTTAGTTGTTTAAAGTGTAGAGAAAGAGACTTGTAGAAGTGGACATGTAGATCTGTCATCTCTGCATTTTGGGGAGAAGGTAAGAGAGGGAAGCCATTGAATCCCCTCTATACCAAGTTACATGCAACTGTAGAAAACATATGTTTAGCTACTAGCCTACTACATAAGGTGTAGAGAAAGAGATTTGGCAGAGAAGAAAATCAATCTATCTCAAGAAACTGAAATGCCGTTGAAAATGTGTCCTGATGAGTAATTACAGTTAACTCTGCTCGCAAGGCATGTGTTATAGAGGTACTAATACCGACTGGAATTTCAACAGCTTTACAGAAGACATTAATACCACAATCTCCAAGAAATTTTGGTCTCAGGGTGCTTTAACTTGACCCACCCTGCAGCAGTACAGGGAGTTTGCGAGGGGGACTGCCCTTTGACCCCATAGGAAAGAACAAGGAAAAGCAATATTCATTTCGATCAGCCATGAGAAGGTTAATTTAATTGTTTTCCTGGGATTTTCATAATATAAATTTGCATTTAAGAAGACCTTGATCGTCTTTGATCCATCCCTTGGAATTTTAACTTCCATTATCATAGCAAGCAAAAAAGTCCAAGCTTTAACATGAAGAACGCTAAAGAAAAGAATATCAACATATGAGAACATACAATCTGAAACAGACTTTGATACAGGACTGTCAATTTCAAGAGAATCAAAGTATTCTCTATGGATGAATTAATAGTTATAGATGACCAAATAATTAGTTAGGCCCGTGTCTTGTAGAAAGATTTACTGAAAAAAATATAATTCTCTTATGGGCATTTAAAACAATAATATATCATTCTTCAGTGTACAATCACATAGGAAGAAGGTTGACATCTCAAAATTACTCATTTCTGATATTTTATTCTATTTTGAGGAGCCAACATGACACAACCCATATTTTCAAATGAACTGCAAAAGCATAAAGACAAACGCAAGGTTGAATTCTTCCTTCTAACAATCAACAGCTTCATGTCAGACATATGATGTATATCATACAGGATTGAACTTTTGAGAATTATCAGCTCCAATAGTTTTGTTGCCAAAGAAACTGATTACTTATGCTTTCATGAGTGCTGTTTGGTGGTATAACCACAAGTTTACTCAAATATAACAATCAAAATTTTATGATCCAATCACAAAATGACACCTTTAATTCTGCTCCCCATCACTTACTCTTAAGAAGCAAATTTAAAGGACCGCTATAATTCATTTGCAAGGATATACTATAGATTAAGACCATATAAAAAATATTGGAAGTGTCCTTATTCTCCCTAAAAACAAGAATAAACTATAGATTTATACCATATAAAAGATAAGATATTGCACAATATTCTTCTTGTAATTTACATGAATAGTTTCTCTGATGATACCATTGTACGTAACAGAAAAAAGAAGAAAATATATAGGCATTTCAAAATAAAGATGTAAAACAGACCTTTTCAAAGATAAATAAACTTTTAGTAGGGCAAGAGAACAAGGCCCATATTTCCTAACAGAGATCTGATTGCTGATAAACAGATGAGCTCAATCCCTTTGAATGGTGATGCAGGAGTATCCCTAGTCATTCAGCAGACCTACATTCTGGGGTCCATTCCCTAGTTGAAGGCACCCAGTGAACCTACATTTTAACCCAGAGGAAAGAAAAAGGAGATGACCTTCCATCATCCAGGTAACTGGATAGTTGAAGATGAAGTTCGAAGCAGAGGATTCAAATCTGCCCAAGGAAGAAAAAGTTGCTGACACTTCTTCCATCAGTCAAGGAGTGAAAGTTCGGTGAAGGGAAACCATGCATTTCCTAAAAGTGGTTTTCCTATGGCCAAGAATAAGGTGTTTCTCTAGGGAGGTGCAAGTGGCCAAAGAAGGGATAAACATCCCTTCTTCCACCATTTCTCAGGTTCATGTGGAGCAGTTTCCCCCCAGGCCAAACTTTAGAATAGGGCTTGTAAGTTCTAACTGGGCAAAGAAGGGGCATGCTCAATGTGTGTGTGTGTGTGATCTCAAAAAAATTGAAGTAAAGAGCAATCATTCCTTCTCCCAAATGCCCCAAAATTTATTAAGGTTGAAAATAGACAACCAACCCTTCTCCCATCAACCTCAATTCTGGTAGTGCAGCAGCAAGTTGAAAATGAACAGGGAAGGGACAATTGTCAACTGTCCTCTCTTCCACTCAAGTCATCAGAGTGGCATCCAATCCTTCTCTGTCCAACATTCAAAATGCATCTGATCAACATATTTTGAAATATTTTCCAACCAGTTCATATCTTCACCTGGCACCAACAAGGCTGTGATACTTCCGCATGTCAAATGTCAAGTTTGAGACATGCGGCATAACATTAAAATCAACATGTAGCATAGCCTCAAATGGAATTTAGTTTGTGTCAAGTTCTCTAATTGCATAGTCAGCACTTGGGTAGCTCAAAAATCAACTTGATGCCTAAAATCTTATAACTCACAAGCAACAGATCTTTTTATCTTTGCCTTCAGTTTTTCTTCCCTCTAATAATAGACAAGAACCATGAATCATTATTCAGTCCAGCATAAATTAAAGGCCTTCAGATCATTGGAAAAACTATCATGCCTTAAAAAAGTGAACCTGAAAATGTAAGGAATCTTGCAAGGAAATGAGTGAGGGTGGCTTGCAAGATAGCTTACAAGAAAGTCAAGAAGTCAAGCCTGTGTTAGAATATGTGTTTGTGAATTCGATTCAAACTAAAAAGTAAACAGTTGATGTAATGGAATTCTAACATGACTTTTCCCTCAGTTAGTTATTTGTGTATACATTTTCCAAAATCAATAAAGAGGGCAAAGCTTCTGTGTGAGTTCACTTTCATATTATGTCTATGTTACAAATAAATATGAGGAGTAAAGAAAAGAAAAAAACTGGAATACAATGGCTTCAAAATTCAAGGGGAAATTCTTGCCTTCCAATTATCATTTGAGTTTGCTCATTAAGTTACAGAATTTGAACTATGAAAAATAGAACATAAGAGAATATATTGAAAGGCTTCAAAAGTTGACAAGCACAACTGTTCACATCAAAGAAGATGAAGAGAAACTTGATTACTATGTGGATGGCCTTAGATTTGTTCAAGACGAACTGCATATGGTTAAGTTGCTTTCCGCAGAATAAGCCTATTCAGGAGTGAAGTTATTGAGAAGACATCAAAGTATAAGAGAAAGAGTGGAGAGAGGTAAAAGGAAAATTGTTGGCAGAGGCAAAGATTTCAAAAAACAAGAAGATCGAAGAATAGAATTGAACTCCTCACAGAATAATCAAAGAGGTCCATGTAGCTCAAGCAGATTATGAACCACCCAAAAAAAAAGTCTTAGTTGGGGCTGAGGAAGATAGGAACTTGATCGTGAAGAATATTGTTGAAGCCCGAGAAGAAAGAGGAAGGTCCATGGCTAAGGAAGAGTATTTTGAAACCAAGCAAAACGCTCAAGGTAAGTGCTGGAAGTTGATTATTAATGATTCGGTTTCTATAGAGAGGGTACAAAAGTTAGGTTTAAATATATCCCACACCCAAAACTATAAAAGGTTACATGGTTGCAAAACGATAATCATATAGTGGTTACTGATCAAAGCAGGGATATTTTCACATTGGAGATTAGCATGATTTAGCATGTGACATGGTAGGTATGGATGTGCCATGTGTTGTTGGGAAGACCTCGGCAAAGTGATAGAAGTGCAGTGCACAATGAGAGAAAGAACAATTATGAATTTTCCCAAGATAGTAAGAAGTTTGGGTTTTTCCCATCAAAGAAATGGGAGAGAGTAGCAATTCATGTTAGTTTCAGTAAAAATTCCCTAATGGAAGTTGAAAGTCAATAGGTGGATTACAAGCAAGAGGATCTTAGAGCACAAAAGAGACTTTGGTAAGAAGTGATTAACCTAATGGGTTTATGTGCATTTGAGATAGCAGCCAAGCAAGTATAGGACTTGTTGGAGAGATAATCATATAGGAAGACAAGACAAAGATTACCCTTCTTGTATGAAGGACAGCTGCAGAATCTTTAAAAGATCAAACAAATCTTGGAATGGATTAGCCAAATGGGTGTAGTACAAGTGCAACTAATCCTAAAAGGCCAATGCTTCGCATAGTCACCATAAGTGAGTGTAAGTATCCATAGTAACGAGACTCGTCTGAACTCGGCGAGTCCCAAGTCAAGTCGCCCCAGCCGAGTCTGGTGGGCTCGGACTCGACCAAGTCCAGACGAGTCTTGGCAAGACTTGCTGAGTCTCTCAAACTCGCCAGACTTGCCAAGTCCAGGTGATTCTCGTCAGGCAGACTCGTGCAGGCAGGTTCGAAAAGTGCAAAAAAAACATAAAATTTAAAGTTAAAACTTGTTTTTTTTTACTTATTGTGAATGCAAAATGATGTACGCCATGAACGTTTGTATGGTTTTGGAGGTCTTAATTTGGGCTTGGTGGCAGGAGCTCCGCCCCTCAACCCCGCCCCGTATCGTTATAGGGAGCGCGCCAGAGGCACTGCCCCTGGATCCTGTGATGGGTGTTGCCCCTCGACCCCAGACCCCACAAGGGGCGTTGCCCCTCGACCCCACTAGAGGCACTGCCCCCAAACCCCCGCAAAGGGCATTGCCCCTCAACACCATTGGGGCAATTGCCCTCAAACTTGAGATTATGGTTGTTGCATCATCCAGGACCTATCTTAGACACATTCGTAGGAAGGATGCAGGCTCCTTTGAGCCATAGACTTCTATTTATTGTTTTGATATTTCATATTTGTTTGGAACATTTGATGTCATAGATTTCATATTCCACGAGTTTTGTATACATTTGAGTCTTTGACTATATATCTAAGTGTGCTATTTCATTCAACAGCTCAGCTACAATTTGTGTTTATACTTATGTGATCGACACATACTTGTGTATGTGATCAAATTAGCTTCTAATTGATGATGTTATTGTGTCTTTAAGGTTTATTTAATAAAGGGTGCATGAAACAAGTTTTAAATCCTTAAAAATCTCTAAATTTCTTGGGTTTTTCACTTTGCTGAGTCTCAAGTCCCAAGTCGAGTCACCCTCACCAAGTCTGCACCGAGTCCGAGTCTCATTACTATGGTAATAAGTAATAACCTATGGGTTGCATTGAATTTGTTAGAGAAGATTGGTGTGGAAGTTGAAGCATTAGCAGAGTGCATACCAGAGATGAATGAGAAGTTGCAGAGACAGCAACAGATGTGAGTAGGTAGAAACATCTACAGTTGAAGGTTCAAAATTGGTGCATATGAGAAATAAGAATTATCTGAATAAGAATAGTAAGCACCTTGAGCACAATCACATTAACTAGGGGAGTTGTAAATGATAATACCACATAAATGATACGTCCAACATATTTTGTGTGCAATTGAACAAGATTCTAGAGTGAGTTATCAACCTCACGAAATTAAACATAAAATGCTATGTTGCACATGGCTTTAAGATGTTGATTGCAATTTGCTTTTCCATATAATGTATTTCTACTAATTCTTAAAGGAAGAAACAAGGTTGTTTAGTAATTTTAGAATATATTTTAAATTTTTAATAAAAGCTATGTTACCCGTTTGCTGTGTTTTGCCCCCAGATCTGAGTCCAGTTCATACCAGATTTGGGTTCCAGATTGATCCTGCTGTAAATTTGGCCAGGGGGCATAAATGTCTCTGCTGGTTAGTCCCAGACGAACCCACTTTGAACCTGGAGGAATTTCCAAGAACCCACAGCAAACCTGGCTTCTTCTCTTTCTTTCTTTAAATATTTTTTTGCTTGTTTATCGGTAAAGACAAAAATGGGAACGCTTATGCTGTTTCTCTGTGGCTAAAAAAGCTAGAGAAGTACGTCCTGCCAGATCTGCATTTGACTGGAGGCGATGGGAGAGTTCAGCAAAGGACAAGTGCAGAGGCTCAGGCACTGGGAGAGGCCAAGAAAGATGTCGACACAGAAACAAACATTTATGCCCCTGGACACTGAGCAGGAGTTCTCTATTAATGTGGGGGGGCGCAAATACCCAATATAAACCATGCACAAATGAGCATGAACAATACAAAATTTTCTGTATAGTTATGAAAACCTTTACTCTACTTGTAAAACATCAGTGAGGGATTTAAGAGAGGACTTCAAGTTTAAATGACCTAATCTTTAATGTAATTAAACTTTATGTTGTTCATGCTCAATAAAAACCATCCCAATATATAATCAGTTTAATTAAGCAGCCTTATCTTTAATATATTATTATATAATTAATTAATTAGTTTAATCTATTGAATTTATAATCTTTAATTTATTTATAAATTTTAGTCAATATATATATAACTTAGAAACATTACATTTTTTATAATGGCTAATATAGATTTTTATATGTTTTTTATGAACAAACCCAAAATAAACCCAACCTCGAAAATAAAATTGACTGAATCCACAAACACCCCTGAACACAAAGCAAACCACTACCAAGATTGGTAACTCAGTATGAAAGTTAAGCGTGTATAAAAAAAATTTGTGTCTAAGAAAATAATAAATACTATTTGTATAAGGGATCATAACCTTGTCAACTTTATGATTTCATTACTCACAGTTATGGTACTTCTCATAAGAAGCTTTGTACAGGTTAGGCTAGCTTTCTACATTGGATACAATTGTAGTTTGAAACACTTTATTTGCACTAACAGAAGAACGTTTAGATACAAATCTACCACAAGCAATGATCTTTGATAGTATCCAGCTATAATAGTTTTAATGTGTTCCCACAATCATAACTAAAGGACAATATGCCCATAAGGGGTAAATTTTCGTGATTTCTATTATTAAAACTGGCAAAGAGATCTTCAAGATAAAACAAGAAGACACCGATATGATTTCCATTAGCTTCCCACAGAAAATCTCAAGCCTACTTTGGATAAATTTATATGAGCGCAATTTTGAGAACATTGTCGCATTACAATCTCACAACTATTATTAATTCAGACTAGCATAGGCATATGCAAACATGGATCTGGTTATTTTCTGATAGTCTTTTAGCCCCGATAGTTTTTCTTCTGTGGTGATTATCCTTTTGCATTCAGAGACCATTTATCTTTTTCCTCCTAGAGTACCAACCTTTTAAGGTTCAGATTCCATGATCGCCAGATCCGTTGACTAATTCCCCCTCCCCCGAATGTTAAATTTCCTGTCGGGAAAAGTAATTACCATGCCATGTCCGAGAGGTAACTCTTGCACCAAAATTTGACAAGGACCTGATACTTCTTGGCTGAAGGAAGTGGGGTTATTCATGCAACCCCAAAAGCTTAAGAGCTCGCTTCCCACTTTCAACAAAAAGAAAGAAACGTTTTTAATGAGGTAATAACTGTTCCTTGCATATTTGAAATTTGTATTAAACAGTCGTGTCAGGATGGATCGGTATAAGAATTTCAAAGTTGGTTACACTGATTTCTGATTTATTTATTTTTAAATAACTCTATCTACTTCTGAGATATTGGTAAACTGCCTGAATGCCTGAAGTTTCGACAAGCCGCGCATTTTCGTGGCAAAACTTTTTCATTATCAAATTCTTGATCAGAATCTAAAAAGAATTTCCAATTCCCCTGAGATTTTATATTTTGCATAAAAATTTAGTAATTTCTCAGAGAAAACATGGAAATGGGAATGTGACCCGGTTCAAATCCCCGTCCCCGATTAACATGTGGCAAGGATGTGGGTTAAATAACATACGGTAATCCTAGCACGACCCAGAGTTTAAGGGGGGCAAGAATTGAGTTAACAATTCGTTTTAGAAAAAAATTGAGACAAAGAGCTAATTGGCGGATATCGAGCATTAGAATTTTATTAGACCAAGAGAATTGTCCCTTTCAATTCCCAGTCAGGCAGGCAGGTATTGGGAGTGTGCCCTTGTTTGATATAGGGTTGTCCAAAGCAGAGGTGAGTGTGGTGTTTAATTGAGGTGCCGATTTGTTAGAAGAAAAATTATGTTAGGTTAGAAAAGAAAAAAGAACCTGAATTTTGACGGCAGTGAGCGTGTGATGACGGAATCGTTGGCGCTGCTCGCGAGCATTCCTGGTCTCGTCCAAATACTTCTGCCTATCGCGCTCCCTGCTACTCCGCCCTCCCAAGTCCACCTTCTTCTGCCTCGATGAGTCCCCCGAGAAAAACATTTTCTCTCTCTGTCTCTCTCTTTCTCAATTGTAATTTGCTTCAATCCCCTGGCGAGTAGTGTGGATGCCCTACTTCCCCCTTTTTCCTTTCTCTTCAACTTCCAAGCAATTCCAGTTGCTCCCGTATACGTCGTGTTTGTGTTTAAGAGGTGTTACAGAGGAAGTGAGTTATGGTAGCAAACGCCAGGGACAGACAGCTTTATAGCTTTTTTCCCCAAGCAATTCAACGCCTCCGCACGATCTATGTACTCCCGGGTCGGCACTCGCCACCACTTTGGTATAGGTATCCAACTACCATTAATTCGAAATAGAATAGGAGGAGAATTTTAACGTCCACGAGCTCCAAAAATAGAAGGGATACTTGAATTCCTTCCTTTAATTTTGTATAATGCTGTTATTTTTATAATATTTCTTTTTCTTTCTCTTTTTTTTCTTTTTTAATAGAATTTTGTAGTGAATGAATGGATCTTAATGATGTCCATGAGACCATCAGTCTATGGGACCTAGTGTCGGAACTTTAATGTTTTTCAAGTTTTTTTCCATGTTCACCCTCCTCTTAAAGATCTTGACCAAGAAGCTAGCAGTTTTGAGGAGCCTAGTCTCCTTAAAGAGCTCATTTAGATTGTTCACCTTCAAATTGTTTTCATACTGGATACGGATATCAACATAAGCAACACACTCAATGATGAAGTATTTGGCATTTTAAAATAAAATAATAAATTTAATTGTTTCAATCGTGCAAAAGATATATATTTTCTTTTTTCATTTCTACTCTCTCTCATCTACTTATTTCATAACGAATATGAAGTAAGTTTTCAATTGAATTATGAGCATCTTTACTCCCCAAGAGATATTTGGATCAATAAAGACCTTTTGATGATGATTATTGTTGGGTTAAATTCATTAAGATAATATTTCATCTTTCTTCATATTGTATTTTCTTACATAGACTTACAAAATTTATCTCTAATAAGTATATTTATTTATTTATTATTTGGATATGCATTCAAGTTAATGCTCATTTTATTCATCAATTTGATGTTTTGTTTCATCTAAGTCTTCTTTCTCTCATACAAAACTTCTATGTTAACAACCTTAGGAAATCTATTTGTCTTTTATCTATTCAAAATTCTTCAAATATTCTAAGAGATGGACCTATTTTTACTAGGAGAACCTCATAAGAAACCAAAGCTTTTATATTGAATTTTCCTACATGGTCAGATATTTTTGAATCCTCTCTATCACTAAAATTATTAATAGCTTGAATAAAATTTGGATTATTTTCCAATCTCATAACTTGGCCTCTCTACTTCTATTTTGTAGTGCAAAAAGTGTTTTTCGACCTCCCAAAAATATTTTCCTTCTACAAGTTTCCCAACTAATTTTGTCGTTGAATTTTGTCCTAATATATTTGTATTTGGATACTTTTTATAGGGTACCTACTTCTAAATAAAAGTTAAGTTGGTTTTTGTTCCAATTGAAAAAAGTGGTGATCTTGGTCTTATTAGTGTTAACTTGGATACCTACATCTTTGTAAAAGTGCTCTAAGGAATTTAAATGCTCTTGCAACCCTTGGATAAACCTTGCAATCAAAATAAGATTATTGACACATAAAGAAACGCAACAACACACTCTCAAAAGAACACCATCCCCCCTTGCAAATTTAACCATTCTTCTAGTTTGTCGAGATATAAGTCAAATAGAGTAGGGGATGGTAGGCATCCTTGCTTAGCTCCAATCTCACTCCTAAAATTTTATGAAAGGATTGCTTGAGTTCTAGGTTTTACTTTCAGTTGGAAAAAACCATGATCTTTGTCTTATTGGTGTTAACTTGGATACCCACCTTTTTGTAGAAGTGCTTGAAGAAATTTAAGTGATCTTGCAACTCTCGAGAAAACCTTGCAATCAAAATAAGATTATTGACACATAAAAGAAGCCTCGCAACATACACTCTCCAAAAGAATACCATTCCCTCCTTGCAAATTTAACCATTCTTGTAGTTTGTTGATATGTAAGTCAAATATGATAAGGGATAGTGGTCATCGTTGCTTCTCTAAACTCACTCCTAAAGCATGTTCTAAAAGGCTTGCTTGAGTTTTAGTTTTTGTTTGAATCTCCTCGTAAATTTTACAAACTATCATCTTATAATTCTTTAGTATGCCAAGATCCTTCATTTTTCTCCATAACTTACTCTTAGAAACCATGTCAAAAGCTTTCTTGAAGTCTACAAATAGAAATAATCTCTCTTTTATGTTCCACACTTTTTCAATGATATGCCTCAAAGTATGTTGTGATCTATTGTTAAGTGTTTCAATCTAAAACATGCTTGTCATTTTTCCCTCTTATTTTTTTCATCTATAATTATTGAATTTATGCTCAATAATGCTTCTAAATAGTTTTGCAAACAAAATATTAATCATGATGGTCTAATGGTTAAAAGGATTTTTGCACTTTCACTCTTGAAGAAATATGCTACTATATTAATTGTCCAATCTCTTAGAAACCCATGTTTAAATAATGTTGTTGAATATTTTCTTAATTTGAGGGGTGAAGTATTTCATTCCCTATTTTAAGTGTTTTTCATGTAGCTCATTCATGTCACAAGCCTTGCCTATACCCATCTTCATCCTCTTATAAAGTGAAAAAAATTGTTGTTGCATTGAATGTGGGAGAGGCCTCTTCATCTAACTCATGTTCATATAATTACTTTGCACATTCTAGCCATTTAGTGGCTATAATTGTATTCTTAGTATGTTTGCTTCTTTGTTAAATTTTCCTACTAAATAATTTTAGATTACTCTTCCCTAAATATATTAGTTCTTCTCTTCTTGTATTTTATGGATTTTTTTCTTTTTCTAGTTATTTTTACAAAATGTTATTTGCCTCCTTTTTACCTAGATTTTTTAAAGCTCTCCTTGCAACCTTGCAATATTTGTTGTACCAATCATTTTCCAAAAAAAAAAGCTTTTTTTTTTTCTATTTTTTGCCCTTTTATATATTTCAAGTGCCTCTTGAATTATGTTTGTTAGCTTGTGACTTTCAAAATGTTATATTTTTGTTCATTTTTCCTTCTTATGGATTCTCTTATTTAGTACTTCCTTGGAGATAAAAAAAAATCTTGAATTAAAATAGTGTTTCCCTATACTAAAGGTTGTTGATTGGGCCAAACTTTTAGCATTATTGATTTCTTTCCTACCATAACAACTTTATACATACTAGGCTATGGTTTGATTTAATTGTGTAGAGAATCTTCAATAGCTACTTATTTTATCCTCTCTATCAAAAGTTGTGAATAGATAACATAATCAATGCTTGCTCCATTATAATTATTGCATGTATAATTTATAAATTCCTTCCACCTACCAGATCCATTTCAAATAATAAACCATATGTGCCACATAGAGTTAGTAATTCTTCACCAAAATGATTAATGTCTCTTTCATCCTTTGAACATCTTGACCATTGATGGTTTTCCTCTTCAACAACCCATATAAGATTGTTAGCTTCTTTGTTACATAAAATTATAGTTTACTCATATGTTGTCATTGCATTGAAATAACAAATTACAATTCTAACATGCCTTCTATTTTTTGTTATTAAATTGAAATGTATTACTTATTTAGGCCTTGTTTTTCCAACTAAATAATTTTGTCCCAATTTTATCTTACCAAAACCATTATTCATCCATGTATTTTTTATTTCCTATTGTTTCATTCTAAGCTACAATCTTCTTGTATTCTTTAAAGTAAAATTCTTGCAACACTTGTGTTTATGGGTTTTTGTGAGATTGGTTATGTCTCTTTTTTATATGGTAGGCCCTAACCCAAGTCCCCTCTTCCAAAAGTATCCTCTAAAATTCCAACATACTTATTGTAAATTCTCCTAAAGGGTCCCTACTCACTATATTTTTTTCAGTGACTCAAGATATAAGCCTTATCTCTTTTACCCGTGTTTGTTTAATTCCATTCCCTATTATCATTATTTATTTGCTCTACCTTTGCTACCTTCCAATTCTAATGATGTGTTTTGAGGAATTTTATTGGCAATGAAAGCTTTTCCATTTTTTATTTAATTAAATTTTGTGTTTTCCTTACTTTAATCAATTCTCCTCTTCTATCTTTTTGTTGCATTGAATTTCATTCTGTCTCAAAATGGTTTTTATCCCCTATTTTATCATGACAAATTTAATAGGCCTATTACTTTCTTCTCTTACCCTTATAATCCTCATTTATTGAAAAAATAATCCTTTCCATTATAATTTGTCTCTAAGAAAATATTTTGTAAGATTCATTATGTTTTCAACTGACCATAGTATCTCACCTCCCCGATTATTAATTTTTTTAGTATATTATATCTTTCTTTGTGTTCTCTTTCATGTATTATATAATTTTTCCAATTGCCTCCTCTTCCTTTCGTATTGAACCTTCCACCACTTGTGCCCATGATTTGATATGTTCTCTATAATTTCTTATATTACTTTATTTTACCTTAATGCCTTGCATATTTGTTTATTGTTTTACTTATGTTCCTTCCATTGTAACTTTTGGATCTATCAAGTCTATGCTCATTCTAGTTAATTCTTGTTTGGTTTGTCAAGCTTGATTCATGGTTTTCCATTCATGTTTCCCTTAATTTAAGTTTTCTTGAAACATTACTACTTACCCCTTTAAAATTTAATTAGCATTTTCTATTTTTTGGTTTATTTATATGATATTGTAGAACTTGTAGTTATTTTATTGCTCTCTAATTTCCACACATTCCAATTTGCTCTTAATGTCCAATAATGCTCACACAAAAAAGTGTGTTAATCAAGTAAAGAGATTGATGTAAGCTATAAACTTCTTCCTCTTCCTTTTGGTCCCTCCCCCCTTATTTTTCATCTCTTTGGAAAGTGAGCTTATTTGTCTAAATTTTCATACTCTATACTTGCTCAATAATTTTCTTCTTTTGTGATTATTTTATTTTTATCTACTCCATTTTTGCATGGGATAACTTAGGCTTTATCATCCCATGTAATTTAATTTTATTCACTAGTACTTTTTTCTCTATTTTGACTCTTTATGTTGTTTTTGGGGTGAAAGCACTCATCTCTTTGGAATGTGACCTTATTTGTCTAAATTTTTACCCTTTACACTTGCTTAAGAGTTTTCTTCTCTTGTGACTATTTTATTTTACTCTTATCATTTTTGCATGGAATAACCTAAGCTTTATTATCCCGTGGAATTTATTTCTATTCACCAACACCTATTCCCCTCTTTTCTTTCTTAAAATACTTTTTTTTGTTTGGGTCAAACCACTTTTCCAATGGGCTATGAGTGTTTTGTGAGTGGACATTGTTATTTACAACATGGGTAACATATTGCCTTTTAAATTTTTTTCTTTTATTGTCAATTTCATTTTTATTTTCCTTATTTTGAGGTGGTTTGTCTCCCATTATAGATAAAAATGAATAAAATTTGTTGAGAAAATAATATCATTAATATGTGAATAAAAGGTTGAACTTGAATTGAGGTCCCCACTAGTGATAGGGTTTTTAAAAAAACTAGCCTACCCTTTGTCTAATTTTTCCCTACGATGGTCTCACCTTCACCTCACCTTTGTCTTACCATTGTATTTTGTTGGTGTGTGTAATCTTGTGCATTTTTTTTCCACCAATTGTGCATAGTTGGGAAAAACCTACTCCCCCTACTCATAGTGATGGGTTAAATTTGTCATCAATTTTAGCTTGAATTCACCTAGTTTTGTGTCCATTATAAGCTTACCTTTTTGCCCTTTTTTCCCTTAAATTTCCATAATAGTTGTAAGGGATTAAAGTTAATTAATATGAATTGAAGGATACAAAACATTTGGTAATTAACCAATCATGAGTACTAATTTTGGTGGTACTGTGAATAGGGGTTTTTGGAGGTTGAAGGAACGAGTAATGAAGACTATTTGGAGGATCTCGTGGTCTTTTTAGTTATTTTCTTTTAGTTTTTGTTTAGTCGATGGTTTGATAATTAGGCTTTGTAATCAATTTTGGAGTATTAAGAAAATAGTAGGTCGTAGGCCACTTCATCTTTTTCTTAAATCAATTTACCTGACTATAGTCGATTATATTCGACCTTTAGAATAGTTGGTTTTTATGGACGAGGCTATATATATGCTTGTTCCTTCATATGAAAGACATTTGTTGTTATTATTATCATCATTTTGATCTGAAGAAGCACTTATTCTGAAAGCTCGTGCGAACCTATGAATAACTCTTTAGTCAGCTAGCCGAGAAGCAAGGCCCCCTCCTCAGTCAACCAATTGAATTTACATTTTATTTGCTTTGTTTGTGAGTATATGAATTTTGATTAAGTTACCTTTATGTGTGTTCATTTTCTCATTTAATTTGTATGGTGATTCCTTGTGTTGCTCATTTAATTTGTATGGTGATTCCTTTAGCTTTAAATCTGAATACACTATTGTTTGAATGCAATGTTATCTTGTGTTTGTATCTAATCAGAATTGCAATTTTGTTTTCTATAAAGACAATCTTTTCTACATAGTTCTTGTCGCCAGCGTCATAACTCCTATCATCTAATGAATAGCTCTTGCCACAAACGTTTATCAATCGAAACCATTGCAATTTTCAAAATTATTTTATATGTAATTGAGACTAAGAGTATTTGATCAGTGTTTCACATTTAATTCAAGTGTGATTGTGTTATTTAATTTAAGGAATATTCTTATTAGACCATGAGTTGTTTAAAGAATGAAAACTAGAACAATTTAGGTGTGGTAATTGAATTTTTTTTTCATACAATGCATCTCATATTTTCTTAAATTTTTGTCTTCAGCCCTTAGGCAAACATCCCCAATACCTTTCGTCAGTTTGCGTTCCCCAAATTGACACACATAGGAATAAACTGAGTGGAAGTCATACCAATTGGATTCGTAGAACTGTTCAACAAGATTATAAGAGATAAAAGTTTACCCTATTTGTATTCCATAGGTTTTCCCTACACATAGTCAATAAATCTTTAAAATGCATATTTATAATGGCAAAAATAGCATACCTTGAATTTTTTCTAGTATGGAAACTTATTTCTATTAACAAGCCTAGTTTGGAAACTTCATAAAAATAATTCAAGGAGAGTTGAAAGCATTGTACTCACACTAAAAATAGGTATAAATTCATTGAATCATGAGACTAGAAAACCATCACTCTTGTTTGGGCTACTAGTAGTGTTAGTGGTGCTCTATAGTTGTGAATTTTGGGCCAACAATATATCTAATCTAAAGTGGGTGCAAATGGAGATAGTTTTAAATGCTTAATTATTAGTAACTTCAATACTATATTATCAATCCAATACGAAATACTTCTAGCATAAATATGAACTTTTATTATAGAAGCAATAACTATAATTTATGTCCTCATATATAAAGCAAAATAGAGAATATGGAACAGGACATGTAGCAAAAGGTTGCAATGAGAGAAGTGTTAAATATGAGAAAGATGACATGGAGAAAAAAATCATGGATTTAAGTAGGTGTTAAACTAAACAAATATTCAACCACCAATCAAGATATTAAAAATTATGTGAGGGAAAATTTTAAAATAAGCATGTGGACAAAGCAACCTAAGAGGAAAAATAAATACTATGTGATGAAGTTCAATACCTCCAAAGAACATGACTAGATATACACAGGGGAAAAAAAAAATTCTCACAATCCAAATAAAGATAGTTTCATACCAACTCAAATACAAGACGACTAGATGGAAGGTTCCAAAAGAAAGTTGGGATGAGAGAATTATGCATTTTGTGCACATCGAGTAAGGTTGAAGTGGAATGGTATTATATCATGGAATGTACTACATATGAATACATCTAGGACAAGTACAAAGATAGATTATAGGGGAGATTTTGAAGCTTCCTCTCATGCCTAATTAACTTGGTGCTAATGGTTATGCACACAACTCAAAGGACTTGAGGATCCCTAGACTAAGCAATTCATCATTCACAAGAGGAGTACATTAAATCATCAACCAGGGAGTCATAAAACTTTAGATAGTGCTAACAATGTATATGTATTTATGGATTATAGACATCCTACATTGATTGAGTATAGGAAAATAAACACATGCGAATATAGTAAAAGCTTTAAATCAAAATAAACTACTAATTCTCAAATAGAGTAAAGGAATATAAACTACTACCTTATGCTACAAGTACCTAATGCGTAAGTGTAACCATTAACTGTTATGATGTAGTGTGTCCTAACTTAGTTTAACCTCTGGAATATTAAACAAAATATCAATCTACAGGTTCTAATTCAAGAATTATAACACATTTATTCATAATCACATAAACTAGAAACTATCAATGAAACTAACAATGCATAATCTAATATAATAACTTAAATTGAAGTGGTTCAGTAGTACCTCAAGTGGCCCTTTCCTAAGTTGTTGTTTCCACAAGATCTTTCCAATCACTCACCTACTCAATGAAACATATTCTCAAATCAATTCTCTTTTATTGTATTCCAAACACATAATTGTTACACAAAATCTAACAAGAAAGCTTTGGAAATTTTTATTCAATAACACATATATGATCTTCTACCATTCTAACACTGCTAGATCTCTTCCTTGACAAGGCACCCAGCTATATAGGGTCCTCGAGGGAGTCCAACTATCTATGAACTAAAAATAAACTAAATAAGATATGTCAACTCTTCCTCAAGAATAGGAAGAGGATTGAGTCTTAAAACGGAAATTAATAACTACTAAAACAAGAATATAGAAATCAAACAAGGATTAGATGCCCTACAAACTTAATCATTTATAACAAAAAATGCGCTCAGTAGAACAACTATGTCATAATTCATAGTCTTGTTGAGAATAAACTTCTTCTCTTGGTTGTCTTATTGAAAGATACAAATAATGCTCGATGATTCATGAAATGAGAATTAAATTATCACCTCCATCTTCCTCTAAAAG
Organism: Sequoiadendron giganteum; assembly: GCA_007115665.2. Taxonomy (NCBI): domain Eukaryota; kingdom Viridiplantae; phylum Streptophyta; class Pinopsida; order Cupressales; family Cupressaceae; genus Sequoiadendron; species Sequoiadendron giganteum. The sequence goes on along the minus strand of CM021106.1, from coordinate 441,939,405 downwards.
AGGTCGTGTTATGGTCAGTTGGCTCCTTCTTTGCAATGAATTGTAGTCCTTATGCTACGGGTTGGAAAGCTCATTGTTGTGAGTTGATAAATGTCTCGCTATAAATGTTAGTCTTATTTCCTAAGAAATTCTCATTTTCAACAACCATAAATTAAACATAAAATCCTAATAAACTTCATGGACATTTAAAAATCATACATACACATATTAACATAACATGTTTCCATTCCAAATGCTTAAAAATACTGAGTAGTTTTATGAAAGGTATGAAAGGTCTTGGTAATGTCTTAAAGCTTAGCAGAAAGTAATGATAAAAATTATGGAACAACAATAGGAAACTAGCCAATTCTAAATCCCATCATTTCCCCTCAACTAAAGCTCTTGCTTGTCCACAAGCAAGCTTTAGGGCCGAAGGTTATGTTGCAATGCAGTCTCTTTATAATCCATAGCTCTGGTCACTCCTTTTCCCTACTTCAAGTAGAAACCTTGTTGGTCTGAGATCTTTGTTCACCTGCTATTCTCTGTTGCATCTACCTCTCACTTCCTTCTTGTCTAGTGTGGTATAGGGAATAGGAGGAGAGGAGGATAAAAAGTGAGAAATCCAAGCAATTCCATTTTTCAAGGAAATTGTAATATACTTGCGTGATCTTCCAACTATTGCCACATAATTGAAAATGGAGTGAGATTCCTTCTTTTTAAGTTCAGGGGTAATTTCTCTCCATCTACTCTAGGAAATTCAAGTGCCTCCTTGATTGTCACTGCTGCTAGTTCCTTAAATCTCTTATAATCTCTTTGTCTGTATTCCATTTTTTGTTGCTACTCCCCCCTTTTATATGAGGTCTAACCATTGGTCCACCATTGCATATGGATCTATTGCATCTTACCTCAACTATAGATGGAATGAATTCTCCTTTTCCTAATATTCTTTCATTAATTATCCCCTTTGATGTTCATTCCTAATATAGGAAGCTAGAGACCCTGCAAATATGAGTAGGTTCCATGAAGTGTCATAGGAAAGAATCAGGTTGTGTAAATAAAATTCACACAATTGATCATGCATCTATGGCGTGGACTATTGAAAAACTTCTAAAATAATATTTTTGAATTCATAACAATGGGGAGGTCACTAATTATTTACCTAAATTCAAAACAAAGAAATTTTTCTTGCAAAAATAAAATGTAGACCTTGGCAAGAGGTATGCACCTCATTAACTAAACTATTTTATTTACCAATTCATCAATCTTCACTTTTAATTTCTTGATGTTTTTTTTCTGCTTCTCAATTACTCTAGCATGTGTTGACAGTAATTATGCTTTCTTCTTTTCCTAGTCTCTCTGTTTTTGAGAAAATTCCCTTATTTTGTTCCACAATTCAATGTCAAGTGTTATCACAATGGGAGTAGTGGGTGTGCTTGGATATTTAGTTGGGTTCTTAGGGTTTTGAGCCCTTCTACTCATTTCAACAATAAAAAGTTGTGTCAATGCTTCTAACCCTAACCCTTACTCAAATTTCTATAATTTTTCCTCTAATTCTCTAATTCTTACATCCATGTCACTGTCCCTCTATTGGTAAATCCTGAGTTGATCTTCTAGATATTTTATCCTTTGCAATGCCTCTTGCAACTCCTTTCTCATATTCCTTCCAAAATAAATTATTTTTCTTTCTCCAAAAAAATTCTTCTTCTACCTCCTCTCCTGGTACAAATCCTTCTTTTGAAACATGGCTTCTTGGAGGTTTATTTTTCTTTTAGCCATAAAAATGTCTTCTAGATGAAGTGTTTATCATGTACAAAGGTTGAAAAATTGGTGTTCTTGTGTCACTATCAAGAATATTTTCATCGAAATTTGTGTCAGTTTCTATCACAACAACATTTCCTTGTTGCTTTTTTTGCTTCCCTTTTCACATGCCCTTTTTTCTCAAGTGATGTGATCACCTTCTTGATGGTGTAGGTCATTTATTTTTCTTTTCAAGTTTAGAAGTAGAGGCCATACCTTTTCTTTTGTTTGGCTCAGAAGGACTCTTTGCAAATTCAAGGGTCTATGTATCCCCTTCAGCTACGAGTTGCTCAATAGAAGTTGCAGGTTGAGTTTCTTGCTCTTCCTATTCTTTTGGTTCCTCTATGTTGCAGGTGGGTGATGAAATAGGGGAACTAAAGGCATGTCTCCCTCTATTGTATCCATGGAAGTTTCTTCCCTTCCTTTTTCTTCACCCATTTCTTCTACATTTTGTATTGGAAGAATATTGTTAGCATTGTTATTGGCTAGAAAATCCTCCCAAGATATGTTGGGGAATTAAATTATGAGACTTATTTTAATTGGTAAAGTGATCAAACAAAAATGGGAAATAGCAGATTGATTCCTTTTTATTTTTATACTTTTCTGACATTATCTTTAGCAAATTATATAAAAAAATTGGTATATTCACCATTCTCTAAAGCTTAAAATGTACAGTATAAAAAAATTAGTATAGAACTTTACCTTATGCAAGCATATGATAATGGGATGATTCCAAAAGAGTGTTTAGAGAATAGTATGGGGATAAAATTGACCCAAGTTTTGTTAAAAATGAGTACTAGCATTAATAAAGTTCTAATGAATTGGTGTCATAATTCAATACTAAATTCAATCTAGGGTGTTTAATAAAATTCTACCATACATGAGACCTAATGAATCTATGTGCCTGGTTCTATATTGTAATACATATGACCCAAATATGGGTTATGAATCCTCAATCATTAAGAGATATTTAATATTGCTACTCAAATTGAGAACAATATAAAAGCCTCAAGAAAGTTGAACAAAATAGATGATGTTAAAATACTACAAAACTCTAAGGAACATCAAAATAAACCATCTACTTCTGAAGATAAATTGGATAAGGTAATGAGTGCCCTTAAATATCTTAGCTACAAGGTAGCCAAAAATGAGAAATGATTGCCTCATGATAGATAAAATTATCAAAATCAAGATAGAATTTTGAGGTTATCAGATCAACCTTACAATACTACTTGGAAAAATGTTAAACCAGTGCAACAAAATCAAAGAAGTGCACCAAGTAGGGAAACTCTAGATACCCTCAAGAGACCATGTGTAAATACGATGGAAGATATTTTATGGTATCTTGTGTGTCAATTACCTCATTCATATTCATAATGTGTGGTAGAACAGTCATTTGATGACCTTGTAATACCATGTGATGATTGGGTGATCCCACAATACTTGTTTACAATTTTTGGGCAAACTGGACACTGAATTGACTTTTTTTTAACTAAATCTTCACTTTCGGGCTCCTATAGTGGCTAAACCATGAGGAAATTGAAGATGATGCAAACTAGTGATTTGTGACATTTTGTCTATAGATTCTAAATATATTTTTTTCAAAACAATTGGAATCAAATTGCACTTTTTTTCCATCTCCTTCGAAAACTAGTTTTTATCAATAAACAATATTTTTAAGGACTGATGCTCACCGTATACAACATAAAAAAATTTGTATGAAGGATAAAATTCTATTTTTTTTGAATTTAGATTTGTAGCTATGATATCTAACCAGTTCATTTGGTTTGATAGTGTTTTATTAAAAAAAAATTCCTTAATCAAGTTTCGAAGTCAAACCAATTACAATTCAAACATAGGCGGACTGTATACAACATAACTTTTTTTGTATGTATTGAAATTCAAAAAAAAATTAATGGATCAAGGACATAATACCCAACTTGAACATATTTTTCAAAATTTTATTTTGATAATCTACTATTTTTCCACATGTGCAGAACAAAGAGCTTGATTTTCGGTGAAAAACCTATGTTTAATAAAACTAAAAACTAAAATACATAATAAAACCAAAACATATTAAAATTATATTTGATGGATAGCTCATTCTAAGGACTATCATTATCTAGTTGGGTCTCTGAAGTTTTCGCCACTTTCAACTTGAAATTGAGCTTCGAAAGACATTTTTTTATAGAAATTTACTAGCCTTTTGGGAGACAGGGGGAAATGGGGGGTTTGCTCGAACCACTGTTCAAACGAACCCCCAAAGAGTGTTTTCTTGAACATGGGTTCGAGCGAACATATGTTTGTTCGAACTCCTTTATTATAATGTATAAAATTTTGGTTAGGGGGGTTTGATCAAACCCCCCCAGTATGGGTTCGATCAAACCCTTCATCGTATACATACAAAAGTCAAACACGTTTTTTGCATATTTCAGGGTTTATTTACATTTTTCCAAGCTCAGAGAAGACTATAACCCTCATGCTTGTGGGCATGTGGGTGTCAATTTGTAAAAAAGAGAAAGGTGACAATTTCTAGGTGAAAAGCGAGTAAGTTTTTTCAGAAAGTTATAAATCTTATTTTTATTGTTGCATTTCTTATTCAAGAAATTATCTATGAGGCGACTGTTCTTGCAAGTTTTTCACAACTCTTTTGCCACATGTTTTTTGAATTTTGGAGGAGAATTTATTTTGAGTCATTTTTAATTTGAAGAAGAAAATGGGAGAACAAGCAAAAAGAAAAAATAAGGCTCAACGAAATTTTTCAAAAGAAAAAGAAGAAAATAGGCGCAAACAAAACTTGACAAATTATCATGGAAGGAAACAAGGCACATGCTTATTTCTTCTTTCTCTCTCTCTCTCTCTCTCTCTCTCTCTCTCTCTCTCTCTCTCTCTTCTCAAATATGAGTAATTTTTTTTAATTACAATAGTGGGTTCATCAAATGTCTTATCTAGCAGCAAGGAAATATATGAGAAAATTGAAGGTTCCTCATTTCAATTTTATGAAAATGAAAACTCAAATGCACATCCTCAATGAGTTCTATAAAACTAAAATCTGCAAGTTGTCACTAGATTTCATATAAATGAGTTCTATATGATTGTGCCCATTTAAAAATATTAAGATGTGAAAGAGATGCATTTTGTTGTAACTATCTTGTTCTAATTAATGTCTATTCTAACATGTTCCAAGCCAAAAATTAAATTATTTGAGTGTTCAAATTTATATATATTTGTTGTTTTATAACTTGAAAATCAGATTTTGTGGTATTAATATAGGGACTCAAGGTTGAGACACAAATCCTAACGATCTCTTGTAATGGGATACCTTAGAAGAAAAATAAAATATTTAAACACTATCAACTATCTACTTAGGTACAAAGAGGCTCATAGACTTACCACGCTATCTAATAACATGTTAATTTTATGGAAACCATAACATTCTTATGTTATAACATGATTGAATTATAGTTTGATAGTAACAAGTCTAAAGCTTAGTCACTAGCATGCATAAAGTCAATTGCATTAAAACATGAAAATATAATAGTGCTACCATGTTGTAACACACTCATATTTTGATGAAAAATAGTCATGAGTAATGTGTGTTATTTTCTTCATAATAGGATAGAATTATTGTGTGAGTGTATTTTTGCTGATTTGGGGTAATTTTAATTTAATGAATCATTTCTCTATAACATGGAAGGGGCAAGTTTCTTTAATTTTTTAGCAATTTGAGTTCAAAATTAAATCACTTTTATTTTCATTTATGTTGAATCATTTTTTAATTAAATTAGAAAATTTGAATCTGTCGATACCTCCAAACACTCATCTAGTCAATAAATTATGCACGGTAAATTTTATGTTGAGTCAAATGCATAAAATAACCCCCTCAATTTCCTCTATCAATTCCAAGGCATTCTTGTGATTATCAAGTATAGATTTTAGGGTGTCTCAAAAATAACAAAAAGGAACTTCAAACATTAGTAGAAATCTTTAAAAAATATAAATGTAAAAAATATGCATTGGAAAGCTTTTGTAACATCATTTGAGTTTATAATATCCATAAAATATTCAATCAAAAAGAACATAAATACAGGTGGACAAATTTTAGAGATATATATATATATATAGTGAGCTCATGAATAGTATGAAATAAAACTATCATGTAAACATGTGAAAGCCAAGAAACTGTAGACACTCAAATTTGTCCTCGCAATCATCGCATTATCGTTTGCATTATCATTCATGTCCATTTGTATTATTGTTCATGTTCGTTTGCATTATCATTCATGTCCATTTGCATTATCGTCCATGTCTGTTTGCATTATCATTCACGCCCATTTCCATAATAAAGCATAATCATTCATTATCATAATAAATCCGTTATCATAACCATGAAATATCGTTTCATAATAAACTAATTATCATTAATCATTTCATTTGCATGAATCGTTAAATTATTAGATCATTAAAATATTAAATAATTATCATCTCATTACAATTCATAGTGCCTAATAAATAATAAACATTTCATGATCATTCATAAACTGTTTTAAATCATTAATCATGATATCGTTTCGATAATTATTTTCATTGCATTTTCATAAATCATCATTTAAAACATTAAAATCAATGTTACATAAGTCGTTTACATAATCCATATTCCATTAAATCCATAATAAAACATTATTAAATCATTTTCATTCACATTTAGAAATGAATTTAGTCACTTCATTTAATCATTCACCATGCATTTGTTTTCCTTTTATCATTTTCACTTACATGCATCTCATTTTACTACGCAATGTGGGATTTTAAAAATCCTTTTTGTAAATATTTTGTCCCACATTCATTTCTCTCAATCTCTCCATCCTTGAAAACATCTATTTAAGGAGGTTTTCCTCTCATTTTTCCCACCATGCTCCACATTATACTACACACTACTCTTGCATATTTTTACTTCAGGACATCTTGTCGAAGACTGAAAATTGGAACTATTAACTAATTTGGTGCAAGACGATTAATTGAAGACTTGATTTTGAAACCGATTGTCTTTTAGCTTAGAACACATTTCAATTGGTGCTTTAAAACGAACATCTGTCTTCCATCATATAGATTTAATTAGGGGGTGAATGAACATTGTTTGTTATGCTTGAGATGGTAGGGAGTATGCTCTCACCTTGTGTAAAGAGTGAAACTCTTTAATTCCAAATAATCTATAATTCCTTTCATAAATTCATTTCCATTCCATAAAATATCGTTACTCCATTCATTTAAATTACTTTAATCCAAAAGATTCCAAATATTGACTTAAAGTCTACAATAAGATTCATAATACTTCTAATTGATTTCAAATACGTGTCATCTTTTATGACATTTAATAATACAAAAATATTGTAAAAGAAATTTACAATTCAAGACTTAGGCATTTTGTCGCCTTAAGTTCTACAATAATCATACTAGAATGAAACATAATAGATATATGAAGAAATCTTCATTTGATCTTCAATCCAATTGCTTATCTTCAAACATGAAGATGAGAACAAGGTTTAGGCACTTCTGCCCAACCTCGAAGCTTACGCTTCCCCAGAATTCCTTAATCATTCAAAGAATACCCGACCCCGCACGAATCACTTAGCAAAAAGAAGTCGACAAGCAAGATGGAATCTGATGCGTGACTAGTATAACTAGTAAATCCACAAGCATTTTCATTTTTCTAATTCATTTCAGAAACAAGCAAGTTTGATACTAGGATATGGTAGAGATTTATATATATTCCATCTATTTCAATGGTCTTTAAGTTACTTGGCCAAGTAAAATGTCATGCACGACAAATAAGAGTAGTTTTGGAAAAGCAAAACTACGCTCTCTATAAACCCATATTCGGCACCCGTCCCAGAAGGTAACTTTCCAAACACATGACATGCACATTCAATTATCAAGCATGCATGGTTCCATTCAAAAATTAAGATTATCTTTCCCAACACATGTCATGCACATTCAATTATCAAGCATACATGGTTTTAATGCAACAATCTCACAGATTTACATCGTAAATAACGTTATGTTCATATTCGAAATAAATTAAAGAAGGTGTAACACACGTATGTAACTAAGTACATATAAAACAAGAATTCAATAAATGAGCACACATTCTTTTGGTTTATTTGCTCATAAATCTCATCTACACTTCAACATAATCTTCTTCTAATTCGTTTCATTTCAAAGTAATTATAAATTTATTTTACTTTCTTTCTTTTCTGTTTTTCATATTTCCCTTAAAATAATATCTTTTCAAAAACATAACACCTCGCATTTACTTCTGTTTTGTAGCAATTTAATATCATTTCTAGAGAATTATCAAATTTCATTTTTACTTTTCAAACATATTTAAATATACAAAAGTATTTTATCTTATCATTCTGGAAAACATCCAACAATTTTATTTTGTGATATTTTAATAAATTCATGTTCTTTTCTTGCAATTTCCATTTTTTCTATCTATTCAGTTAACGAATATAGTTTTCTTTTGAAGGTTTTCTGAATCTAAAACATACTGTTTTCTGTGTAAATATTTAAATATGCAAAAACAAAATTTACTAAACAACAAAATCTACTGTCTCTTAATTATTTTTTGTTCAAGCTTGTTCTTTATCTCCATAAAAATACAGTCTGGTGTATAAAATTTTCTTCTAAATTTAATAAAAACAACAATATGTTTTCATTTGATAAAATAAAAGAATAATAGAAAATTAGTTAAAATTAGATATTAATTTCCTGTGAATTTGAGAAATAACCAGTTTTCCATCAAATCTACCTGTCAATCTCCTGTAGCTGTGTGTTTTCTTAAATCTGGAAGTGAATCTTTGTTCTTTTGTTCTTCCTATGAATATATTTCCTGTAGCTGCTCTCTGACTGTTTTTCTCTTTCCCTCTGCAGCTGCCTTCTCTTCTTGCACACTTTACACAAGTTCTCCTCTCCTCCCTTCCTTCTCCCTTCCTCTGGTCTCTCCTCTCCCTCTCTTCTTGTCACGCCTCTCCTCTTCCTTACTTCTACGCACCTCTCTTCCCTACTTTTGGCGAACCTCCTTTCCTTACTTCCCACTCCTGGTCGCGCCTTCTTATTCTCTTCACACACGCATGGGATAAATAGAATTTTGTCCTCTCTCTTATCTCCTTAACACTTGCGCACATGGGAGATCAACAATAATTATACACCATCTCTGTTTTATGCTTTTTTTCTCCCTCTATCTAAAAACGGATTTTCTTCTCCTCCAATTCATGCGAATGGTCAAGTCTTCAATAAAGTTCGATCCACAATATGTGCCAAATTTATAGCAATGGTGGCCATAACTCCAAGTTAATTGTTGTTTTATTTTCTTGATTGCATGTGAAAATTGATTGAGAGGTAATTGTTTTCAAATTGTTTAATACTGTTCTCAATTCAATCCATTTTAAAATGTATTACATTTATTTTTTCTAATTTTCATTAAATAACTAAATTTAATATATAATTATTTAAACATATATATTTCTACTCTTATTTTAAATATTTTTTTCCATATAATAACATAATATACTCAAATTGATTAAACTTTTCGTAAATAATCAATCTTTCCATTTCAAAACAAACATATTTGTTTTCACATAAATTTGAGCAATCAGATAAACTTATTAAAAAATTTCAAACATAATCATAATGAAAATACATTAATAATAACTAAGAGGTGCTTGAAATTCCATCATCCTTATTAACGTCTAATGGCTAAAACGACTCTACCTAATCAATGTTCTTGCCTTCATTCTCGTTCACATGTTCCTGGGTTCACTTGCACTCAAATTCTCATCAGCAATGACAATCCCCAAATTTCATAATAATGAATTTCAAATCATTTCATTTTCATTTAAATTTCAATTTCAATTTTAATTTAAATAATCATCTAATATAAACATTGAAAATCTCATGATTAATAATTGTAATTAAATAATTGATAAAATCAATACGTGACATCCTTCCCCTCTTGGAAGAGACATCGTCTCGATGTCTTATTAATCAATCAATAAGCATATTATCTCAAATAGTAAAACATAGTATCTCAATCATAATAAAATAATAACTAACATCATAGTTCTCAAAACATAAGCATAAGCAATTCATAGTAGCATCCACGCTATCCAAGTTCACAACATGTGAATCAAAAACCAGAGTATCAAGTATCTCATGCATTAAGAAAATACTATTCTAAGAAAGCAAATGAGGAAAATGACGGTCAATCATCTCAGAATCCTCCCATGTAGCACTATCCTCAGTAAATTGGTCCCACTAGACCTTGTACTGCTTACTATCCCTATTGCACAGCTTAATGCTACGTTTGTCTAGGATTCAGATGGGATCCACTAGCACCACCCCTGGATCATGTACCTGTAATGAACGCCAATCAAGTATATGAGATGCATCAGGATGGTATGGTTTCAATAAAGAAACATGGAATACATTATGGAGTCGAGCTGGAGCAGGTGGTAATGCTAGTCTATAAGCAACTGGATTAATGACTTCCAGCACATCAAAGGGTCCCACAAATCTCGGAACCAACTTTGATGATTTCCCAAATGAGATAGAGCTCTTATGAGGCTTAACCCTCAAAAAGACTTTATCTCTCGTAGCAAACTGTTTGAAAGTCTTGTTTCTATCAGCATAGCTCTTCTGTCTATTGGTTGCCTCCTTCAACCTACCCTTGATCAACTTCATTTTCTCATCCATTTCCTTGAGCATATCCGGACAAATGATGATCCTATCTTCCATCCTATCCCAACTAATGGGTGTGCGACATTTCCATCTATAAAGTGCCTCAAAAGGTTCCATACCCAATGATGCATGGAATGAGTTGTTGTAAGCAAACTCAACCAATGGAAAATATTCCTCCCACTGGTACTGCTAATCCATGCAGTACATCCTCAGTAGATCCTCAACAACCTGATTGACCCTTTCTGTTTGGCCATCAGTTTGTGGGTGATATGCATAACTAAAATTCAATTTAGTTCCTAAAGTTGCATTCAGTGTTGTCCAAAACCTAGATGTCATCCTGTATCCCTATTTGATATAATGGTCTCTAGTACACCATGCAATCAGAATATCTCTTGCACAAATTTCTTCGCAAGTGTCAATGATCCATCTTTCAGATTCCTAGGTATGAAATGTGAAACCTTCGTTAGCTTATCAATGACTACTAAGATGGTATCATGCCTATTCTTGCTCAAAGGTAATCCTTGGATAAAATCCATATTGATTACTTTCCACTTATGCTCAGGTATATCGTGGGGATACAAAAGTCCTACTGGATGCACATGCTCAACCTTGACTCGCTGGCATTCCAAACATCTTGCCACATACTCCATAACATCTTTCTTGAGCTTAGGCCAAAAATACAAAGTCTTCAACTCTACTACCATCTTTGTAACTCTTGGATGTCCTGAGTAAGGTGCATCATGTACTTCCTCTAAAATCAGCCTCCTCAAGTCTCCACCCTCAGGGATATACATCCTTCCCTGATATCTCAAAATACTATCATACTCCATCAAATATCCATCAAATCTATGATCAAAAGGATCTACCTCTAAGGCTTGCTTGACCCTCTCATAATGCTCATCTGCTGGAAGATGATGCAACACTTGATGTCTCAAATTTGACCTTATGGTCAGCATAGCAGAGAGATGTCTTCTTTTGCTAAGAGCATCTGCAACTCTATTTTCCTTTCCCTTGATATACTTAATACCAAAATCATACTCACTTAGGAACTCAAGCCACCTTTTATGTCTCGCATTGAGATTAGGCTGTGTAAAAATGTACTTAAGTCCTAAATGATATGTCTTTAGTTCAAATGGTTTCCCTAGGAGGTAATGTCTCCACATTTGTAATGCATGAGCAATAACTGCAAGCTCAAGATCATGTGGTGCATAATTCAATTCATATTGTTTCAGTTTTCTGGACTCATATGCAACCACTTTCCCTTCCTGCATCAACATAGCTCCTACACCTTCACTTGAAGCATCTGTAATCACTATGAAGTGTCCATTAGGATCTGGTATAGTCAAAATTGGTGCCAATGTCAACTTTTATTTTAGAAATTGAAATGCCTCCTCGCACTTCTCAGTCCACTCAAATTTCCTTCCCTTCTTCTAAAGAGAAGTAATAGGTGTTGCTATCTTGGAAAATCCTTCCACATATTTCCTGTAATACCCTGCAAGCCCCATGAAACTACGAACTTCAGTAACACTCTACAGTGTTGGCCATTCCACTATTGTTTCTATCTTCACAAGATCAACTGAAATTCCCTCAGCAGATATGACATGACCCAAGTAGTGAACCTTTTTCTGAAAGAAAGTACACTTCGAAAACTTACCAAAAAGCTTTTGATCTCTTAGATGTTGCAATTCTATCTTCAAGTGCTTCTCATGCTCCTCTTCTGTCTTAGAGTAAATCAAAATATCATCTATGAATATAAGCACAAAATCATCTAAGCAATCTCTAAAGATGTTGTTCATAAGATTCATGAATGTCGCTGGGGCATTTGTTAGACCAAAAGGTACCACTGTGAACTCGTAATGTCAATACCGACTTCGGAAGGCCATCTTTGGAATATCCTCCTCCTTAATCCTTAGCTGGTGGTAACCTGATCTAAGATCAATCTTAGAAAACACTGTGGCCCCTTTCATCTGATCAAATAAATCATCTATCCTAGGTAAAGGATACCTATTCTTAATGGTAACCTTGTTCAACATTTTGTAATCAATACACAATCTCAAGGTCCCATCCTTCTTCTTCATGAAGATTATCGGTGCACCCCATGGAGATACACTTGGTCTAATAAATCCCTGCTTCAGTAACTCCTGCAATTGAACCTTCAACTCTTGTAACTAATTAGTATTAATTCTGTATGGAGCCTTGGATTGAGACTTAGTTCCAGGTAAAAGTTAAATCGAGAAATCAAATTCTCTCTTCGGTGGTAACTCAGTAAGTTCTTCAAGAAAGATATCCAAGAACTCCTTGAGAACTGGATAGTTCTCTGGACTTTGTTGGACGTTATCCAAGTTACTCACCAATATAGGAAATACGGAACATCCCTTTTTATGTGCTTTCTTTAGCTGCATGGCTGAGATATGTCTCAACTCAAGAGGCTCTTGAGATCCAAAAATCTCAACTGGGTGTCCAAAATCATCAAGACAACTCACAATCTTATACTCACAGGTCACTATAGCTTTATGCTCAGTTAACCAATTGATCCCTAGGATCACATCATATGACCCCAACGGTGCTACATATAGGTTAACTTGGGTTTGGAAATTAGGTAGCTCTAAATCGTTGCAAGATAGACATGAATCTACCCTCTTCTCTGCTCGGTTTCCATATTGAACCATCCATGCATGTGACATATAACCAGGTCTAATAGGTAACTTAGCAACTACTTTAGGATCAATAAAGCATTCAGTAGCTCCTGTATCTATCAAAATGGAAACTGATTGACCAAAAAGCTTACCCGTCATCTGAATAGATGAAGCCTGAAAATCTGCTTGACGGTTGTCAACCGTTGCATGAATATGGTGTTAAGGTGCTCGCCGATCATTTCCTCCTCGCTGACCTCCTACACACTGTGTGCAATTGGAGGCATAGTGATCTCCTCCACAATTGTAACATCCACCTTGTGGCCCTGGGTGACCACCTGTCATGTTCCTGGTATTAGAGAAGTTGGTGTTATTATTATTCACTTTCTTGTTTCCACCAAATTTTCCTTCTCCTTTTTCTTGAGAGTTTGTTCCTCTCTTTAGGTTCCTTATCTGCTGATTATTGTTACCCTTCTGGTTATTACTGTTTTGGAACTTCCTGTTTCCAAATCCAGATTTAGAATTCACATTCTTTTTGTAGTTTGCTACCTATTGCAACTTTTGTTCCTGTTTTATAGCCTTCTCAAAGACCTCATCCATTGTCAATGGATTATGAATATCCACATCAACTCCTATCTATGGCCTCAATCCTAAGATGAATTTCTGAATATGGAACCGCTCATCCATCTGATACTGTGGTACATACTTTAAGAGATTAGTGAACCTCTCCCAGTACTGAGTAACTATCAAACCAACCTGTGTCAGATTCTGAAACTCTATCTTTTTTCTATCAAAGAATAGTTGTGGAAGCCATCTCTTCCTGAAAAGTTTCAAAACTACTTCCCATGTAGTCCCACTTGGTAACAACTTCTTCTCAGTTTTCTCATTATCCCACCAAGTAGCAGCTTCTCCAGTAAGCCGATATGTAGCCCAAACTGCCTTGGTCTCATTAGACATATTCCTGAGCTGAAAATACTTTTCCATTTCAATTACCCAAGCTTTAGCTCCATCACCGATGGTCTTGCCATCAAACTTGGGTGGGGCTACCCTTTTCAAGTCTTTTGCCAACTCCCCTTCAATCCTAGCTTGACGATTTGGTATTTCTTCAACCCTTGAATTTTTGTTGGTGGGTTGCTCTTGATTTTGGGGAATTTCGTTTCGAGGGTTTTGTCCTTCTCTCACTCCTCGAACTTCTTGTTCAAGATTATCCATTCTGGAACGTTGCCGATTCAAAAGATTGAGAATCTGATCCAACCTATCATTCTCATTACTTGCAACAGCTCCTTTTCCTCTTGAACCCATTATGTATCAACAATTCCTGCATCAAGGAATGTTTCTTTAGCGTAATGGACAAAGGACCCTAGTGTTCAAACCTAGGGCTCTGATACCAAATGTAAAGAGAGAAACTCTTTAATTCCAAATAATTTGTAATTCCTTTAATAAATTCATTTCCATTCCATAAAATATCGTAACTCCATTCATTTAAATTACTTTAATCCAAAAGATTCCAAATATCGACTTAAAGTCTACAATAAGATTCATAATACTTCTAATTGATTTCAAATACGTGTCATCTTTTATGACATTTAATAATACAAAAATATTGTAAAAGAAATTTACAATTCAAGACTTAGGCATTTTGTCGCCTTAAGTTCTACAATAATCATACTAGAATGAAACATAATAGATATATGAAGAAATCTTCATTTGATCTTCAATCCAATTGCTTATCTTCAAACATGAAGATGAGAACAAGGTTTAGGCACTTTTTCTGCCCAACCTCGAAGCTTACGCTTCCCCAGAATTCCTTAATCATTCAAAGAATACCCGACCCCGCACGAATCACTTAGCAAAAAGAAGTCGACAAGCAAGATGGAATCTGATGCGTGACTAGTATAACTAGTAAATCCACAAGCATTTTCATTTTTCTAATTCATTTAAGAAACAAGCAAGTTTGATACTGGGATATGGTAGAGATTTATATATATTCCATCTATTTCAATGGTCTTTAAGTTACTTGGCCAAGTAAAATGTCATGCACGACAAATAAGAGTAGTTTTGGAAAAGCAAAACTATGCTCTCTATAAACCCATATTCGGCACCCGTCTCGGAAGGTAAATTTCCAAACACATGACATGCACATTCAATTATCAAACATGCATGGTTCCATTAAAAATTAAGATTATTTTTCCCAACACATGTCATGCACATTCAATTATCAAGCATACATGGTTTTAATGCAACAATCTCACAGATTTACATCGTAAATAACGTTATGTTCATATTCGAAATAAATTAAAGAAGGTGTAACGCACGTATGTAACTAAGTACATATAAAACAAGAATTCAATAAATGAGCACACATTCTTTTGGTTTATTTGCTCATAAATCTCATCTACACTTCAATATAATCTTCTTCTAATTTGTTTCATTTCAAAGTAATTATAAATTTATTTTACTTTCTTTCTTTTTTGTTTTTCATATTTCTCTTAAAATAATATCTTTTCAAAAACATAAAACCTCGTATTTACTTCTGTTTTGTAGCAATTTAATATCATTTCTAGAGAATTATCAAATTTCATTTTTACTTTTCAAACATATTTAAATATACAAAAGTATTTTATCTTATCATTCTGGAAAACATCCAACAATTTTATTTTGTGATATTTTAATAATTTCATGTTCTTTTCTTGCAATTTCCAACTTTTGTCTGTTCAGTTAACGAATATAGTTTTCTTTTGAAGGTTTTTTGAATCTAAAACATACTGTTTTCTGTGCAAATCTTTAAATATGCAAAAACAAAATTTACTAAACAACAAAATCTATTGTCTCTTAATTGTTTTCTATTCAAGCTTGTTCTTTATCTCAGTAAAAATACAGTCTGGTGTATAAAATTTTCTTCTAAATTTAATAAAAACAACAATATGTTTTCATTTGATAAAATAAAAGAATAATAGAAAATAGTTAAACTTAGATATTAATTTCCTGTGAATTTGAGAAATAACCAGTTTTCCATCGAATCTACTTGTCAATCTCCTGTAGCTGTGTGTTTTCTTAAATATGGAAGTGAATCTTTGTTCTTCTGTTCTTCTTGTGAATATATTTCCTATAGCTGCTCTTTGACTATTTTTCTCTTTCCCTCTGCATCCACCTTCTCTTCCTGCACAATTTACACAAGTTCTCCTCTCCTTCCTTCCTTCTCCCTTCCTCTGGTCTCTCCTCTCCCTCTCTTCCTGTCATGCCTCTCCTCTTCCTTACTTCTACGCATCTCTCTTCCCTACTTCTGGCGAACCTCCTTTCCTTACTTCCCACTCCTGGCTGTGCCTTCTTCTTCTCTTCACACACACATGGGATAAATAGAATTTTGTCCTCTCTCTTATCTCCTTAACACTTGTGCACATGGGAGATCAACAGTAATTATACACCATCTTTGTTTTATGCTTTTTTTCTCCCTCTGTCTAAAAACGGATTTTCTTCTCCTCCAATTCATGCGAATGGTCAAGTCTTCAATAAAGTTTGATCCACAATATGTGCAAAATTTCCAGCAATGGTGGCCATAACTCCAAGTTAACTGTTGTTTTATTTTCTTGATTGCATGCGAAAATTGATTGAGAGGTAATTATTTTCAAATTGTTTAATACTGTTCTCAATTCAATCCATTTTAAAATGTATTGCATTTATTTTTTCTAATTTTCATTAAATAACTAAATTTAATATATAATTATTTAAACATATATATTTCTACTCTTATTTTAAATCTATTTTTCCACATAATAACATAATATACTCAAATTGATTAAACTTTTCGTAAATAATCAATCTTTCCATTTCAAAACAAACATATTCATTTTCACATAAATTTGAGCAATCGGATAAACTTATTAAAAAATTCTAAACATAATCATAATGAAAATACATTAATAATAACTAAGTGGTGTGTGAGATTCCATCATCCTTATTAATGTCTAATGGCTAAAACGACTCTACCTAATCAATGTTCTCGCCTTCATTCTCGTTCACCTATTCCTGCGTTCACTTGCACTCGAATTCTCATCAGCAATGACAATCCCCGAATTTCATAATAATGAATTTCAAATCATTCCATTTGCATTTAAATTTAAATTTCAATTTAAATAATCATCTAACATAAACATTGAAAATCTCATGATTAATAATTGCAATTAAATAATTGATAAAATCGGTACGTGACACCTTGTGCGAACTTGGTGATCAGAAACTAGATCCATCATCTTTGTATGTGTTTAATACCTTAGAGGGGCCTACCTCGCAAGAGGAATGACTCTAACCGATTTTTTGCTCGAGTTGATATATAGAAGGATGAGACTAAACTGTCAAGTCCTCATGGTATGTAGGCCTTAGCCGTGTAGTGCCATTCGAAAATGGGTACCTACCTTTTCTTTTAAAGGTATAAGAGCCCCTAGTAGAGTGTTTAAAGCCTTAAGTGTCTTGTTATATGTTCACGAGATGTCATATCCTTGAGTATTCACTAGAACCCTCTTGTTTTAGAAAGCCAAAATCCCTTCTATTCGTTGGTGCAACAACGATCGTTGCTAAGACATCCACATTCCCGTAGTTTTTAGTAGAGGTGAAGAGTCTGTCATGTGAGATTATTGAGGGATCAAAACTTGGTTGACCTGAGAAGTGACTGTCATGTTGGGGGAGCCAATGTGGCCAAGCTTCTAAGTCACTCGCTAACAATAAGTGCAGTTGGGGAAACCTACGTGGAATCCAATGAATATAGTCCTTGCCAACCTTAGGATTTGTGCTTGTATTGTTAAAATAAAAAAATTTATCTGCTATGTCTTGTGTGTGTGTTTAAAAATAGACCTCAAACAAACATCATACCTAGTACTTGGAAACACCTTAAACCTTACAAAATCCCAAAACATCAAACAAAAAAAATATACAACATGAACCTATCACTTAGATTTCTTGGGGCCATCATCCTTTAGTTCTAATTTTTCAATCCTTGCATTCCACCTAGTCTTTCCATCCCATATAGTCCTTACATATTCATATCCCTTTCATCCTAGTCCTTACATATTCCTATTCTTGTATACATAGATCACATCACATAGTCCTTGCATACATATATCATTCCACCTAATTCTTGCATGTACAACCCCTTGCATATTAAGATCATCTCACCTAAACTTTGCATGTTCCATGAATTTAGTCCTTTGCATATTCATCATTGATCAAATGAACCCTTAGCTTGCACTTCGACTACTCTTCCTAGGTCTCAAAATTAACCCATTGGCTATCTATCACCCACATCACTTAAGGTTTATCATCCTTGAGTTAGGGAACATACCATTATCCTTGAGTAGGGAAATCCTTTTGGATTCCATCATCTCCTACATACCCTCTCTTGATCATTGGTCTCTTGTGTTTATCCATCATAACACAAGTCAAGCCTTGCATCATAACCAACTTTGGACCTAGAGTTGCCTTTGAGCTCTTGCATTCTTAGTTTATCACTACTCACAATGAATGACCAACCAAAATCCAGTGAATCTAAACATCCCAAAACAAACAATGCTAGTAGAATCAAAGATCATAAACCCTTTTATTTACAACCAGGATACAAGTGATCTTCCAAGACATCAAAACCCTCACCTACAAATGATCCCATTTTGGATGAGCTTAGAACATTGAGACAAGAATTGGACACTCTTAAGAATAGTACAATTTCAACAAGAAGAGTCAAAAATCCAAAAATTTTAGAAACATTTCAAAAACAAACAAATCTACGTGTCCTCCAAGTCAAGTTGTCCACATCGTCTCCAAGTCAAATTTCTCATCCTCTACACAGACGTGTTCCCTTCTTATGTAAACAAATATGACTGACATTCACAAATAATCATTCATTTTCTAGGAACAGAGTATTATTTTGAGCCTACACCTCAGAATTTGATAAAATTTGGTTTAATGTTGTCATCATTATAAATCCATGACTAAGTATCTTGGGTGCTTCATCAGATTATAGGGATTTATAGAGGATAAACCAGTGCCTTATCAATCGGGAATAGAGTCAAGCACATGACAGTCAGTAATGCATAAATCATGAGATTAATGGCTTATTATCATAATAACTTGCATTATGAGAATTCACAGTTCCTAAAACACTTCTTATCAAAATCTTGAGCGATTACTTACAAACCTATAATTCCCTTCAAGTATTTTAATTAACCCCTTAGGCCAAAACAAGAACATAATTATACATTCAAATAACCATTGAAAGAAAAATGAAAAGACACTTGGTTTTCCATTTATAATATTGCAATCATCGCTTACAAGAGAGAATATGCTTCAGTGTTACAGATTTGTTTCAATATCAACAATTTATGCAAAACTATTTAAGAGTATCATGTACAAAACTTAGACCCAAGACAATTCCATATCCAGTCGTATATACATTTTGTAGTGCTTTAACATTCAACATTCTATCCAAGCCATTATTGGACCCAAAATTGATGACCCTCTGTAATGAGCCTTGAAATCCCTTTTATAGGTTAAGGGAGCAACAAGCAAAGGGCTCATTACAGTTACACTTACGATAATTTTGAGGTCATTTCACCTAGTGGGGTTTTGTTCTCGAACCATTATATTTTTGTTTACACATCACGAGAAAGAAAAAGACAAAAAAGGCAAAAAGAGGTGCTGAACCATTAGTCGAAGATGCCACGTAAGCCTTCCAAAAGGAATCACCATCGTAACCTGCACATCACCAAAAATGTTTGCACCATCCACGTTAGGAGACACATCACCGCACCTAGGACCGAAGCACTACCAATCAAGACACATGGGTGTCATCTAGCCTTGTTAGCAGCTGAACAAACACCCTCACCAGGCCTCTTCATAGAGAGTGGAGTTTCAAACACCACCTCATCATCTGAGTCGGTATACGACACCAGAGAAATAGGGCAATGGCCAACATCAAGGCCAACCCCCTCAACCTCCTCCAAAGAGCTATCACTGATTAAAGTCGGGGAGTTGGGTTTCTTAGAACAAACCCTAAGGTCTCCCTCAGTTCTCAATAATTCTTTCACAAACACCTCAAGCCCCTTCCCTTCAAACTTGACTAATTCTTCTGAACAAGTCCTCAATAGAAGATTGTAGGTACTTCTGACAACAGTTTCCCCAGCCCTCTTGCAAGCACTCCTCTTAGCTTTCAGGATAATTGGTGCTTCTACCACTGCAAGTTTCACTTCAGGTTCATAAACTAGCGACTCCTATGAGATTAGACGTCATGACCTATGCACTGGTGTAGAGGAAGAGCTCAGTCGACTCATCTTGCATGCAATACAAATCTCATGCTAGATATGAGAGAAAAATACCAGCTACAGCTTCCAAAAAAATCCTATGTGTAGATAATGTGAGTTACACTAGCACCGGATACAAAAAAATTCACCAAAATGTAGCAAGAATAACATGTGCATCACTACACCACCCTCGCAATAAAATATCAGGCAACAAAACTTACTACCCTAGCACCCATGAGAATTAACCAAAGACACTAATAGAAGCAGGCAAGTAAACAATCTACAGGATGATCCTCATTAAATAGATGAATTTAAGGCATGTTGCAATTAATGGCCATCCTGGTTCACTCGCATGACAAAAAATCAATCACTTGCATGTTGCATCTCAGGCATTGATTGTCGTGGATTAAAACTCGATCAATGAGGATCATTAAGGATCGCCACTTGCTTTATTAGCCGTACTTAGAAACAACAAAGAATTTCTTTAAAACTGCCATGTATTTGACAGTATCCTAACTCCATCATCTTGACACGTGCACCATCAATCCAGGTAACCACGGGTAAATCTGAGTCACTAATCGAAACACATCGCTCATCGTTGGTTCATTCTTCCCATGAGAGTCTCATAAAGTGATAACACTAAGGGCAACGATGAGACGTTAATCGTTGATCCAATCATAGAAGGATCTGAACCATAAATAGTTGCTTGCATCGTTCATCACACGTCGACATCCACTTAAACCATCCTAACCAGTGATAGATCAAGCTCGTGCAATGGGGAGGAACTCAACCCATCGACGGTCACGTGTTCCACCCGAAGCCGCAAAGGACAATAGGCGATAGTTAGGGAATCAACGATGCATTCCCACATAAACCCTCAGGCACCATCTACTTCATTCATTGCACATCATGTGTTGTCCCTCCATAGACCGATGCCAACCAGCGAAGCATTACACCACAACAATAAAACACGACTTAGACATCGATGGTCGCGGGTTCCGCTTCAAACTGCACAAGATAACCAACGATAGTTATAGAAGTAGCGATGGGTCAAAAAGTTGAACGCATCGCTCATCAGGTGTTACTTCCTCATGAATACAAATGAACATGTGATAGACCAAAGGCGGTTGATCTTGAAGAAAAGAAAGGGCATCACTCATCACGGGTTACGAAAGGGAGTTTGGAAATGAACAAGCGATAGGCGATGCAGACACTTAGAGCCCGACTTAATGAAACATATGAGGCACGTGCGATGAAGTTTGTTTTAAAAGGGACTATCTAGTCACATGGGAAGCAAGGTGAAAGGGGCCAGTAAACCACTGGACTTAAGGCCATGAAGGATTAAGAAAAGACCAGGAAGCAGACATAACTGATCAACTCAAAAATTGAAGCCAGGGGCCAAACAAGGGTGAGAACATGAATGGCTTGTAAAACCACAACCCTAGGGCAATGACTATCAGGGTTTAATCATACAAATTTAGTGGAACTAGGAAAATTTCAAGGGTTCCACCACCGAGACCGGTCAACAAATCCATAAAAGGCATAGTCTGTGTAGCAGTCGAATGATTTGTAGGTGGATCCTCATGTGCATTAGTGCTAGGCTTAGAGTGACGAGAATGATGGGATCCTAGATGTGAATGAACTCCTAGAGCCAAATGACCTTTGAAATGGTCTATAGGGATCCCATCGTCCAATGTGATGTAGACATATGCCTCCAAGAGGCCCTCAACCAAAGAATTCATAGTCCTGCATGTCATGTCTCTTGTAAGTCCATTAAGCAACGTGGGTCTAGGGATTCCTACCACTATAAAAGGATCCATGCTGCCATCTTGTGTTGTAAATGGTATGGATGACGAACGTCGAGACATCAAATATTGACCCACACAATCAATAGATATCTGAGTGGTCGCAGCTACAATGTCGCCTACACTATCAATTGCTTCCTTTTGGGAAGCAATGATAACCTGGTTCGCTAAGGGGTCCAGAGTTGGGGTGAGAATAGGAGAATTGTCACCAACCAATACCCTAAACACTAGGGTTGGTCTATCCGCTCGATGATAGGTGGGCCTATCGATAATCCTGCCACACCCCTGACCAGCATATGGTGGAATGTCTAGGTAGTTGACTTTGAGGCCCAAATGGACCTCAACATACAACTGCTGAATAAAATATAATGGAAGTTGGTCATTGTTTGGATACTTACCATGTGCAGCAAGAAATCATGGGTAGATCAATGGGGCCATAAGAGGATCCACACATTTGGTGACCTGGCATCCCTTCACCTTACATATATTTTGATAGAATGAAAAAAAAGTGTTTTTGATCGTTTCTTTGGTCACAGCCTCCTATATTTATTTATAAGGAACCTCACCATGTACTTCTTCCCACATGTGGTAAATAATCACAACTACTCTATCAGGGGAAAAACTACTAGCCTGTCCAAGTTTATCTCTTAATTGTTTTAAGCTTTGTAAAATGGACATGCAAACTTCTGAATATATGTCTGCATCTGTACCATCAATTAATGAATCTCTCAATCTCCTAATCTCTCTATTAGTATTTGCAAAGATTGTTTCTAGAGGTGGAACATGTGCATTTTCCATTGTGATATGTATGTACCTAAAGGAGCAATGATACCTTGGTTTAATATATCTAGATCTAGAGAATAGAAATCTAAAACAGTTCTAAATAAATTTTCAATTGTGCACATGATATAGAATGTAGTAAACATGAACACTAGATATCTAGATAATAGTTCTTACTTGTACATACATACATTCAATAAATTTAATGTAACTTCTAGATACATTTATTACTAAACAAGTTTATGCAACAAGTAAATCAATTTGAAATATTAATAAATCTTTAAATCTACATAATGAACAAAGTCATGCACGAACTCATTTCACAAAAATTTAGAAACTTCTAACTATACATTTAAATATATGATCCACATGAATAAATCACAAGGGCCAACAAGTTCTAAATTAGCTTGAGATTTGAAAGCACGCATGTATAGATTAGACATGTTTCTTCTCAAATTATTCTCTAACTATGTTGCTACCATAAAGGAAATAAGACAACATGTTTCTTTTCAAAGCAAGGGATTTATAGCATGACTGATTTAATAATTGGAAATTATATGAAAATTTGTCTATATCATACAATCATGTGGCATGTAACTCCTTAAATTATTTTTTCCCCTTCATTCCATTAATAACCTGAAGTGGAATGAATGACTCACAAATTATGGGATGATAATTAAAGGTTATATAATCGGATTCCTAAGATTTATTCATGCCAAAATATCTATCTTCTTCGTCTACACTCATTATTTTCCATCTAGGTCCACTCTACCTTTTTTATTTAGATAAAAATTGAACCCCACATATGATTGGTTAAAGAGGAGCAAGAAATATAAGTTTCATGTTGATGAATGGCTTTCTCTAATGCATCCATTCTATAAATGTACACTAAAATGTAGGATGACCAAGTGTGTAACAAAAGATTTAAAAAGAGTCACTTGATTTCTTATTCATCTTGGAACAAAACTTGAACTAGACTAAGTTGAAGGAACTAAGGGTTACTAGTTTTGTGATTGAAATTATTATTGTTAATTCTAGGTGCCTTATTCTCTATTGATTAACTTATGGATGGTGTAGATTTGATTTTGAAACAAGATTGTCTTATGGTATGCATAGGTACTATTTTTGGGTTTACTAGGTGAGAGGAATCACCAAGTTATAAGACAATAAATACTTTCAATATGGACCTACAAGTGTGTGTATTCCCAAGTAACATGATAAGTTAAAAGAAAAGAGAGACGAATATAGGTCACAAATAAAAATGGTATAGAAAAAATCCTTTTCTATTTGTATGAAAAGTTAAGGAATATAAACTAATTTGGAAAGAAACTATTGATCTTTATGTTTCCTATGCTTTATCTCATCTTATTGTTTCATCCTTGATAAGGTCATGTATTTCTAACCTATGCATGCATTTTTCAATATAGAGGGCATTCATTCTCTTAGAAAATGTAACTGGCATAGAGGAATTGAGTTGACTAAAGCATAAACAACACACTTAACCAACCATAGATAAATCTAAAAATGCAACCTAAAGGGTTACCAATGAAATAAAACTACCAAATTTGATCAGGTTACTAATAGCAACATCAAATTTGACCACTAGAGACATGGATGAGAAGCTTGAAATGCATATGCATCAACATAAATCAACCTAAAATAATAAATTAATTAGTTCTAGAACATGATGATTGAACATTAAAATGAAAATGAATTAGCAAATGTATCACATGTTTGTAATGTTTCAAGGAAATGATATACTTGGATGAGTTATGAGGGCTTAAGAGAATATTTTAGCTAATCTACCAACATATATTTTAGACTAATATTGCCTTGATTTTAAACAAGACAAGGCCTTCAATCAAGGATCACTAGGCTTAGAATACTTTTTAATTAAACCCATGATTATAGATCAATTTAAAATAAATACACTAGAACTTGATAAGTGATTATATACCAATGGACCAAGATTATAATATTTTATATTAAATTATGTTCAAGTACATATTCTTATAAAGAACCCAATACAAGTCATGTATTCATACAAATATTTAGGTTTTTGGTGATATAGATTGGAGAAGCTAAGTTTTGAAGGGGATTATTTTATTTCAAGGGATGAGGGTATTGTTGAGCACAGTGATGATGTACATTTATAAAACAATAACATATAGGATTTGATGCCAAGTGTCAAATGTAGTGACAATAGGAAAGCCTAATTTTTTAGCAAAAATAGCTTAATGAAAATACAAAATAGTATGGATTGAGGTTTTAAGTTAATATTTTATTTTCCTTAATGGTTTGGATCCTTCTTTTAGTTCTATCTACATGGTTCCTACCTCTTCTTTTATACCTTTTAGGTTAGTAAATATTCTAGGAAAAAGTTCTTCATATTTTTCTAAATTTTCCACTTGCATCACTTATCTTTCATCCCATTAATCTCCATTTTTTTCCATTTTAGGGTTCCTTCTTAAGTTTCAGGATCCTCCTCACATCTAATATCTTTCTAGATCTTACTTTTAGCTCATCCCAAACCCATTCTTCCATAGCATATTCATTATCGATGTTCTAACTATTGATATCAAGTATGATTTATCCTCTTGAGTTAGCCTCATGCATGGTGTCTTAGACTATTATTTTTAAAGAATGTTGTGCTTTCAATTATTCTTCTCTAATTTATTATTATGTTCAATTATTCTTCTCTAATTTATTATTATGTTATCTTATTTATGTATGCCTTACTCATATCAATGTATAGGGGTATATGTATTAACTTTTTTGTTAAAGAATGAGATTTATTCTTTATAGGAGTTAAATGTCCCATTATAGTTTACAAACCATTCTAAATTTAGTAAAATGTTGAAGGTATTAAAGAGTTCCTTCATCTCTATTACTTCAAAGTCTACTTTTTTCTTGATTCCCATTAAATTAACTTCAATCTTTCTCCAAGTTCCAACCATACAAATGGTAGTACCATCCACAAGATCAATGTTAAAGGGGTAGATCATAGACTATTCGCTTCCTAAATTCTTCTCAAACTCTTTTAGGTATAAATGATTTTGAGGTCAAATATTATGTTTTTAAAATGTTTGTTGTTTAGTTTAAGTTTTACTATAATTTGTTTCTTCTTTCATCTTCATGAGCTTGAATAATGTGTACTTGCTCAAATTTCTCTATTAGGTCCTCAAAAACAATTGGAGCTATATCCACTTGAGATAAACAAGGAAAGTGCTACAAATTAAATCCTACTAGAGTTATTGTGATCATTGTGGGAAAGATGCTTAATTACTTGCAATAACAGGAAATCTAGTTTGTTGGATAAAGAAGCTTTATTCAATATTAATGTTAAGATGTTAATATTCATGTACACATTCTAATTCTTGTTCTCAAACTATATTGATTTCCAAAGGTTTGGTTGAAAATTTTGGCCTAAATTATTATTAACACCCCAAGTTAAATTGGTTTGGTTGAATCAAATAATAAGATCTAATATTCTAATTAGTAAGAAACACAAAATGAAACTTAGTTCAATAACACTAATGATTATGGCCTTCTTATATGATCCTACTTAACAAACCTTTAAGATAATAAAATTCCCTATTATCATCTATGAAATATTTATGGTATTCTTTAAACACTTGAGCTAATAATTCAATTTTAAACAAGAGAATGGAGAGAAATAACCCTTAATTATATCTCTGAAAGAAATACAACATAAAGGAGATGATTCTAATAGTAAAAATATGTTCATATATTCATTTAATAGAGACAAGAACCAAAATAAAAGTGACATATGTACAACATGAAAATTGTTTGTATTACTTTTAAAACAAGTGTTGTCTAAAATATAGGGAGGATCATGATCTTTAGTTGATAATATACTATCACTCAAGAACAAACCAATATAAATAAGAGAAAATGTTCCTTGAGATTTAAAGGTAGAACAAAGGGTTGAATAGAATATCGTAGGCTCACATAATATTGGAATATTATCTCAACAATCATGTATTGTGTCATACATACTCATTATTGAGCTATTTCCATGAATTTTCATGTCAAATTTCTTATATTGTGTACTCTTATTGGTATTTATTGTTTTCATGTTTTGTGTTGAAAGAATAGATTACCTTTCATTAGACCCTGTATCTATGGATACATCATGTAGCATACACTAATATTATTATATTGGAATTATTTTCCCAAGTACATACAAAGATATTCATTTGATTAAAAACAATTGAGCATCCTATATTATATTAGAAGTTTAAACTTACTAAATTGTTGAGGGGGGGATATTTCAAATATATCCTTAGTTTACATGCTTAAAAATAAAAACAAAAGAGTGTCCAAGCATAAATATTTGTCTCATCTATTGTTCACATGCTGATTTAACAATTTATCTAAAATAGTATGCCACAATATTGGGGGAAAGTAAAATTAGGCTAATTTCATTGTGGATGGCATTCTCAACATTGTGGTTATTGTGGGAGCTTTGGAACAAGGTATGAATTCATGGAAGGAAAGGATGAATTAAATAAAAAGTAGTGTGTTCACCCTATTTTTCTTTGGTGGATGAATGGTCATCGAGGTGCAGATTGATAGAAAAGGAGTGAACTACCATTCAAAGAGGAAAAAAATTGAAAATCAAGGAATTAGAAATAAAAATGGTTAAACAAAAATAAAAATATAAGGGGAAGGTTTCTAGAGGTTATCTAGAAACTTCCATCAACTCAAGATTAGTTTGGGGATAAATTTTTATTGTTATGTACATTCTATGTAGGGTTGTGTGCTAGGCCACCAAATCATCATCAAACTTTGAAATTTATGAATACTCAAATTTAGGAATTTATAAGAATCTAGAGAACTTGAATGCATTCAACATTATGGTGATTCAATTGGTGTTTATAGATGAATGGACAAGGAAGATAATTGCATAACATTAGGACTGCATTATTTATCTAATACATGAAACAACTTAGTTATAGTGATCAATAACATCATCCCAAAGTTGATTATTCTTAGAGGAGATGAGGTAAAAAACTACATAATCCATCAAATATATGCTTTGACCATCAATTTTTTCCTTCCATGATAAAATTGTGTGAGTTATTGTGGGAGCTTTGGAACAAGGTATGGGAATCCATCAAAGCATAAAGGATAGAGGAATTTTGTCAAATGTTGTAGTTGCACCTATGTTGGTAGACATGTATACAAAATGTGGAAGCATAGACAAGGCACATGAATTGTTTGATAGAATTCCTCTGAGAAATGTGTTCTCATGGAATGCCTTGAGTGCAAGATATTCACAAAATGGATTTGTTGAAAATAATTTAGAAACTTTAAAGCAAATGCAATTGGCAGGTGTAAATGGGTTTGTTGAAAAGGCTTTAGAAACTTTCAAGCAAATGCAATTGGCGGGTGTAAAGCCAAATTCCACTACCATCGCCAGTATCCTCCCCGCCTGCGCCAAAATGGGAGCATTGGAATAGGGTATGGATGACCATTTAAGGGTATATACAAAACGGATTTGTTGAAAAGGCTTTAGAAACTTTCAAGCAAATGCAATTAGTAGCTATAAAGCCAAATTCTACAACCAACAAAATTCACACAAAATTCATTTTTAGGGTTTAGAAACTTTCAAGCAAATGCAATTTTTCAAATTCACAACCAACGAAAGAAGCATGAACCAACCTGTGTTCGCTGAGCTAGAGGGTGATGGACTATTCCAAATATTCGTTGAGTTTGTCCAAACGTTTGTCAAATTCGTCTGAACGTTCGTAGGTGAAAACGATCGACATACAATGATTTTTTTAATCCTAATTTAGGGGTTCGAGCGAACATTATTTTATTATTTTAAAAATGACTGTTATGGGTTTGAGCGAACTATGGGGTTTGCTCGAACCAATTTATTGGTTCACTCAAACCCGAACCCCTTGAATTTTTTGGAGGGCCAAAAATTCCTTTTTGCTTCCTCTCTCAAATTGTTAACCACTTATGAGGGATCACCCGATTGCAATGATGATCATCATATAGGAAATAAAGGTATAAATATATTTTCAAATAAGTTACATTTGGAAGACAAGGAGTATTGATCCTTAGAAGAAGAAGGAAAAGAGCTTGATGCTGATGATTTAAGGCATATAAAGAACAACTATCATCAACAAGTTTTTTTCGATGATGAGATTGAACAACGTGAGCATTCAGTGTGTGGTTTTGAATCATTAAGATCTGATGTCAAGTTAAGAAGACCATCAGATGAAGAAATTAGAACTTTGAACCATGTTGTTGCACATGTAAAAAGTAATTACAATTTGAGAAGTAAAGGCAACAATGATGGTCAGGGTAAAGCAGCTAGCCTTTTTATTAAAGAATATGAAAATCAATAAGAGATTCAAGGATATACAAGGAAAAATTGAACCAATATGTGGAAAGGAAGAAATATAGAAGATAAAGGTAAGGGTCATAAATCATCTATTGACCAAGTTGTGTCTCCACTTATCAAAGCTAAGTATCAAAAGTAGAAGATGGAAGAAGAAAAGGTGAGTAATCTTGTTTCATCCAATAATTTAACACCAAATATGCCTAGTTACACTCCTATTGATATGACACAAATCTTATCACAAATTAAGATTTATATCCCATTATTGGAGATGATAAGAATAAATAAACATAAGTATATGGCCTTTGATTTGATAATTGGTACTCTCAAAAAACTTATTGAGGGAAAGAGAGTCAATTTTCAATTGGAAAAGGAACAAAAGCAAAACAACAAGATAGAGGCATATGACATGTGTACAAAAGTACCTGAATTTTACTTAGGTACAACATGACTAAGTTTCATTCCCAAGTTGATTTTTTTTATGTGTCCTTGCTAATAAGTGATAAATTGATAAATAATTGCATGATTAATTTTGGAGGATGCCTCTAAACATAATGAATCGGTTAAGACTATAGGTAAGGAAAATATACAAAAGATGCTTTACAATGGATTTAAGGGAGGTCCTAGTGATTGAAATTATAAAGGATCTTGAATTCGGACTTGTTGCATATCCAAAAAAAGACTTCAAAATGAATGTCATGGTTGTTGACATCCCAACTCAATATGGAATATTGTTGTCACGAAAATGGGCTGCAACAGTAAGTGGAAGTATGCAGTCGGATCTGTCATATGCCATGATTCCTATGAATGGAAAACATGTAAAGTTAAACAAAGAAAGGAGATATCCTAGCTTATTTGATAATATTGAGTGTGATGAAGAGATCTACTTTGTTGATACTAATATTGACAACTTTAAGATTGATGCTCCTCAAATAGAAACAAAAAAGGAGAAACCATTGGTTAAAGAAATTAAGGAGATCAAGCAAGAGAACAACTTATGGTTAATGCGACTTGATGGTGCTTACTCAAAAGGAGCGGGAGCTAGAGTAATTTTGATGTCACCAAATGGTAAGTCTTTTAAATACTTATTTTCATTAAAACTTGAATGCACAAACAATGTAGCAGAGTATGAATCATTATTGATGGGTCTTAACATGGCAATCAAATATGGAATTAAGGAACTAAAGTTTTTAGAAGACTCAAATTTAGTAGTTTCCCATATCAGAGAAAAGTATGTTTCGAAGAATAAAAGATTAAAATAGTATAAGGTTGTAGTATGGGATGCTCTTGAAATGCTTGATGCATTCTCTATAAAATGGACTGAAAGATCAAAGAATGATATGGCTGACTTCTTGGCCAATGTTGGAGTAAGGCCTAATGATATAACTTTTGTATGTGTCTCTACCATTGAGATCTTGACTAGACCATCAATACCTGATAATGTTTGTAATTGGCAAGTCTTTGATGATGATAAGGATTTATTAAGGATTTTACATTGTATTGAATAATATCGTAATCAAGAAATAGAGTTTCAAAATCTTGTGGAGATTGTGGATGGCAAAGAGATAATATTTGGGAATGAGGTTATTCAATTAAAGAATAACAAGATCCCAAAAGGATTGGTTTCCTTAGAAAGAGCCTTTGATAACTCAAATGTGTATATGGCCAAATTAAATCCCATTCATGGGAATGATTTAGAAGAAAGAAAATTTAGGTTTAGAAGCATTACATAAGAAAGTTTACATTGGGAAAAAAATGGATCCCAAGATTAGACTTGTTCTTATAGCTTTGCTAAGAAAATATAGGCATGTCTTTGTTTGGTCTTATGATGACTTAAAATCATATAGGAAGGATCTATTTCAACATGATATTCCTTTAAGACATAATATCAAACACTTCAGACAGAAGCAAAGACCTATCAACCCAACATTTCCATCAAAGATCCAACAAGAATTGTCGAAGCTTAGAGAGAGTAGGATCATAAAGCTGAATACATATTCCACATGGGTTTCCAATTTGGTGCTAGTAAGAAAGAAGAATGGATATATAAGATTTGTGTGTTGATTTTGAGAATTTAAAAATTTATTCATTAAAAGATAAATCCCCTACCAAATATGGAAGCAATGCTACAAAAGGTGATTGGATTTGAGCTACTATTTGTGATAGATAGTTTCTTAGGTTACAATCAAGTGGTAGTGAAGAGATCAGAGCAGTATAAAACTATTTTTAATATACCATGGGGTACATATGTTTATGTTAGTATGTGTTGTAGGGTAAATATGAGTGATGGTTAGAAAACATAATTCAAGCCATTAGAGTCTAAAAACACTAATAACCTACAAGATTAAGATCATAAAAACCCATACCCAATAAAATCAATTTGCTAAAGCTTCAAAGATCTAATATAAAGTAATTGAAATGTAATTCAAACAATTAAACCAAAGACACAATTCAAACCTTCAATCCCATTATGGATTGATCACAATTTCTAATGTGGATTGCTCAAATTGTGCATAATCCATGATAGCAAATGCTTGATTGAAGAGGGGTGATTCACAAAAGGGGGTTCTCAAATGCTCAATATTGCTCAAGAATTCAAGAGAGTGCCTATGCTTATGAAAATTGTGAATGAATTTCATGAACAAAATGCTAGTTTTATAGATTTGAAGAATTTTGATCAACGGTGGAGATTGAAAATGAAGATTAATGGATGAGAGGAAATCAAGGAGATGAAGGAAGATCAAGGGATGAGAATTCATGAGAGCCCAAAATATCCCTATTTTCATGGAAAATTGGTTGAAGATATTTTAAATTGGAGGGAAGAAGATATTTTGAATTTGAATTGGGAATATTCTCTTTTTGAAAAAAGAATATTCTTTGTGCAAGTTGGAGGGTTGAAGGAAATTCAGTAAATTAAATAATTATGAAAATTATTTAATTGTGAGGATGAGAGAGAATTAGGATATTTAATTAAATAATTAGAAATTATTTAATCAAGTGGAATTAGAAGAAATGTTACAATTAATTTAATAATTGGAAATTATTTAATCATGGTGGAAAGAGGAAAAAATGATTTTAATTAAATAACTGGAAATTATTTAATCAAGGGGAATTAATCAAATAATGTTAATTATTCAATTAATAGAGGAAGAAAGTGAACTTAATCAAATAATTGGAAATTATTGAATTAAATGGGGAACTAGGGGATAATGAGGAAAAATATGTCAAAAGGAAAAATTGAGATGTGTGATATGCTTAGACAATTTTAGGTGTCTATATTTTTCCCCGCTTTGAGATAATGTACCTGTTGTGTTGTTTCAAAGACCTGATGTTGCTCGATTTTTAATTTTTTTTTACTTGATGCTACTAATTTTTTTAAATTTTTTTTACTTGATGCCCTTCTATGCCCCAACAAAGAAGGAAGGATGGTAGGTTGCCCCCTCAAGAGATCGGTCATAAAAAATATTTTTTGGATCGAGATCATGATAGGATGACGAGATTAGTTTAGGTAAAAAGAGGTCAAAAAACAAGTCATAAGAAGCCCAAAAAATGATCAAGATGCATAGCCAAGTTTGGAAATTGAGCTATAGTGCAAAACCCTAGGGTTTTCTAGACATATATATGCATTTGGGTTCATTCAAGCCTCATTTGCATAGTTTGAGTTGAGAGAGTTTGAGCTCTAGGTCCTTTGCACCCTTCACATCCCTTCATGATACTTGAGCACTATAGCACCTATTGTACAACATCACACTATATGAATGCAATCCAACAGTTTCCATAGTCAACCAAAGTAGGTGCCCCGATATGTGACTAACCCTTGGTTCCTTGCACATAGTTTTAGGTAGCTAAATGTGGGCTTGAAATTAGGCAAACAAACGCATCGCTTCATCAATGCCACTTCTATAACCTTATGCAACACTTTTGTAACCTGACATGGTGATTTTGACAAAAGCATCGCGCTACAACAAGTGAGTTAGGTTATGGAAATCCTACAACGCATTTTATTGGCACTAGTCGACACTGTTGTTAAAATTCTCGCTTTTGTTTTTGGAAAGCAATGCTTTTATAAAAAGTCATGCTTTTAAGTGTTAATGAGTGATACTTTTGTAAAAATATTGCTTTTGTTTTAGGCTCATTCAAACTTAGGTTTTTTTATAAATTTTGAGAAAATTGATGTGGTGAGCATTATGCTTGCAAGTTATCCTAGACCCGATCCTTTTGCAAGAGCAAAGACCATAGGTTTTGGACCGGATGGCCAGTTTGACAAAGATTGACATTGAGTTCCTGGGTGTAGTCATGTTATATTATATTACATACATGCTAGAGATCAAGGCTCGCCTAGCCTTGATGA
Source organism: Sequoiadendron giganteum (assembly GCA_007115665.2). Lineage (NCBI taxonomy): Eukaryota > Viridiplantae > Streptophyta > Pinopsida > Cupressales > Cupressaceae > Sequoiadendron > Sequoiadendron giganteum. The sequence continues at coordinate 441,905,659 of CM021106.1, read as the reverse complement.
TTGTATTGGTTGAGCAGTGGAGGTCTGAGACATACTCATTTCACCTACCCATAGGAGAGGCTACCATCACACTTGAGGACATGTGGCATATTCTTAGGGTACCCATCTATAGAGAGAGGGTGGTCTATGATGTTGATCATGACTACAAGGCTTTAGAGAGATTCATGCTTGATGACGACATGGAGGATCAATGATGGACAAATTGGCTTGCAAGATTATATCAACATTGTTAGTGACACCACCATTTTGGTTGCAAGACTCATCTATGGTTAGATCTTTCCAGACTGACGATCCAGGAGATTTAGTGTTGGATGGGGTAGGGTCTTGGAGAGTGTCCTTAAGGAGGCATATGTCTTTGCATGGGGGTCATGCATCCTAGTCCACCTATACCATGATATGTATTAGGTGGTAAATAGGCCTGCTACTAGCCTATCAACGAGAGTTACACTTCTTCATATCTAGGCTTGGGAGCACATTACAATGCTCAGGTTGATTGAAGAGGCAATTTGGGAGTCTAGTTACTCGATGGTGTATAGATATGAGACCATGTTGACACATTGACACATGGGGGATTTAGACCACTAGAGGCACCAAATTGATAATATTGTAAAGTTTAGGTGGCGACCATGGTTACATATCGAGGCATGGGAGGATGATGGAGAGCATCTACCATACTATCGGAAGACTAGGTGGCTTATTAGTTGCACCTAGCATATTCTTGAGAGGTATCTTCCTAACAGGGTCAGGAGATAGTCTGGAGAGCAATGAGATGTTCCTACTAATGACTATCATGTAGTATTTGCTCGCATAATATGCGAGATCGCAAATTGTGGGTTGATGCTCTCTGCACGAACAACTTTCACAATTTTTCTCAATTGGCTCAGATCTAATGGATCTGAGTAGATGGTCCAGCAGACCCAGACACCACCTAGATTACGATACAGAGTGGGTCCCTCAAAGACCACTTCATTTCATAGATCTAGATGGGGGTGTCATCAAAGGTAGGATGTTTCGAGGAGATGAGACATGTAGAGCCCGCTGATAGATACAAAGGGCTAAAGAAGAGGTACACATGGCACAAGATCAAGGATAGGTGACAACACAAGTTCTAGAAGTAGTGGCCATAACAGGAGGTCTTGGAGATGGGGAACTTGAAAAGTAGAGAATTTGAGTCACTCTTTATGATCGAGATTAGGATCATAGAGAGCGTGATGTATATCGATAGGAGTGAGATAACCTTATTTTTCATCTCACTCAGAGGACCACTAAGAGAGATGCAGAGGTTACACATTGACAACAACTAGAGGCCCAACTAGCATAGGTCATGGTCAAGCAAGATCAAGAGAAGGGATGTTGACAATAGCTGGAGGTTGTTGGGGAAAAATAGGGATAGACAATCCCTTTAGCCTAGTATACACATGAGATCATGTCTCTCTAGAGTGAGGCCACCTAGTATAGGACTTTGTATGACATAGTTGTCATCACACACAAGCGACGACCCAAGTTCTCACAAAGGAGCATGACAAGTCCTAGTAGATTTTATGGTGGATTAGTTGGCATGCCTTCTTAGGGTCATTCATAAGGATAGGGCTAGCAGCCACAAGGAACTTAGGGGTAGGACCACCAACATTAGCAACAGCTGATGGACCCACCACAACCTCCTCTTGATAGAGAGGAGAGAGGGATCTCGATGTAGCTCATTTGTGTGATGTATTTGTATTTAGATTTTGATGTAGAAAAATTATGATGTATATACATTCATCAACTATGGATAGCCTCATGTATACGTATTTTTTATGTATATTATTGAAATGCACAAGACAACTGAGAGGGGGGGTGAATCAGTTGTATCAAATCACTTTACTTCTAAACTTAATATTTTCAATTTAACTTCAATATGTTATTAAGTGTAAACATGAAATGAAAATTACAGAAAGCAAACACCAGAGACACCAAATTTACGTGGAAAACCCAATGAGGGAAAAACCATGGTGAGGATTAACTCACAATAGAGTAGAAATGCAATACTAGATACAAAGGCTCACTGCCCAGATAAAAAGGTTCACTACCAACAAAGGACTCACTAACCAAAAGGAGGCTCACTACCTACATAAAAGAAAATACAAATGAAGATCCACCACTAGGGTTCCACACATTCGCAACTTGATTAGAATATTTTAGACGGGTAAGTGCAAGAAGTTGAGTCCATGAAACGTGGAATTTTTTTCCTTAGCCAAAAAAATGAAATCGACATTGCAAAAACGGGATCCCAATTTTTAAACAATGAGATCCCGTTCAGGTTCAGGATCCCAAGCCTAAATTCAAAACGGGATCTTGCTTTTTAAAAATTGAGATACCGTTTGTAAGAGGGTCTCAAACTGATGGACACGAAACGAGATACCGATTATTAGAAAATGGGATCCCATTTTTTAATAATCGGGATCCCTTTTTGAGATAGGATTTAAAAAATAAAAAATAAACTCATTTTATTCTGCATGGGATCCCGAATTCGCCTGGTAGATGACAACGAAATTTTAGCGACCTCCAGGTACGCCACCACCCCAAAATTTGTTTTTTTTTTCACGTTTTTTGAAATTTTTAATAGAATAATGTGTGTTAGCATGTTTTTATTCAATTTATTTACCATTTTATGCATTTTATTTCCCTGTAAAGTTAATATCAAAGAAATCATTTTGCATTTGAAAACCTTGATTTCGAGCTGAAGAATATTTGATAATGGAAAAAAATTATTTGCATTGCTTAAATGTTTTAAATTTCATTTGCATTCTATGGAGAATTTACAATTTGTTAAACTTTACTTTCAATGTTAAATTATAATTAGATTAGAAACCACTATGTTAAAGAATAGTTACAATTCATAAATTATCAATGTTTGTTTGCAAATTTAGTTAGCAAATTAGTAAATCCAAGTGTACAATCTATTTTCAATTGTCACTTAATTAGATAATATTTGCATTCATTTATATTTTATGTTATGATCTATCTTAGTCATGCCTTGTTTCCATTTCTTGTTTGCATGTGTTGTCTCTTGTCTTTCGACAATCTTAACTCTCATTCTAGTCAATTAATTGTTAATTAGGCTTCTAGTTTCTAGTCTAAAATCTCAATTTGCACTAGTCACCTAGACACTAAAAGAATCTAAATATTTTTATTTTCTAAATTATTTTCTAGGTTCTTTCAATTCCAAATAATCAAAAATAAAATAAGATTCAAAATTAACTAATTTTATTATACATTTTATATCATAAAATTCATTTAAGTGGGAAATATTAAATTAGAAAAATATTAAATAAAATAATCTTATATTCAATTAATAAAATATCAAATTAAAATATACATCAAACTCAATCTTAATAATACATAATTATGTGTTTCTATTATGGAAATAGTCAATCTATTCATAAACTAGTCAGTCTATTACCCTAAACAGTAAATTGATGTCTTAAGGGGTTAGGTAATATGACATTTCTTAAGGCGATCAAATAAGTTCTGAAAATTTGGTGAAGTTTCCCAAGGCAACCAAATTTAACAATTTAATAAGATCGTGCAAGATTATATTACGAATGAGATTTCATGATCTAGGTTGGTCAGTTGAAACAAGATCTATCTCAATCAACTATTCCACAAGAAAATGTTGTTCACTAACTTGCAAGTCCATAGTTCCAAGGTCCACCCAAACTTCACCCTAAGTTCCCTAAACCCTAAATATTGAACTCTAAACTCTAAACCCTAAACCCTAAAGCAAGCATTCATTTTATCCTAGGAACTTAAAATGAAATTTGGCTGCCTTAGGCAACTCCATGAAATTTTATTCCCTTAAACCATGTCATTTTGTCCTAGGACCTTACTACATAGATCCCCTTAAGTCATCCTATTACCCTAAACCTTATAGGACACTAAACTCTAAACTCTAAACCGTAAATCCATCATTTTTTCGTAGGCCCTTAATGAATTTTTGTTTCCTTGGGCAACTTCACCAAATTTTATTCTTAAAAGCCATGCCATTTTGTCCTAGGACCTTAGTAGACATAGATCTCCTTAAGTCATCCTATCACCCTAAACCATAAATCGATTTCTTAAGGGTTCCTAATATGAAATTTCTTAAGGGGATCAAATAAGTTCTAAATATTTGGTGAAGTTGCCCAAGGCAACCAAATTTAACAATTTAATAATATCGTGCAAGATTATAATACGAATGAGATTTCATGATCTAGATTTTGTCAGTCGAAACAAGATCTATCTCAATCAACTGTTCCACAAGAAAATGTTGTTCACTAAATTGCAAGTCAATTATTCCAAGGGCCACCCAAACTTCACCCTAAGTTCCCTAAACCCTAAATACTGAAATCTAAACTCTAAACCCTAAACCCTAAAGCATTCATTTTATCCTAGGACCTTAAAATGAAATTTGGTTGCCTTAGGCAACTCCACCAAATTTTATTCCCTTAAGCCATGTCATTTTGTCCTAGGACCTTACTACATAGATCCCCTTAAGCCATCCTATTACCCTAAACCCTATAGGACACTAAACTCTAAACTCTAAACTCTAAACCGTGAAGCCATCATTTTTTCCTAGGCCCTTAGTGAAATTTGGTTGCCTTGGGAAACTTCACCAAATTTTATTCACTTAAAAGCCATGTCATTTTGTCCTAGGACCTCAATAGACATAGCTCTCCTTAAGTCATCCTATCACCCTAAACCATAAATCGATGTCTTAAGGGTTCCTAATATGACATTTCTTAAGGGGATCAAATAAGTTCTAAAATTTGGTGAAGTTGGCCAAGGCAACCAAATTTAACAATTTAATAAGATCGTGCAAGATTATAATATGAATGAGATTTCATGATCTAGGTTGGTCAGTCGAAATAAGAGCTATCTCAATCAATTGTTCCACAAGAAAATGTTGTTCACTAACTTGCAAGTCCATTATTCCAAGGGCCACCCAAAATTAACCCTAAGTTCCCTAAACCCCAAACCCTGAACTCTAAACTCTAAACCCTAAACCCTAAACCATTCATTTTATCCTAGGACCTTAAAATGAAATTTGGTTGCCTTAGGCAAATCCACAAAATTGTATTCCCTTAAGCCATGTACTTTTGACCTAGGACCTTACTACATAGATCCCCTTAAGCCATCCTATTACCATAAACCCTAAACTCTAAACTCTAAACCCTAAACCCTAAACCCTAAAGCCATCATTTTTCCCTTGGCCCTTAATGAAATTTGGTTATCTTGGGAAACTTCACCAAATTTTATTCACTTCATCTATGTCTTTTGTCCTAGGACCTCACTATACATAGATCCCCTTAAGCCATCCTATCACCCTAAGCCATAAATCGATGTCTTAAGGGGTCCTAATATGACATTTCTTAAGGGGATCAAATAAGTTTTTAAATTTTGGTGAAGTTGCCCAAGGCAACCAAATTTAACAATTTAATAAGATCGTGCAAGATTATAATATATCATGATCTAGGTTGATCGATTTACAGTTTAGGTTGATAGGATGGCTTTAGGGGATCTATTTCTAGTAAGGTCCTAGGACAAAATGACATGGCTCAAGTGAATAAAATTTGGTGAAGTTGCCTAGGACCTTAATGAAATTTGGTTTCCTTGGGAATCTTCACCAAATTTTATTCACTTAAGCCATGTAATTTTGTACTAGGACCCTACTACATAGATCCCCTTAAGCCATACTTCAAGATGTCTTAAGGGGTCCTAATATGACATTTCTTAAGGGGGATCAAATAAGTTCTGAAAATTTGGTGAAGTTGCCCAAGGCAACCAAATTTAATAATAATATAAGATCGTGCAAGATTATAATATGAATGAAATTTCATGATCTAGGTTGATTGATTTACGGTTTAGGGTGATAGGATGGCTTAAGAGGATCTATGTCTAGTAAGGCCCTAGGACAAAATGACATGGCTCAAGTGAATAAAATTTGGTGAAGTTGCCTCAGACCTTAATGAAATTTGGTTGTCTTGGGAATCTTCACCAAATTTTATTCACTTAAGCCATGTCATTTTGTACTATGACCTTACTACATAGATCCCCTTAAGCCATCCTATTACCCTAAAACCTAAATCCTAAACTCTAAACCGTAAACCCTAAAGCATTTCATAAATTGTCCTATATTAATACTTAATTGTTTTTCATTCAAGTAACATGCCTTATTCATAACTAAGGCTTACACATTTGATAATTTGTATTCAATTAGGCCATTTACATTGAATGGTTTAAGGGTATTTCCTAAACATGTATCTTACATTTTGAAATTACAAATCTAATGCAAGTTCACTTATATCTTAGAGATCACATGGAATGATTCAATAATATTCGTAATCCACCTCCACCCACTCCACCTCATAACCCCCCACCTCCACCACCTGAAATTGATGGTGCTTGCTTGCAAGCACGAATCAATGCCAATGTTAGAACCATTCATGATCAAATCAATATTATTCAAAATGAAGAATGTATCACACCACCTTTGAGGATGTTTTCATCTAGGATGTAAACTGTTGTTGATGTTGTTAGGTCTATGGATGGGATCTTAGATGAGCATCAACAATGGCTAGAGGAGAGGAGAACTTCTAATTTTGAAAAGGAAAACATAAAGAAATGAAGAGATGCAGTAGAGAGCCACACCAATTTATAAATTAAGACAATGATAGAAACTATAGTTATATGATTTTATGAATTTGATTCGATGGATATTTTGTGATGAATTTATGAATTTGGTTCTAGGATGGATATTTTTACTGACGTGAATTTATGATTTTGCTTGGATGGATATTTTTAGTGACATGAATTTATGAATTTGGTGGAATTTATGAACTTATAATGATGAATTTATAATAGTATATATTTTATGACCATCTAGCTAGATCATGATTTCTCCTATTGGAAAAATGTAATATATATATATATGCGTTAGACATAAAATGAGCTTTTTGTGAATGTTTCAAGTTTATTTTTTAGTATGTACATGTATTAAAATTGCATAGTTCTAGGTCTTATTTATTTTGAAATTTGTATGTATGTACATAATTTAGTTGAATGATGTATGCATGCAAATTATGCATCGTATTTTTTATTTTAAATGTATGTACATGTTAAATTTTAAAATTTGTATGTATGTACATAGTTTAGTGGAATGATGTATGCATGCAAATTATGCATCGTATTTTTTATTTTAAATGTATGTACATGTTAAATCAATGTATGTATGTGTATGTACATGTTAAAACAATGTATGTATGTGTATGTAAATGTATGCATATCCTATTTAAACAAATTTGCATGTACGTTTCAAATTAAACTATTTCTTGTAATTTTGTAAGTTTTTATGTTAATTGTTTATAATTTAATGTAGGTGCACTTATATCTGATATCATGGATGAATTTAACATTGATGATATCATCAATCTAGCACCTCAACCACCTCCACCTCCACCCTAGGCTCCACCTCCCCCTCCACCCTCTCCACTTAATATCCCACATCCACCACCCGCTGGATCTGACGAGGCTCACTTGCGAGCGTGTATAAATGATCAAGTGACATCCATACAAAATCAAATCAGTGCTATGCAAAATCAAGCATTGATTCCACCACACGTGAGACATTTTGCATTTAATGCAAAACGTAGTGGATGCCATTAGGAATATTGATTCTGATCTAGATAGGCATCGACGGGAAAGAGAGAAAATGAGATAATTTTATGCAGGTAATCTCTCCTATAAACAAATTTTAGACCTTAAAATATCAAAAGCCCATCTAGACCCTTACTTTATCAAACCTGTTACTCGGCAGCCCATTCCTCCCAATAAATCTAGAATATCCATGAGGTGGTGTATACATCCACAAATGAGTGCATATTTTTGGGATCGATGGTGTATGGTCTTTGATAGTCCACCACACACTAATTTGGAGGTCCCATTGTATTTTTTGAGGAAACTATATGTAGAGTTTGTTATGGGGAAAAAGCCTAATTATTTTGATTTTAAATCATTTTAGGGTGTTGGTGGCAGCATGCCACAACAAAGGTTAGGGGCAAGGGTTAATCCCCAATGCCCCGTGCATGCACAACCCCTTGTTTCTCCTCTTGGTCTTGCCATTCATGCACCTGTGCATCAACGTGCGGTGGTATCGATATTAGGATCCCTTAGTACGCTTGTAGGAGACCTTGATCAACATGCTTCTATGATAGCGAGTAGGGAGCATAGAGACAATGGTGATGGAGGAGTATTTTATGGAGTTGGTCAGAGTACCACTCTAGGAGTGTCGAGACCACATGCATGTACTAGTTGCGATCAATTATGCTATGGATCCGATTAGGCCATACCTAGTTCGGGTGGACGTGGAGATTCTAGTGGTTCATTTGTATAATTTCTTATAGCATACCATCACTCTGAGGACACTGTGACACAAGTATAAATATGCATCTACATGTTGAATTTTTAAGAATTTTAATGAATTTTTGTCAAAGAAAAGTTTGCAATACATTTTAACAATCAAACTATTTGGTGTCCAGATGACACTAACGATGGGGCAATCATCCAGTCAATGAGTACATACATCGACACCAGTCCTAGTCGACAACCCTTATGGGGTATTTTGATTTCAATTTTTTAAATTACATATGAAATAATTTTTAACTTGAGTTTTAAATTGTATAATTGAATCATGAACATATGTTTTAAATATTTATGTTGGTTTAGGGGAGTCAATCGACTTCCACGTCGATTCCACCCAAGGGTTTTTTGAGCAATCCTCCATTGTTGAGCGTCACAAATTAGGGGCAGGTACATTTATATTGTAAATTGTTTAACTTACATTAGTATAGTTACAATTATGAATTTTGAATTCAATATATATCAAATGTGCATGTACACTTGTAAATATTATAAGTGTTAAATGTATACATGTATGTATAGGTTGATACTACAATGAGAATGGGCATTGGGCAAACATTAGATGTTGCGACTACTCATGAGGACTTTGAATTTCTGGTTGTTTAAAAAATTCTCTACACAAAATGTGTAAACTTGAATATATATATTTTAACCTAATTCTTGAGTATACATGCTTTAAATTTGATCTTGTAGGACTTTGTTACTACAACTTTCTACCATGACTTAGTCCTAGTTACACCTCTAGGAGGACATGCAAAGCAGGCTCCAAATATCATGGTAATTTTTTAAAATTCAATTACAAATTATATATTTTGAATAACTTTAATTTTAAATTAAAATTTGAATATATATAATATGACCTAATACATGTTTTAAATTCTTTTTCTTTTATAGCATGAGACACATCTTGTAGTTGATCATGTACAAACAGGTCCTGGAGTAGAGGGTACACAACCTCATAATATGGTACAATTAAAATATGATAAATTATAAATTAACATGAATTAAATCATTTTTAATTGTAGACATACATCTAATTTGAACTTTCCTTGTCTTGTTTATGTAGATTGATTTAGATAATTTAGAGGTTGGTTCAGGTCACCAGAGCATCTAGACCCAAATATGATGGTAATTTAATTTTATCATGAATTATAAATTAAATTTTCATTAAATCATTTTTTATCGTCTTACATTTGATTTCATCTTTCTCTTGTACAGAGTGTTTCAAGTCATCCGTGTAGTCCACAGGGTGTGAAGAAGTCTCTTGATTATAGAGATGATACATGACCTAAACATGATTTATGGGCTATTTTTTATTATTTCATGGACTACATATTCGGTTTCTCATGTACCATGTTGGACTTTATTTCATGGGTCGAGTACTTTGTTGGACTTTATTTCATGGGCTGTACTCTGATGGACTTTATTTCATGCACTTAATACATTGTAAATGATGGACTTTATTATTGTTCAATTTTAATTTACACATGTACATTTGCATTTATGTTCATAGTCAAGACATTAGTACATAGGACATTAATGTGAAATTAAATATAAATATGAAATTAAAGTTGACATTAATAGGACATTTTAATATTTGTACTTTACAAATTTAGTGATCCATGTACATGATATACATGATATGTAGATTAAATAATTAGCGATAATTAGTTAATGAACTTATTCAATTCACGTCCTAATGGGATGTCTTAAGTTGTCCTGATAGGATGTCTTAAGGGGTCGTAATACACAGGTTACATCTAATAAAATAAGAAAAAAATCACAATCTACAAACAAAAGCAATCCGTTTATATACCACAAAGGATGAAATTTTAAGAAATAAACAATAACATACAAGATTAGAGAACAAAAGTATTAATAAATTCTATAAACTAAACACAATTTATAGGTTGTCTTAAGGGGATGTCTTAAGGGATCCTAATACAACATCTTAAGGGGATCAAAGAAGAGTATAATATAGGACAATCAATATGGTCTACATGATGTAGAATTTCCTTAAAAACTAAAAGATATATTAGTCCATCAACTATTTCGTTGGGTTTTAATCAAGCATGTTTATGTTCATGGACATCTAGTTCAAGAATAAGTCCATAGTGATAGGGTAGTAGATATTTCTCACTTGGTACTAATTATTTATCCCTTCTTTATATGATGAATAGTGCTCTAGATTTATCCTAACAATTAAATGATGAAATGAAACACCTAAAAATATGTTTAAAAATCTTCCATAATAGAACTTTATCTAAGTGAACATTGGTTATGGCAATTCATAAGTTCAATGCATTTGTATTAACAACCTCCCCAAATAGATCAATTTAGATACCCTTATCAAGTAGAGTTTGTGGCACTTTATAATTTATTTTTTTACATTCCTAGGTTTTCAAAGTGTCCAAGAAAAGGATAAATTATTAAAAGAATATTCCAAAATAAAATGAGAGAAATCGAGCAACATCATTATAAAGTACACAAAAAACATGCTAAGAATAACAAATCTTTTAAGGTTGATCTCCCAGGCTTTAGGTCCCATGGTTTATGGTTTATGGTTTTTAGGGTTCATGAGATGCTTAGAATAACAAATCTATATGGGTTAATGGTTTATGACTCATCTCTAAAGATTTAGGTCCTATGGTTTATGGTTTAGGGTTTCTAGGGTTTTTTAGGGCTCATCTCCTAGGCTTTAGATCCTATGGTTTAGGGTTTGTAGGGTTAATGAGATGCTTAGAATAACAAATCTATATGGGTTAATGGTTTAGGTCATCTCCTAGGATTTAGGTCCTATGGTTTATGGTTTATGGTTTCTAGGGTTTTTTAGGGCTCATCTCCTAGGCTTTAGGTCCTATGGTTTAGATCTCATCTCATAGGCTTTAGGTCCTATGGTTTATGGTTTAGGGTTTCTATAAACTAAAAAAAAATACCAATGAAAATGTAATGAGTTTTTCCAGAAAAGTTGTTCTATAAGTATACACCATATTTCCTAGTTCTTTTACAACATTAAATTAAAGAACTTAATTATCCAAAAATAGGCTAAAGTTTTGAAATTAAATCATGGAGGACTCCCATATTTACAAATCATGCAAAGTGTTAGAGAAAAATTAAGAACATAAAAGTCCTCTTGACCTCATGTTCCACAAAAAACTAATTTATAAGGTCAAAACAAATAATAGCTCATCACACACTAATTTATAAGTTGTCAAAACAAATAATAACATCCAACACTAATTTATAAACTGTCAAAACAAATAATAGCATCCAACACTAATTCATAAGCTGTCAAAACAAATAAATAGCATCCAACACTAATTTATAGGTTGTCTTAAGGGGATGTCTTAAGGGGTCCTTATACAACATCTCAAACTCATTCCTGGAATGTAGTAGGTCTTCACGTCACTTGATATAAAAAAGGCACAAGCAATATCAATGAAATCATCAAAACATACATAATTTAATTTATATAAAACTATCTATATGTACACCACTCAAGTACTTGTATTTAAAAGTATTCCACACATGTGTGTAGGTTGAATCCAAGCATCCTCTCATTTTTGTTTCAAAGTATGAGATCAATACGATGATGGCTTAAGGATACAAAAAAGGATAATAAATCAATTTTAACTATTAATGTACAAGCACTATCAATATATAATCAAAACATGAATTTAAATATAATTTATCTAATAATTACCTATTTTTACCAAGTATTCCATGTTGTCTAGGTTGAATCTGCATGGACTATCCTTTTTGTGATTATGGTTTAAGGATCTATAAAAGGAAAATTTAAATCAATTTCAACTAATAATACACTTGAGCAATATGAAAACATGTATTTTATCTATTTAAAAGGACTTGACATAAAACTAAAACTATATTCACCTATTTTACTTATCCCATTGTACCATCTGCATCCTCTCTTTTTTGCAATGCATCTATGATTGTCTCATGCTCTTCCATATAAATTTTCCATAGCACTTTATTTGTAGGTCTTCCACAATACCGATCTAGTTTTATATTTGTTGCCACCACCAAATGTGAATAGTGTACAATCCTTTTATGTGTTTCATAATCTTCAAATGCATGTAGACCATTCTTCCTTATAAGGTATTTTCGTAGCCAAGTTCCAACAACCACCATCAATCCTATTCGAAAACATGAAAACCATCATCAAATAAGCTCTCAAAATTTTATTTTAAGGGGATCAAAGAATTGTTCTTAGAATTTGCTTAAGGCCCGGTCAAATACTTGTTATCAAAATTTGCTTAAGGGGATGCCTTAAGGGGATCACCGTACCTGTTGGATAATGATAGCCATCATCATCTTCTCGAGATGCTATTAACTTATGTTTAGTCTCCACACAACGAGCCAACCAATATTATGTTTCCTCTTCATTCCCCTCAAGTGCAACAACAACATACATATGTCCTACAAACAAATTTTGATTTAATTTAACTTGCACGTATCCATATAAATAATTTAGTATTACAAAATAACTTAATAAAGTGAAATAAAATGAAATAAATTGAATTAAATTAACCTTCTTGTACAAGGTCTGAAACACGGTCATAGTCTTCAGATGCAAAAACTTGATAATTTTCTTCAATAGTATTATCATATTGATTGTGTGCTTGTGTAGGTGTCAACGATCTTTGCTCCCACTCTTCAACCCATTCTATATTTTCAAATTCTTTCCAATCTCCTGAGATACAAAACTGACAAAAACTTGCAAGCTCCCTTATCTAGATAGTCCATGTGCTTGCTGTCGAACTCCTAAATGAATGCCAATTAGTAGATACATTGATTGTCTCACAGTCAACTCTAGGTAAAATTTTCTCTTCTTCAACCAACTAAAAGAATCGACAAACTATAGAGTACTCACTCAAACCAGGTGTAGATAATCTTGTATTGCACCAATCCATAATCTCACGTGCATCTTTAAATTTTATTGCATCTTCGAATTTTAATTATTCTCTAGCAAGAATCCTTTTGACACATGCACCAGCTCCATCATGTTCTCCTTTACCATGCCCAACTTCAAAAAAGCTCCATATATGTTGGACATTAAGTTCCTTGTGAACCCTACTTAACCAATAGAAGATTTGAGCATTCTTGAACTACCCCGTGCAATTATCTGACCATATGAGGTGTTCTGACATCTAGATTCCTCTTTCTCTTAAATTTCTATAAAATATATTAAAATAGTATTGAAAAAACACTGACGAGAATAATTGGTTGTCACTCAAAAAAAATGATACTCCCTCAAAAAAATTCTATCATCCTCTGTGCTATCATCTGCATGTCTATAAATAATATGGGCAAACATATCTACTTGCACTGAATTATAATACTGTGATTGAATTTCCTCTTACAGAGCTAGAGTATAATTTTCCGTAAAATCAACCACTGAAAGTATACTACCAATTGGGAATGTGTTTCTACATGTGCGAAATTGGCCATCAAGCCATCGAGCATGTTGAGAATGCATGGCATATTTTGGTATAATCTTATTCTTAAATTCTAATATGAATGCATGTACACTAACTTTTTATATAACTAAATCAAAATGCTTTCCAATTTTTCCATCTTTTAGAGAATAATTAACATTCTTAAATATTTTAACATCAACTAATTATTTTCCAAAATAATTATCAACACTTTCATGCATGCAAACTCCGAAGAATGAAATATTTCCACAACTACTACATTGTCCAAAAATACAAGAACTTGAATAAAATAATTTTTCATTAGATCTTTCACAAAATAAACTTGATATAAACTCCCTTACTATTTAAGGTGGCATATTAATACCACATTCTTGCATAATCATGTTAGTGTGCAAAGTACAACAGATATATAAAAAAAAATCATAAAAATAATGAAATTGAACATGTGTTTTACAACAACAAGATATTCGTTCTTTATTAATTTTTACATACCATGGTTTATATTTTTCAAAAGACCTTTGACTTATTTTAATATTACGAGGTAACACTAAATCACCACAATTTATTTTTATAAAATTCAGTTTGTGTTGTATCTAATAGGTGTTTTGGATGAGGATTGCGAACTTTGGATTTCATTTTCATTTTCAATTAAAATATTTTCATTTTCAATTAAAAAATTTTCATTTTCATTTTCATTAAGAGGATTTTCATTTTCATTTTCAACAACAAAATGATTTTCATTTTCATTTTCAATAAAAGTATTATCATTTTCATTTTCATCAAGAGGATTTTCATTTTCATTTTCCACAAAAAAATGGTTTTCATTTTCTTTTTTATTTTCAACAACAATTTGACTCAAATCTTTAACTCTACGAATATTATCAATATCAACATTGTAATATCCAGCCTCTTGTAAATCTCTAATAAACACCATTTCCATAAGGCTCAAAGGTGGATTTGAATATGTACCTAGACTTGTGCCTATTGAAACATTCTCCATAGCATTGGAAGGGATATTTGAAGACATACTAGGAGTAGTTTGTATATTTTTATTAGTTTCCACATTCACTTCTTACAAGTTTGCATCGTCTACATCCATGGTCTCCTCAATGTTTTTATCTTCAATAATTATGGAATTGGATGCTTCACCATCATTCATTGATCGAATTCTCATTCTTATTTGTCTTTGTCTTTGTCTTTGTCTTTGTTTCTCCTTCTCTCTCTTTGCTTGAATTTCTTCAGGGGTCAATACCTTCCTATCTTTCCTCTTATTCCGACATTGTGATCCCATGATTGAATTTTTTTGAAGTATACATAAATGAATGTCAAAAACTTGAGAGTCTTTCTTGAACTTATTCCTCCTTCAAACAAGTAGCAATTATTTACAAAATTCCTCTTCCTCCTTCAAATAAGTAGCAATTGAACAAATTTCCTCTTCCTCTTTCAAACAAGTAGTTCAATTTCGATTTCAAGAATCCTCTTCCTCCTTCAACAAGTATCAATTAAACAAAATTCCTCTTCATCCTTCAAACAAGTATCAATTGCTCAAAATTTCTCTTCCTCCTCCAAACAAGTAGCTCAATTGAACAAAATTTCACATCCTCTTTTGAAAACATTTATAGGAATTCAACAAAATTTCTCTTCCTTCTTCAAACAAGTAGCTCAATTAAACTAAATTTTTCATCCTTCTTTGAAAGTAAATAGGAATTCAAAAAAATTTATCTTCCTCCTTCAAACAAATAAAAAATAAATAAAATTCATCTTCCTCCTTTTAAAACAAATAACAATTCAAAAAAATTCTTTTCTCATAGCATCCCAATGATGCCTCCTTTCAAAATTGAAAAAAAACCCAACTTGAAGAGCTTCAACAAGACAAAAGGTGATAGAAAATAGGGAATATGTCACATTCGGCCGTACTGAATGATTCTCAAACCCGACATACTCCTTTTTGACAATAAAATAAAAAATAATGGTAAAAACAACTCGGGATCCTGTTTAATAAATGAGATCTTGAGTTAAATAAAAGATCTCGTTTATTAAACGGGATCTCATTTCATTTTCCAATGACCCCACCATTTAATTTTCAACGGGTAAATTATAAACGAGATCCCATTTTTTAAAATTTCAAATGTAGGCCGGGTTTTTGCTTTGTTGACAAGTTTAGGAAATGGTTTGGGGATCCAAACCTAAGCCCTTGACCTGGTTTGACCCGCAAGTTGAAGGTCCTAGCAATGTCACAAAAAATACTGACTTTGGACATACGTCTGAAGGCTTTCTTTGCAGAGTTTTTCGATGAAATTAAAACCCATTATAGATTGGACAATGTAGATTCCAAATATATATATTTTTTTACAATTGGATTATTTTTTTTATTTTTCATTTAATTTTTGATTAAACAGGTCCATAAACTTGAATTATTAGTGGTTTTTAGTATTTTAATAACTTTTTATCAACATAACATTTTTACGAACAGATTGCATGAAAGCGTACTTCAGACAATTCTTTTCAATTTAATTTTTTTTTGAAAAAATCATAATTTTAGGTCATCTTATGTGTGACATACATGACAATTTTTTACAACACCAAATATGGCTGATAAAAAATTAACAAAAAAAAAAATTCAATAAAAAATTATAAAAAAATATGGAAAGCGTACTTCAGTGAGTTACAAATATTTTCCCAAAAGGATTTAGAAAAATATGATTATTTAGGTCAAAATATGGATGACGTACACATGCATGGTATGGTAAAAAAAAAATGACTTTTAATCAATGGTTTTTAGAAATGCCTATTGAAAGTCAATTTGTATCATCTGGGTATTGAAATAAATTTTTATATTTGGAAACTAGACTTCGAGTACTACATTTTATGACTAGTGATTTTTTTTCAAAATTCCATCTCTAAGTGCTTCAAATTTTAAGGTCAAATGTGTCAAATTCTGAAAATCAGGAAAAACAATTCCACTAAATGGCCAAAAAGTGGACTCAACTTCTTGCCAGCACCCAGACACCATCAACTCATTGCTTTCAGGAATCTAGCACCTTAAAGTATTGTTGCCTCAATTCGATCTTCCACTCTCTTCTTTTCACACTTGTTCATACACTTCACTTGATCGAATCGTGGATGGATGGGTATCAAATTCTCTACAACTTGATTTGCTTTTATACCATCTTCAACCCTAGAAACATTCTCCAAGGTCGACTATACAATTTATTTACAAATTCAAACTAGGTCGGCTACTCAACATTCCCGTGGTGGATAAGAATGAGAGAGGACCAATTATATATTTAATTTAGGATGCAAACAACATCTTGGATCAATCACATACTTCCTCAAATTGATGCAAAAACTTAATGTAACGTGTAGACACCAGGTCGACCAAACCTAATGAAAACACCAATGATCTTTGAAGTATGCACATATCCAGCAAGATAATCACATGTGGATCACTCAACACACTTCACTAGACATTTTACCATCTCTAAGAATTCCTTAGGTACATCCGCAACAATCACAATAAACTTCATTCACATAAAATTCTTCAATAGTCCAATCGGACCAACCGACAAAACACAGGAGCTCTGGAGCAGGTCTTCCGGACTGCCAAACCACAAGAAAATTTGTCATAACACAAAAACCATAAGAAAGAGCCATCTCCTAGATCTGCAAGATTTGAAACCAAAAATCAGAAGACTACGAAGTCAAAACATTTCTCCCAGTCCACACATAAATAGTTCTGCCAAACTAGTTCACACACCACTGAACACATTTTTTACTCTTCATCGATCTAGAGGCTAAAACTTGGGATATATTATCCATTAAAACTCATGAACACACTTGTAGATTCGCATAGGAATAGGATCAACACAAAATAAATGCATAGCACAATACCAGAGCACACTCAAAACACACACTTCAACACCGCCTTCATTATTTCTCAAATTTTCTCAAAAACACTTGGCAAAAACAAAACTACAACTTCATAAATATAGCTCCATGTACTCTAAGAACTTGTATAGTATCTCACCTATACAAGTACCATTTGTACCCAATCTGAACTGTGTTGGCATTAATGACAAAATTAATGACAACACCATCAAACACATCCATACTTGCAACAATCTCCCCCTTTTTCATTGATGGGAACACATGATGTGAAAAACCATCAAAGATAGCATACATGATTTTCAGAAGTGACAACCTGCCAACTATAAAATTTTCACATGATTCTCTCTCCCCCTTTGAAATCAATGGAAAAGGAAGTTCTTGCCATAGAAATATTTGTTCATTCCCCCTTAGGAGCACACCCACATCACATACTGCAACAATGCACTTCTCTACTCCCCCTAAGGAGTAGACCTCAATCATTAGTCCAGAACAAAAGAAGTCTGTGAATCCACTGAACTGATTCACCTCCATGTGCACTTTGTTCAAAGAAGGAGGGGTAGTAACCCCTAACTTCCCTCTAAGTTACTCAAAAGTATCCTTCAGAAGGGCCTTAGTGAATATGTATACAACTTGTTCCTTGGTAGGTACATATTCAAGTCTAACTTCATTCTTCAATACCTTCTCCCTTAAGAAGTGATACTTGATAGATATGTGCTTTGGTCTAGAATGCATCACTGTATTCTTTGAAATGTTTATAGCACTTGTATTGTCACAAAATATAGAGATAGGTTCATCACTCACCACACCTATGTCCATCAAGGTTTGCTTCATCCAAAGTACCTGTGTACAATAGGATACTGCTGCAATATACTCCGCTTCTGCAGTGGATAAAAAAAATGAATCATGTTTCTTGCTCAATCATGAAACTAATATTCCTCCAAGAAAGAATGCACCTCCACTTGTACTCTTCCCGTCATCTACACAACCAACCCAATCTGCATCAGTGTAGGCATTTAATGTGAAATCATTGTCCTTTGGATATCGTAGTCCATAATCTAAAGTTCCTTTAGTATATTTGAATATTCTCTTCACAACTGTAACGTGTGCTTCTTTAGGTTCTACTTGAAATATTGAAACTAAACATATTGCATGCATGATATCCGGTCTACTAGTAGTAAGATACAACAATCCACCAATCATAGATCTATACATGCTCTTATCAACTTTAGCAGATTCATCATTCTTACTCAACTTGCATCCGGTTACCATAAGGGTATAGACTAGTTTGGAGTCATCCATTCCAAACTTCTTTAACAATTCCTTAACATATTTGGATTGTGAAATGAATATCCCTTTGTCAGTTTAATTTACTTGAAGTCCAAGGAAGAAATTCAACTCACCAATCATAGACATTTCAAATTATTTTTGCATCTCTTCAGCAAATTTCTTACACATACCTTTATTTCCACCAAAGATGATGTCATCAATATATACCACAACTATCAATATCTTGTTTTTCTCAACCTTGAAGTAAAGATTGTTGTCTGCAGACCCTTTGCTAAATCCTTGCTTTGTTAAGTATCTATCCAATCTAGCATACCAAGCTCTGGGAGCTTGTTCAAATCCATAAAAAGCCTTCTTTAACTTACAAACCATGTCTAGTTTGTCTGACAGCTGAAAACCTTGTGGTTGCTCCATATATAATTCTTCTAATTCTCCATTTAGAAATGAAGACTTGACATCCATCTGATACACTTTGAAGTCTTTATGAGCTGAAAATGCCAAGAACATCTGAATGGCCTCCATTCTTGCTACAGATGCAAAAGTTTCTTCAAAATATATTCCTTCAACCTATGAATATCCTTTACATACAAGTCTTGCTTTATTCCTTACCACTTCACCATCTTCATTCAGCTTGTTTCTGAATGCCCATTTTGAACCAATTACATTCTTGTTTGCAGGTCTAGGGACTAGTTCCCATGTCTCATTCTTCTCTATCTATTGTAGTTCCTCTTTCATTGCTCTAACCCAACTTTCATTTTTACATGCTTCATTCACAATATTAGATTCTATCTTAGAAAGTAAACACAAGTTTACCTCAACCACTTTGCTTCTTGTCTTCACTCCTTCACTTATGCCTCCAATTATCTGTTCCTCCGGATGATTTCTCTGAACATATTAAGGAGTCTTAGGTGCAGGTTCCAGAATTTATTTTTCATCACTTTGTTCTTTCTCTTCCTTTTCTTCTTCTTGTACTTTCCCACATATAGGATCATCAGTTTCAACTTCATTTATTTCCACTGGTCTATACATAGCTTCATCAAACTTTACATTAGCACTTTCAATTATTTTCCTCAATCTCTTATTAAAGCATCTATATGCTTTGCTATTATTTGAATATCCAAGAAAAATTCCTTCATCACATCTAGCATCAAACTTTCCAATATTTTCATCATCTCTTCTAATGTAACATCTACTTCCAAATACCTTAAAGTATTTAATAGTAGGAGTCTTACCAGTCCACAAATCATAAGGGGTCTTAGTGCTGTTACCTATGATCTGAACTTTGTTAAGAATGTAAACATCAGTGTGGATTGCTTCTCTCCAATACACATCAAGAACATTTTCTTCTTTCATCATAGTTCCGATAGCCTCTTGAACAGTCCGGCTCTTTCTTTCCACAACTCCATTCTACTGAGGGGTTCTAGAAGTAGAATAATGTCTCTTTATGCCATGCTCTTCACACAAGGCATTGAACTCACTAGATGTAAATTATCCAACTCTATAAGACCTTAAGCATTTGATTTTTAGGTTTTCCTCATTTTCTACTCTTGCCTTAAACACCTTGAATCTATCAAGATCTCGATCCTTTTCTCTAAGAAATGTAGCCCACGTCATCCTAGAGTAATCATCAATCAAGAGCATAAAATACATGTCACCATTTAGGCTTCCTGTTCTTGTAGGACCATAGAGGTCTATATGGATTAATTCCAACATTTCGGTAGATGATTTTTCCTTTCCTTTAAAACTGTTTATTATTTGTTTTTCCAATTGGAAACTTCTGCAAATTGAATTTGAAGGCTTTATGATTCTAGGAAGGTCTTTGAAAACTTTTGTAGAACTGATCTTGATTAGATTATCAAAATTCACATGTCCCATCCTCCGATGCCAAAGCCAACTCTCATTAATCTGAGAAACAAAACACTGACCATCACCACCCTTAAGTTGATAGATGTTTCCATGAGTTCTTCTTCCAACTGCTACCACAATTCTAGATCCTTTTCTGATCTCACAAGTGTTATCCTGAAACACAAGCTTAAAACCTTTGCTGCATATTTGTCCAACACTTAAGAGATTATGCCTTAAACCCTTTACTTAATAAATATCGTTAGTATTATGTTTTCCATCAAAACTAATTGTTCTTGTACCAACAATCTTAGCACCAGCGTCATATCTAAACATAACTATTCCTCCATCATACTTCTCAAGTTTAGTAAACTTACTCTTATCTCCAGTCATATGATTTGAACATCCACTGTCAATTACCCAAAAGTCTTCATCCTGTCTATCATGAAAAGCAGTTACCGAAGTACCTTCTATTTCATCCTTCTTGCTCTCCAGACCAGATTTCTTTGCATATCTTCCATGGTTAGTAGATACAACTTTATTTTCTAGGGCTAGAAACAAACATTCATCTTTATCCTTCTCAAAGTCAGATTCATCATCAAAAATTCCTTCATCTTCTTTGACATAATACAATTTCTTGAACTTCTTATCCTTGTGATTATTGTTATTGTCCTTGTTCTTCTTGTGTGTAGCTCTATTAGGACATCTTGATGCATAATGACCAATATTTCCACAACTGAAACACTTAAAAGACAACTTACCTTTGTATTTACAAGTACCTTTCTTCAATCTTCTTG
Source organism: Sequoiadendron giganteum (assembly GCA_007115665.2). Lineage (NCBI taxonomy): Eukaryota > Viridiplantae > Streptophyta > Pinopsida > Cupressales > Cupressaceae > Sequoiadendron > Sequoiadendron giganteum. The sequence goes on along the minus strand of CM021106.1, from coordinate 441,883,956 downwards.
TGAAATTTGCTTCCAAATCTTCTGAATCATCATCATCCAAGTCATCTCCTATCTTCATTGCTTTAAAATTTGTTTCAATCTTCTCCTTCTCTCTTGCAAATTTTCTCATCTCGAATGCAGTCAGGACACCGAATAGAAGCTCCTTAGTAAATTTCTTTGGATCATATGATTCTTCAAGAGTAGATACTTTGTCACTGTAATTATCTGGTAGGGTCATCAAGATCTTCTCAATAATATCTTCATTTGACATGGTACCACCTTGATTCTTGATTTTAATTTAAATAAGTTCAACTCTCTAATAATAGCTTGCAATGTCTTCTTCGTCTTCCATTCTCAAATTCTCAAATTTTTTCTTAGCAGTTAGTTTCCTTGACAACTTTACTCTATCATTCCCTTCATAAATGTCTTTCAATTTTATCCACACTTCATGAGCAATATCTAGAGAAACAACTTTTTCTCTTTTAGTTTTAGATAAAGCACTAAAGATAGCATACCTTGCCCTTTCATTCTCTTCATAAGTTGCAATCTCACCAATAGAGGAAGGACCAACTGTTGTTATCACATACTTTGTCTCCAAAAATTTCCAAATATTAAAACTAAGTGAAATCAGATAACTTCTCATATGTTATTTCCATTCATTGTAATCAACTTCATCAAAAATAGGAATCTGCAACTTGTGCGCCATCTGATCTACCTTAAGTGGTTAAGCTTTTCACTGAGGAACCAAAGCTTTGATACCAATTGTTGAAATGCACAAGACAACTGAGAGGGCCGGGGGGGGGGGGGCTGAATCCGTTGTATAAAATCACTTTACTTGTAAAATTAATATTTTCACTTTAACTTCAATCTATTATTAAGTGTAAACATGAAATGCAAATAACAGAAATCAAACACCAAAGACACCAGATTTATGTGGAAAACCCAATGAAGGAAAAACCACAGTGAGGATTAAATCACAATATAGTAGTAACACAATATGGGATACAAAGGCTCATTGCCTAGATAAAAAAGCTCACTACCAATAAAGCAATCACTATCCAGAAGGAGGCTCACTACCTACAGAAAAGAAGAGACAAATGAAGATCCACCACTAGGGTTCCACACATTGGCAACTTGATCAGAAGATTGTAGACGCCATCAGCTCACTGCTTTCAGGAATCTAGCAACTTAAATTACTATTGCCTCAATTTTCTCTTCCACTCTCTACTTTTCACACTTGCTCGCACACTTCACTTACTTGCTCGAATTATGGATGGATGGATGGATATCAAATTTGCTACAACTTGATTTTCTTTTATACCATCTTCAACCCTAAAAACATTCTCCAAGGTCGGTTATATAATTTATTTACAAATTCAAATTAGGTCGACTACTCAATATTCCTACGGTGGATAAGAATGAGAGAGGACCAATTATATATTTAATTTAGGACCCAAAAAACATCTTGGATCAATCACATGCTTCCTCAAATTGATGCCAAAACTTAATGTAACGTGTAGACACCAGGTCGGCCAAACCTAATGAAAACACCAATGATCTTTGAAGTACGTGCATCTCCAACAAAATAATCACACGTGGATTACTCAACACACTTCACAAGATATTTTACCATCTCTGAGAATGCCTCAGGTACATTCACAACAAACTTTATTCACAAAAAATTATTCAACAGTCCAACCAGACCAACCAACAAAACATAGGAGCTCTAGAGTAGGTCTTCTGGAGGGCCAAACTACAAGCAAATTTGTCAGAACACAAAAACCATCAAAAAGAGCCATCTCCTATATCTACAAGATCTAAAACCAAAAATTAGAAGACTCCGGAGCCAAAACATTTCTCCCAATCCAGACATAAATAGTTCTACCAAACCAGTTCACACATCAGTGAACATATCTTTTACTCTCCATCGATCTAGAGGCTAAAACTTGGGATATATTATCCATTGAAACTCATGAACACAATTATAGATCCGCACAAGCATAGGATCAACATAGAATAAATGCAGAGCACAATACCGGTGCACACTCAGAACACACAGTTCAACACTGCCTTCATTATTTCTCAAATTTTCTCAAAAGCACTTGGCAAAACCATAACTACAACTTCATAAATATAGCTCCATGTACTCTAAGCACTTCTACAATATCTCAACTATACAGGTACCATCTGTACTCAACCTGAACTATGTTGACATCAATGAAAACATTAATGACAACACCATCAAACACATCCATACTTGCAACATATATATCTTATATCACATATTTGATGTATCATGACATTTTTTTTTTGATGATATATATGAGATGAGACTTTTTGATGTGGCTATGCTATGGTGTTATATTATGCATTGATCTTATATGTTGTATGCTTTGATTCTGAATGCAAAGGATAAATGGATGCATGTTTATGATGTTGATGATGGATGTCTATTTATGATAATGATTTGATGATGTGATTATGCATGTCGCTAATGATTTATGGATGCATGATGTATGATATGATTATATATGGTCATGATTCTTCTTTTTTGTTTTTTGATATGATATATGATGATCATGTAGGATGGATGATATGAGATGTTTTTGATGGTTTATGGATGCAAGATGGCGATGGATATATTTTTGTGTAAGTCATTATACTTGGATAGTGTTACTTATGGTTATTATTTTTGTCATGAGATAGTAAAATATTACCTTCCTTGGTCTTTATTTCTTATTTTCCATTTGAGTCTAAGTTTTTTCCATGATCCTTGTCTTTGTTTTGGGGTATTTTCTTTTCTAACCTCTTGTCACACCCTCTTTAGGTTTTGAAACTTAAGTCATTGATGTCTAGTATTTCTAAAACTTGTTGTTGGGTTTGCATTTTCCCTAACCTCTTGACGTTTCAGTTTGTTCCTTGTTGGTAGCGTCAGATGTGTCGGTCTAGTGTGTAGTCGGTGAGGTGAAGGTTTTCCTAACTTCACAACTCTCAATTTTAGGTTATAAAGTTTCGGTCTTCCACGACAAAGTGATATGTTGTTCATTCTGCATTTTTCGAGGCAGCGCCTATGCAATTAATGAGGTGTACAATGCCACCTGGAGATGTCTTATCAAGAATTTTTGTAAAGCACACCAATCTTGAGGTTTGCTTTACCGAGGATTAAAACAAGGCATCACATTAATTCAACACCAAACACCCATCTTCTTGTGCTCATGTGATTAAAGGTGGTGGAGATTTGTTATCTTGAATTCTCAATTTTGCCTCCATCTTCTGTGATTATATTTCAAGCAAAGCAAGTTTTCCTCTTTCCATAGCAAGCTCATGCAGTTCAAAATTGGAAATCATTGGCTTGGTGTGAGGGACACAGATTTGGGATCTTTTATGCTAGATGAATTCTGGGCATGACTTGAAAGTAACAGGAAATCTGCCGTTGACGCAAAACTATTAGAGAGTGGATTAGCTCATGTCAGAGGTTTCCCAGAAGCCGTCCTGAGTGTGGACCTGATTAGTGCATGCGCGAGGAGATATATTCTTGGAATGAGGGAGATAAAAGCTACAAACAAAACTATTGTTGCCAGAATTTCTCCTGAGGCCGTTTCCCAAGCGCTAAGGATTCCTAAGAAAAAACCTGTAAAAGAAATGTCGGTTGTTGCAGCTAATGAATTTTACAGAGCTAATGAGGACTGGTGCAAGAATTCTATAGCCAAAGGTTGGTTGAAGTCAGAGAAGAAAGGTAAGTCACAACTACCCGCTAAACTTAAAAGGTCACATTTTAAAGAAGAAATTGTAGATGCCATTACTCTGTTGCATCGTATTGTTGGGAGTGCACATATTGAGTCTTTTGAGGACTGGATGTGTCAATTTATTTTAGTTATCTATGATGAAAATGTGTTTATGGACTGGGCTAAAGTAATTTTCTTTTATTTGAATGAGCAATTAATTAATTTCCAAAAAACTACCACCTTCCATCTCTGTTGTTGCTTTTTATATGTTATATCCAGTCAGAGGTCTTTCTGGCCAGGGTTAAAACCTCAGGTACCTCCAACTTCTGGCAAGACTGTGTATAAATTTTACCCACAATTCACTAAGCAGGTTGGAATGGGAGAATTTTTCCTTGTTAATGATGCATTCTTGATGGAGGCTGTGAGGAAGCTAGATGGAAACCTTGAAGTGTGTTTTTCTCCTGAATCTATATCTTTGGCGTCAAAATTTGGAAGTTTCTATATTCAATTTGAAAGGTTTTCATATTTGAGGATAGGAGGTTATTAGAAAGCCCCATTAAAATTGCCTAGGTATTCAGAGGATTTGCTGGTGTTTCTGGAAGTCTGTAGACAAATGGCATTGGTGAACGTAAAGTACATGAGTATGGGGAAATGGGGTTGTCCTTTCCCGTTGGTGAGTCCTTCTTTCACATGTAAAAATAATTACATAGCTAAAGGCGCTGAATGAGTTCTCAAAGAATATTATCTCCAATATTTCTTCATGAGAGCTAATTTTGATAGCAAGGGTTTCATGAAGTAGAATTTGTACGGAGAAAGTTCATACAAGCATCAACCTTCCATTGAATATTTTTGGAAGATTATGTTGATGAAAATGAGGTTTTGAAAAATAAATGATATAGGTTAACCCTCAGAAAAAATCAATCATTTGGTCTTTCTATCCATGTTCCTGAGAACGCCACTGAAGATTCAGTGGTTATTGATCCAGAATATGATAATTTTCCCAATAAATCTCATCCCAAGGTTGATTGGAGTAAGAATGAATTTTTTAACATGAATGTACAAGCTACTCTAGTGCTGAAAAGAACCTAGGATTGGTTAGAAGGGAAATGGAGACAGACTACGGGTTCTACTCAGGAACCGAGATCATCTTAGAGGAATGAACAAAAATCTGCTCAAACTGCTGCAGTAAGTGCACCATCAGAAAGATTGGCTATTAGGTCCTCAAGTGAAAATTCACAGTCTAGAGGTGATGGTGAGAAACCTAAAGAGACTACTAAATTGAAGTCGGTATGTGAACAAGATAGTGTATATACCCCAGTTTCTAAAAAGAAAAGAAACCAAGAAAAGCCTGTATCTGAGGATTCAGATGCTATTTTCAGGAAAATTATTGAAGATAATACTTTCCCTCCTTTGTCTGAAGTACCTTCTTCCCTGGGAGATAATACATCTATCCTCCCTGTTGAATCAAAGGAAATTTCTCATGGAAACACAAATGCTTTTTTGGTAGAAGCTTCCGCAATATAGCTAAAAAAGGTGATGGAAAAAAAGAGGAAATATACTCCTACAACAACAGTTGGAGTATACATAGCTGCAAAGTTATTTTAGTCCTCCTCACGGCCAAAGAAAGCTCATAAAATGTTAAGGATGTTGACTGATCCTACCTCTGGGAATCAAATATTAGAAATTATAGAACCTGTGAAGGCTTTGAGCGATGATGAAATAGGCGAGGCTGATTACAAGATCACACATGTTGATATGGGACCTCAAACATTAGAGGGTGATGTGTATCATGCCAGTTATTCAATCAATGTTTTAATTAAGCGGGCAAAAGAAGAAAGGAAAGAAAAGGTGAATTTTCAATCCCAAGTCCTTGATTTAAATAATTTCATTTCCTCCTTGGTTTCCTTTGCTATATCCAATGAAGCCTCAAGTTCTCAGAGAGTAGATATTGATGCATCTTCAATGCAATTAATCAGAAAGAAGCTGGGCTATTCCAAAGCTATCAGTGAGTGGGTAGATGAAATGTATCAGGAGATTACTCTTTTTATCGGTAAGTCTTCTTTTCTACACTCAATTTGTTGATAAGAGGAAAGAATTGATGTTAGAGTTAAGACAAATTAGGAAAGATTAGACTATCTTATACGTTCTCTCATAAGAAATAAAAGAAATGATTTCCATGGACCGAACGAAGTTGGTTAATGAGTAAATTGTGAATGACCCAAAGGAGTTAGATCCTTCTTGGTCTGATTCATTGGATTGGAAATTGGGCATTTATGATAATTTGGTAAAGGAAATTTCTAAGGTACTTGAAAGGTATTTGGATATGCTAGTGGAAATTAAAGGTAACAATCATGACTTAAAGGTTGATATCACTGATGAGTTTGATGAGAAGATTCTGGACGCCAGGGAGATTTGTCTAAAGTTCAAAAAGTATTTAATAACGAAATAGCAGACACTACCACGCCAACCAAAGAGTCTTTTTCAAAGCTTGGAAGACTACAAGTCTACCTTGATTCCTTTAAGACCGAAGCAAACAGTGGATTTGAAACTCTGGTCGAATCTAAGGCTGCTCTATCCAAATTAAGAACTAGACTACAAATCACTGGGACCCCGGGAAGCAAAGAAATACTTGCGATTATTTCCAGGTATAGAGATTACAAATCCAGGATGAAGGCATAGGAGGAACTCTTGCGGAAGGAAGCGATTGTGAATCCCGAAGATGAAGAGGTTGAGGTGGGAATAATTGATGCTTAATTATTTTTAGTATTTCATGACACTTTAGTTTATTTTGGCTCTTTTAAGTTTAAGACTCTTTTATTCAGTACGATTACTTTCAAGAAACTATTACCAAAGACAATTGGTTATGCTTTAAATAGGTGATTGGCTGATAGTATCGAGATATTTTGGGAAAACTTTGATTTACTCATTAGAGAAAAACTTTGTTATCTAGATTTACTGTTTTCTGCTATTCTGATATAAAAAACTATGGCGGAATTTATGCATTCGTAATCTTTGAATTATGGTGTATAAATTATTTATGCTTATGTTGAATGTTCTACTATAAGTGATCTATTATTGGAATGGTTTATGCTTTAAGTTGTTGCATCACTATAGTATGATTTATCTGTGAATGAAGATGCAGTGGTGATTTTGATTCAATATTAGTCGAGAATTATTTCAGTTTTGTCATATGAAATCTATTAATTCCTTTAAATATTTCTAGTTAAAAGCCCCTTCCTTTATTTTCTTTCTGGTTAAAAGCATCTCTAGTTAAAAATTATTCATTAGATATCAAACGAAGGTAGCTGCCACCTTTTAAAAAAAGTAGAGAATCAGTCTAAAATTCATATCATTACTGATTCAACTGTGGTTACGTTTGTCACCTTAGTGGGTGTGAGAATACAGAGTTAGGTGATAAATCTGTCAACCAACAGATTTTTGGTGACTCTACTGGGGATAACTCAAAATAAATAATTTTATGAAATGAATTGCTCTATGGTTAATAGCAATGGTTCTTTAGAGGCGTAATACTCCTATTCTTCAGCCTAACGTAGATTGGTTGGTTAGTGATCAAGAAGATATAGTTACCGATCTTAGATTGCTTGCTTGGCAACAAAGGATAAATAATCATCAATATCATAGAGTTAATGAGGTATTGGAAGAAGAGGAAGAAATTGGAGATATTATTAGAGAAAATTCCATGCATTTTGAGAATGCTCAAGAGATTGTGTTTGTAGAAAAAATTCCACCTCCAGTTAGAAGGGTAAGAGCTCCTCCCGCATAAGCTCTTAGAAATCAGGTAAATAATAGCTGAAACCCTCCTGAAAATCATTAATAAATAAAAGTTGGTGACTCCGTAAGGCTATCTGTGTCTTGTTTAAACTTGGTTTCTAAAAGGTATACTAGGAGTGATAAGAAAAAAGGTTTTTTGGATAAAGATTTTGAGTTCTTGGAAATCGTTGATTTCTCATATTTTCCTCCCAACCAAAAGGTTAGGTCCATCAGTAGGCCATCTTCTCCTCCTCCCCCTAAATCTATTGTGTCTGGGGTCTCGAAGATATCTTTTCAAGGTCTTCTTTTGTGTGGTACTACTTTTCCTACACTAATAAACTTTCCTTTAGTTATGGAACAACCACAACCAATCCCATGGGGGGCTGCCATAGGTCCTCTAACCTTTGGAGCAGGTACTCAACTCCATGACTTAGCCAAAGGCTCAGGGAAGATTATACCCAAATTCAGTAGGGATGGAAAGGTTTCTCTTGATGAGCATATGAAGGCTTTCTTTGTTGCCTCTTTGATTCTTGCAATAAAACATGAAGATGTTGCTATGAGTCTCTTTATAGAATCTCTCACAGATGCTGCTGCTGACTAGTTTTACTCTCTCTCCAATGGCTCTATTAAAAATTGGGCCACTCTGAGAACCTTTTTTGAGAATAGATTTAAGTCTGCAGAAAATGATCAAGTCCCGGTTGCCCAATTGGGTTCAATGAAGAAAGAAGTTCACGAGTCAATGAGGGATTTTGTGGCCAAGTTTAATAAGTTATATAACAATATTTTTGGTAACATGAGACCTGGTGCCAAATTGTTGAAAGTTATGTTCATCAATACTCTTCCACCGAATGTGAGTTTTATTATTAAAAGAGAAGGTGCTGCTGATATGGCTGCCGCACAAGACAGAGCAGTATCTATAAAGGATGACTTGATAGTCTCTGGGAAATGGAAAAAAAGAGTTGCAAACTGGTAAGCCTTCGCCAATAAATTCTACTGACTGAGTCATTTAGAGATTGGCTAATGACATAATTACTCTTAAGAGACAAATGTAAAAGGGTTCTTCACAAACGCCCTATCAAGATATTCCCATAAATTATCAAGGAACTCCAAATAAAACACTTGCATTGACAGCTCCAAATCAAAGGCTGACAATTGAAGGTCCTTCTTCAAGTAAGGGGAATCATTGTAATTTCCATTTAACTTCGGATCATGATGGAGCTACCTATCTGGAGATGATCAGATTCATGTAGATGCTTACAATAAATGAACATACAGTGGAACCATATGTGGAAGAGCCAAGTTCATCTAATGATGCCGACATGAACTTCTTTGAATTTGTAGCAGATACAGGATCAAGATAAGATATATATGTCAAGCTTGATGATCCTAATTGTGTTGTTCTCACTAGGGCACAACATGCCAAAGCTGATCAAGACACCTCATCATCAGTCCTGAAGTATATTCTAACAAGGCAGAAAAAGAAAGAATCCACTGCCCTTGGCAGTGTGCAAGTTGAGGTACCATCTTCTTCATCATTTGGTCCATTTGACATAGTTGTATCTTGTAAAATTAATAAAGTCCAAATTTCACAACCTGAATACTTGAGACTTAATCCCTCAGAGTTGGATAGGTTAGTGAAATATGTCAAACATGAGCCCTTGCCATCCTAGTGTAATGCTCAAGTTTCTAATGATAATGAAGCTAACCTTGAGAATCAAATTTTATCTAATACTGTAGATAAGCCTTTGAGTTCACAGAATCCATTCATGAAGCCAAAGCCTTTCTTTATATCATTATACATTGCTCATTTTGGGCTGAGTAATTGTATCATTGACTCTGGGGCCTCAAAAAATGTGGTGCCTGCCCAAATAGCTAGAGCCCTTGGTCTATCCTATACTTCTTCATAGGGTAAATTTTATTCCATGGATGGATCCCTAGTTCCTATTATAGGTCAAATTAAAGATGCTCAAGTAGCCCTAGCCGCTTTTCCCAAAAAGAGACTAAAATTGACTATATTGGTTGCTGACATTCCCGCAAGCTACAGTATGATGTTGAGTAGGAGTTTCTATAAGGATTTAGGGGGAGAAATTAAAATGGATTGGTCTCATGCTTTGATACCCTTGGATGGAAAGAAGATACGTTTGAATCCTAAACCTAAGGCTAAGTTCACTGTGTTAAAGTCTGGAGACCCAAGAGCGGATATTTTGTTTGTTGAAATAGGACCAGGAACCTATATGTGTACTTATGATCAAGAGGAAGGTTCAAGTCCTATTAGCCCTGATTTGGTAAATAAATTATGGATGCCTTAATTTGATGGAAGTTGTGCCAATGATTGGTTGGGTGTTGGTGTAGTCTTGATTTTGCCTGACGACTATAAGTTTCCTTTTGCTTTCAAATTGGAGTTTGCTAATACCAATAATACAGTTGAGTATGAAGCTTTACTACTTGGTTTGGGTGTAGCCAAAGAAAAAGGAATCAAACAATTAAGGGTTGTAGGAGACAAAAAATTAGTGGTGAAGCAGGTGAGAAAAATCTACACTGTGAAAAATAATCGGCTTAAGCATTATAGGAACAGAGTTTGGGACTGCATAAAAGATTTTGATGCCTTTTCTATAGAACCTGTTCCTAGGGAATGAAATGCTAGGGCTGACTCTCTGGCAGTTTCTACATAATTACTCTTGCCTCATCCAAATTTCAAAGATGAGTCCTATAGAATTGAAATTGTGTACAGGCCTAGTGTTCCTGACAACGTGAATCACTGGCAAGTGTTCAATGATGATCGACATATTATTGATTTTTTGGAAAAAGTTGAAGCCTTTGCTCACATCTATTTTGAAGACAGTGATGACACAAGTAATGATGCTTTAGAAGGTGATTTCTTGACCCCTGATAAAAAGGATACAAAGGTTATTCAACAAAAAGGTAACAAAATTCGAAAAGGCTTGGTTTCTCTTGAACATTTATTTAATAGGCACGATCAATATTTAAGCAGAAAGGTAAAATTTATGTTGAATCATTTGCTGAGTATGATAAAGTGAATATCGGTACAGAAGAAGATCCGAAGATGGTTTGTATTAGGAAGGGTTGTTCCAAGGAAGAGAAAGAGAGATCGATCTCTCTATTGAAACGTTATAGGGATATTTTTGCATGGTGCTATGCGGATCTGAAAAAGTTTAGAAATTGAGAATTCCAACATAAGATTCCACTAAAACCTGGTGCCACACCTTTCAGGCAAAAACAATGAAATTACAACCCAAAGGTTGAAGAGGTTATTTTCAACAAGATTGATAAGATGCTCAAAGCCAAGATTATTTATCCCATCCATCAGTCCACGTGGGTAGCTAATATAGTTCCCGTGAGAAAGAAAAATGGGGAAATAAGGATATGCATTGATTTCAGGAACTTAAACTAGGTGTCTTTGAAGGAAAATTACCCCCTACCTATGATGGACCACATTTTGCAAACCGCTGCTAGCTTTGAGATGATGTCCATGCTTGATGTTTTTTCAGTTTATAATCAGGTTAAAGTATCTGCGAAAGACCAACATAAGATGACATTCACCACACCCATTGGTATCTTTGCTTACAATAGAATGCCATTCGACCTTATTAATGCAGGAGCTACTTTTCAGAGGGCTATGGACTTATCTTTTGGTGATCTTAGGAATAAGATTATAGTAATCTACTTGGATGATCTAACAATTTTTTCTAAAAAGAGGGCAAATCATTTTCATGATTTGGAAATAGTGTTGCAGCGTTTCAAAGAAGAGGGTATCTCTTTAAACCCTAAGAAATCTATTTTTTCTGTAACTGAAGGGAAACTTTTAGGTCACATTATTTCAAAGGATGGGATTAACATAGATCTAGAGAGAGTGAAAGCAATCATGCAATTGGGATTACCAGCCAACAAAGACGGTACCAGGTCTTTCTTCAGTCAAGTAATTTTTTTAAGGAGGTTTATTCCTGACTTTGCTGAGTTGACGAAGCCCATCTCTGATATGATGAAAGATTGGCTGGTGTTTAAATGGAGTAATGAAGGAAAACAAGCATTTTCAGATATCAAAATCGTGATTGCTAATGTCCCCACTTTGGTTCATCCTAAGTTCAATAAAGATTTCATCATATACAGTTATGCCTCTGAGCATACCTTGTTGGCCATATTGCTACAAAAGAATGAGCAGCGTTTTGAAGTCCCTATCTCCTTTATGAGCGCTCCTTTGAATAAATATGAACTCAAATAATCACCACTTGAAAAAAATGCATATGCTGTTGTAAAAGCCCTCAAGAGTTTCAGGTTCTACATTCTTCATTCTCATACCATTGTTTTCATTCCTGAAACTGCAGTGAAAATTATTCTTACTCAACAAGATATTGGATGTAATAAGAGAGGATCTTGGATAACTCAAATTCAGGAATATGATTTAGATATTAAGCCCACTAATCTAGTAAGAGGAAAAGGTCTGGCCAAAATGATTGCTGAAAGTAAACCAGTGGAGGAGGAAGAGTTACCATTGGTATTATTCACAAGTACAACAAATGATTGGTTTTATGATGTTTCCTATTTCCTGACCTATGGTGATTTCCCATCACATTTATCATCTAGAGAAAAGAGGAACTTAAAGCTTAAAGCACATAAGTATGTCCTCTGGGAGGGAAATTTGTATAAAAAAGGCGTAGATGGGACCTTCTTAAGGTGTCCTGATAAAGAACAACAAAAGAAGCTATTAGAAGATTTTCACAGTGAGGCATGTGGGGGACATTTTTCAGCTTCTGTGATAGCCTTTAAAATCCTACATCATAGATTCTATTGGCCGGTCATGTTTAAAGATGCGTATGAATGTGTATCGAAATGTGAAAAGTATTTAAAGTTCACTGGTAGACCACAACTTGCTACTTTACCTTTGAAACCTGTGGTTATTGATGAGCCTTTTCAATAGTGGGGTTTGGATTTTATTGGGCCAATCAACCCGAAATCAAGAGTGGGACATACACACATATTGACTACTACAGACTATTTCACCAAATGGTTGGAAGCTATCCTCATGAAGCACACCACCACTGAGGTTTTCTGTAACTTTCTGGAAGGAGAACATCTTGGTAAGATTTGGAGTACCCAAGAAAATTATTGTTGATAATGCTAGCTCTTTTTCTCATGCTGAGATTACCCTTTTCTTCTATGACTATGGTATTAGTCTTGCTCATTCGTTCGATTATTATCCACAAGGTAATGGATAGGAAAAGTCAAGTGATAAGAATCTCCATTATTAAGAAGTTAGTTGATGAAAATCAAAGGGGATGGCATAAGAAGCTATATGATGCTCTATGGGCTGATAAGGTTACCTCTAAAAGAGCTAGTGGAATGTCCTATTTTCAATTAGTATATGGTATTGATAGCACTCTGCCTACACCATTGGAGATTTCAGCGCTCAATTTACAAAAATCTATTGAGGATGGGAAATTCCAGATTGCTTTGGACAAACGGGTTATGTATCTGAATAAATTGGAGGAAGAAAGGGAAGTTGTAGTGGATAAAATTACCAAACATCAGCAGATGGTGAAGAGATTTTTTGATAAAAGGGATAGACAAAGGAATTTTTCCATAGGTGATTCAGTTCTTCTTTGGGATAGGAGGAGAGAGGCGAAAGGGGCTCATAAGAAATTTTATTCTTTGGAAAGGGCCCTTCATAATCAAACAACTTGTTGGTGATCATGCATTTCGTTTGGCTTATCCTGATGGTACTATTCTGCCTCTTGCCTACAATGGGCAAGATTTAAAACTTCTTGAATGATTGTTTGTTTTAGGCCTGTCCTTGTACATAGTTTTTCTTTGTTTGTTTGCTTGGTTTTTGGATTGACTATTTTTGACTCCTTTTCCCAATGAATAAGGCTTTATGTCATGTTTCTGGTTTCTCTATGTCTTGTCAGTCCTAGTCCCCATTTAGAGCCAATGTTACCTATGGTTATTATATTTGTCATGAGATAGTAAAATATTACCTTCCTTGGTCTTTGTTTCTTATTTTTCGTTTGATTTTAACTTTTTGCCATGATCCTTGCCTTTGTTGCGAGGTCTTTGCTTTTGCTAACCTCTTGTCATGCATTCTTTAGGTTTTGAAACTTAAGTCATCGACATCTAATATTTCTAAAACGTGTCATTGGGTTTGCATTTTCCCTAACCTCTCGACGGTTCAGTTTGTTCCTTCTTGGTAGCATTAGATGTGTCGGTCTAGTGTGTAGTCGGTGAGGCGAAGGTTTTCATAACTTCACAACTCCCGATTTTAGGTTATAAAGTTTCACTCATCCGTGACAAGGCGATATGTTGTTCATTCCACATTTTTTGAGGCATCACCTATGCATTTAATGGGGCGTACAATGCAACCTAGAGATGTCTTATCAATAATTTTTGTAAAGTGCATCAATCTTGAGGTTTGATTTATCGAGGATTAAAACAAGGCATCACGTTAATTCAACACCAAACACCCATCTTCTTGTGCTCATGTGATTAAAGGTGGTGGAGATTTGTTCACTTGAATTCTTAATTCTACCTCCATCTTCTGTGATTATATTTCAAGCAAAGCAGGTTTTCCTCTATCCATAGCGAACTCATGCAGTCTGAAATTGGAAATCGTTGGATTGGTATGAGGGACACAAATCTGGGATCTTTTAAGTTGGATGATTTTTTGGCGTGACTTGAAGTAACAATAAATCTATTGTTGACACGAAACTGTTAGAGAGTGGATTAGCTCACACCAAAGGTTTCCCAAAAGCCATCTTGAGTGTGGACCAGATTAGTGCATGCACGAGGAGATATATTCCTAGAACGAGGGAGATAAAATCTACAAATGGAACTATTGTTGCCAGAATTTCTCCTGAGACCATTTCCCAAGTGCTAAGGATTTCTAAGAAAACACCTGTAAAAGAAATGTTAGTTGCTACAACTAATGAATTTTCAGAGCTAATGAGGACTGGTGCAAGAATTCTATAACCAAAGGTTGGTTGAAGTTGGAGAAGAAAGGTAAGTCATAGCTACCTGCTAAACTTAAAAGGTCACATTTCGAAGGAGAAATTGCAGATGCCATTGCTCTATTGCATCATATTTTTGGGAGTGCACATATTGAATCTTTTGAGGACTAGATGTGTCAATTTATTTTAGTTATCTATGATGAAAATGTGTTTATAGATTGGGCTAAAGTTATTTGCTTTCATTTGAATGAGCAATTGATTAATTTCTAGAAAACTACCACCTTCCATCTCTGTTCTTGCCTGATATATGTTATAGCCAGTTAGAGGTATTTCTAGCCAGGGTTAAAACCTCAGGTACCTCCAACTTCTGGCAAGCCTATGTATAAATGTTACCCACAATTCACTAAGCAGGTTGGAATGGGAGAATTTTTCCTTGTTAATGATGCATTCTTGATGGAGGCTGTGAGAAAGCTAGATGGAAACCCTGAAGTGCGTTTTTCTCCTTATTCTATATCTTTGGTGTCAAAATTTGGAAGTTTCTATATTCAATTTGAAAGGTTTTCATATTTGAGGATAGGAGGTTATGAGAAAGCCCCATTAAAATTGCCTAGGTATTCAGAGGATTTGCTGGTGTTTCTGGAAGTTTGTAGACAAATAGCCTTGGTGAACATACAGTACATGAGTATGGGGAAACAGGGTTATCCTTTCCCGTTGGTGACTCCTTCTTTCACATGTAAAAATAATCAGATAGTGAAAGGCACTGAATGAGTTCTCAAAGAATATAATCTCCAATATTTATTCATGAGTGCTAATTTTGATAGCAAGCGTTTCGTGAAGCAAAATTTGTATGGAGAAAGTTCATACGAGCATCAACCTTCCATTGAAGATTTTTGGGAAGATTGTGTTGATGAAAATGAGGTTTTGAAAATAAATTATATGAGGTTAACCCTCAGATAAATTCAAGCATTTTGTCTTTCTATCCATGTTCCTGAGAACGCCATTGAAGATTCGGTGGTTACTGATCCAGAATATGATAATTTTCCCAATAAATCTCATCCCAAGGTCGATTGCAGTAAGAATGAAGTTTTTAACATGAATGTATGAGCTACTCTAGTTCTGAAAAGAACTCAGGATTGGTTAGAAGGGAAATGGAGATAGACTACGGGTTCTACTTAGGAACCGAGATCATCTTAGAGGAATGAATAAAAATCTTCTCAAACTGCTGCAGTAAGTGCATCATCAGAAAAGATTGGCTATTAGGTACTCAAGTGCAAATTCACAGTCTAGAGGTGATGGTGAGAAACCTGAAGAGACTGCTAAATTAAAGTTGGTATGTGAATAAGATAGTGTAAATACCCCAATTTGTAAAAAGAAAAGCAACCAAGCAAAGCCTGTATCTGAGGACTTAGACGCTATTTTCAGGAAAATTGTTGAACATAATACTTTCCCTCCTTTGTCTGAAATACCTTCTTCCCCGGGAGATAATACATCTATTCTCCCTGTTGAATCAAAGGAAATTGCTCATGGAAACAAAATTTTTGTTTTGGTAGAAGCTTCCCCGGTATGGCTAAAAAAGGCGGTGGAGAAAAAGAGGAAATATACTCCTACAACAACAGTTGGAGTAGACATAGTTGAAAAGTTATTCGAGTCCTCCTCAAGGCCAAAGAAAGCTCATAAAATGTCAAGGATGTTGACTAATCCTGCCTCTGGGAATCAAATATTAGAGATTGTAGAACCCGTGAAGGATTTGAATGATGATGAAATAAGTGAGGCTGATTACAAGATCACACATGTTGATATGGGACCTCAAACATTAGAGGGTGATGTGTATCATGCCAATTATTTAGTCAATACTTTAATTAAGTGGGTGAAAGAAGAAACGAAGGAAAAGGTGAATTTACAATCCCAAGTCCTTGATTTAAAGAATTTCATTTCCTCCCTGGTTCCCTCTACTATATCCAATGAAGCCTCAACTTCTTAGAGAGTAGATATTGATGCATCTTCGATGAAATTAATCAAAAAGAATCTGGGCTATTCCAAAGCTGTCAGTGAGTGGGTAGATGAAATGTATCAGGAGATTACTCTTTTTATCGGTAAGTCTTCTTTTCTACACTCAATTTGTTGATAAGAGGAAAGAATTGATGTTAGAGTTAAGACAAATTAGGAAAGATTAGACTAGCTTATACGTTCTCTCATAAGAAATAAAAGAAATGATTTCCATGGACCGAACGAAGTTGGTTAATGAGTAAATTGTGAATGACCCAAAGGAGTTAGATCCTTCTTGGTCCGATTCATTGGATTGGAAATTGGGCATTTATGATAATTTGGTAAAGGAAATTTTTGAGGTACTTGAAAGGTATTTGGATATGCTAGTGGAAATTAAAGGTAACTGTCATGACTTAAAGGTTGATATCACTAATGAGAAGATTCTGGATGTGAGGGAGATTTGTCTAAAGTTCAAAGAAGTATTCAACAAAGAAATAGCGGATCCTTGCACATCAACCAAAGAGTCTTTTTCAAAGCTTGGAAGACTACAAGTCTACCTTGATTCCTTTAAGACTGAAGAAAATAGGAGATCTGAAACTTTGGTTGAATCTAAGGCTGCTCTATCCAAATTGAGAATTGGACTACAAATCATTGGGACCCTGGGAAGCAAAGAAATACTTGCGATTGTTTCCAAGTATAGAGATTACAAATCCAGGATGAAGGCACATGAGGAACTCTTGCAGAAGGAAGAAGTTGTGAATCCAAAAGATGAAGAGGCTGAGGTGGGAAGAATTGATGCTTAATTATTTTTAGTATTTCATGACACTTTAGTTTATTTTGGCTCTTTTAAGTTTAAGAATCTTTTATTTGGTACAGTTACTTTCAAGAAACCGTTACCAAAGACAATTGGTTATGCTTTAAATAGGTGATTGGATGATAGTATCAGGATCTTTTGGGAAAATTTTGATTTACTCATTAGAGCAAAACTTTGTTATCTGGATTTACTATATTTTGTTATTCTGATATAGAAAACTATGGTGGAATTTATGCATTCGTAATCTTTGAATTATGGTGTATGAATTATTTCTACTTATGTTGAATGTTCTGCTATAAGTGATCTATTATTGGAATGGTTTATGCTTTAAGTTGTTGCATCATTGTAGTATGATTTATCTATGAATGAAGATGTTGTGGTGATTTTGTTTCAATATTAGTCGAGAATTATTTCAGTTTTGTCATATGAAATCTATTAATGCCTTTAAATATTTATGGTTAAAAGCCCCTTCCTTTATTTTCTTTCTGGTTAAAAGCATCTCTAGTTAAAAATTATTGATTGGATATCAAACGAAGGTAGCTTCCACCTTTTAAAATAAGTAAAGAATTAGTTTGAAAGTCATATCATTACTGATTCAACTGTGGTTACATTTGTCACCTTAGTGGGCATGAGAATACAAAGTTAGGTGATAAATCTGTCAACCAACAGATAGAAATGTTAGTATGATGAGATAGAAGAAATAGATCAATGACTAGATAGAATAATATAATGAGATGATATTGATCAAGATACCAATAAATCTATTATTACTAGATGTATTTTAAGTTTTTATTGGATATGTGATTAGATATGATAGATGGTTTCACTTTTGCTTTTTAGATTATGCTAAATAAAGTAGAGAAATCCTTATTTTTGTATAACAACTAGACAGATGCACCAAGGTGTGAAGAACCAGGGTGGTATTGTATTTATTGCATGGACTTTGACTCTTCAAACAATTAGGAGTATCCTTGTTCATACTTGACATATGGAAACCTTGTTTGATCATGTGAGAGAATGAAGCCATCGAAGCAAGTAGACCAATACACAAAAGGTATAAAGAACCTAATATGCACAAGCCATTGTATTACTCGAGACTATCCTTGCACACACAAGGCAATAATTCACCAAGGTCATATTGCAAGAACATCCAACAAAAACAACAGATGAAATCCCATTATGTACCCCTTTGGACAAACTAAGATATTGAAGATCAAGGTAGTTTTGAGTGAGCGATGGAATGAGCCAAAGGATAAAACCAAAAGAAAATATTGACTAACAAAACACATAAATTACACCATATCTCTTTCCAGAGAGAGTTTAAGTTAAGGTAATATCCGAAATGATGTCTATTGTAAGAAAGATATATCCGTTAGAACATTCATTGGATGTTAATTTTCACTTTGAAAATGATTTAGGTTGTTGATATGAAAGCTAGTTGATAGGTTTTGACAATGATCCAAGCTTACGATTTTGCGTGAATGTTTATGTTTCGACAATTGTATTTGTTTTTGTTCATTTCATCAAATATGAAGGTGATGATAAGTTTATTATGGATGAAAATTTATTTCAGATGGATGACATGGTGATGGGTGAATGAAGATTTATTTTTAGAACAAATTTTTAATTTTCTTTGAGCTTTTTCAAAATGTTTTGAGATTGTTTTTGTGCTTTTGAAATTTTGAGTTTGTTTTTGGTATTTTTTGCTATATTTGGACGTTTTTAAGGTTTTCAACATTATCTTGATATTATTGGGTTTTTCAACAACTTAGGTGATATACAAAAATCCATGTTGATGACTAGGTGTAGGAAGATGCCCCTAGTCACATGTTAGATTATTTCGTTATGAGCTAGATAAGATGAACTTAGGATAAATCCAAGTGGTACTAATAGGGATAGATACTAGTTAAACACCAAGCCATAATAGGGATGTAGATGGATGGATGAAGATTTATTATGGATGGCGATAAAAAAGTGTTTGATAGATGGCAGATGGTGCTTATTTTACACAAGGCACTAGTTTTCCAAGTTTCACCAAGGTACTTACCCAAAGAGCCACCAAATTGGTTTTCACTAGAGGATGATTTTTCTCTTTACTGTTTATCCTTTTTTTTTTAAATGTTTTTTTTACTTTTTTGTTGATTTTTTGGAATAAGATACCCCTCATGGGCTAGGCATAGAACCATTTCAGATGACTACTATTGATAGGCTCCTACAAGGGATCCCCTTTAGGTGTTTCTAGTTGATATTATCTAGATCTATAGCTTGCAGTAATAACAAATGGTCCTAACTAGTTAGGTTAAAATTTTCCTTTGTTGTCTTGATCCAATTATTTTTTTTATTCTCCTTAAGAACTAGGTCTCCCACTTGAAAGTATCTACCCTTGATTTTTTTGTTGTAGCTTCTACGAAGATGATTTTGATATGCTTGCAAATGATTCAGTGCTTGTAGACATTGCTCATCCAACAATTCTAGCTCATTTAGTTTGAACATCCAATACTCTTCATCATCAATCAAGTGTTGTAATGAAACCCTTAACGATGGAACCTTGACCTCAATAGGTAAGATGGATTTAGATCTATGAACCAAGGAATATGGAGTGGCATAAGTATATGTTCTAATACTAGTTCGGTAAGCCCATAAGGAAAAATATTTTTCAAGATTTTTAAGATAATCTTGTTAGATGCTTTAACTTGACTATTCCCTTGAGGGTAATAGGGTGTGGAAAAATGATAGATATAAAATTGGTAGAAAATTTCTTGGACATCCTTGTTTTTGAAGGGTGTTCCATTGTCTATGATAATGGCTTGAGGAACACCATAGTGACATATTAGGTAGTTAAGGATAAACTTGGATATTTTCTTACTAGTGATGTAGTTCATAGGAATGGATTCAATCAAATTTGTAAAGTACTTAGTGGTGGTGATGATAAACTTGTGGCCATTGGATGAAGTGGGTGAAATATTTCCAATGAGATTCAACCCCTAATGTGAGAAAGGAAAAGGTGTTGTTTTAGGTCATAGTTCTTGCACCAGAGCATGGATGAGATCATCATGCTGCTGACATTGTAGGTATTTATTTACAAATTATTTTTTCCTCTTGTTCCATGGTTGTCTAATAATACCTAGTTCTAAGAATCTTTTTAAACAAGATGATGCCACTCAAATGTGACCCACAAATGCCTTCATGTACCTCTTGTAAGGCAGTTGTACCCTCTATTAGGTTAAGACATCTAAGTAATGTTCCATCAAGATTTTTCTAGTAAAGGGTATCACCAATGATGATGAAGCGAGAGGATCTTCAAATACAGGTTTTATAGAGGTTATTGGTAAGGTAAGGTGGAATGGTACCATCATGAAGATATAGTTAAATGTCATGGTACCATGGGGAATCGAGACCAACAAATTCACACACGAATTTTGATTTAGGGATTTTGAATGCTGGTATGAGTAGTTGTTCCACAAGAAATTCAAACTTATGATTTTTGTGTGACATATCTAGTAGAGACCCAATGGTTTCCATATCATTTTCTGACTTGTTGTTTACCCTTGGAATTTTCTCAAAATTAATGACCATAAAATATTCTTTGAAGTTAACCAATCTTTTGTATGACATTAACTTGTCATCCTTAGCTTGATAGTCATCATTAACCTATTGTATTACCAAATAGGAATCACCATAAAATTGGAGTTCTTTGATTTTCCATTGAATAGCCATTATTAACCCTGTTATGAGGGTTTTGTACTCAACTATATTGGTGCACGAAAAAAGATAGCTTGTAGGATTTTGGAATGTAATCACCTTGAGGGGAGATGAATCTCACTCCTAATCTATGTTGCATTTTGGAACCATCAAAGTACAACTTCCATTGGTTTTCTAGTGTAATGGTAAACACTTCTTCATCAGGGAATTTAGATACCAAAGGATTTTCAACATATATAGGTGCTTCTGCTAACTGATCTACTATGACTTACCCTTTGATTTCCTTTCGATCCACATAATCGATGTCAAACTCACTTAGGATCATAACCCATTTAGCCATATGAGCTGTAATTGTTTCTTTTGTTAATAAGTACTTTAGTGGATCAACTTTAGAGATAAGCTTAATTTGATGTCTAAGCATGTAATGCCACAATTTTTGGGAAGCAAAAACTACTGTTAGACAAGCTTGTTCAATGGGGGTATAATTAAGCTCATATCCAAACAAGGTTCTACTGATGTAGTAAATAGCCCTTTCTTTTCCCGAGTTGTCATGATGTGGTAGGAGAGCGCTTAGTGTTGTTGATGTTGTCGAGATATAGAATATCAAAGGTTTATTCACAACTGGTGGCATCAATACTGGCGGTGATGCAAGATAGTCCTTCAAATGTCGGAAGGCCTATTGGAAATTATGGTCCCATTTGAAAGCTACACCTTTGTGAAGAAGATGTGTAAGTGGGTGGAATTTATCAACCAACTATGCAATGAATCTCCTAATAGACTAAAATTTTCCCTGCAAACTTCAGAGTTGATTGAGTGTTTTAGGTGAAGGCATCTTGATGATTGCTTTGACTTTGGCAAGGCCACCTTCGATTCATCTTCTTGATACTATGTATCCCAATTTTTTTCCTGAAGGAACTACAAAGACACATTTCCTTAGATTAAACCTTAATTGATACTTCTCTAGTCTACGAAAAATTGAGTCAATACCTCAATATGACCTTTTCTTGTCACTGATTTTTCTAGTATGTCATTCACATAATCCTCTAGAATATTATGAAACATGTCATGAAAATTTTTAGTCATCGCTCTTTGATAAATTGCTACAACATTTTTTAGGCCAAAGGGCATGACGTTCCAATAGTAGGTTCCCCATGGGTATGTAAATACCGTTTTATGTTGATCCTCATGTGCTATCATTATCTGATTATACCCTAAAAATCCATCCATAAGAGATAACATCTCATGTCTGGCTATGAGATCTATAATGATATCAATGTTGGGTAATGAAAAATAATCTTTAAGAATGTTTTGTTCAAGTCTCTAAATTTTGTACATATCCTGATGCCTTGAGTGGGTTTTTATATTAGTACGAGGTTTGAAACCCACTCAGGGTAATCTATAGATCTGATGAAGCCCATGTCTAGAAACTTCTGCAATTCTACCTTAAACAAACTAGTAAAGCTATCTGGGGATGCATTTTCCTTAGATTTTATTTCACAAGTTTGGTATGTGAATGTACTATCAAATGATATACTACCAATGAGGTATCAAGTCTTGACATATCTGCATATGACCAAGAATAGTTGATCTTTCTTTCTTTTAAGAATTTTTTGAGATTGTGTTGTTCCTCATCATCTAGGGATGTAACATAGTATGTTATTCGAGGTTGGTTGATTGTTCTGATGTTGATTGGGTGCACCTCTTCAATAAGAACTGTTGACTTTTCCTGATCCATAACAACACCAGGGATATTGAATCCTTCATCCTTGGGTTCCTCAAAGAAGTTTTCACCTTTGAATATGTCCTTTCTTTTTACTTTTTCTTTATTTGAAAGCACCACTTTATGGTTTACACTAGGAGAACTTGTTTTGATTTTTTATGTCTATCATTTTATGACTAAAAGATTCAATTGTGTCCCCATTGTGTTCTTATGTATAAATCTCAATGTACAACCCTACTTTGTGATCACCCATAGGTATGCCATCTTAGAGTCCCATGAATTTTATGATAGCTTCATAATTCTTAAATAAATCGAGAATCAATGCTTGTTGTTGGTTCTAATCTATTAGCTGGGGATAGACAAGTTTAAGTTCATTATTTTTGATGGGGGAGGTAAAGGAAGTGGTCGTGATTATGTATATAGAATCATTTTCAAATAGTTTTTTATTCACATGGGTATGTTATCCTTGAATTCAGTTGCACTCAATTCATGGGATAACCCCTATGAAACTTATCTGTTTCCTAGCCCACGTGCTCTAAGAATGAAAAACGAGGTAGATTATACTTGCCTTTGTGTGTGATCCCCTAGACTTGAAATTTCCTTTTGAGCATTAGCCTCTTTTGGTTTTTCAAAAATTACAAATTGAGCCGAGTTGTAATTTTTTTTATTTTTCAATGTTAGAAATTTTTCTCACTCATGCAGGAGCATTGAATTTCAGCGCCCTTGCATGCCTAATGCAAAAATAAAAATGCAAGGTCAATCAATTTCACCGACCCTACATATCATTAATCAAACTTACTGAAAGTTGCGTAGGAAAATATTTTTTTCGATTTTGCAAACTTGAGCTCACAAGAGTTGTATTAAATGCGAGTTTTAATTGCATTTTGGTTACTTTAAATCCATTTTCTATTTTGTTGTATTTGTTTTAATTTCATTTGATGTCCTTCCCAACCCCTTTGTTCATTTGATAAGATTTTGAGTTTGTTGTTACATGGAGTTTAGGTAGGTTTATCGACAATTTAAGCTAGGGTTTGGCCAATTTTCATTTACTTCTCGGTATGCTTTCTTTTTCTTCCTTTTATTTTGTATGTTCAGGTTCATTTAGAGTCTAGAGGCTCAGTTTTGTGCTTCATTTTTTTTTCTGCATTCCTTGAATGATCGGTGGTTACTATTATTTCTAAGGGTTTTGCTTTCATGTTTTTGCTTGCCATCTGTCTTTCCTAAACCCTAGGTTTTGTTTTTTAAACTCGTATGGGTTTTCCCCATTTAGTGGTTGCCTTTCAAACATCACTCTTTATTTTCAGTTTCAAACCATACTTGACCTTCATAAATCAAAACCCATCATTTGTGTCGAGTTTTGAATCTCACATTTGCATGCATAAACCATGTTTGTAAATACAAACAATATTGGAATGTTCGATCTCCATGTGGGCATTATTATTCACTGGTAGTATATTGAAACCAATCCCCTGTATGTGGATAATTTCCCTGCCTATGCAAAATTACCAAGTCTGCTTGTTGGTACTTTGCAATGGTATGTGTTATGTCAGTGTTTTTCATTGATGATGCATAAAGAATATCTTCTGAAGCATGTAGTGATGGTAAATTTCTCTGTTGGTGCATTTTAAGTTCTATCAATCCTCGGTGTCATATGTTATGTCAGCATTTTTTGTCAATAATACATGGAAGATACATTATACCAAGTGCATAGTTGGTAAAATTTACCAACTTTGCATATGATCCCATAATGCACGTAGGGTCGACAAATTTTGTTGCCTTAGCATCAAATTTGGAATGATGAGTGTAGAAGAAGATATTTCTAATGCTCTTACACTTAGTAATTTTACTTCCCATGCAAGATTGATATTTTTCACTGATCTTGCACTTAGAAGTGTTACCTAGATGTAAATGTCAACTTTGCACAAACCAAAGTTTCTTCCACATGAAAAGTCATTAAAATTCAATGACCTTGTAGTCAAAAGTTTTATCCACATGCAAAGTCAGAAAATTTTGCCAACCTTGCAAACGTTTTGCAAAACCAACTTGGAAAAGTGCTATAATTCAGTGAAATTATACAAAAATCAAACATCTACTTCTAATGGTACTGAAATTCAGTAACCTTACATTCCACTTTGCAAAATTTTTCTAACACTGAAAAAAAAATCCACGTTGCATTCCACTTGATTGCCCGCTTTTGCTTTGTTTTTTGACTCCATCACGCTTAAGCCCTCCAAGCACATGGAAGTGCTCATATTTTTCCCACTATTGAATTTCCAACCATGCAAGTTTTTGTAACACTGGAAAATGATGAAATTTGTAATACAATTATTTGTGCATGCATTTTAAGATTCTCATATATGCCTTCCTGGGAGGATACATTCTTTGCTAATTACTCCTTAGATGTCAGATCCTTCTCCGAGAAAAGGCAAGGACCTGAAGTTCGAACACCAAGGTGTTTTATCGCCAACTTTAGTGTCCTCAAACATTGATGAGATAAAGGATACTAAAATTAGACATGTTGATATGCTTGAATTTATTAAAAGGACTCATAAGCAACCATTAGATACTAGTATGAGACATATAGCTCAAAACAACATACAAATGGTGGTAGCTTTCCCTGTAGCTGCACATAATCTTGAATTTGTTCTCCAAGTTGCTACACATTACAATAAGGATGACTGAAATGTTAGGGATGCAAATGAAAATGTGGTCATAAGGTTAGATCCAAATTTCTTTGACAAAGATTTCTTGTGTCCTAGTATTGACTCATATGTAGATGATACTAAGGAATATGCACAAGATGAATATAAGAAAGATACAGATAATTGTAATAGAGTGATTAATAGTAAGTGGTTAAAAAATCTATTGTCAAGTATTTCAAGGTGGCCTAAAAGCTTTCCACACAGTGAATTCATTGAAGAAGTTAATGATTTGATCACTCTTCTCAGTAGAGTGAAAGGGTTACCTACCTCATCCACCTTTCAAGAATTGATGTATGCATACATCAAGATCATATTGAGGGGAAAAAAATAAAATCCTTTGGAGTTAACAAATTAGTGACACAATTCACGATCAATTGATCAAGGTGCATAGTTCTATTAAGTTCTACGTGACATCTTATTTGGTGTATGTTGCTACTGTGATGAGAAATTTTCTTGGGTTGACAACGGAAGGGAATAGAAGAGTAACTCTAGTGTACAAGTACTTTCCTCAAATAACTCTTGATGGAATCATTCACCATTTCCAAAGAGTTAATGACTCTTTTTTTGCTCCTTTCTTATGTGCATTTCATTTTGAATTAGAGAAGAAAAGGGTTTCTAACAAGGCATAGACCATGGTAAACAAATATGGTTTCTTATCTATAGTTCCCCACATTCACCTACTTGAGAGTTGGTTGCTTCGTGGGTTATCCATACATGATCCCGAGATATCCTAGTGACAAGATTGTCCTAATGGAGCTTTGTAGGTAGATAATGATCGTCCATAGCAAGCACAGGGAATCACATAAACCAAGTTTCAAGTTTACTCTCATGATTGGTAGGTATTCTATTCAAACATCTCCAAGGGCTAAGGCTATAGAATTTGAGATGTAGTGGTTTACCTTGAAGAATTTTAGAAGAAGGCATGATTTTGAATACTAGGGAATGAAGGAGAAGATCAAGAAATCCCAAACCCATTAACATAGAATTGAAGATGTATGGGTGGATCACAGGACAAAATAAGAAATAAGAAAAATGGTCTATTGTTGATTGACTTTGGAATAAATTGAAAATCTTGATTTGGCAGATATTCCTGAAGGTATGGAGGATAATGGAAACATACTAAACCCTATCTATGAGAGGAATAATCTATGAGAGGAATAATCTTGCAGGATCTCTAACATCCATCCAATGGTCAAAGAAGGAAGTGATATCAATCAGAGGTGTTAGGGTTTAGGCATATCAAAGCAATAAAAATTAACAATTATATGCAAGTTAAATAACCTAGAAATAACAATGAAGAAGAACACAAAAGAGATCAACACAAAATTTTAACGTGGTTCCAATATGGGCTACACCCATAGTAACTTAGCCATCCAATGATTTTATTATCCAACGTAAAACAAATTTCAATCTCATGAATTTCATACCGTAACTTACATCCCAATCGTTTATAACAAGATTTTTGGAATCTTCTAGAATTAAGGTTTTACAAAGTCATTTTTCATTTTTCAATTAACAAAAAAATTAACTATCAACCCCTTGATGCGTTAAAAAAAAAAAAGGATGTGCCCCTAAACCCCCGCTCGGTGTCCGACCCGACCCCAAACCCCGAGAAGGATATGTAAAGAGTGTATAGTATTTGCATGATTTGTCACCACATACCAACAAGAGAAAGGTTTGAACCAATTCTTGCTAACACAAATAAATGGTTAGAGGAGAAGGGGATTCATTTGAAACACTTTGTTACTGGATTAGAGGAGGAGGAACCTGAAGGTCCTGTAGGTAAGAAATTTGAGTTGAGAATGAAGAACAAGGATGATGTACCTAGTTCTAGTAGGACCTCCAAGACAAAAATCAAGTTTGTTGTAAAAGGGAATAAGGGACTAAAGGACCATATACTGTGGTGGAAGAGGCATAAACCTAGGAGAAAGAGTAAGAAGAAGAACATGATGAATAATGAGTATCTTGTCATGAGAATATCTCTGAAGAACCACCTGTCTCTTCTTCTCCCATTTCTACTACTATGTCTACTCCCACTCCTCCCACTATTTCTATTCAACAGTCTTTACTTGTCATTATTGTGATCATTCCTACTGTTACAACTACTCCTACCATGTCTATCGAATCAATTCATTCATCCCCATCTTCATGGTTAATTTTTGATAGTCTCAAACATGGTTTGGAAAATATTTTGGGGTCTCCCACACCTTTACCGAGTTTGTCATCACCTTCTTTTGATGTAACTTCTCAGTTTGATTTGGAATAATATATGATTGAGACTTCTCAAGTTACAAGTGTAGAAAATCTTGGTGCAATTTTGACTAATACTCCACCAATTGTAACAACAAATTTTGTGAGTGTAGCTACGTTAGCGCAATCTATGACTGTTGGTCTAGAAGAAAGTGCTTCTCCACTTCCCCCATGGTTTTTGTCCTATACATCGAAAAGAAAGAAGCAAGCCATCTCTCTAGATGACTTTGAATTTGCACTGTTGGCACCTATAAAGAAAAAATCCAAGAAAAAGGCCAAGAATATTTCTAGGTTGTTGGTTGATAAAGCAAGAAACAAGTATGCAAAGGTAGCACAACCTCCTCCAAATAGATCAATTGAGGATATAGATATTTCTAAATATTCCATTACAAGAGTTGAGTTAGGAAAGGTGACTCATGAAAGTGCCAAGGCAGATGTACAGGCTACTTTGAATTCTGTCATCGAGAAATTTGATGAAGTAAAGAAGAGTAAATATCAATTCAAGGCCAAATCAAAGCAACTAACTTCAATGCTCCAAAAGATTACCCAATCTTCAGAGTCAATAGATTTTGTGGCCATAACTATGTTGGAATATGGCTTGTAAGTGTTGTCATTGATGGAAACCTTGGCAACCTAAGTCATGCATCCGATCTACAGTATAGTTTTGGTTTACACCGGCAGAACAGGGTGAAGAATAGGGCATCTGGTTACAAGCATAAAAGTTGATCTGTATACCTCATCGGACTACTATTTTGGGTTGTGGATCTCCGAGGAAGGTTTTTTGATGTTTTTTGATGCTTTATCATGAAGTATACTGATGCAAAGTCACTAGTACATGATCTAGGAGATCCGACACACTTATCTGTTGACTATCTATGCTAGAAGGCTGACCCAACAAATATAGTAATCGCGGATGTATAAGGAGTAATTAATCAAATGTTTTCATGATCTATTATGTTTG
Source organism: Sequoiadendron giganteum (assembly GCA_007115665.2). NCBI lineage: Eukaryota > Viridiplantae > Streptophyta > Pinopsida > Cupressales > Cupressaceae > Sequoiadendron > Sequoiadendron giganteum. The sequence continues at coordinate 441,855,387 of CM021106.1, read as the reverse complement.
TTTAGGTCCTCTCTTTTTATTAACCGACTTTGGAAGATGTGTATAAAGAATTAGTGATGGATCTGGTTGACACTTGAGAAGAACTTAATGCTTTATGAAGCTGACATAAGAATGATCAAATCTTTGATAGCGGATATATATATGAGATCAATTTTATCATTTTGTGTGTGTCATGTGTGGAGAAGTATGTGAAGATAGCGAACACGAATATGGTGTGAATTTTAGCAAAGCTATAGTGCGAATTTGACTGTGTATGATGCGAAGAGCAGAAAAGAGAAGAACGGAGCAAAGCGAAGTATAGAGTCAGAAAGAAGATCCAGAATAAAATCTATGAGCTTCACCGAAACTGTAACCTAGCATGAATAGATGCTACTATCTCATTTCATCCTTCAAATGGTTTTAATCTGAACTTTTGTAAGGAAGTGAGCCTTCTCTTTTGAGCAGTGAGCTCTAGGCAGTGTGCCTGAATGCAAGTGCATTCTCTTTTGAAAAACTTTATTTGAGTACTCAAATTATGGATTAACCTCCACTGTGGTTTTTCCCCTAATAGGGTTTCCATGCAGAAATCCTTGTGTTATGGTGTTATGAATGTTTCCTTTGAATGCTTGCATCTTTATTTTAATGTAATGACAGAATGGTTTAAGTTTCAGAGTAATCAAAGTTAAGATTTGCTGGACACTGATTCACCCCCCCCCTCTCAGTGTTCCCTTGAGTCCAACAATTGGTATCAGAGCATCTGGTTCCTCTGAAGAAGTTTAGAAGTTTGAGGTGGACCTTGGAATGTGATGAACTCTAGTAGTTTTCAACAATAACTTTTGGTGGTACTTGATGATCTTGATCAGTCTAAAGAAGAAGTACATGAATTGAAAGAAAATATTAGGGATGCTAAGAAATTCATTCAATCATTAAAGGATCAAATTGTTAAATCCAGGGAGAAGAGAAAGGATCTCTATGATTAGATCAAGCAACAAGAGAGTGAAAACATGGATGATGCTCACCCAAATCAGACCTTGAGGAAATAACTAAAGAATGTGAAAATCTTGCTAGAGAAAATGCTACCCTAAAGCATGAGATGGAATCTATGGTGATGAAGCTGACTAAAGAGATTGAAGAAAGGAAGAATAATGAAGAGAATCTAGCACAATACTTAAAGGAGAAATCTGATGAACACAAAAGAACAAATGAAGAATTTGCTCACGTAGAAAGAGAACTACAACAATCCAGAAAAAATGAAGAGGAACTTGGTAAGTAGATTGTCATGCTCATAAATGAACTTACTACTACAAATGAGTACAAAGAAAAGTTCTAGATTAGCTCAGTGAAGCTTGATGAGATGACTCAAGGACAAAAGAGTGGAAATGATAAGAGGTCTTGGATATGAAAAAGGATAAAGTTCCAGACTTGGACAGAAGAATTTCAGACAAGGAAACCTAATGAACAAAGTTGGAAGGTATCCGGTCAGACAACCTAATGCTCAAAAATTTAATGGATACTATTTTTCTTGCAATAAATTTGGCCATATGGCTACTTAGTGTAGAAGTAATATGAAATTGAGAGATTCATCATTTTTTGGTCAATGTTTCAATGCAAAAAGTTTGGTCATTAATAAATTGAGTGCATAAATGTGTCAAAGAATGTTGAATGTTATACATGTGGGAAATTTGGGCATATTGCTAATCAATGCAGGTTAAGAGGAAATCAATGGAATATTGTGTGCTACAATTGCAACAAGTTTGGTCACATTGCAAAATTCTGCAGAAACAAAAATATGGACAAAAGAGGTTCGGTACATAGAGGAAAAAATATAGAGAAAAATATTAAAGGGAAAAGGAAAAGTGACTATGGATGAGATAAGAGATGAGATGAAAAAGATATGGGTAAGGAAGAATGATTCTGATGCTGGAAATGGTTCTACACTGGAACCTGCTTCCGATAACTCTTGTGGTAATTGACTTCAAGCCACTAGCCTAGGGGGAATTTTTCAAGAAAATATCTCCTCCCCTATTTGTGGATGGTACCGAAACACAAAGAATGGTCAAGAAGGTGCATTTATGATGTGCATAGGTTTTGGAGAAATTTCACAAGAAAATTTAAAGAATTCATAGGTCTGTAAGAGAATTTTTCTCTCCCTATTTGAGAGAACAAAGCACCCAGAAAAACTTAGGGAAAATGCATTTATTGCACGTGTGTGAACTATAAAAGTCAAGTTGGAATCATCATTTGTCACTTTGCATCGAATAAGAGAAGAAGGAGAGCACTCGATACAAGAATTTTGAGCAGAAAAATTGATTCGCCTTCAAAACTCAAAATATATCAGGTATTTCAAATTGTCTTTAGAATTTTCATATATTTTGGTGTGCGGCAATTAAAACCTAAGTGCAAAAGAAAAATGGAAGAAATCAAGAGGAAAATCAATTTGGACGAATATAATAGTGCAAAGATTAGGTCAATGAGGAATTTGCTATTACCCAACGAATTGAAGCAATTAAGTGAAGCCAAACACAAAAAAATGGATATTTGGAATGTGTTACCGTACTTTGAGGACACAAAATTTGTCAAATTCATCTTGAGCAGATTACATGATGATACTTTAACTTTGGACAAACCCTACATCATTTCAAAGGAGGTAATTGAGAATTTGACTGGATTATGCAAAATCAGAGATGTACCAAGGAAGAAATCCATCCAGAACAAGGAAGTTGAAACCCTAACTGGAGTAATTAGAGATCAGAGGGCACTGATTATTGCGACAATCAAGAATCTTGTTAGAAAATACATTGTGCATGGAATTTCATACAAAGTATTTTTCAAAAATCGAGAAGGAGTGACCTTGATTGGTGTAGTCTACAGTTCTCACAAAATGATAATCGAAGGTCAGGACTTTGACCTGTGTGGGTTGATAAAGGATCAACTAATGGAGAATGTGCAACTGAAAAAAGAAACAAGCTACCCTTTCAGGTTCAATACTTTGATCATATGCCTAGTAATGTATTTCTCAAATTGTTTGCCAAAGATCGAAAATATGGTGTGGAAAACAAATGAACCGGTTTGTAGTCAAATATACTCATATTCTAGGAGCTTGGCTGATTGGGATATAGAATTTGAAAATTTATTTAAGAATGTGCTCGCAAAGTGGGGTTTGGCCAATATTCCCCTCTGGTAAGAACAATGGAAGTTGGTTCCTCTTCCGGTGGCATGGATAAAAGGCAGAAAAGAGAAAAATAAATTGTTTAGTACAACCCTCTGGAATGAAAAGTTCCCAGAATTGAGGGAAAAGGTAAAGAAAAGGAAATTTTGGATATTCCAAATGAATATTCTGATGAAGACACTGAGAAAAATGAATCAGAACCGGAAAAATCCAGTGAGGAAGAAGATGATTTGTCAAAAGAAAAGCTACAACAACTTATTCCGGAAGAAGGTGGAATGCAGAAGATCACTAGGTTATGGTCTGTTAGACCATCATATGATCAAGATATGATTTTGAGTGTATTAAATGCTCATGTTGAGCACTGTAAGATCAAATTATAATGTCTACAAAACATTCTACCTGAGGAAATAATTGAATGCAGTAAAGATACAATTAACTATGAGGATAAAGACAAAGAAGAAAGTGAAGTTATCTCTCACTTGAAGGAGCAGTTTAGAGTATCACTTACCAAAATAAAGAAGAAAATGAATGAATTGAGGCAATGCATAAATTCAACTAATAAAATCTATAACTATTGCATCCGTTGGCCTCATGCTGTTAGTAATTACAAAGAGAAATTGGAACAAATTGAAACAAAGTTGAATGCTATTGGGAAAAGCTTTGACATGTCTCAGTACCAAGATCGTACCATCAGGAAAAGGATTCGGGAGTTACAGTCTGAACACACCAAAATACAATTCACCAAGAACACACTTGTTGATAATTTTTGGAAGGTGAAGGATCTAACCGAATGCAGATTGGAGCAGATGGTAGAGATATTAAGGAAAGGTGAGAAACTGGAAGAAGCAATTACAATTCCAGAATCTTTAACTAAAATTGTCAACAAAAAATACAAGAACAATAGTTTGATCATTATCATTGGTATCACAATAGATGCTTGGAAGAAATTCTTCCGAAAATGAAGAAAAATCATAAGATAATTTTCTAAAGTAATAGTTAATTGTTTTCAATTTTTTGTAGTTTTGGTCTAAAGGGGAAAATTGTCGGTATATATATATTCTGAAGTTTTGAAAATTTTGAACACATGTTTTGTCTTTTTGGCATATGGTTTCTATGATTTGTCATTGATGTAAAAGGGGGAGAGAATGCAATGAAAAATGATTTATAAATCTCAGGAGGAAAGAGTGCAACAAAGCTTGGCATCATACTTATAATGATTTTGACACTTAGTCATTTTTCACTAAGTGTTTCCATCAATACCAAAGGGGAAGATTGTTGGAATATGGCTTGTAAGTGTTTTCATTGATGGAAACCTTGGCAACCTAAGTCATGCATCCGATCTACAATACATTTTTGGTTTACATTGGTAGAACAGGGTGAAGAATAGGGCATTCGGTTACAAGCACAAAAGTTGATCTGTATACCTCACCGGACTATTACTTTGGGTTTTGGATCTCTGAGGAAGGTTTTTTTTTTTTTTTAATGCTTATTCATGAAGTATACTGATACTCAATCACTGGTACACGATCTAGGAGATCTGGTGCACTTATCTGTTGACTATCTATGCTAGAAGGTTGACCTGACAAATATAGTAACTGCAGATGTATAAGGAGTAATTAATCAAATGTTTTCTTGCTCTATTATGTTTGTTTAGGTCCTCTCTTTTTCTAAAGTGAATTTGGAGGATACGTATAAATAATTAGTGATGGATCTGGCTGACACTTGAGAAGAACTTAATGCTTTATGAAGCCGACATAAGAATGATCAAATCCTTGATATTGGATATATATATATATATGAGATCGGTTTTATCATTTTGTGTGCGTCATGTGTGGATAGTTATGTGAAGATAGCGAACAAGAACATGGTGCGAATTTCAACAGAGTAATAGTGTAAATTTGACTGTGTATGATGCGAAGAGAATACAAGAGAAAAAAAAAGCAAAGCGAAGTATAGAGTGAGAAAGAAAATCCAAAATCAAATCTATGAGCTTCACCAGAACTGTAACCTAGTATGAATAGATGATACTTTCTTAGTTCGTCCTTTAGATGGTTTTAATCTGAACTTTTGTAAGGCAGTGAGCCTTCTCTTTTGAGCAGTGAGTTCTAGGCAGTGTGCTTGAATGTAAGTGCATTCTCTTTTATAAAACTTTATTTGAGTACTCAAATTGTGGATTAACCTCCACTGTGGTTTTTCCCCTAATAGGGTTTTCGCAGAAAAATCCTTGTGTTATGAATGTTTCCTTTGAATGCTTGCATCTTTCTTTTAATGTAATGACATAATGGTTTAAGTTTTAGAGTAATAAAGTTAAGATTTGTTGAACACTAATTCACCCCCCCTCTCAGTGTTCCATTGAGTCGAACAAAGTATTGAAGAACCAATTATTTAGAAAGTTGGGAAGGTACACTCAAGAGGTAAAATAGTTAGTGAATTTTTAGACAGAATGATAGAACAGGGAACACAACTCCTAAAGTCTTTTGCAAAAAGAATGGGGAACATGGAAAACATAAGATTAGAGTTAGATAAAACTTCTAATACATTTTCCTAGGAGAAATAAGAAATATAAGACAATTTGGAAGCTTGGATCAAGATGAAGAAACTAAATCTTGATACATTGGTGGAAGTTGGGATAATTCCTAACAGGGATATGTTTGTGGAAGTAAAGGATACAATGGTACACAAAATGAATATCATCAAGGAATTGATCAAGGACTTGTAGGATGCTCATGAAGTCAGCAAAGACAATGATTTGGATCTTATCCACAAAATTGAGGAATTGCCTTGTAAACTACTTGATGATAATAAAAAAATTCTTTCCTTAGATGAAGTTGTTTAGGAATTCATTTCTATGATCCAAATGAATTTGAAGATCAAGCCTTCTCATTGGCTTCGATGGAAAAATTGATGGATATTCAATTAACTCTGGATAACCTCAAGGTGTATTTAGAAAGGCATGGGAAAGCTAGTAACACTGTGAAGGATTCAATCATAATAATCCTTGCTATCTCCAAGAATACTTTAGGTCCAAATAATAAAGAAGTTCAAGAAATCATGAAGAATTATGAGGATTTCTTGGAGAAAGACGGTGGAGAAAGTTGAACGTGCCTAAGTTTATTTTTCATGCTTTATGTAATTAGTTTTCGATATTTTACATGTATTTTTCTGAAATGTAATTACATGTAAAAATAGAGAAGTCCTAAATCAAATCAGACTTTCCTGTTGAATAAGTAAAATTAGTTATCGCTTTCCTAGATTAGCTCTCAAATCTCCTCTATAAATATGAGGGAGTTTCTTTTGTAATGGACCTTTGATATTTTGAAGCTAAATTTTTCCCATTTTGAGAACACATACTTGAATCTTTGTGTTGAATGTGTGTATTTAAATTAATCAATAAAAGAAGAAGATCGCCTCCAACATTTGTTTTGGAGCACATTTGTTGTATGTAATATTGTTCTTATGTCTCTCTTATCATATTATCTTGAAATTGGTTTCTAAGTGGCATAATATTTTATTATCAAGGGGAATTCAAATTTGGTATTGATAGACCTTGTGCTATCATATTGTATTTGGAGATATGTTTTGTGTATGAATTTGGTTGAGAACACGTAGTCTTTGTGTTGTGATTGTTAGCTGTACTCTTGTGGATCTTTGGCATTGTTCGTTGATAGTCTTTGAGCTACAATTCACTAGATGATTTACTCTTTGGAATCATCTTTGGGAATAATTTGGAGTTTTTGAGTTGTAAGTTGTTACCATTGTTACGTTTGAACCATTATGGAAAGTGATGAAATACTTTTTGTTTCTGTGGATTTTCTAAGTTACTATCATTTGCTAGTATCATTCTTATTATTCTTACGTCTAACAAAATTGGGTATCGACTATTATTGCTCCAACTAGTGTTATTTAGTTTATTACTTATTGTGAACATCAAGGTCATTATTGTAATTCATTTTCCTTTTTATGAAAAAAGAGAATATGCTACTGGAGACACCCCCATGGATATTTTTAGTGTACATAATCTTAGTTTATTTTATAGTTAATTTAGTTAGCAATAAGAAGGGAGCCTCCCCTTTATAAGAGGAAAGATTAATTTCTCATCATAACTATGGTTGAAACTACTATTTTGTAATTGTTAAAGGAATTACAAAATATTCACCCAACAGGCTAATTCTTTGATGTTAATGTTATCAAATGGATTATACCTAGGAGAAGCTACAACTTCCTCACTAGAGGTATCCTTGGAAAAATGGTTTGTGTTCTCATGTGAGCCATACCCAAGACCTTTATTCCTTGGTCATTTTTTTAAAATGATGGGTTATCTAATACCTTGTTGTGTTAGGCCAAGTCCACCATTTCCTGTGTAATGCATGTTCTTAATCATCTGATATGCCTTGCTACTTGTATCAACAATAAGAGGAGCTTCTTCTTGTTCTTCTTGATAGATCAATTTTGAGAAGTCTCCTTAATCTATAGCCTCGGTGTTTAGTTCTCCCAATTTTGAAAAGATAGTAGGTTCAAACTTGAAAGTTTTGGATTCTTTTTTAATGTGATGAGGTTTTCCATATCACTTTGAGGAGAGTGGTAGTTGTCCCACATAGGAGGATTCCTTAAGGTTGTAATCACCACAACCATTATCTTTTATTTGTACCTTAATTTCAAAGGTGTTTTGCTAAGATTTAGATGTAGATGCAAGTGGTGTTGGATCAACATAAGAATATGAAGGTTTATACAAATCATTATTAGGTACATGGAGAAATCTATGATACTTCACTTCCATGATTTTGGAATAGTAGAAAGGTTCAGAATCACCATGTATGGTAACTTATTTATCATTGTACAAAAAAATTAGACATTAATGATATGTAGACGCAATGGCCTACATGACATGGATCCATGGGTAACCTAGAAGGATGTTATAAGGAAATTCGAGGTATAAAACATTACATGTTTCAGCTATTGCAGGACCAACTTGTAGAGGCAACTTTATGGTTCTTCTAAGTCCCTTCCATTATCATCATATGCCCTGATAGTTATTCCTTTTGCTCTTTCAATTACTTCCTTAGAGTATCCCAAGTGTTTGACCAATTAAAGAGTATATTTATTTAAGCCCAAAAATCCATCTATCAAAACTCTTTTCACCTTATGTTTATGGACGTAGACCTCAAGATGTAATGTGTGATTGTGATACATTTGAGATGGAAGGTCTTTTTCTATGAATACAAGGTGAAGAGTGGATGTAATATGCCATACGATGGCTTGGAATTGTGTTGTATCTATTGATGCCAAAAATTGGTAAGGTAACAACCTTTATGGGAAAATCAGTTAAAGGGGGGACCTATTGCGCTAAATTGAGTGACCTCCGGGTTTTTAAAGAAGTCAACTTCTTCTGTAATTAGGGGGTTGAAAAGGGTAGAAGGAAACAAATGTAAAATTAAATCTAATCTAAGGCGATGTGCCAAGAATTAGATATGGGCACGGTAAACCTATCTGTTAGATATGATTTAAGGGTCATTCAACAATTTTCTATGTCCCAGAATCACATAAATCAAAATGGAAACCTAAGTAACTCAATCAATGACATAAAATAACTTCCATACATTTACTAAAAAAGAGAGTCAAAGACATGGTTTGAATCAATAAGCTTATATTGAAATTATAGAAGTCTACAAACAAATTACTCAATACAAAGATGGCACAGTATAAAGCTTTATCAAACAATCAAGAAACAAAAAGGCCGAACAATGGCACAGTCTGCGAATCTTATACAATAAGCTAAAATAATACAAGAGGCCTGGTGTATTTCCACAAATTTCTCTGTAAGTTCTGAACCCTTTCTTTGAAAGAAGTAGTATTTATAACTAAAATCCCATTGCCTAGCGGGACAATAACAAAAAAGATTTGAATCATGAACAATGATGCCTAGAGAAATTATTTCCCTTAGGCCGTTGCAATAGGAAAGATTCCAACATGGAACATGGTTGCATTCGAACCGGATGCATCCCCTATGAATGATGGTAGTGGTCCTAGTAGAACATTGCACCAACATGTGTCGCTCACCCATGACGACAGTTAGAATATGTGGCAATCCTGGCGAGGCTGTTACTTGCTCCTTATTTCTTCTCAATGAAGTCCAAAAAAGACACGCGACGATAGGTCGAAGCCTGTGGTTCATTCCTCCCTCCTTGTGATGAAAAGTTGTGCGGTGAAGACACGTGGAGGCACACTTTATGAGTGGTGTCGTTGGTGGGGCCCACTAAAAGTGAACGCTAACTGATGATACGTGGCACTCAGATGGGACCCGATAGGAAAGCAAAGAGAAGCAAGCCAAAAGGATGTGAATTGCTGACACGTGGAAGCATGGTGAAGCTATTTAGAAGAGCGAAGGAAGAAATCCCTTCAAAGAGTTCCTGGCGGACACATGACAACAATCAAACGATGTCATTGCAAAATTTTCTCGATGATGTTCAAACAAATGGGGTGTAGGCCGGTACTTTTAGCAAAAATAAAAATCACCCGAAGGGAGCTTGGGGAAATTTATGTTCACAAATTTTGGCGACTATCAAGGGCATTTCACCTGCGGAATGAGGAACCCAAAACTTTCTGGTTCGCAGAATAGAGCCTTATCCATTGGGAGACACAATCAAAGCTTATAGAGTAGATTGTAGAGGTAGCCAGTCGACCTCAGATGGTGTCGATATGTCGCATAGATTCACTTGCGCTCCATGCAGATCACTCATTTCTTTGTAAGGCAATGCCATCAATATACCTGCTCAGGAATCGAGTTGTAAAAGCAACCATGCTATCAGATGGGTGATGCCCTCAATATCCTCTGCAGTAAGGGGCTAGTTGAAGCTCTGAAAAGTAGATGCATCTTGCTACTTCTCTTCAATCTTCACCGCAATCTGCTCTGCTATGGCCATCGATTCATTTGAAAGAAATGGGGATGGTAAGCCCATATAAGTTAGGTGGGAGAACCTTTCCCGCATGCTATTCGTGGTTCGGTCAAATGTGGCAACGCACTTGCTAGTGTGGAGGATGGTTACATGGTAGTGGATGAACTTGTTTGCTATTTTGGCAGCGGTTTTTCAATTAGTGATCCCTGTGTTTGTTGATTCTTCATCCCAAACCATGTATAGATTCTCCAACAATTTTTCCACCTTAGGAACCCTCTTTGCGATGGATTGAGGGAACCACTCAATCGCTCCATGAACCTCCTTGCCTAAACTTGTTGCCTTCACCATGAATTGGAGTGTCGACTGGAGAGTTAGGCAAAAGGTTTTAACCCTTTACCAATATGAAACATATAACCGCTGAGCTACTTGAAGGAGGTCTGATTGGGTAGTAGGGGGTTGGGAGGGATTCTTCATAGCGTTGATATTTGCATCCTTTAAATCAACCTCATGTGTGAGCTCCACAATTCTTTTGTTTGTAGTTGAAAGTTGTCCTTGTAGGGCTCTTGATTCTGTGAGCTAGGTTGCTTCGAATCGTTCTTTGTTTTCTGCTTCCCTCTCAAAGGAAGACTTCATTTCTTGGAATTCATTCTCTAGTTGAGTTCATCAGGCCTCAAAGTCTGAGTCTTTCTGTTGTATCAGTTTCTCTAATTGAGCATGTTGGCAGTGAAAATCCTCATTTTTTCATTGCATTTTCTGATCCACCCATGCCAACTGGTCTTGATATCCTTGATTATTTCATTTTAGCTTGACCCTCTCCTTGATAATTCTTAGCTCTTCTTTATTTTTCAGCTAACGACTGAACTTGAGGAAGTCAATGGTCACCACCCGTTGTGTCTCCTCCATGAGCTCAACTTTGTCCTCTGGCTAGGATATGCTTAGATCAAGTCCCATGGTGTACATATTGTAATCATCAAGCTGCATCTCTTCCTGTGGCTTGATGATGGTCACGTACATGATCACGAAATGCAGTGATTGCTGAGCCTCATTGAAAATAGTTTGTACCTTTGGCTTCGTCGATCTTTTAACACTTTATTTCTGGACCTTGATATCCCATGCCTGTTTTGTCTTATCTCCCTCTGAAATAAATTCACTTGGAAACCTAATGAGCCCACCTACGAAAGGTGCACTAGGAGGAAGGGCGAAACAAAATGAGAGGGTATAAATTCTGGGCGATTTCTTCCTCGAAAGATTGTCTGTTTGTGTGGAGAAAGGAGGGACATTCCAAAGCTTGGTTTATGAACCTATGGGAGGACTTAAGGGAAGCGGTGGCTAAAGTGGAGTCATGGTGGATTCCATCAACTAGGTAGACTAGATTGGGGCCGACATAGTAGTAGAAAGAGAGGTATCAAAGGCAGTTGTAGAGGTAAAATGCGAAGCACTAGTGAATGCGGAATGGATCGAGGTGAAAGGTGTAAAGGTTTATAAAGGAGTAGAGGAAAATGATGCAGCCTGGGAGAACTGTGTGAAACCTCCCATGACCATTGTAGCAGAAGTAGAAAAGGAAGGGCCAACGCTAGAAGTGAGGGGCACTGCAGACACAACAAGAGTTACTAAAGATTGTGAAGTAAGAGAAGAGGGAATGAAAGATACCTATGACATAGATGATTGTGATCCTTGGCGCATTGTGGGTTCTTGGCCTACCTCAGGATCCTACAAACACTCTCCACAAGATGCTTCGGTGCGCTGCCATTTAACAGGTCGCAAATCTTCCACCACTACGGTCTTCAACTGTTGTTGTTGGGTTGTTCTAGTCCTCTTTGCGGTCCAGGTGTGAGTCAGTGAAGCCCTCACACATGATATGTTCACTCGCAAATTTGAAGAAACCTTTCTAGGTTGCTTCATCACCTTCTCTTTCTATTGCGCCGGGGTCATTTGTACCTCCATTTACTTCACTCCTCCTTCCTCAGTACATGTTTTGGCCTCCTCTGGGTCGACTCTTCATCATTACTTGCATTGGAATCAGGATGCTCATCGTTCCACAATTTATAAAACTTGTCATCCATCTCAATGCTCTCATAAGGGGCCTCAATGCATTGGATTTCCTATCGATAAATCGATAAATCCTTAATTTTCTCTTTTCTCCAGTTAAAATTTCTTATCAAATTATTGCGAGGAGTAGCCTTGATTTGTTTCTTCTCATTATATTTTCCCAACGTGAAATAGAACTTGATCCATGGTGGCCGACTATCTCCGGTTGGAATATGAGTTAGGTCCACCATCAGGTCATCTGCATCCTCCATTAGATTCCACCACTTCTCCCAGTAAGGTTGGGGGTTGTGAGTTACCTTGACATATTCATTTGGTAAGTCATTTTTGGGGTTGTAATTCCATTTATCACAAATCCCTACCAACCCCAGATGAGCCATCTTTTCTTCTAGTAGCTCATGTGTTTGCTTCTTGGCCATAATCACTGTCTTAAAGCTCAACGGGTAGCTAAAAAATCATCTCTTCTTGGCTTTTCCTCCGCAAAAGGTGAAGTGAATAATTGATACCTACCAAAAAAATTCTAAGGCCAACACATGATCTATGAGACATGCCGGAAGCCAGAATGGTTCCCTAGTGAAGCTGCACATTCAGATGAATGTGAAATCTTCTACTAGAAACTAGTCGCATTTCGAGGTGAAATTTTGCATGTACTGTATTTGGTCTAAGTTGAGCCGCAAAATACCACTATCCTCCCTCAAATCTTGCAGAATTAGAGTCAAGAAATAATCCAAAAAATGTGTAATAATCATACGTTGCAGAGAGGAGAGGAGTTCATACAGAAACTGGCCTTCTCCTCTTGTTTTCATCAAATATGGCCAACCCCATATATCTTTTGAAGAAGTCAGGGTTCTGATGCAAAAAATAATGGGCGAGGAAAGAAGGAAATGTGAACCTTTGTTGTGTTCTATACTCCACTATTTGGCTCAACATCTCCTCGACGAGGAAATCTGAGAAGTCATATCAGAAAAGAGAATGTTTCCTGTGCAATTGGAACCCCAAGCCTAGTTGAAATTCTTGAACATATCTGTTAATGTCTAGGCTGCAAACAAATGCCATGATTGAGAAGGCATCCTTCATGTCCACGTTGAAGGCTTTATGCGCTGCCGAGATTTGTGGTGGTTTTTTCTGAGCTTCTTTGGGACTTTGGGTTTCTTTTTTATAAAAATATAGAGAAAAATCTCTGGTTTTCCAGATGTTCTCTCCCCTTGTTGGAGTGATTGACTCCATCCTGTCCACTTTGGAGCTTTGTTTTGGGATGCATAACATTTCCCAGATAGCCTCTTTGTAGATATTAACTCTTAGCTCTTGGCCCTCAATGGTGTTGGTAGACGGGTTGAAATGCTTGATGGCTTCATCGACCAGTTCCAAGCAGTAGTGCATGAACGAGACCATATATTGTGGAAGCCCACTGAACCAACACTTCTGCACCAAAGAATCCGGGTCACTATTTTTCTTCATCCTCTCGCAGGCCATCTCCCTAAGAGTCTTAGGGTTCTTCTCAAGGATGGGATCATATATGTTATCCCATATTTCCTTTATTCGACTCTAGTCCCTGTGGGTCTTCTTCTTTTCTGCAACCTTTGTATTCACCCACACTAGCTTCTTTGGTATCCCAGGTAAATCATAAGAGACATTTTCAAAGATATAGGCGGTGGGTGTTGCACGCATGGCATCATACAAACTTTGTGTTTCATCGCCTTGCATTTCTATTTGAGAACTTTGGGCTACTTCCATTTTTTGCAAGTATTTCCTCAAAAAGTACACTGAAGTGGTATGAATGGAACCGAAAACACTATGCAGGGCTCTCAACGCAAACCTAGATGAATTATTGCCTTTTGCTTTGGGTTCAATCCACACCAGAGCAGTGAATCTCCTGTAGCTATTTCTCTACACTTAGCTGTTTTTCTTTTATTCTACACTGCACTTAGTTTTTCTCAACAATTCTGCACTCAAAATCCTTTTATGTATTTAGGAATCTTTTTTCTCTATTTATCTTTTGTATGCAATACTTAGCTTTTTCCTTTGATTTTTCTGCTTTAAAGTGGTAAAAAATGACTACTTTTTTGCATTAAATTCGGCATGTACCACCAAATATCCTACCCATGTGAAAATAATTACTTGCCCTTTTGAAAAGACAAGAATTCAAAATGGTATTAGTGATCACATTCTTCGACGTGATTTTCCTGGGGAATTGAGCCACCGATTGAAAGCTTGCTAACCTTTCGTATGCTTTGGCAATTAATATCCAAAAGGAATAATTAAGTCAAAGACGTAATGAGTACTTAAAAAGATTTTCATCCTACCTTGGACCTTGAAATTTCCTACAATGTGACACCTCAACACCCATCCGTATGAGCTATTACTTGAGTGTACCAACAACTTGCGTTAATTAATTACCACTCCTTAATCTTGCACACAATAATTCGCACCTATAGAAACAACTGGGTGGGAATTTCAAGCCGGCCTTTGGTGGAATTCTCGAGTTAACACTCGATTAGCATCATTCTTATGGCACACAACTACCTCAAAAATTTCTATAAATAGGCCCTACGATAGTAGCAAAATCACACTTAGCATTTAACAAGAATTAGCATTTAGGTAGTTGGCTAGGATTAGCATTTGCGTAGAGCTAGACTTAAGTATCTAATCAGAGCTTGGTACCATGAATACTCCCATTAGGCTAGTTTGTAACAAGTCCCGAACAACATTTTTAGGGGAGATTTCCAATAGGTGACTGTAAATGATGACTAAGAATAAGCATTCTCTAGCTATCATAGCCATGAAATGTGTTATGGGGAGGGACTATTTGAATATGAAGACAATTACAAAGTGAACACAAACATCTTCTCGCACTTCATTGATTCTTTTCTTGACATCTAGGTCCCCAAGGGTATAATCTTGCATTTGACACTTCAAATTTTCTTGAAGAAATACCTCAATGGCCTTGGAGAGGTGGTGACTAATGTTGTATATGGCCTGAGCCTTTTGATGGAAAGCGACCTGCAAAAGTACATTGAAGAGGATGTCGTGGTACCATGGGTGCCATTTCTAAGTGTGTTCTGACTTCTTTCGCAAGTTGAGCACCGTGAGAGGGCCACGCGTGCATGTCACTTCTTGTTGCACTATTACAATGTGGTGTTATTTTATGATGTGGACTGGTACACGGATTTTAGGAACCTTGTACATTCCCTCTGCCGCTTGTTCTTGGTTCTATGAATGATGTTGTTGCTACTAAACCCATTGCTTCTAATGACAACCTTCCTGCTAGTGACAATAATCCTTCTACTGATGATAATGCTCTTGTTCCTCCAACCAATTAAAGTTTCAAGCGCTTTTTTTCTCTTTTTTGTATATATATGCCTGGAAAAGGCTTTCTCGTACATATATATAAAGAAGTTTCATAATATATATAGATATACTTTTGAACGTATGGCCTTAGAGCCATTTTGAAAATGTATTTACCAAATCATATATATATAACGAATATACTTGCTTATTAAGCTTCCTGTCCCTTTTTCATGTGGTTCTGCAATATGGGTTCACTTTAGTTCTTCGCACACGAGTTTATTTTTCTGCATCATGGGTAGCATTCACTTTTCTCTACTCTTGCACTATGGAATTTATTGAAAGACCAACCGACATAAACATGAAGGAAAATAATTACAATACTTACATATTTACATGGGTGAAATAAATGAAGCTTAATTAAACAATTTTAGGTGAATTTTGTTAATCGGAATACCCAATGCTTCTTGTTCCATGTTTTCTAATTCAAATGCATTGTGTTGTTTGCACTGAATTATTTTGAAAGGGCCCTCCCATAGACTATCAAATTTTCCATGTTGGCTAGGCTTCGTGACCCTTTCATTGAATTTTAATACTAGGTCTCTGCACTTTAGACCTTGGTTCGAGGCTTTCTTGTCAAACCATCTCTTAACCACCTGTTGGTGGTTGGACATGGCTATCAGGGTTTTTCCCCTTTTTTCTTGCACTTCCAGCAATTCAACCAACCAAACCTCCATAGCTCTATTTTCTTCAATTTCCAAGGACTTCAGCAGCTATAATGTTGGGATTTCCATAGAGATGGGCAACAGTGCCTCTTTCCTGTATACCAATTCATACGACAAATTTTTAAGGGCCTGCTTGGGAGTTATGTGGTCTTCCCAGAGCGCTACTCAAAGGTTCTTGTGCTACTCCTTCTCATGGTTTGACCAAATCCTTTTAATGAATCATTTTTTGTTAGTAGACTCGAACAGGTCATTCCCTTGCAGGTAGTAATTTGATGATGTATTCAAGAATATGTCATGCACAAGTGCAAATTGGCATACCTTAGAGCCTAGGAAAGCCTTGGCATTTTCCGAAATGATGGTCTTTGGTAGGCCAAATCTCATTACTAGCCCCTCGAGAAAGTCCACAATCTCCGCCTTTGTTGAATTATTCAAGGGCATAACTTTAGTCCATCTGGTGAAGTAGTTCATGGCAGAGAGAATCCACTTATGGCATGCACTGGAGGTGGGATTGATCATTCCGATGAAATCTATCCCTCATTGCACGAATGGCTCATCCATAACTATCAGATTGAGAGGCATTGCAAAAAAAATTCTTCTTCTTATGAAGAATTGGTATTCTTTGTAGGATTTTATCACGTTGTATGAGTCATTGAATAGCATAGGCCATAAGTACCCAATGCACAGGATTTTGATGGTGGTGGTCTTCGCAGAGAAGTGTTTGCCTGCAAGACTACTGTGGAAGGTGCTGATAATTCTCTTCGCTTGCTCTATGGTGACACATTGTAGTAAAATGCCATTGAAATTCCTCTTGAAGAGGACCCCTTCAACCAGTGAGTATCCATTGTTTTGTAGCCGATAGAATATTCTCTTCTGAGAAAGAAGCCTCGATGGATATTTTTTGGTGTGCATGAATCTCACTCTAACGGCCAACTAGCAACCTTCAGGCTCAAACTCATTTGTTAGAATCAACTCTGATTGCTCTTCTTCAGCCGCCATTTCCTTGTTGTGCGCTAAATATTCACATAGCCCTCTTCCTTAGATGGTCTTTGTAGGCCTAACCTTAATGTCGTATTCAATGATCTTGGTGATCCAATTTTCCCTTTTTTCAGTGATTTCTCCTTCCATGATGTATTCACGCACACTGGAATGCGCAACATAAATAATCACCTTATTACAAGATATAATATTTTTGAACTTCTTAAGTCCCTTTACAATTGTGAACACTTGCCTCTCAATGAAGTTGTACTTCGTCTCATATTCATTTAAGGTCTGGGAGTGAAATGCTAATGGATGTTGTCCCTTTCCTTAATTATCCTTTTGAGTCAAAATAGTAGCGATGCTTATCTTGCTACTAAATACATACATTATGAAGTCCTTTGACAGGTCTAGATTTACCAGTACAGGAGTTGAAGAAATAATATCCTTAACTTTCTCAAAGGCTTCTCTAGCTTCTTTCATTCATTTGAATAATTGATCCTTTTTCAGCATCGGGGTGATTGGTTTAATTATTCTTGCAAAATCAGAAATAAATTTGCTTACAAAGTTAACCTTCCCTAGAAAAGATTGGACTCCCTTTTTGTTAACTAGTAAGGGAAGTTCCTTGATTGCTTCTACCCTCTCTGAGTCAATTGTGATTCCTTCTTTGGACACTACATGTCCCACTAATTTGCCTTGCGGTACTCTGAAGACACATTTTTTTGGGTTTAGGGATACCTGAACTCCTATTTTTTTTTGAAAACCACCTCTAGATGATCAAAATGATCATATTTAGACTTGGAGAATACAATCAGATCATCTAAATAGATTAGGATAATCTTGTTGATCAATTCATTGAAAGCGATATGCATTGCCCACTGAAAAGTGGTTCCCACATTCGAGAGGCTAAAAGAAATTTTAGCATATGCAAACCTTCCCCACTTGGTAGTGAACGTTGTCTTGTGTTGGTCCTCTTCTTTGACTCAGATCTGATTGTAACCCAAAAATCCATCTAACAAAGAAAATATCTCTGAACCAGCCACAACTTGCAAGATCGATTCCATGGAAGGTAGTGGGTAGTGATCCTTTAGTGATGCCTTGTTTAGGTCCCATAAATCAACACAGAGATGAATTTCTCCATTCTTCTTTCAAACTAGAACATGGTTACAAATCCATGTACTATGCTTGATCAGAAACACAATCTTAGACTAGATCAACTTTCTTATCTCCTGTGCCATCATGGATTCAATCTTTGGATTTATTGGTCTTTGCTTTTGGTGGACAAGTTTAGCACCTTCTGTTAGTTCAATAGTGTGTTGGATGATGTCGGGATCATACCCCCTGAGGTCATCTAATGACTAGGCCACTACTCCTTCATTTTTTTCACAAAAATGCATGAGTCTGTCCTTGTCATGCCGTGGGACATCCTTCCCGACTTTGAGCTTCTTCCCATCTCTGACTTGAAGGTCCACATAGTCACTTTTCTTTGCCAAAAACCTTCTCTTGTAATTTCTCACATCGTCACAATCGAACAAATTTTCGAGAGTGACCAGTCCCTTTGAACGTTTGTTAGACCTTAGCTGAATGATTTGCCTTTCATATGCTTCCTCAATTTTTGGCTTAAGCTGATTGGAAAATTCTCCCGATTGTTGGATGAACGAGGCAATGTGTTCATTACTTTTGAACACCTACCAGCTTTGATCATTATCCGAAATGGAGGGTCGAACTATCACTCACACAGAGTGTACATTCTTAATCAACTCGAAGATAAGATCAAACTGAGATCCTATTGTTGCTACGTGATCTGTAGTTGAATTATACTCCCTAGGCACCGCCTGGATGTTAAAAGCCTCAAAACCGTCAATGAGGTCCCAAACTCTGTGTCTATAAGACTACATACAAACATTTTTTCCACAGAGGTGTTTCAGACCTGATTAACTATCAGCTCAGAGTCTCCAAACACCATTATTTTCTTGACACCCATCCGCTCTGTGAGGCTTAGACCTTGCACAAGGCCCTCATATTCGGCTTCGTTGTTTGAACAAGTGAACTAGAAGTGAAAAGACCTGAGAATTTCCTCATTGGTTGGAGATGTCAAACATATACCAACACCAACACCAACTTTGCACCTTGCACCATCAAAGTGCAATGTCCACAGTTTTGAGGCTTGATCGACCACGGGGTCCTTCATAACCTTCAAAATCTATTGATCTTCATCATATATGACATAGGTGCCTAACCCAGTAGCATGATAATTTCCAAAAGGATCAACATCTATGTATTCACTCAAGAGGACCTCTTCTTGATCGATCCGATCTCCAGTCACGTTCTCATCCTCTAGTAGCTCGGTACCATATGTTTCTTCTTTAGTGAAAGAGGTGTGAGCAACCTCAATTTTGATCATGGTTTCATCAACCACATGTTCTGAATGCAAAGATTCAGACACTATTTTCATTTTAGCTTTGTGCTTGGTCTTGAGGATTAGGTGGGACCAAACCAAAGAAATATATCTGCCTATCTTTGAAGTGAATTCCCTGGATAGGCACAGGCCGAACATGGGAGGAACATCTATGATCATAGTATCTTGCAGGATTGTGATGATTGGGTAGGCGAATAAGGTCAAGGGGAGGTCCTTAATGACACCTATGATTTCAACTTTGTTCCCATCAAGCTACATAACCCCCCTTCTCAAAGGTTCATAGCTGAGTCCTAAGGCTTCAACTATTTATTTGGGCATTACTGTGGTACTAGCATCAGAGTCAATCATGACATTATCCAATAATTTCTTCCCCACAATAAGAGTTAAGAAAAAGGGCTTTGGTTTCAACTTCTCTTTAACCTTAGTAGAGGTCTCTTCTATACTATTTGTGAGAACTTTAGCCGGAGGTTATGGGACCACGATCTTTTCTTTAAGCGATTTCTCTGTAGATTCAATAACTACATCTTCCCGGAGGGCCTATTGCAGCAATGACTTCTGCTTCAAAATAGCTAAGATATACCGAAGGTAAACATTAGCAAATTATTTTTTCAACTATTCCACCATGTTGAATTGTGGTAGATTTGAAGGATTTTGTTCTTTATCCCTGGCTATGACAATCTCCTTACACAAGTATAGTTGTGGAACAATTGTGGAAGGACTAGGGGATTGGTTAGGGGTGCTTCTAGGCTATGGAGTGATTGGTTCACCCATGAATCTCCTCTTTGAATGGGTATTGTAGTTGGATTTCACCTGCAAGGTCTCCAATGTGGATGCCTCATACATGAATACCGCCTCTTCTCCTTCCATCCATGAGAAGAGAACGTGACCAAGAGCTATATCATTTTCTTGTTCAAGGGACATTCCTTGCATTTGAGCGATGAGTACCACGTTTTCCATTTGTGGAGAAGCATATATATAACCACCTGAACTTGACACCACACCTTGACTGCGTTGTTCCACCACCTTCTATTGTAAGTTTCCATGTGGAAAATTTTGAGGCATATGCGCATTGCCGCAGGGGAAGCACCAGGGATTGATATCTTTTGCAAGGTTGTTCTGCCCTGTGGTCAGCTCTCTGCTCATACTTGGCTAAATTGCTCCCAGTGGAGTAGGTACTGACACTATTTGATTATTTGCTTGAGCCCGTGGATTTGCGTGCACACCTCCTTGATATTGGTTCTACTGGTAGGAAGGTATTTTGATTTGAAAATTTTGGTAGGCTAGTCTTGGAGGAGCGACCTCATTGCGCTTGATGGTAGTTGCTTTATTTTTTAGGTTCCGCAATAATTCTTTTATGTCTCTCATCTCATCCTTTTAAGAGCTGGATGTAGAAGCAACATTCTATGGCACGCCCGGATATGTGTACATGGATTGAGGAGGTGCAGGTGCACTGGCAGAGGGAATACCTGGGGCGAGAACTGATACCTCAGGAAATACAGGCATGATGGGTCGAGGTGGCAAATTCCCGACATTGTTCAGATTCTTCTCCGCCTTGACTGCTATGTTGTATGCATCTGGTAGAGTGGCTCCACCAAGAGACTGGATCATCATCACAATATCAACGTTGATGGATTTCAAGTAGAATATGAAAGCCAACTTGACCGATGACCAGATAGAAGCCTGAATTATCTGCCAAGTTGTGTGAAACCGAGCATTGAAGTCAGTCATGGCTTCATGAGGAGCCCGCTTTATAGTCACCAACTGATGGTATAGTGAGGATTGATCACCGTCATTTGAAAATATCTCATAGAAAATATCTTCGAGTTGATCCCAGGTACCAATGGTGTTAGTCGAAAGAGTGCGGTACCAGTCTAATGATTTACCCTTGAAAGAGGATGCGAGCAACCTTAATGCTATATTTTGATCTGTAACTTTGTGCACCAAACACACATCCACCACATCTTGCAGATGATTGAATGGTGTTCTTGAGCCATCTCCGGTAAATTTACGTATAGATTTTAGAGCAGAGACTAGGATAGGGGCCCAGACGAAGGGCGTAACTGGTGCTACAAGGGGACTTTCAACATCCCATGCCACATAATTTCTATTTGCAACCTCCAACATGGCTGGTGGAGGGATAAAAAATTTCACTATATGAGTTCGGGTTCATGTTGTTACTAGTGGAGGCACTAACAAGATAGGGTTATTCACTATTTGAGACCTAATAACAGGTTGATGGATCATACACCCTCTTTTGATTTAGGTACATTTAAGCTGTCCCATTAGGTGTGCCAAAAAAAAAAATTGTTGATGCCAAAAATTGACAAGGTAAAAACCTTTATGGGAAACTCAGTTAAAGGGGGGACCTATTACGCTAAACTGAGTGACCTCCAGGTTTTTAAAGAAGCCAACTTGTTATGTAATTGGGGGGTTGAAAAGGGTAGAAGGAAACAAATGTAAAATTAAATCTAATCTAAGGCGATGCACCAAGAAGTAGATATGGGCATGGCAAACCTATCTGTTAGATATGATTTAAGGGTCGTTCAACAATCTACTATGTCCCATAATCACAGAAATCAAAATGGAAACCTGAGTAAATCAATCAATGACATAAAATAATTTCCATACATTTACTGAAAAAAAGAGTCAAAGACATGGTCTGAATCAGTAAGCTTATATTGAAATTATAGAAGTCTGTGAACAAATTACTCAATACAAAGATGACATAGTATAAAGCTTTATCAAATAGTCAAGAAATAGAAAGGTCGAACAATGGCACAGTTTGCGAATCTTATACAATAACCTAAAGCAATATAAGAGGCCTGGTGTATTTCCACAAATTCCTTTGTAAGTTCCAAACCCTTTCTTTGAAAGAAGAAGCAATATTTATAAGTAAAATCCTACCGCCTGGCGGGTTGATAACAAAAAAGATTTGAATCATGAATAATGATGCCTAGACAAATGATTTCCCTTACGTCGTTGCAACATAAAAGATTCAAGCATGGAACATGGTCGCCTTTGAACCAGATGAATCCCCTAAAAATGATGGCAGTGGTCCTAGTAGAACATAGCGTTGACATGTGTCGCTCACCCACGATGACAATTAGAATATGTGGCAATCCTGGCGAGGTTGTTACTTGCTCCTTACTTCTTCTCGATGAAGTGCAGAAAAGACATGCGGTGACATGTCGAAGCTTTTGGTTCATTCCTCCCTACTTGCAATAAAAGCTTGCATGGTGAAGACACATGGAGGCACACTTTACAAACAATGTCATTGATGGGGCTTGCTAAAAGTGAACACAAACCGATGATATGTGGCACTCAGACAAGGCCCGATAGAAAAGCAAAGAGAAGCAAGCCAAAAGGGTGTGAATTTTCGACACGTGGAAGAATGGTGAAGCCGTTTAGAAGAGCGAGGGAAGAAATCCCTTTGAAGAGCGCCTGGTCGACACATGGTAGTAGTCAGATGACGCCATTGCAAAAGGAGCCTGATGATGTTCAAACGGATGGGGTACGGGCTGATACTTTTAGCAAAAATAAAAAATCACCCAAAGGGAGCTTGGGGAAATTTATGTTCACAGTATCTATGTCCATAGGTTCAAATGATTGCAAGAGATCCTTTTCTAAGACTTCTTTATGCACATGTGAGATTCTCAAGAGTTCCACAATTGAGATTTGTGTTGGTATTTCTTTGAGATGGTTGATTAGGCTACAATTTGTAGGGTTTTCTTTTGCTGGGCCTTTTGTCTATGGAGGAGCTCCTTGGATGGTGAATTTTCCTCTTCGTGTAGTGACTCCACACTCAAGATTTTTTCCATTTATTATAACAACTGAGATATGGTGGTTACCATCTTGTATATGTCCTACAACATTGTCATAGGAGTGGTTGACTTGATTGTACGTTTTTGACTTTCCCACATCGTTTCCTTTTCCATGATCGGGCATAGGATTATTGTACATACCTAACTCATTATTTCTCGATGTTCTTGGGCATTGATCAATGTTTACCTCACCATGATCTATGAGGTCTTGGATAATGTTCTCAAGCTTCATGCAGTTTGATGTTTTATGTGCTTTCGTCTCACGATACTCATAATAGTCATTGTCATTGTACCTTGTGAGTTTGAATTGAGATTCCTCATATTGTAAAAAATTAGGAAGTTTTATTAAATTTATTTGGATTAGCTTTTTCAAAATTGTTTCAATTGGCTCCCCTAAGGGAGTGTACTTTCGTCTTGGTGGGTAGTTATTTTTCATAGGTGGTGGTCCTCTTGGAGATTAGTATTTTTTACATTTTGTTGATTTTTTTTTGAGTTTGTGTGTTCTATGCAAATTTCATGTCCACTACACTGATTCTTATTTTTAGCCCATATATAGGGTTTGTCATGAGAACTTGACGACTGGTTGCTGTCTTTATAGATCTTCACTAGCCTGTTTGCAATAAGAGCCCTTTTAATATTAAGAACTTTTTCTATGAGCTCTTTAAATGTTGTGACACATTGCATCCATATTTAAAAGTCAACTTCCGTGTTTATATTGTTTGCAATAATATCTACTTGTTTTTTCGAAATAGACCATTTGCATTTTCTTGCCTTATGTCTCCATATTTATAGAAAGGAAGCAAAGGTTTATCCATTATTTTGTTTAACAAGATAAAGCTCATTTAAAGTGACTTATGCATCAATGTTGTAGGAGAATTGTGCAAAAAATTGATCTACAATTTCTTGAATTGATTTTGATGCCTAGGGATAAGTGTGAGCACCATTCAATAGTGGGTCCACCTAAGCTATGAGGAAAGAGGAATATAAGGTATGTATCGTTGTATGGCACCTCTAGAAAAGTGACATAGAACCCTCATATATGTTTAAGATTACCTTATCCTTTATACTTTTCAAATTTTAGCATTTTTAAGTTTTGGGGAAATGGTACAATTGTTATGTTCCTATCAAATGAATGTAGACACAAGTCTTGAAGAGCATATAATTATTTAGTTGTTCCTATTTGTATATTGTAGATATTTTGTGTTAATATTTGAATTTGTGATGATAGATCCATAGGAGGATTGTTTGGTGGTGGATTATATGTGTTATATTAAGGGATGGTGGATGAGTTAAATGTCAGATCTTGATAAGGGGGGATGTTTGTGTTATATGGATTGTATGAAATGTGTTGATGTTGAGAATTCATTTGATATTGTGGATTGTTTTATGGTGGAGACATATTGTATGGAACCAATTGATGTTGATGAATGATGTTTTGTTGAGGGTTTTGTGGTTGGTATTAGGTGTATTCTTGGTGTTGGAGATTTTGTTGCAAGGTTTGTTGTTGTTGTGTAAGTAACTATTATTGTGTGAGTAGTTGTTGTTGGAAAGCAACATTTTTTTATTGTTGTGGGGTAGGATTTTGTTATTGTTATGGGGTGACATATTGATGGTTTTGTTGTTGTTGTTGAGGATTTGGAGTTTGGTGTGAAATGTATTGATGTGCGGGAATGATGTTTTATTGAGGATGTTGTTGAGGTTGTTGTTTAGGTGTCAATAGATGTACATTAGGAGCACTTGGGTGTATGTTTTATGAAGGTGGTGTTGTAAATGGATTTATCCCATAGTTTATTGTGTTCAGATTCAAAATTTTGGGATTAGGTTGATTGATGTATGTTGGTGGAATGTTTGTGTTTGGAAGGCATAGGTTTGTTTGATTCTCTAGACCTTGATTGTGAAACAACAGATTTACATATTGGTGTGAAAACTTTATTGAATTAGTTTCTAGTGGAGATACCCTAGGTTGACTTGGTACATTTGGTAAAGGAGGTTAGGACATTTTTTTGTACAATGTGATGTACCAAGGGTTCTTTTTCATGTGGATGATTCATGGATGCTATATGTGTAAAGGCTTGTTCCCTTAGTGTATTGACATCAATTTTTTTTTAGAAGTTTAGAACCTGCTTCTACAAGTATCAACATGCATAGATAGATTAGGGTTTTCCCGTAGTATAGAATTGAGTACTCTATTAAGAGATGGGTCTCATGTCATCTCTAATAGCTATTTGGGAGTAAATTTTGGGGTTGGTTTGTTAGTAATATCTTATATGTGGATAATTTGAACTTGATATGTTTGGTTTTTTTTTTAGAGTTCTATACCCTTTAGAATCAGAATCGAGCATTCCTAGACTTGTGTCAATAACACTCATAGTGGTAGGTACACTAGAACCGATAGGATTTGATTCCATGTTTTTCTTATGTTGAGATCTTTTTGTAGTCATAAAACTTGTAGTAACCTTAGGAGATGTGTGTTGTGAAGTTGGATGAAAATGATATTGTTTAGATGTTTGAGTTGCTTCAAATTGAGCTAGTAGTGACACCTTAGGTGATTTTGGACCAATGTTGGATGATATTTGGATGAGTCGGAGATGTGAAACCCTCACTTTAGACAAAGTTCATTTTGAAAAAATTACTC
Source organism: Sequoiadendron giganteum (assembly GCA_007115665.2). Classification (NCBI taxonomy): domain Eukaryota; kingdom Viridiplantae; phylum Streptophyta; class Pinopsida; order Cupressales; family Cupressaceae; genus Sequoiadendron; species Sequoiadendron giganteum. The sequence continues at coordinate 441,829,440 of CM021106.1, read as the reverse complement.
TTTAATGTGTGTTTGAGGATAATTATTGCTTGTCCTAGAAAAATGAGTCCAAGCTAATGAAGATGATGATGAGATCACAAACTTAGGAGTATACTATGAATCCAAAGTAAGCTAGCTCACAATTATTTGACACTAATCTAACTAGATACTTGAAAGGAGACTATTTTCCAAGAAATAAGCTAAACTAGGGGATGACATGGATATCTAAACCAAAATGACCAATACCAAATTTAAGTTTCTATTTTGAATAGATTATTTTATTGGTTTAAATGGGTTGATTTGATCCAAGGATGACTAAAAGATGTTTAGACAAGTCCAAAATGAACTAGTGATATGAGATGAAGATGACCAAGGTTGTATTTTGTTGTTTTGGATGAATAAGGATGACTACAAGTATATTATACACAAGTGTCCTGTTCTCTATTGATTACTGGTTAAAATAAATAATCTAAGATTTTAAGGGTTTTTCTATTTTGGACTGACACTCAAAAGCGTCGAATTATAATAACAAGTGTTGCACTGCCTCTAACAGAAGAGTTGAAATTTTTCAAAAAGAACAAATTTAAAAAGATAAGTGTCACAATGTGATAGTCATATGTGTTGCTTTAATATGTTTCAAAATTTTGATAGACTATTTTGAGACAAAAGCATCGAGATGCACATAAGCGTCGATTTGTAGAAAGAAGAACCCATTTGAAAAAATAAAATGAGTCAAGATACAAACAAAATTGATGCATGATGATAGTCAAAAGCATCACTTTAACTCAGAGACAAAGTTTTGTAATTTTATCCTAGTATACCTAGGATTTTGAATTTTTAAAGTTTGATTTATGTGTATCTGATCTATCAAGTTATAAAAAATGATAAAGATTAGCATAGAGGACTGACTCCAACGATTTTTTGGTATATTCAACATGTATTCTTCAACAAGACCATGCTAATTAATGTCATAGATAGTTTAACAATAAATACATGCCATAGATACACAACTAAGTTCAGTAGAAGATCGGGTGTATTAACTTGGAACAAGACCACCTATCGAAGCAAATATATCCATAATGAATGGGTGACTAGAGTATGTGAAGGTCATGTACCACCTTCACACCTCTTACCTTAAAAAGGATGAGGTCCTAATTAATGAATATCAGTTCACCTCAATAAGGGGACATACATGGTGAGTAACTTCATGCATGATACTATACGTTACATCATTCCAATCTAAAAACTAAAAAGTCTTAAAGGCTACTAATAAACAAGGTTCAAGTGGGGGATCAGTGAATAATGAGCCCAATTGTGGATGCTTGAGTCAAGGGGGGTCTCCCGTCTTCTCATCACCTATACATGTCCCAATGGATCGAGGGTCATGAGGCTTGGCTTGAAGGATGTTGGCCACACCTTGGGGTACAAATTTTGTTCTCCCCCTTTATATACCCCACCCAAAATTGTGGTTGAGGTCGCCCTTGAGGTATTGATCCCCAGTCAGGACTCCTCCCAGAATTAAATGGTAATGGTGTTATTTTTTATCCCCAAGATCATTCTTAAGAGTCATGAGAGAGAGAGAGCATACATAAACATTCACACCTCAGGAATACAAACAAAGATTGCAAGTTAATAGTGTTTTTGATTTCTAAGATCACACGAAGTGCAAGGAATAACATACACAACCACTAACCTATGAAACATGGTATATAATTCATTTATTGCACCAAAAGTAAAGATGAGATTTGTATTGTTTAATTTTAGTACACCAAATTCAAAATGAGAGTCGTATTGCTCAATTTTAAGCCCAAAATGAAATGTGCAGGTTGTAGGTTATTTTTAAGAGCACCAACATGAATTGTGTAAGTTCATTGTTCAATTTTAGAAGCACCAATTGAAAATGAGAGTTATATTGTTCATTTTTAAAACACCAATTGAAGTGTGAAAGTTGATTGTTCAATTTTAAAAACACTAATTAAAATGTGCAATCTAGACTAATCAAAAACCTACAACACAAAATGTTAGTAGTATTTATATTTAGTCTTCTCCCATCATATGCCATATGCTGCAAAATGTTAGATTGAATAAGTAAGATCAAGAAACAAATAATTGTTAGGGTTATGCAAATGAAAGATTTCAAAAAGAAATTGAAAAGCTTGAATGAACAAAAGCATCAAATTATATCTGACAAAAGCGTCAGGATTTTGAAAATGCATCATCGGAAAAGAATATAAGCATAAATATTTTAACAGAAGTATTGAACTACCTTATAAATAGAGAATATAAGATTTATCAGAACAAAAGGATTAGAATTTTTCAAATGCGTTGACCTTTTCTAGTCAGAAGCATCATCCTTTTGCAATAACATCAATCTTTGAACAAAAGCATCATTGTTAACTACTACACAAAATAAAAGATTTATTAGTCAAATGTGTCACCCTTTAATAAATGCACCGTTGTATTTCTACATACACGTCGAGATTTGATAGAAGCATTGCACTGCCTCAGACAAAAAAATCAATCTTTTACAAATATGTCTCTATAACTTGTAGGATGATAAAAACTTAACAAAAAAGATTAACTCCTAAATGTGGGTCCCACCAGGCATGCCAAAATATCATAGGAGAAATATGAGTGATGGTTAGAAATATAATTCAAGCCATTAGAGTCTAAAACACTAATAACCTACAAGATTAAGATCATAAAAACCCATACTCAAAGAAATCAGTTTACTAAAGCTTCAAAGATCTAATCTAAAGTAATTGAAATGAAATTCAAATAATTAAACCAAAGATAATACAAACCTTCAATCCCATTGTGGATTGATGAAAATCTATGATGTGGATTGCTCAATTTGTGCATAATCCATGATTGCAAAGCTTGATTGAAGAGGGGAGATTCACAAAATGAGGTTCTCAAATGCTCAAGATTTCTCAAGAATTAAAGAGAGTGCCTATGCTTATGAAAATTGTGAATAATTTTCATGAATGAAAGGTTTTTTTTATAGATTTGAAAATTTCAGATCAACGATGGAGATTAAAAATGAAGATTAAGTTGCAAGTATGAAGGTGTTGTCATTGATGTCAATAAGATTGTGTTGCCATTGGTGCTAATTGTGTAGTGATTGAGAGATATTGTTGCTTTGATTAGTTGCATTATGTTGTCATAAATTAAGTTATTGGCGTTAACCTTAGGTGTTTCTTTGAAAAGCTTCTGATTATGGTTGTTGTAGTGATAAAGATGTTGAGGATATTGAGAAAATTGATAAAAAGAGGAAACAAGGTGTTGCAAAGGTGTTCTCATTTTTCTCCACATTTCTTTTAGGTTGAAGATCTACTTGTGTGGTTTGGATATGTTGGTTAGAGGTGTTCAAAGTTTCTATATCTAGAATTTGGGCTTCTAGATTGATGTGCAGAAGAAGTTATGTCACCAGTGTGTGAATTGGATTTGTGTTGCTTATAAAGGTGTCTAGGAGAAATGTTTTTGCTTCACATTTCTCCATAGTTGTGCTTTAGAACTTGCAGTTCTGAAGGTGAATTTATGGTGTTGATAGATTACCTCATTCAAGTGGGTTTGAGGTTTTACGCTCCTAAAGATGGTTTTTAGAGCTACAATGTCTGGCAGTGAAGTTTGAGTGTATTGGGCTTGTACATTTTGAAGGTGTGAGTTGGTGAAACGAATTAGTTGGATCTGAGGTGGTTTGTGGATTATTCTAGATTGTATAGAAGCATGGTGTGTTTTTCTCAAGTTGTCTTTGGATTTGAGGAAGTGTGTACTTCAAATTTTAATGGTGTTTGCATGGGTAACGACCAATCTAGTGTTTACACTACATTTGAAGATGTTTAAATATTGATGAAGGTGTAGCATGGCATGCAAGTGTTGATTTGGGTCCCAATTAAGTTTTGTATTGGTCCACTTTCATTCCTATCCACCGCAAGAATACTTAGTGTCAACCTAATTTTGAATTTGTAAAGTGTAAGGTGTGTGTAGTCGACTTGAAGATGTTTTACAAGTTGTGTATGGTATAAATGCAATTTGAGTTGATGTGAGATGGGGTGTGGAATAGAGTTGAGTGTTGTGATGTGAATTTAAGTGCAAAGATGTGAAATTTAGTGCAAGCTATAATACAAGATCATTGAATTTATTGAGCTGAAGGTATCTTGATATCTTGAAGGCTGCGAGTGTTGTTGGAGTTATTGTGGTGGATTCTCTATTGCATTGAGATCATTTTATATGTGTAAAATTCTATCTTCTTTCTTCTTTCTATTTCGGCAATGAGCATTTCTGAATAGTGTGTCTTATTCTGACAATGAGCCTCTTTGTATCAGTTTTGCAATTACTTATATTGTGAGCTAATCCTCACTGTAGTTTTTCCCTTCTAGGGTTTTGTTGGCATAAAAATTAGCACCTCTGGAGTGCAAGTTGGTATGAACAACTATACATAGTGCGTAATGAATGCTCTTCAAATTTGGAGGGGAAGCTCCCTCTTTTTCTGATATGCGTAAAAGTAAAGTATTCTAAAATCCTATCTTTTTTGACTCAACTAGAAGAGGCACAAGGTTAAGGAAACCAAGAATGTTGTAGCTAAGGTATTTCTCTAGTTTTTAGATCTTAACTACAACTAACTAAATGCTTTAATTTTATCCTATTCCCTTAAGAAAAAATAGAGCATGAGGAATTAGGAGTAGGAGTGTGATATACGATAAAATTTACAACAGGATTTCCAAGGAGGAAGAACACCTATTTGAGGCATAGGATGATACAAAGTTTATTAGGCATGACATCAAATGATAAGCTCAATTACTAAATTTCCAAGGAGGAGGAACCCCTATTTGAGGCATAGATATGCAACAAGCTTATTGGAAACAACACTTAAATGATAATTCTTCTTTCCAAATTTCCAAGGAGGAGGAACCCCTATCCGAGGTGTAGATATGAAACAACAACTATTAATCATAACATAAGATAGAAAATTAGGACAAAAAATTGCATTGGCGAGACACACATACAATAAAAGATCAAACTAGCAACTATATTTAACTAAGATGAACAAGTACCATAATAATAGCATTTAGGCAAGGTGGCATAGTGATTTATTATCATAGTAAAAGCTCATGAATAGATACATAACAACAATATTTCAGGCAAGGTGGTGCATCATATATTACAATAGCATGCAAAAGTTAATTACAAATGAGCAACGAGATATTATTTATAGAGATCAAAGGTTTAGGGAACCATAAAATCACCTTGAGTCAACTACAGTCTCGCAAGCATGAGAGATTTTATTGCTAAACCTAATTGTATGCAACTATACAGTTAACTGGAAAGCTATCATTAGCTAACTAGAACAAACTAAATCAAATGGATGTGTGTAACACATAAGTCCTTATTGATATGCATGTTAACTGATAACTAACATCAGTTAACGGAGAATGAAAACTAAATGAAAACTTCATATGTACATAGGAAATTCCAAAATAGACATGCATGAGATGTGGAACAATGAGTTAACTTGAAAAGAGGCAAAGAGTTAACTGTTGGATATGATGTCTATCCTGAAAAGGTGGGATGTCTTGATCTGAAGTTTACTAGCTATGATCTCGAGCAAGTAACCCCTCCATGAGGTTGTTGACTGCATCACCATCTGGGGCATTGATGGTTCTCTGTAACACACTATGTCTTTGCAACATCTCCTCACCACCCGTGATTTGACTCTGAAGTTCTCTACTCTTAACTGCCTCATCAAATAACGCTGACATGACTGTAAGTTGATCTAACTTATAGCCAATAGAATCTCCACTGAAAATACCATGGATGAGCACCTGCAACTCTAACTAAACATCACCGAGCTCGATGTACTCACCAACCTCACTTTGATACTGGCAAGGAACTCAGGACACAAAATTTCTCACGTACCAAAGTGCACTAGTCGCATGTTCTCTGCTCTTGGCCAACTCTAAGGCTATTGTCTCCTGTATTTTTTCCTTGAAGATTAATTTTGTTCTCCAAGTAAAAGTAGCTTCCTTATCTTCTTCGTTGGTGACTGAGTCATATGCCGTCCTCAGATGAGAGATCATGATTTCATCTCTTGGTTTTTCAATCATCAAGTCTCACTCTGATTCCTAAATCTGTAGATAGAGTTCGTGGGCATTATACCTCAACTAATACAACATTGTAAGTACAAAGAGAACCCTTGTGATAAAATCCTTCTCCCAGTATTTCAGGCACTTACCGTATACAAATAGATGATTAAGCTGATTATGTCTATGGGAGCAAGGCAGTGACATTCTCAGTGTTATGTATAAGGTTAGAGATATATTGACGAAACTGCTAGATTTTAGCCTTGAGGGCTGCTTTGTCTTCTTCGTCCTTCATGACTCTATCCTTTATGCTATCTATTGCAACCTGAAGGAAATCAACCTCCACTTGGTGTGTGCTTTTACCAAGTTTTACCTTTATCACATCGAAGTCTTCAACTTCTACCTCATTCAAGTTCTTGTCCTCTGGGGGTGCAACGGTCTCTATTATGATCTCCTTTTCAGCGTGCCTTTGTACATGAACCTACTTCTTTATTTTCTTATCTGGTGTGTCCTGGTAGACATGATCAAAATATGAGAAGTCTAGTTTGTAGGATGGCTGCCTCCTCTTCCTACCCATTTGATTCTCAAGCCAAGATGAGTCTCGACTAATCTCACTGGAAGGGTCGGTGTTAGTCAGAGGAAAACTTGATGAGTGGGAATGTGTAGAGGTATTGCTACATGGTGGCGAGTCTAGTTCCAAGTCAATGTGAACCAGAACTAGAGTCTATTGTGGTGTTGGCGATGGAAAAAGAGGTTGTACCTCTAGTTATGGCATGCTCCGAATTGTATTTGTGGCTATCTCCACATGTGTTTCTGTAACAAGTGCCTTCCCTTTTGAATTATTAGACACTTTGTTTCCTTTAGGAGGGTTGCTCCTTTTCTTTTGTTTTGGTTTTGACGAGGATGGAAGTGAAGATTCCAACGGTGGTGGCTTTGTACTTGGCATGACTTCCCTCCTTGTCTTCTTGCTATCCAAGTAGAGTATATTGTTTTGAATAACTCTGCTTGATCTCTCTTTGACAGATGAGTATTCCTTGGCAAACCAATTGACAGTTGGAAGTGGCTCCATATCAACTTGGTCTCTAAAGAATTGAGGAAGTGTATCCCCATCATCATCTGACAATCCTCCCACATCCTCTGACATGAATACAAATATCTGTGAGAGGGTGAACTTGCTATAACTGTGTCAGAGCACCTCAAAATTGTCCTCGCAATTGACCCAATAATCCTCCATAGAAGGCTTGTGGTAAAGGTGACTGCCATGGTGTGCTGAATAATAACCCCAAGGGTCATATGAGCGTGTGTCAACAAGGTACTTAAGATTAATTCTCGCTAACTCATGGCCCACGAACTTTGCATCAACTGCTATTTTGCACCTCTAGATTCCCATTTATAATGGAAAATTGGCAGTTGGCTTGCGTGTGTGGCATAAATGTGAATGGACATCATGTAACTGCCTCAAAAATTCTATGAAAACCATCTTATCCAAAGGATAATGAGGTAGCATGGCTGGAATTCATGCATATCCATAGACATGAATGTAGGTATAGGTAGGGAACTAAATGAACCAGTCTTCCCATTCTACCATTGCTTCTCTAGCAACTGTTGAGATATGAACATGCAATTCCCGGTGTAGGTTCCTCACTATGTGCATCAAGAATGCTTCCTGTACACACTTGAAATGTCACTCAGAATTTATGAACTTAAGTTGGTCTTAATATTGATTAAATTTTTGTACACTGAGAATCCCCATTGTGCTTAACCCTCTAAACTAACCTTGGTAAGTAATCAGGTATACGAGATACAAACACATGTGAAACTTATGGGCAACTAGGAAACTGGTAATCTGCTTGTGGAGAACGTCGTTGATCAAAGATGCCTAGACATAATGCTTTCACTTGAGAATAATTTGAGCAATGATGTAGTACATCCAAGGCTGAAATTTGTGAGCATCTACGTGATAGAAAACATGATTAAGAAGAGTGATCAAAATTGCGTACTCATCCTTGAATTCTCCATGACCCACATTGTTTGGCAATTTAACCTTCTTCTATTTTAGCCGCCTTTCTACCATTTTGATCTGATACATGTCCTTATCAACATTGAATTCCTTTTGACACTAATCCATGGTAATGAACAAACTATTCAGATGCTGAGGAATACCAAAACACCTCTCATTGTCCTGGGGCTTGAGACTGCAAATCACTTGTCCATCTGTTGATTGAATTTCTCGAGTAGTAGAATTATAATTCTTTACACAAGACACCAAAAATTATATGCAATGAACTAAAATAGGGAGTGAAGCCGCCTCTAGAAACCCAGATTCTTTGATGCTTTGAAGTATATTTGAACTTATTTTTGACCCTTTGAAGTCAACTTCTGGATTCACCTTATGCAAATTTGTATTAGCCGTTTGGATGAAATTATGAATTAAGATTGAATTGGTCTTGAATTTGGTTTGTGTGTACTGCATTATGAAAAACTCGCCTATTGACTGTAAACACAACTATGTTATGAAAACTTTCTTCAGAAAGCCGAAAAACACTCTTGCTGAGGCTAAAAATACCCTATCGAAAGGCAATTTTCACAAAAAATATTGAGACGTGGGTTTTGTGTAGAAAATAATTCTAAGCAAACCCACAACATCAGAAATTCAAAAAAAATGCCTTTTAGCTCGACATGAAAAGAATTTTCTGAAAAAAGTAATTGGGGGTAGCAGGGGCCGCGGGGGTAGATTTTTCCAAAAAATTTTGGAACATGGGTTTTGTATAGAAAATGACTCTAAGCAAACTTAGATCCTCCGTTTTGAAAAATACTGACTTTAATTCTACCATGCAAAAGAATTTTCAAAAAGAAAGCAGAGCTTTGAGAAATGAAGCTACGAGGCAATTTTCTCTTAAAAATTCTAACACACGGGTTTTGTAGAGAAAGTCAAGCACAACAAACCCAAATGATCAAAATTGTCAAAAGTCATCGAATTCTTGGACATGCGAGAGAAAACCTAAGACAAGAATAGAAGAATTTAAGATAGAAAATAGAAGTTTATGGTTTTGCTTTTGAAAAAGTAGCCATATTCTTGACTGAAGTCTGCTGATTAATCTGGACCTATATTTGCAAGGGAATTATGAAAAATAATAATGTAGCACCTTCAAATATTTCTTGCACAAGAGAAAACTTGTTTGCACTAAACTTGTTGTGAGAGAAATGGATGCCTCTTTGAAATAAATAAAGAATTTTGAGGGTTAAGGTGCCAACTGCAAGTAAAAACCCTGATTTGGAAAGGAATTATCTGATTGGACCTCACTTTGTTTAATAGAAACTAGCTTGGAGTTAGAAATAGGCGCCACCTTTAAAATATTGAAGAAATATGCCTTAAGCCAAAATTGACTGGTGAAACTGAAGATTTTAATATTATTTAATCGAGTTAACTGAATTCCACCTTTCTGGGTTGGCTTATAATTGCATGCTGATTCCAAAAAGTCAAAGTTTGACTTTCTAGGCATCCTCCTTCAAAAGTTGAGTTTTTTAGCTAAGTTCCTATTTTGTAGCCCATTAAAAATGTCACCACAGTCTTTGTTGAACTTTAATTTATGGGTGCTTGGTTGATCTTGGAGTTGAGTTGACACATCCACTGCATAGCCAGAACAACTTTGATGAAATGTCTGTTGGGAGCTACGAGTGCTAAAAATTGAGTTTGGTACCTCAAAAACAAGGGTGCCTTTCTCAAAAAGAGTGCACACGACACCAGACAACGAATTTTCTATTTTTCCATTTCGTACTTCTATCTGTTGTTGTTGGTGAATGATGACTCTCGTCAACTGGATGTTGGATCCATTGTGTAGCTAGAAGAATTTTGTAAAGAATGATTGTATGTGCAACGTGTGAAAGTTAGTTTAAGGTCCTCAAACACAAGGGCGCCCCTGACCTGTAGGGGAGCAAAATGCATTTTTGATTGATTTTACAAATTGTAACTTTCAACTGATGTTGTACTTTGAACCTTACTATCGGGAGCTAGATTGCTCTAATACGCACATTGTTAATCTCATTGCGAAGTTGGAACAACTTGGAAAATATGTTCTTGGAAGTGACAAAGCGAGAAAAGTGCTTCTAAGACCTCCAATAGAAGGGCACCTTTTTCAAGGGAGTATGTAAATTACACGCTTAGCCATTTTTCTACTTGTTTTCACTCTTCAGTATTTTCTACTGATTCTTCATTCACGTGTGTTGAAAAACCCTTAGGACTGACAGTTGGATTCACTGAATAGCTAGAAGGATTTTGCATAGGTCTCATGAAGATGACAACTACTAAAAAACTCATTTAGCTGGCCAAATGGCTAGGTGCCCCTAGACTGTAGAGGTACAGTTTGATATTTCCACTTTTATTTTCCCTCTATTTTATGTGCTTGCTGGAAAAACTGCCACAATCACTTAGCACATCTGATGATCTCACGATCAAATGCATCATGGAGCTGGGATGAATAAGAAGAGATCCCCTGGAAACAAAAAATACAAATTCATCCATCTGACATGTGTAACACCCCACCGTGCTAACCCCAAAGGACAAAAAAAACACCGCACAATTTTTTTTTGAAAGAGAAATATTCATCAGATGAATATGTATATATAGTACATGAAAAGCCATTGTACATTTATAGAATCATCTACATCCTCTGGGGTACATGTGGTAGCATTACTAAAAGTAAAACCCATACCAACAACATTGTTAAAGATAATGCCAAGAAGATAACAATAGATACACACAATCACAAGATAAATAATGGTACATGTAGCCAACCATGAACAATAGGAAGTAAGGATGCATCATATTATTACAATTCAATTCATAGTTTAATATTACAATTGTGGAGCATATTTCCACGGATACAACATATCATGGATTCAACCATACATTACATGTTGCTTCCCTTATATCAACGGGAAGAGTAAATAGAGTACAAGAATGATACATAATGGAGAATAAGGTACAAAATGTGGGATAGTCTTCAACCAAGTGAAGCTTTGGAGACTGCATCTACTTCTGCATCACGAACACAACCTGGGAACCCAATGGGGTGCATAGCACGTTCCACCCGACCGTGTGGACCCAAAGGTCCACCCCCCGTGCTAGGAGGTGACAAGAAAGGACCCACGACCAAGACAGTCAAGCAAAACGATCACAAGACCAAATCACAAGGTCAACCAAAACATAACATACAATAATCTCAATGACCACTTACAAGGTGACTGCTTCCAGAGGCATACGAAGGAAAACAAGGAATACTATGGGAGAGTGTCATCGCACGGTCATATCATGGGTTATCCTAACTGCCTCACAATAGGCGCCGACCCCCATCTATGGTTATCCTGACTGCCTCTCATTAGGCACCGACCCAATAGGGTGACACATGTGGAACCACTAGCCTCTCATGAGGACGAGGTAGCAATCTTGCCAACCACGGACTTCTCAGCCCACCCTTAGTTTGCGAAAGCACTAACAGCATGGATGAGGTATCTTACTATCTTAATTAATGTGTTACTACCCAAACCCACTAGTTTATTTAATTAGGTTTTCACTTGTTTAACCAACTCTTTCATGGGTTATCCTGACAACCCCTTTTGTGCGCCGGCCCCCATGGAGAGCCACCCTCCCCAATAGTTCCTAAACAAAACTCACAACAACAAGGGGTGTACCAAACATAGAAGTCACAACACAAGCACGTGTGTGAGGCATGAACCATCTCGCTTATAGTCAAACTAAGGAAAAACAAATCATAAAAAAAAGTACACCCATGAGAACATAAATTAGAAATACGTTCAATGGAACACAAAGGTTTAATCATGGGAAAATTCAACACAATCGGGTTTCCCATTGCCTTTGGAAGCCTAACAACTTACCACCCATGAGTATCAAAAGAAAGTGACTTAACATTTATGGGTTCCCAACATATCTAGAACATGTCTTTTCATACAGATTACCTCAAAGCGAAATAAGGCAAGTGGAAAATATGGACAACATGGAATCCACTAATATACATAAGAAAACAGTTCCAACAAGCACTCGGGATATAAACAACATAATTATCTAAACATGATCAAAACGACTATAGATACCCATTCATTTAACATGATCATAATTCCAATCTTATTAAAGATAATGTAATGAATAATTAAATAATCCACTATAATTAGAGCATTTCCATCATAATATTTTTAAATAGATCAGATTTAAAATATAACCTATAATAAATTCAGTTCAAATGTAACATGTTTATTTATTCCCAAATAATAGGTTTAATTAAAAACATAATGTATGCCTTGATTATTATAAATAAATTCGATGAAGATCTAACATAACAACTTGTTTGCAAATCATAAATCCAATGAATTTTTAAAAAAATTTAACTTGCAATTATTCCTAATTTTAAATGTACTTGAGAATAATTTCTAATTTAAATATATCATAAAACTAAATCTGATTTGGATTTATCTGAATATAGATAAAATTTAAAATGTAACTAAAATAAATTTAGTTTTAATGTACCTGTTTTTGAATAAATGATAATTTAATTTATTTATCATTTCAGAAAAACAATACACAGAAGTACATCGTATACATGAACAACTTTACCTAATTCATATACATGGAAATCAATAAAAATAAACTTCAGAAAAAGGATTTGTGCAAAATAGATTTTGTAAGGATGGCCTCAAATCTCTGAATTAATGAAGCGCATACTTAAAACCTACTTAAATATTTTAATTTCAAGTGCAGCAATTGTGATAGATTACCAAAGAAATCAAGGATTATTTAAACCTTTAAAATTCCTATTATGTTCAAGGGTTGCGACTGGTTAACAATCCTCTTTTCTAGCAAGCTTAGTAATAATTTTAAATTAATTAAGCAAGTGAAAATTTACAATAAGGCAAAATTTCAAAGAAGGTTATGATTTTAGCAATAAAATGTGTGCTTGTTGTCAATGACAAAAGGATTTGAAAATAAGAAAAATAAAATAAAAATAGAAAATAAAATAAAAAATGACATGATTTTTGTTCTAACAATCTGGCCCAAGGAAGCTGATTTGCCCAACTCAAAATATAACAGTGTTCTTTTAGTGTCTCCAAAAAGATGTATATATATATATACACACTTTGCTGGAGGGGATTGCAACAAGAGAACAATACTATATAAGAATTCTAAGGGCTTTCATTAAAACCCATTTATGTGCATAAAAAGATTAGAATGCAAATTGTAACATTTCAAGAGTTTAGGTGCCAAAGTCCTTTTATTTTATGTAAATATATCTTTACACACACTAAATTATATTGCAGTAAATCAAGCCTATTTATTTGCAAACCGGTAATAGGAAACTAGACAACGATGGTACCTGATTTCCCTTGCTATTTGTAATGAGAGTCTGATGACGAGACCACTTCCTCCTTTTTTTTCCATTTCCTCTTCCCTTTTTTTTTTACCAGAGCATATTTTCTTGTTTTACCATGCATGCCTTTGTCTCCATTCCTCCAATTTTTATTAAGAAAGTTTAATCATAAATGAGACATGTGGCTAATTACTAAATTTTATTTTCACCACCCGACACCTTATAATTACCCTGCTTGACACTTGGAGGAATTTAGTAAATTAAGAAATCTACCCCCACTAATCTTGTCTGTCTTAACGGGAAATAATTTCGATGTTTATTTCCTTATTTTAATGGTATCATGCTTAATCAAATCTAGGTGGGTAAACTTTTAAAATATATATGTATACCCATAATTGTTGTTTATTATTATTATTATTATTTTTCAACACTTTAATTTAGGGGGGTAATATTTTATTACATCCCTCTATCAAATAATTTAAATTTAAACTATAAACTTTGTGGATTATCAATCCACTTTATTTAAATTAAAATAACCATCATTTATAAATGCAAATTTATGTTTTATTTGTATTTCAATATGATTATAATCCGTACATTAATTTAATATTTTAATTAAGATTTCCCTTAATAAATTACTAATTTAATTTATTACTATAATTAAACCCATATTATAAAAATGAGCTATGAAGCTCAAAACAAGGCCTAAATGAACATAAACAACGACTATGCCCGATACCAAAAAAAAACACATTAATTATCCAATTATCAATAATGATACACATAAAAAAAAAACAATAGGCACATCAAGATTTACAAATTGAAACAATCAACATAAAACAATACTATACCATACATGATGAAATACTGACGGATGACATCATCAAACATTGACGGGATGACAAACACGGACAAGGACACTTTCTTGTCAAATCCTTAAACCACGTCATATCCATTGGGTATTAATGAGGCTCGCCTTGTCTTGCCAGTGTAGGTGGAATCAAGGCTTGGGTACCTACAACCTTGCATAAAAACACAATTGTCGAAGCAATATATATGTCTGATGCCATACACACCGTGAGAGAGAATTGCAGTGTGGCAGGGCACTCACAGATGAGTGATGCAACACCGTCCCTCTCACCCGAACCTCAAGCAATAGCACAATCATCATAAATATCATGAAATGAGTATTAAACAATTTACATAACCACACAATATTGCAAAATCAGGTAAAGACGAACACCATGCATCATTATATCATCAACATTGTAAAACAGTATCATGTGCATCAAAGCAAAACACATAAGTCAAATAGGTGAAATAATCACCAACGTAATCACGAGTATGAAACAAACATAACAATATCCACACAGTATTATAATAGCATAGTATCATGAGAGGCACTACATCCTCCCCCCTAGAACTAGGCTTACTCTTGGAAGCCAGAAAACAAAAAAGGAAAAGATTCTCGAATATGGGATGCATCCTCCCAAGATGCTAATGACTCATCGCTAGGGTCCCATTGGACCCACACCTGCTCAATCTCTCTGCCCCTGAGAAGGATTCTCTTGTGCTGAAGCATGGCGATGGGCTCGAGTGCCAACTTCCCGTCCTCAACCTGCAACGCATTCCAATCAAGCACGTGAGAAACATCTGGGTAACAGGGCCTAAGAATAGAAACAAGAAACACATCGTGTATGCACGATAGACTGGGCAAAAATGCTAGGCGATAAGCAACATGGAAAAATCTCTTCAACACCTCAAATGGTCCCACAAAATGAGGGGAAAGCTTAGAGCCTTTTCCATAATGGATTGGACTCTTTCGCAGACGCACTCGTAGAAAAAATTGATCACCAACAGAAAACTGACGGTCGACCCTATGAGCATCAACATACTTCTTTTGTCTACCTGAGCTACTACTAAGTGTTCTTTGATGCGAGCAACTTGTTGCTCCATATCCTGAAGCATTTCAGGTCCAAGCAAAACTTGGTCCTTAAGACGGTCCCAGCTCAACGGGGTCTGACAAGGACAACCATATAGTGCCTGAAAGGGTGTCATGCCAATCAAGCTGTGATAACCATTATTATAAGAAAACTCTACTAGATGAAAATAATCCTCCCAACGCGACTGCTGATCCATCATGTACATACGGAGCATGTCCTTAAGAACCTGGTTGACCCTCTCGGTTTGACCATCTGTTTCAGGATGGTAGGCGGAACTAAAGTTCAACTGGGTTCCTAAGGAATGCTGCAATGATGTCCACAATGCAGAAGTGAACACCAGATCTCTATTAGAAATGATCCTTCACAGAATTCTATGCAGTTGAACAATATCCTCCATAAAAATTATAGCTATAGAGGAAGCAGTATAGGAAGATCGGTTAGGAGAGAAGTGTGCCACCTTGGTCAACCTGTCAACAGTGACCATGATATCATCATGCTGATGAGAAGACATGGGTAAACCGACAATAAATTCCACTGACATGATATCCCACTTCCATTCAGGAATGAGATGAGGTTGTAAAAGACCTGTGGGATGTTGGTGTTCTGCCTTAACTCTCTGACATTCTAAGCATCTTGCCACAAAGTTTGCTATGTCTCTCTTCATTCCAGCCCAAAAGTACAAAGAACGAAGGTCCGCGTACATTTTCTTGACTACTGGATGAGCAGAATAGGGAGCCCGATGTGCCTCAGTCATGATTAGGGTACGAAGACCCTCTGCAGGAGGTACATACATACGACCCAAAAATCACAAAATCCCATCAGATTCCAAAGCATAACCAACAAACTTTCCTTCTACAACCCTATCTGACTCAATTTATGCATTCACTTCCTGATACCAATTATCCGTAGGAAGTGCTATGAGGATGCAGCTTCTCAAGTCCACACCAAAAGTTAATGTAGATATCTCATGCCTCTACCGACTCAGAGCATCTGCCATGACATTTTCCTTGCCCTGGATGTACTTAACCTCAAAATCATATTCACAAAGAAACTCCATCCATCTCCTCTATCTAGCATTCAGGTTCGGCTGCGTAAAGATATACTATAGGCTATGATGATTGCTATGAAGCTCGAACCGATGCCCTAATAAAAAGTGCCTCCATCTCACAAGGGCATGCACAATAGTGGCTAACTCCAAATCATGCATAGGATAATTCAGCTCATGATCCTTAAGCTTGCGGGACTCAAATGCAATCACACGACCTTCTTGCATCAAAATGGCTCCTAGGCCATCCAAGGAAGCATCTGTACATACTACGAATTCCCTAGTAGGATTAGGGACTGCTAAGATCAGCGCACTGGTCAAATTTTCCTTAAGGGTCTGAAACGCTAATTGACATTGTTATGACCAAAAAAACTTTTTCCCTTTCCTCTGAAGGGTAATGATAGAATGTGCAATCCTCTAAAAGCCCTCGACGAACCGCCGATTGTAGCCTACCAATCCCATAAAACTACAAATCTCAGGAACATTCGTGGGTATAGGCCAATCAACTATGACTTGAATCTTTGAAGGATCCACGGAGATACCTTCACCAGAGATGACGTGACCCAGGTATTTCACTTCAGTCTTATAAAAATCACACTTAGCCAAATTAGCATACAACTGGTTGTCTCTTAGGCACTGTAACACCTGTCTCAAGTGTTCCTCATGCTCCTCCATAGTTTTTGAGTAGATCACGATATCATCAAGGAACACTAGAACAAATCTGTCCAAATAGGTTTGAAAGACTCCATTCATTAGGCTCATGAAAACTGAGGGTGCATTCGTCAACCTGAATGACATAACAATGAATTCATAATGCCCGTATCGAGTGCGAAATGCTATTTTGTGAATATCAGCTTTGGCTATCCGCAATTGATGGTATCCTGACTTAAGGTCTATCTTTGAGAATATCTGAGCCCCTTTTATCGGATCAAATAGATCATCAATTCTTGGCAAAGGGTACCGGTTCTTCATCGTCACCTTGTTTAGCTTCCTGTAGTCGATGCACAAACGAAGGGAACCATCCTTCTTCTTTACGAATATAGCTGGTGCTCCCCATGGGGAAACACTAGGATGAATGAACCCTTTTGCTAACAGCTCTTCTAATTGTAAATGGAGCTCCTAAAGCTCCTGAGTTGTCATCCGATATGGAGCCCGAGATATAGGCTCAGCCCCAGGTACCAGATCAATTCTAAAATCAATGTCACACTTAGGTGGCATTCCCAGAATTTCACTCGGAAAAACATCTGTAAATTCCTTAAGGAGAGGATAGTCATCCAATGACACCTCTTAAATTTCTCCCAAATCCAAGTCATTGACTAACACAAAAAACAACTAAAAACCCTGACGAAAACACCTCTTTAGTTACATCGCAAAAATCATCCGCAATGAGATGGGTCTTTGTATGTCGACGATCTCCTCTTCATTTCCTGAATCATCTACACATCACACAACCTTGTGGAGATAATATATTATTGCTCGATGAGCATTCAACCAATCCATACCCAAAACGACAACATAGGACCCAAGAGGTAGGATTCAAAGGTCCATCGAAGTCACCAATGGCCCAATTTTCCAACCACAACCGTGAACAAACAATTCAATTGCTACCTTTTCCCCAGAGGAAAATTCGACCTGCCACTTAATGCCTTGCCTTGTTGCCACCAGTCTACAATGCTCTACTATTGAAGGGGAAATAAATGAATCTGATGCACCAGAATCAAAGAGAATAGAAATACTAGTGCCTTGTAACACACTTGATGTCTCAACCACAGTGCCCTGATGGTCAGCTTGATGATTGTCAACCATCACAAAGACTCGATGAGATCTTCCTACATCACCCACTATCGGCTCGGAAGTGGCTGGCCTCTGACTGAACCCTGAAGTCTTCTTCTATGGACATTGTCTAGCAATATGTCCCTGTTGTCCACAGGAGAAGCAACCTGTACCTCGTCCAAAACCTCCACCACCCGATGGTGCATTAGATTGTTGAAAACTACTTCGATTGGGGACCGACTGAAAATTTTAAGTAGGTTGCTCAAAATAGCCCTGTCGAACTTGATGCCAACTTTGATCTCTTCTAAACTGAGTTCTACCACTCTAATGAGATTGAGATTTTTTATGCTTGGTATGTGACTATTGCTGCTTTTGAACGCCCCTAGAAGGTGTATGATGACCCCTAGAAGATTCTGTAGCTTGAGGTTGCCCACCTCGTGAACCAGATCCAAACGCAGGTGCACTGCCAATCTGCACACTTGTTTGACCTCCCCAAGCCATGGCCAAATTTTCCTCTACCAGATGGGCCTTCTCAACAGCTACCTCCATTGTCTTCGACTTGAAGACTTGGACTCCACCACTGATTCAGGTGTTTAAGCCCCTGACAAAGTGTTGTACTAGCATGGCCTCATCATTAGCGATTCTTGAATACTGTTTCAGCTCAAAGAATCGGTGCTCGTACTGCTCAATGAACATTGCCATTTGTCTTAACTCATGAAACTCATCTGCTCGACGTTGTCTCCAATGATCTGAGGGGAAACATGCCCTAAATCTCTCCAAAAAAAATTCCCAAGTCACCATGTTAATGTCTAGGTGCAGTTTTTATTCTTCTAGTCACCATCACATAGATGCAAAGCCTTTGAGGTGCATAATGGCACACCTAGCCCGAGTATTTCTGCCATAAGGATGCATCACAAAGCAGCGATCCAGGTCTATTAACCAAGTTTCTGCCTCAAGTCCTCCGCCAACACCATCAAAAGTGGGAGGGTGAGCTCTCAACAGGTCCCTCATGTGACTTGTTGCTACTGCATCCTGCTCTGTTGACAAATCCTTCCACCTTGGAGACCTCTCTCTTTCTCTCTCTACCTGCTACTCCTTCTCCACCCTAGGGCCTAAACAACCAAGAATCTCCTCAAGGAGGTGTCACAATTGCCCTCCTTCTTGACTTGACTACTTCGAGTTCTGCTTTCGCCTCCTGAATTGTTTTGGGAACTTTGACGTTCCTCACTTTCTAGCTCATGGGAGTTCAAAGAAGATGAATTTTGGTGGTCGACTTCATGGCCACCACCTCGGCCTCTTCCATGGCCACGACCTCTACCCAGAGGCATGTTCCTATGCGACATTAGAGAGGAACATGTGAGTTCAAGAGTTAAGCGCAAAGGTTAACCTAATGGGCATAATTAACCTAGAGTACCCAGAGTTGTAAACCTTTTCTCTGATACCAATGGTGTAACTCCCCACCGTGCTAACCCCAAAGGACAAAAAAACACCGCACAATTTTTTTTTGAAAGAGAAATATTCATAAGATGAACATGTATATACAGTACATGAAAAGCTGTTGTATATTTACAAAATCATCTACATCCTCTGGGGTACACGTGGTAGCATTACTAAAAGTAAAACCCATACCAACAACATCGTTAAAGATAATGCCAAGAAGATAACAACAGATACACACAATCACAAGATAAATAATGGTACATGAAGCCAACCATGAACAATAGGAATTAAGGATACATCATATTATTACAATTCAATTCATAGTTTAATATTACAATTGTGGAGCATATTTCCACAGATACAACATATCATGGATTCAACCGTAAATTACATGTTGCTTCCCTTATATCAACGGGAAGAGTAAATGGAGTACAAGAATGATACATAATGGAGAATAAGGTACAAAATGTGGGATAGTCTTCAACCAAGTCAAGCTCTGGAGACTACATCTACTTCTGCGTCACAAACACAACCTGGGAATCCAATGGGGTGAATAGCACATTCCACCCGACCACGTGGACCCAAAGGTCCACCCCCCGTGCTAGGAGGTGACAAGAAAGGACCCACAACCAAGACAGTCAAGCAAAACGATCACAAGACCAAATCACAAGGTCAACCAAAACATAACATACAATAATCTCAAGACCACTTACAAGGTGACTACTTCCAGAGGCATATGAAGGAAAACAAGGAATAATATGGGAGTGTCATAGCACGGTCATATCATAGGTTATCCTGACTGCCTCACAACAGGTGTTGATCCCCATCTATGGTTATCCCGATTGCCTCTCATTAGGCGCCGACCCCATAGGGTGACACATGTGGAACCACTAGCCTCTCAGGAGGACGAGGTAGCGATCTTGCCAACCACGAACTTCTCAGCCCACCCTTAGTTTGCAAAAGCACTAACGACATGGATGAGGTATCTTACTATCTTAATTAATGTTTTACTACCCAAACCCACTAGTTTATTTAATTAGGTTTTCACTTGTTTAACCAACTCTTTCATGGGTTATCTTGACAACCGCTTTTGTGCGCTGGCCCCCATGAAGAGCCACCCTCCCCAATAGTTCCTAAACAAAACTCACAACAACAAGGGGTGTACCAAACATAGAAGTCACAACACGAGCACGTGTGCGAGGCATGAACCATCTCGCTCATAGTCAAACAAGGCAAAACAAATCATAAAACAAAGTACACCCATGAGAACATAAATTAGAAATACGTTCAATGGAACACAAAGGTTTAATCATGGGAAAATTCAACACAATCGGGTTTCCCATTGCCTTTGGAAGCCTAACAACTTACCACCCATGAGTATCAAAAGAAAGTGACTTAACATTTATGGGCTCCCAACATATCTAGAACATGTCTTTTCATACAGATTACCTCAAAGCGAAATAAGGCAAGTGGAAAATATGGACAACATGGAATCCACTAATATACATAAGAAAATAGTTCCAACGAGCACTCGGGATATAAACAAAATAATTATCTAAACATGATCAAGATGACTATAGATACCCATTCGTTTAACGTGATCATAATTCCAATCTTATTAAAGATAGTGTAATGAATAATTAAATAATCCACTATAATTAGAGCATTTCCATCATAATATTTTTAAATAGATCAGATTTAAAATATAACCTATAATAAACTCAAGTTCAAATGCAACATGTTTATTTATTCCCAAATAATAGGTTTAATTAAAAACGTAATGTATGCCTTGATTATTATAAATAAATTCGATGAAGATCTAACATAACAACTTGTTTGCAAATCATAAATCCAATGAATTTTTAAATAAATTTAACTTGCAATTATTCCTAATTTTAAATGTACTTGAGAACAATTTCTAATTTAAATATATCAGAAAACTAAATCTGATTTGGATTTATCTGAATATAGATAAAATTTAAAATGTAACTAAAATAAATTTAGTTTTAATGTACCTATTTTTGAATAAATGATAATTTAATTTATTTATCATTTAAAAAAAAACAATACACAGAAGTACATCGTATACATTTATCACTTCAAAATAATAGATTTAATTAAAATGTACTTATACCTTTATAAACTAACTAAATTTAATTAAAATCTAACTAAAGATTTATTGAAAATCACAAATCTACTATTAAAAGAATTGGTACATAAACTTTAACTTTAGATATACTTGAAATTAATCCTAGTTAAGAGAAAAATTTATACATGGTAATTAAAACTTTCATTGCATCTTGACTTTGTAAAACAAATTAACACAATAGTAACTTAATTTCCTACCACAAAAGAATTAAACAAATTGCTTTCAATTGAAATAATCAACAATATTCTTAAATAATAACTAACTTTCATAGATTTTAACTAAAATCATATAAATTACCTTGATTGAATTTATTTAAATCAAACAAACCATCCTCAATCAATGTTTACTGTTTCTGTAAAAATTCTCACCACAAATTTAACACATTAGTAACTTACAATAATTCACTATTTAGAAATAAATAAAATCATCAAAACATTATTTATTCTAATTATTCTTATAATTTATCATATAATTACTAACTAATCTTTTAATTTTCAGAGATCAAGTTGTGACTTCACTAAGATGATATATATTCTTTTTGTTTTAGGAATTCTATGCTTACAATATATATATATACATATATCATTTACAATTCAATAAATCTAATATTTTCTTTAAATTTATTCTACTTCATTCACTTCGGTTTTCACTTCAAATTTTCTTAAATATTAATACTTCCTATTAGCGAGATATTAATTTATTTCAAATTTCACAGCAACAATAAAAGAATATACCCTTCACAAATTATTTACCCTAAACTTATTCTTGAAAATTACATTTACTAAAATATTACATGCATTTATTATTTCTCTCACAACTGACTGATATAGAATAGTGATAAGAGAAATTAGGATATAATAGCTACCTGGTTCCTATATTATTCTCAATATGTAATTATTATTATAAATTGCAAATATGTAATTATTATTATAAATTACAATTTTCAATGCAAGTGCTTGGTGATAAGTGGAGAATACATGAATAGCTTTACCTAATTCATATACATGGAAATCAATAAAAATAAACTTCAGAAAAAGGATATGCACAAAATGGATTTTGTAAGATGGCCTCAAATCTCTGAGTTAATGAAGCACATACTTAAAACCTACTTAAATATTTTAATTTCAAGTGCAGCAATTGTCATAGATTACTAGCAGAAATCAAGGATTATTTAAACCTTTAAACTTCCTATTATGTTCAAGGGTTGCGGCTGGTTAACAATCCTCTTTTCTAGCAAGCTTAGTAATAATTTTAAATTAATTAAGCAAGTGAAAATTTACAGTAAGGAAAAAGTTCAAAGAAGGGTATGATTTTAGCAATAAAGTGTGTGCTTGTTGTCAATGACAAAAGGATTTGAAAATAAGAAAAATAAAATAAAAATAGAATAAAAATAAAAAAATAAAAATTATGACTTATGATTTTTGTTCTAACAATCTAGCCCAAGGAAGCTGATTTGCCCAACTGAAAATATAACAGTGTTCTTTTAGCATCTCCAGAAAGATGTATATATATATATATATATACACACACTTTGTTGGAGGGGATTGCAACAGGAGAACAATACTATAAAATTTAGAGACAGGCAAGTGGGAATCTCTTCCCAATATGAAAAATCATGGATATAAGAATTCTAAGGGCTTTCATTAAAACCCATTTATGTGCATAAAAAGATTAGAATGAAAATTGTAACATTTCAAGAGTTTAGGTGCCAAAGTCCGTTTATTTTATGTAAATATATCTTTACACACACTAAATTATATTGCAGTAAATCAAGCCTATTTATTTGCAAACTAGTAACAGGAAACTAGACAACGGTGGTACCTGATTTCCCTTGCTATTTGTAATGAGAGTCTGATGACGAGACCACTTCCTCCTTTCTTTTTCGTTTCCTCTTCCCTTTTTCTTTTACCAGAGCATATTTTTTTGTTTTACCATGCATGCCTCTGTCTCCATTCCTCCAATTTTTATTAAGAAAGCTTCCTTTTTCTTTTACCAAAGCATATTTTTTTGTTTTACCGTGCATGCCTCTGTCTCCATTCCTCCAATTTTTATTAAAAAAGCTTCCTTTTTCTTTTACAAGAGCATATTTTTTTCACTTGGAGGAATTTAGTAAATTAAGAAATCTACCCCCACTAATCTTGACTTCCGTAAAGGGAAATAATTTCGATGTTTATTTCCTTATTTTAATGGTATCATGCTTAATCAATTCTAGGTGGGTAAACTTTTAAAATATATATGTGTACCCATAATTGTTGTTTATTATTATTATTATTTTTAAAAAAAAATTTAAACACTTTACTTTAGGGGGGTAATATTTTATTACATCCCTCTATCAAATAATTTAAAATTTATCAAATAATTTAAATTTAAACTATAAACTTTGTGGATTATCAATCCATTTTATTTAAATTAAAATAACCATCATTTATAAATGCAAATTTATGTTTTATTTGTATTTCAATATGATTAAAATCCGTACATTAATTTAATATTTTAATTATTAAGATTCCCTTAATAAATTACTAATTTAATTTATTACTATAATTAAACCCATATTATAAAAATGAGCTACGAAGCTCAAAACAAGGCCTAAATGAACATAAACAACGACTATGCCCGATACCAAAAAAAAAACACATTAATTATCCAATTATCAATAATGATACGCATCCAAAAAAAATAATAGGCACATCAAGATTTACAAATTGAAACAATCAACATAAAACAATACTATACCATACATGATGAAATACTGACGGATGACATCATCAAACATTGACGGGATGACAGACATGGATGAGGACACTTTCTTGTCAAATCCTTAAACCACGTCATATCCATTGGGTATTTATGAGGCTTGCCCTGTCCTGCCAATGCAGGTGGAATCAAGGCTTGGGTACCTACAACCTTGCATAAAAACACAATTGTCGAAGCAATATATATATGTGTGATGCCATACACACTGTGAGAGAGAATTGCAGTGTGGCAGGGCACTCACGGATGAGTGATACAACACCGTCCCTCTCACCCGAACCTCAAGCAATAGCACAATCATCATAAATATCATGAAATGAGTATTAAACAATTTACATAACCACACAATATTGCAAAATCAGGTAAGGACGAACACCATGCATCATTATATCATCAACATTGTAAAATAGTATCATGTGCATCCAAGCAAAACACATAAGTCAAACAGGTGAAATAATCACCAACGTAATCACGAGTATGAAACAAACATAACAATATCCACACAGTATCATAATAGCATAGTATCATGAGAGGCACTACAGCATGTCCAATTCAACGACACCCCTGACCTATAGGGGTGCAAAAATTGCAAATTTAATTGTCTATGTAATGTGTAAATTCTCCATAACTTCTGCTTCTGCCTCTGATTGTTAGAGTTCCATAAATCGGATGGAATCGCTTGATAGCTTGTCAGAAAGCTGACTGAAAACCAAAGAGAATAAATGTATTTGCAACCGAAAATAACTAAATATGAGCCTCCAAATTGAAGGGCACCCCTGAGCTACAGGGGCACGAATTTTCTCTGGACTTGATAATTTTCTCCATTTCTTGCTCTGCGAACACTATGTTTCTTGCTGAGTTGATCACGTAGAAGCATTACTGCTACTCACGCATGTGTGTGACTATATTTCACCATTTTTACGTGTACAAATACTACAAATTTGACTTGCACATTGATTGCACAGGCGTCTCCTACATTACAAAGTGAAGTATTTCTATACTTAGAATATTTTTTCCAATTTTTGTCATTTGAAAATCCCCTCTGTCGTGTAGCATATTTTACAACATCTTTCTCCATAGAATCTTCTATTTTGATTTTTAGGCTTAGATTTTGACACCTGGTACTGGCCAACTACCATCGACGACCTCGAGAGTCCTAACTTTTCTCCTGAAAAAGTGAACCCACCAGGCTTAAACTGACTTTTAACTGAAACTTACTTTACCATTGTGATCGTGATGCAAAATAAGGCAATCAAAATTAATTTCAGCTAATTCTAACAAGTTTCTATTTTTAGGGTTTTTGACCTAAAAACAGGGGTCCAAAAACCTTAATTTTCAAAATTTGCTAGTATCTTCCTAACATCACACTGACTAAAAGCCCATACTTGATTTTCCCAAAAAATGAGTTTTGACATCATTTTTACAAGGTTTAGACCATTTTAAGCAAAATGCCTTAATGAAGCATATAAAATGGTTTGGGTACAACATGTTTTTCACGTAAATATAGTGTTCTCTTGTGTATGGTGTTGTTATTTCAATTTTTATTTGTAATGCCACAAAATTTCACCTTAGGGAAATTTCACACTTACGTATTTAGCCTTGCATTTATTACATCTAAGCACATTTATGATAAGAACTGCATGGGTTGGAATTTCGTGATTCTAACTATAGGAGGCCCAATGATGAAGCGATAATAGTTCACCACCACATTTCCCAAAAATTGATGTGTTGGACGCCTGCACGACATGCAACCGTCTGTTCAACGCGCTAGCGTCCACACAGTTTTCCAAGTTTGAAATGCAGAATCTTAGAATCCTGACTCGTGGCATGTATCCCTGCAGTCAAAGCTTCGAGTTTAATGATTCCTCCCACCTCTTGCAACAACAAAACTCTTCCTTTGCTCTCATTTTTGGGGTTTCCTTCTCATTTTGAGACTTGAATCTTTCAATCTTTTTTCATTATTCTGATCTTGCTTCTTCGATCTTGCTTCCATAGTGAAGCGTTGCTGGACTGAGGTCCCTCCAATAACCAAAGCTCTCTTCCAAGCATTCAATGGTGTGCCTGTGTGTTCAAGAGGGGGTCAAGGACTATTGGTAATTCTCTCTTATTCTTGCGAATAAATTACTTTGTTCACTTTACTAGTTTGTGGTATGAGTTCTCCTCCTTGAGCGAGGATTGCTTTTACCACTCCTTGTTTGTCCATTTTGTCCACTTTCCCCATCTATATGGCTGTTCATGGAGGTGGGAACACCAAAGCAGGGGTTTGACTACAAAAATCCTTGAAACAACCCCAAGATTTTTCCTCGTTCTTCTTGTGTGCAGGTTGTCGAAGTGAAGCTCGGGGAAAGGCTTCAAGCATGTAATCATTTGTAAATTTATTCTTGGCTCTCCTTTGTATTTTCTATCATTTCTTGCTTTTTATTTTCCTGTCTAGTCGAACAGACCTCAGATCTGAGCACGTTAGTAGAGTTGAAGAATTTCTATTCAAGGTTCTAGCTCTTTGTTTGCCTTGGATGCCAGCGCATCCCTTGGACTCTAACATGCTACCCTGGAATCCTGATACCATGCTATAGTCCTTTGGTTGAGAGATATTCCTTCTGAGGCAAAGATCTTGAAACCTTGCTCTCTCAGATTTTGAAGTAGTTTTCTTGAATAATTATCCTTAGTATGAAGGTCTTTTCAATTTCTTCATTCAATAACTCTTGAGGTAGTTAAGGGAAATTCACTCCCTAGGATTCTCTTGAGAATGAAGAGACTTGTGAGTAGGGAATCCCCCTTCTCTTACATTTCGGTGAACCCGACATGAACCATGTCAGATATTTTTTACAATGTTTTAATGTTTATGATAATTTTTTCTCAAAGGAAGATTTTTATATGTTGGTGTAATGAGCCCTGCTCAAACTGACCTTAATTTCCTCAATTTTCTGCCTTGCAATTTTGTCAAACAGTTTGTATGTGAAGTGCTTGTTTGTTGGTTTTGAGTTTCAGTTTGTTTTCTTGTTTGAAAGATGATAATAGAATACTTCAAATGCTCATAGAACAATGCAAGGATGAATCTTTTTGATCTTTTACAATGCACATATATGACTTCTATATGCAAACTAATCACCTACAACCAAGTGACATTTCGTCAAAAAATTGGCATGCATACAATTATAAAGATATGAATATGCTATTACAAATAATCTGCAACTTATGACTCTTATTGAAATGTGTCTATTACAATGCTGATATGAGAAAGCCAAGAGTCTTAGCAATACAATGAGAACCCAGTAATAACATCAATTTTGATATAGATGTCTACCCACAACAACAACTAATAACAGAGCTAAAACTGATTGCAAAAGATTCTCCTACAACAACAACTAACTATAATACCAACTGCCTTATATTCAACTAAATTTACAATTCCTTTTTGCTGATGAAATCTCAAGACTATATGCAAAGTAATGAATAACAAGGAACGTGGAAATCGTTGGAAACTTGAGTATAAAAATTCGATTCTCTTGTTTCTTGATGACTTTGACTGGTAAATGGTAGTGCCCAACCTTCTCTTTCTCTTACCTTGACTTGAGAATTTTCTTAGAATTTATTTCTGCCTCAGCATTGAAATCGACCTCCTACAGATAGTCGTCCCTTTCACTATGAGCAGTTGGATCATATAAAACATTTGTAGCTTCTAGCATCCTCCTTAAAGCAACAAAAACGTCTTCATAACCTTCTGAAATGTGGTGCTCCTGTTTGGAGTGATTCAATGCAAAACATAAACTTCCTTGACATGAAATCGAAACATCAAGGAGCTGCCAGCAAGACCCAAATCTCTGATTTCAAAAGCTGATTGTAAAATATGCAAATCGAACCAAGAAGATGAAGACTCTCCAAAGAAAATGTCTTCAATTCCAACTCCAATTAAACCTTAGCCAAAATTGGCCTTTTGGCCACAAATTTTGGAACTTGATGAAAGGACTAAGTATCCTCTCCAATCTGTAAATGCCTCTAATTGATATCTCTCCAAATTTGGCCCTTGGCCACCAAATTTGCCAAAGTGAAATGACTAAAATATCACCTCCAACAAGTGCAATAATTTAGATGATATTTCACACCCTCAAAATTGCATAACCAATGAGAGTTTTCGTTCCCAATGGCTGGAAATGGTAGAAACCCTAGCTGGCTCCTTCACCAAATAATCACATCAAACAAATATCAATTTCCTGGATGATTAGAAGCTTAGGCAACCTCTCTATTTATTCTTTTTCTCCAGCCCTTCATGAAGCTTCCAGAACATTATTTTATTTAAGTGACTTTTATGATACAATATTTTATTAAGTCACTTTATTAAATTAATTAAATATAACTTACCTTTTAATTTTAATATATTTGATAACTTTATAAATATTTAACTTAATACTTTTAATTAAAATAATCAACTAAGTTATCTATAAGGAAAATTATTAATTTGGACAACTTAATTAATTAAATTAATTAAATCAATCTATCTCCAAAATGGGGACATTACAGTTGGACGATGCTTGATAGGCCAAAATTAGGGTATAGAGTGAAAGGTGTAGTTTTTAAATGAAATGAAACTAAAACTAAATTAAAATAAATAAAAACATAAAATAAATTCATCACCATTTTGTGAGAGTGGGTCCTCCTCTCCTTCCATGGGGTGATTAAAACACTACTACAAGGCATAAACAAGGCGTATAACAAATATCTAACCCAATCCCTACTTTCACGCCCTTCCTTCCATTTCTCACTATTTTTTTGTCTTTTATAGCATTTTATCCTATTCTCATGCCATCTCTTATGGCATTATTTATGGCTTGTGGGTTGGGATAAAACTAGCCATAAAAATAGGATTTTGTTGTGTCATAAAAATAGTCATTTGTTTAGCCTTTGTTCATCATAACTATACTAGCTACAACAATAAATAATATATGTTATTTAGTGCCATATGAGTACAAATATATTATTTGTTGTTAGCACAAAAAATAATTAGTTAAAATTAAATTAATAGCTGAAATGATTTTTTGTTGTGAATGCGACATGAAGTCTATCATGAAGCCTATTATCTCCACCTTTATTGATATGCAGCTGAAATTATTTTCTCAACATAATGATAGAAAATATAAATAAATACAATCTAATATTTATTATTCATATATTTCATTTAAAAACTAAATTAAATATTACTTATATATATTAAATCATATGCAACATAAAATGGTAAAATGGTATAATATGGAATGAAAATGGAATGTGGGAATGGGTATGAAGGCAAATGAAATAGGATAAAACATGGCATAAAATGAGACATAAATGGATCTCATCATTCCCCCCAACTTAACATATTGCATGTCCTCGTGCAATCTTTACTATTGAGAGGTTGTGATTTGGACTATGATCATAATGAATTGATTGTACCTTCTCCACCCTTGACTATTATAGCTCATTCATAATCACAACTTTTGTCTATCACTCCTTTTCATAGCAAGCTTCATGGCTTTTCTTTTTTTTGCCAATTTGTTTTTCATTTTTTTTCAATATTCACATCTCTTTTGATTTTAATTTTTTTCATCATTTTTTTTTCTCATTTTTCATTGGCATTTTTTCCATAGCATTATTTTCTTGAAATGCTATAATTCTATATACACGAGCTATGTGAAATGGGTGAAATGAGGGACAATTTGAATGATTATGAGAGGCAATATGGATACTACGATGGGTTAGTTAAGGATAATGATGGGTGAAAAGATAGATAATAAGGATGGCATACCTCCCCCCATCTTAAAGGGTTGACCATCCTCCGACAACAAGAAGAGGATAGGTGGAATGCTGCTTATATGATTAATATAATAAGGAATATTAATAAATTTAAGAGATAAAATAATGAAAAATTGATTATTTTACCAACTTGCATGTCCATTAATGCCAAGATCTGGTAGCCATTGTAACTTTGCAACTGTGAATCTCTAGCAAGGAAGAAATCAAAAATTGTGACAAGGACTATAGCCACACTGCACATGAAAGATCTCCATCGAACCAAAGCATTATGGAACATATTGATGGTAGCTTGGATTCACTCTTTGTTTTTTATAACACCTCAATTGAAAGTGTAACTCATGCTACAAGTCACACTAACCATAATAAACTAGAGCACTAGTGAGTGACAGGAGGTACTTAGACAACCGTTGAAGCAACATAGTGTACTTACAAAAATGATTAGCCCACAAAAATATATTTGTTTTTTTTTCCCCTTTTTTTTCTTTTTTTTCAATTTTGATAATGACAAGTGACCACTGGCAAGCCAGTTTTCAATCACTTATTGCTTAGTGGCACGATAAAAATAGTTTTCACCACTAAGAATTTTATTCAACTACAATTTGCCAAAAACTAGTTTTCAATTTCTAGTTGTCTAACAATGCCTGAAGGTTTTCATTGTTTTTTCTTATTTTTTCATTTTTCTTCTTCTTGATAAACTGCATATAATGACCAAAGAGATGAAACTCTAGTATGGATGATGAAATGATACCATCTAAATCCTAGAGTTCCATCTAAATCCCTACAATAAAAGTAATTGGGAAAATCAATTGCTTGTAGTACTTGAAATGATGACCAATAATAACTTGAGCATAATCTAGAACATAGAACCACTGTTACAAACAATCTTGATCTCATTTAGCTCATCCCACCATACCTGAAAGGTGTTTATAGAACTTTGGAATACATGCCCACTCACTTGGTTGAAATAATTACTTACAATAGAAGCAATCTTTCAAAGATAAGGCTATGTAGTGAAAAACCAATGGTAGTCTCTCAACTTATCTAATATTTCCATATAGCTATGGATAGGTGGATGAGTCAATCCTTATGATGAAGTACGATGATCTACATTAGAATATTCTCAAGCTTCATGTTCTTGTCTTCAAGTTACCCAAGAACATAGTACTTGTGAATAATTATCCAAGAACATAGTACTACAAGATTCATGGTTTTTAGACATCAAGTTGCATATTTTCCTCCACATGGTTTTTACCATCTAGTTAGCAAGGCCAACAAGATGTGTCTTTGGATGCTCATGTAGAGAACCATCATCAATTGGTATTGGTGCAAAGGTTTCGGGTCACCATGATAAGAGACCTATAACCATATTCTCATGACCAAGCATATCAAGTATAGTAATGCAATATCATCCATTTAGTAACTCCACCATCAATAAGTATTTAAGCCATTTTTGTAAATGAAGGGTAGAGTTATTAATATGAATAAATACTTGATAATAATAAAATGGATGAATATTTACAATGAACGCCTGTGTAGACATATTATCAATTCCAATTAACACAAGAATACATACCTATATTTTGTCCAAGTATCACACAGGTGGTTTTATTAGAAGCACCAATGAAACAATCAATGAGGTTTTATTAGAAATCAACCAAGAATCATCAAAATTCAAGGGATTCCCCCCAACTTAACTTCATACTGCAAAGCCATGAGAGAATTAAGATAATCCAATTAATGACATATTTAATAATACCCTAAGCTTTTTTCAATGAACAATAAACCAAATATTTCCAAAATTCAATGGATTTCCCACCCAACTTAAATTCACATTGTAAAATCATGAGGGTATTAGGATAATCCAAAGAATTAAGAAAAGACATATTTAATATCTTAGATATTTAATGAATTATCATCATTTGTATCATGTTTGGTATGGTCATTAATGCATTCAAACCATCATTTATCTGTGTATGAATAGCATTTATCATTGGACCTAGATCAACAAGTGTGTGAGTACACATTTTTACCATAAGTCTCCCAAGATCTAAATGTTTGGATATGGAAAAAATTATAAATTATAGATCTTGTAGTTCATTCTTTATTGTGGAGCTAAATTTTTCCTTCAAATGTTTTCAACCCTTGTAGGTCTTCTTTCAACCCTTATTTCTTTTTAGCATTAAGACAACTTCGCACCCCAAAGGCTAAAGGTTTTTCTTGTAGAAAAGCTCACACAATGCACCACATGTGGTTGTGTGGCTTTTCTTTATTTAATCTTCCTTTTGGGCCTGAATCGAGACATGTGTCTACCTAGCAGGAGTTTCCTTGAAACCGTTCTCACAAAATTTGAAATTGCCCACCAACTTGCCATGTCAGCCATTTGGTTAGGAAGGTCTTGTTTTCTGTGGATGTATCTCTTTGGGAGGAGTTTGTTGAATAATGTGGTGAAAGTCTTATTTTCGGGGTTGGACTTCTAGGGTGGCATCATCATTCCTCATAGCCAATTGGATTGTGCTGTGCCAGACTGTGCTAAGATTTGATCATCTTTTGACATCATATCTTCACAAAGCTTCTATGAAATATGAAAGCCATTAATGAAGTAGTTCAAAACTTTATGAGCGAAGATTGTTGTGATCTAATTAGACCCTAGATCGGATTATGGTCTATTAGGTGCGTACATCTAGAAAGTTGTTCATCTCTATTGGTTACGATGGTGGATCTTTCTTCTGGCTATTTAAAGGGGAACTTTGTAGTAAAGAGATATATTTTTTCAGACATAGACAACTGCTTTAGAAAATACAGGAGATATAATTTTTCAGGAGCAGGAGGATTTTTACAGAGCACTATTTATGCTCTATGGCATGTTTTATTTGTCTAGAATATTAATCAGATTGGCATCCGATCTTTGCTTTCAGTTAATTTATTGCAAAAACATATATTATTAAGAATAAGTTTATGAGATTGTGCATTTTATGGCCTTTATCACAAATTTATTTATTTTATATAATTTATGTTGAAAGCTCTATGTCAAGTCTTACGTAGATAGTCTCGATAATTGTTTTATATACTATTAGCTTCTATGTTTAAAAGCTATCTTTCAAAAAGTGAATCATGTTTATTATACTCTTTCCTTTTCTATAAAGATTATGTTAAAATATATATTATCTTATAAGAGCAAGGGCGGTCCTGTGAATATCTGAATATTCCTATTAATCTTTGGGGTTTCTTATTTCTGTCGACCTTAATGGATGCTTCCCACAGGGATATTTTAATGACTTCTCTATCATTTCTCTAGCCTTAGTCATTCGTTCTCTTCCCAACAATGAAGGGTTTATGGCATTTTGTGTCTATTTCTTCAGGAGTAAAGAACTGTTGAAATTTGAAATTTTGTAAAAGCTTTGGCACATTGTCATATTTATGTTTTAATTTGCATTTTATTTTCCCCTTTTCTCAAACACAGAGAAGAGCCGAATTTCTTTAAAAATCCCGTAGGTCATACAGTGAGGCACAATTTGGGTCCCCACTCATTGAATTTCTCATAAGGCTGTTTGGAGAGGCGTAAGATTTTATGATCAACGGTTCTTTTTCTGGCACGTCTAATTAGAGGTTTTTCAAAAATATTTAATAAATCAGACTAAGAAGAGAGGCTGGAAATCTCATGCCCAAAGTTCAAATGAGAGCATCTTCCAGAGGAAATTTCCAATACTCCCAACTACCCGCTTTGGTACCTAGGAGAAGATGAGTTACAAGTTTTGTATCACCTATTAGGAGCAATAGAGTGAGAAGTGTTAGCCCACAATCTAGAGCTTTATCTACTCCCTTAGGAGGCCGAACCTTCCAAATCAGAATACATGTCTATCTCGTCCATAGGAATTTGTTCTCAATGGCCCACTTAGGTACTCCCGCTCCTAGAAATTTTGTAACTTAGGATAGTGGCAACCCACTACTTCCACCTATGCCCCCAAATGTGTGGCCCGCTATACCTGCCAATGCTCTCAAATTAATTTCAAGGTTCACTAGGGGGGATTTTAAAACCCCTTTCAAGCATCTCCAAGACATAGCAAAGGTTTGCAGAGTCCCTAACATTATAGAAGAAAATGTGGCCCTCAGATTACTGGTCGTGTCTTTCAAAGGGAAGGCTCGAGACTAGTATAGATCCTTGACTTCCAGATCCATCAAAGTTTGGGATCAACTCAGAGAGAAATTATTCAAGCACTTCGCAAAGAAAGAAGATCACTCCTTACTACAATAATTGATCACTATCAAGAGATCCCTACAAGAGGCTATGATCGACTTCAACACCAGATTTCACAAAACCTAGCAGAGGATTCTTGTGACAGCCAGGCCTTTGGCGTCTATGGAATTCATGTTATATCTAAAGTATTTCAATTTAGACATTGCAGTCATGGTACAATCAATGGGAGGAGACACCTTGCTCAATGCATACGATTTGGCTGTGTACATAGAGAATAGTCTAATTAACATGGGGAAAATTCCACATGACCATCAATGCCCATGTTCATAGAGATCTTTGGTGAACACCGGGAGGAAGCAACTTCTAATGATTTTTCCCCACTCCCCAACAGATCAATTGCACCACTGCCATCCATGTATGTGTACCCAAGCACACAAACTAGCACATTGGGCTCCTCTTCACTAGAAATAGATGTCAATGATATGAAGAGCCTCATGTGGTCCTTTGCAAATGAGCTAGTCCTTATCTGACGTTAGAAAGTGACACCTCCGAAGCCTCCCATGCAAAATTATCAAAGAGGATGGTCACCTTATCAGTAGAAAACATACCAAGGAGATCCGAAAGGAGGTAGTCAACAACATGCATCCATGAGATAGATAGTATTGGTCACCATGCCACTTCAGATTGTCAAGTACAACCCGAACAAGGATTTGGTCCCAAGTCATAACAACTTGGTAGAAAATGAGAACATGTGGTGCTTCCCATGTAATGATAGCCATATGCCCCAAAATTGTCTGAGGGGAAATCTTCAACAGAAGATAGCAGAATAGAGAGGCCAAGGTTTGTTTTCAAACATAAAAGATTATCAATCTCCTAGAATGGAGAATGCCCACTTCAAAGTGCAGACATAAGGAATGTCCCTAGAGAAAGAGCTAGATATCTCACCAGACCAGGCACTTTTTTCTTGGATGGAGGAGGAACATGTGGTATTCGTAAATGATGTTACGACAACCAACGCTCTATGGGTACAATTGGATTACAATACATGATCAAAGAGAAGACTCACTGAAGAGTACATGCAACAATCACAACCACAACCACAACAATCACAACCGCAAGTATAAAAAGCTTCACAAATGTAGCCCAATCAATAGTCACAGACTCCACCATTTCCATAGAAGGATATGGACAAGGCCTTGAGCCCATCTACTTCAGTGTGACCTTTTCCTAAGGAAAAAGAAATACTACCATTCAAGCCTAAGGTCTGCTAGTTAGAAAACTTAATGTGGTGGAGCAAATAAAGAAGGTGCCTGCTAACTTGTCTTTGTGGGATGTTATATCAATACTAGAGTAGAAGATATTGCTCTAGGATGCATTGAAAAAGGAAGAACAATCACCATGTGCAGATACAATCCCATTGCACAATCAAGATAAAGGAAAAGGGCTTGTGTCGGAACCCCAACCCTCGGGAGCTACACCGTACATGAATTCCAAAGACAATTCAAACATAAAGAAGGTAAGCAAACCAAATCCCACTACTTTATTTTTAACACTTATTGTGGGAGACAAGCTTTTGCATAATAATATGATTGATTCAAGAGCTAGGACAATGGTCATAGCCAAACAAGTGGTTGGTGCCCTAAATCTTAAATATGAGCCTCTTGAGAAAGGGATCATGCAAGTAGATGCGAAGAAAGTTCTAACTATCAACTGCGTAAAGGATCTTTCTTTGAATATATTCTCATGTCCAAGCTAAAGTGTCACACAAGAAGTGGTCATAATCGATATTCCCCCTATTTTTAGAATGTGTCTTTCAAGAGTCTTCACGAAAAATATTGGTGGATATTTGGTGCTTGATTGGTCTCATTTGATATTACAGACAAAGAATGAGGCAAAGATGAAGATACCCTCAGAGCGTTTGCACCCCGAACATATAACAAAATATGTGGTATTGAGATTTGAAGCAACACATACTTCTTTCACAAAAAAGGAGACGTATTGCATAGAGATGTTGTAATATGAGGAGGATATAAGTGATCAGACCCCTGAGGAAGAGGTCTTTCTCAATTAGTTCATTGATTTTGACACATTTGGGAATTTTCATATTACCAGATTAGGCACCTATGTGATTTTTGACAATGACCAAGTCCTCCCAAAATTGGTGAAGGAATAGGAGAAACCTAATGGATCGGGCAACAACATCTTATGGATACTATATTTCGATGGTGCCAAATGCAAAATCTATTTTGGATCAGGCATTTGACTAGTATCTCCAACTAGGTTGTAGACCCTCAAAGCTTTCCTCTTCCAATTCCTGAGCTCAAATAATGATGGAAAATATGAGGCTTTGGTCCATGGTTTGGTTCTCGTGGAGCAAATCAGAATAAAGATAATATAGGCATTCATGGATTCAAAGCTGGTCGTAAGCCAGGTCTGTGGATAGGCGACCGTCAAAAATGTGAGAATGAGATCTTACCAACATAGAATATGGGACCTGATCGAAGGTTTCAAAGATTTTAACATATAGGTTATCCCACAGACTCAAAATTCGATCATGGATTAGATGGCTTCGATTGGCTCACAATTTGAGCCAACCCCTGGATCAACTAGAAATCAACATACAATGCATACCATCGTTTGACCATCAATACCCGACAATGATCAAAATTGGGAGGTTTTCAAGGATGATGCTCAGATCACCACGTTCATACAAAGTCTGAGGAAATTTTCCGATCATTCACAGTCCAAAGCTGATAGAGTTACCAAAGAACAAGTAATTCAATTGAAAAGAAATAAGATCCCATGAGTCTTGATTTCTCTGAAGAATCTCTTCAATTGTGAGGATGCAAGAAATAGTAAATAAAGATACACTGTCGACAAAGGAGACTATGAAGAACTCAACATCTAAGGAGGTAGAAAGCTAAAAGTTAGAAGAAACGTCCCACAGGAAGACAAGGAAAGGTTGAAAGGCTTATGTGCTAAATAAAATAGGTTCATGGCCTAGACCTACAACGATCTCAAGGGATACGATCTGGGCATCGTCCAACATACTATCAACTTAGCCGAAGGCTCAAAACCTATTTGATAGAAAAATAGGCACAAGAGCTTACGAAATTGGTCGAGTCAAGGATCATATACCCCAATCAAATATTCCACTTGGGTATCCATTCTGGTCTCGGTTTGAAAGAAAAATGGAAACATATGGCTCTGTGTGGACTTTCGGGACTTAAACAAGGCCTCATTAAAAGATCACTACCCTTTTCCCTCAATGGAGAAAATTCTGCAGATTGTGGCTAGATCGAAGATGTTCTTGCTACTTGATGGTTTTTTGGGGTATAACCAGGTTTATGTAAAGAGGGAGGACTAGCACAAAATGACGTTCACCACTAAGTGGGGGATGTTCGCATATGCAAATATTCCTTTTAGACTCTCCAATGCTGGTGCCACTTTTCAACGAGCGATTGATATCTCCTTCAAAGGATTGATCAATAAGATCATTTTAATATATCTGGATGACCTAACCATTCTCCAAATCAAAAGATGGTCATTTTGATCATGTGGAAATGATCTTCCAAAAGTGTCAACAGTTCGAGATTTCCTTAAATCCCCAAAAATAGATTTTTGATGTACCTCAAGGCAAGCTGCTTGGATTTGTGGTATTGAAAGAAGGAATAGCCATAGACCCCAAAAGGGTAAAGGCTATAATGGAACTACCACTACTAGTCAACTAGAAGGGGCTACAGTGCTTTCTAGGGAAAATTAACTTCGTCAACTGATTCATTTCGGATTTCACGGGCATTACGAGACCCATCACACTGATGTTAAAGAAAGGCTTAATGTTCAGATGGACTTCTGAAGGTAAGCTTGCTTTTGAATAAATTAAGGTATCAATCTCTACAGCTCCATTGTTAGCTAACCCATAATTCTCCAAAGATTTCCTGCTAGATAACCTTCGGTGTTAGTATAGATTCAATGCTCACTCAAAAGGATGAAGAGGGAAGCATATGACACCCCATCACATTTAATTTAAGGACTCTCAAGGAATATGAGACTAGGTATAACTTTGTGAAAAATTAGGTCTTTTCTATCATCAAAATCCTAAAGAAATTTTGACATTTGGTATTAGTTAGCAGAATTACCATCCTTGTCGCTCATCCAAGTGCTAGAGAATATATCACTGAGGGTGAGATAATTGAAAAGAGGTCCAATTGGATCACCAAGATCTTGGAATATGATGTGAAAATATGACCAACCAAGCTGGTCTGAGGAAGAGTTCTTTGGGAATACCTCGCACAAGAATTAATCCCTTAGTCAAAAAAGGAGACCGATTAGGTCTATTTGAATCGGTTCGAGTACGATGAGTCATGGGTGGTTGATCAGACACAATTTATGTAGATTGGGAAATACCCAACTAACATCCCACCTCACAAAGGATGCTACTACCAAATCCAAGGCACTAGATATGTACTGATAGAGGAGATTCTTTTCAAAAGAA
Source organism: Sequoiadendron giganteum (assembly GCA_007115665.2). Taxonomy (NCBI): domain Eukaryota; kingdom Viridiplantae; phylum Streptophyta; class Pinopsida; order Cupressales; family Cupressaceae; genus Sequoiadendron; species Sequoiadendron giganteum. Next base: position 441,790,418 of record CM021106.1, on the reverse strand, counting down.
ACTATGATGGAGTCCTCCATTGCATGGACAAGCGACATGCCGAAAGGATTCTAAATGAATTCCAAAGTAGTCCCGAGGGCAGACACTTTTTGCTGAGACAAATCCTTTGGAAATAATGTGTGTGGGCTATTACTGACCTACAATGTTCTCCGAAGCTCATCCTTTAGTGTGAAAATATACTCAGTTCCAATATTTCATTGGCAAGCGAAAGAACTCTTTCATGCCATTGAGCTCGATCATGACTAAGGAGCCCTTTGCACAATGGGGTTTGGATTTTATTGAGATGATCAATCCCACCTCCAACACTGGGCACAAGTGGATACTTATGGTGATTGACTATTTCACGAGATGGACAAAGGTCATTTCCCTAAAGAATGTTACAAAATAGAGATAGTCGATTTCTCGAGGAATTAGTAGCAAGGTTCGGTTTTCCCAAAACCATCATTTAAGAAAATGCAAGATCCTTCACAGGCTCTGGGATGTTATAATTCTCTCTTAAGTATGGGGTCTACCTTAAGACTTCATCCAATTACTACCCGCAAGGAAACGAGTTAGTAGAGTCGACTAATAAGAACCTGATTAGGTTGATAAAACACATTGGGTCGGAACCCCAAAAGGAATTGCATAAGCATCTATGAGCTGCCTTGTGGGATGAAAAAGTTATGCCTAAGTAGATCCTAAGAACCTCCCCTTATGAGTTTGTGTATGGAAAGGAGGTAGTCTTACCCGTTTCCATATAAATTCTAGCACTACAACTATTAAAAGCTTTGGAAGTTGAGGAGGACAGTGAAATGTAGGTGAGATTGGCGAAGCTCTTAAGCCTCAAGGAGAAAAGAAAAAAGGTGTTTGATGCCATGATCAAATGCTAGTAGGTAGTTAAATGATGGTTTGATAAAAAGGCCTCCAACCTAGATTTTAGGGAGGGGATTCTTGTGCTAAAGTATGATGAACGAGTTGAAGAACCAAGGCAACATGCAAAGTTTGATTCATTGTAGAAGGGTCCTTTCTACATCCATACATGCAAAGAAAGAAACACATACGAACTGGAGGATATGAATGGATAAGTTTTAGGTATACTAGTAAATGGTATTCATCTCAAACTATTCAATTAAAGTACATACAAGTTCATTAATATTTACAGTTATGTACCATATGTAAAAAAAATTAAATACACATTTTTTACAAATAAAGCCATGAGAGTGAAGAAAAAAATAATAGAAGGATGCTATATATTATATTGATCAAAAAATATTTACAATATAGTACGTGCTTTCGAGCTTGGGGCTCCAAGAGAAGCTTGAAAACCTTCTCATTGAAAACCCAAAAAGTTACATCTTCAAGAGAAAAAAGAGGAGGTGGCATGAAAATAGAAAAATAAATTCAACCTCCATTAGTCACACTAGTCAAAATGTTGTGTTTTCTAGGGTTTCTCCAGCAAGGTAGTAGCAGGGTTATCAACACACGGGACATGTGGGCATGGAACGAACCTTAATCCTTAGCACCGGGGCTATAGACTAGGAACTCGAAGTGCGTTTTCCACTCGACCCCAGGGAAATGCTCCATGTTGTACATCATCAGGAGAAAGTAGCTTGCGGGTTAGGACAACAACCAATATCGCTCCAGGTCCATGGTCTAGAATTCTAGAAGGAAAGGTAGCCAGGGTACCACCTCTGCATTATTAACATGCCTCCGGATGTTCATGATGGATGGGATGCCAACACTAGTAAAATGATCACTTTAATGACTTCAGCTAGCCCATCTAAGTACGTCATGTCAAACATGGCATGGTAAAGCTCTATGATCTAAGGCTTGGCAACGTCCAAGTCCAGCAACGAGGCCACAAAATAAGAGATGACGTTCGAATTACAACACAACTAGTTCTTGTCCTTCACATAGTATTTTCCGAGCACCCACTTAAATGCCACGATCACAAGATGGTCCTTTGTGCATTTTAGGCATTTGATCCTCTCACTGTTGACCTCCCCTACAAAATATATTTTTTGTTTTCAACCCAAAAGCCAAATTGGGGTACCTAGACTAGTCATAATGGTAGAAAGGAAATTTACAGACTCACGAAGGGAAGAAAGTAGTGGAAAGAACTCACTAACTCAAATTCCAACTCAATGAGTAATTTCACAAGGAAAACATTGCTATTTATAGGAAAATGAGTGTCGGAGAGGCTGACAAACAGAAAATATATCTCCCGTCATGCAACAACAAAAATTGTATTAAGGTGGTAAGAAGTGGAGGGTAAATCGTACAAAGGATTTCTAACCAAGCTTTGAGGAATTAATATGGGAATTGGGAGTTAATGCTCGCGTATACAATCTGCCATCATGTATTTTTCATCATCATCAACACTAGTCTACTCGCTTGGGTGAAAGGACATCTTTTTGAAGCTAAACATTGCTTAATTAATGAAGATGTATTTTCTAAGCATGCTTCCCATCGCTCAAATCTTATATATCCAAGGGGAAGCATAAGGAATATACTAAATTCATTCTCACAACAAGGATGGAATTTTTGAGGAGTACAGACCACACTCTACATGTATCACCTCTATGGCAACACTTAGCAAAATATCGTTAACAAAAAAAATTTTATTACATGTACATGTGAAAATTAAATGCTGCCAAAATGCAAATTTTTTTGCTAAGTGTTGAAACTCTCAAGAAATTGCTTCTTTGAAAGAGATTTCCATAAAATCCTTCCAAGAACACAACAATGGAAAAAGCATCATGTTCTGGTCTACATGCTAAAATCTCATTCATAAGGTTAGGCTACACCGATATATTTGGAGAAACTTCTTATGCTAATGTCCTAGCACCGAAGGATCAAAGATTTACACATACCAAAACCATACAGCTAGGCAAGCCCACCAAGGATGAGGCGGTTAAGGATTTCGCAAACAATATCTGTGACCCAAAGCTGCATATAAACCCTAAGAGCCTTAGAGAGGGAGCATTGCAAAGAAAGCTCACCCATGGGTTGACTGATGGCTTTGTAACACGAATTTGGCATTGTGGTTTGCCACAATTCATGCTGCCCTCCACACACCCATGCCTAGAGCTGGTTGATGCATGTGTAGAAAATTTGGATGAAGAAACTGGGGTTATCAGTGGCAATAGGTTGAAGGTTACCATCAATACGACAACCATATATGACATTTTGTGCATCCCCTTGAATTGAGAGGCTGAGAAATTCCATCATAGGAGAATGGAATATTTCTAGGAAACCAAGGATAGGCAGTTAAAATTCTATAAAGATGAAATAGATGAGGAACCAGAGAACAATAAAATCATCTTCCCTCTATCACACAAAAAAATTCATTTAGATTACCAAGCTATTTTCTCAATGCTTTCTTTTATTTATGGCCATGAAAGTGATGTTGAGGTCCATGAGTTCCAAATTGGCTTGGCCTTCATGCTCGAGAAAGAAAGAAGCCAGAAACGGTTTGATTTCACTAAGGCAATCTCCAAGGGAATGCTAGAATAATTAATAGATTATAACAACTCTTTTAAGTTCAGGTATTAATTTTTTCTAGTACACTTAATTTTACATTAGAACCTTGAATTCTTTAGCGGTCATTTTCCACTTAGTAATTTTGATGCAACAAGGCTATACAAGCTATTTTTAGCTTGGACCCATGTGCTTTCTAGCACATGGGATTATTATTCATTTGTTGATTATTTTTTGCAACCGGTACTCCTACATTTTTCTCCATGTCCTCTAGGAAGGTTTTCCCCTAAACGTTTGGATTGGATGAAAAACCACTAAACCTCGATGAATTATTTTATGGGAGTGGATTTTTCTTTCATCAGATATCATGGTTTTAATGAGGAGACTTTTAGGCTTCCTAAATTTGTAAGAGATAGGACCCTTGCATTGGAGGCATTCCACCAAGCAACCATTACTGACAATGCTTATCGTGTCGAGAGACACAAGAAATTACTTTACACTCTTCCCCTTACCATCACCAATATTCAGGTAACACTCATGAAGCAGGAAGAGAAAGATGTGCTAACTAGCAAGTTGGCCCACCTCGACCTAGTCCTCATCTATGATAGATGGAAGTACAATCCTATTGAGTGTCTTCTAACTGTCAAACATGAAGAGCAAAAATATTTTGAGTCAAGGAAGAACCTGATTGAGGAGAGGGAAAAGGTCTACATAGACCCAACCTTTATACCATTTGTACGACCCCCATGGCTTGAATTCTATCCAAGGGTGGCAGAGTTTTGACAAAGCACCCAGACAGACCAATCCCTCAAGACACAACTAAAGAGTTTGGGATGGTCGGAAAGGAAGAAGCCTGAGTTTTGGAGGTACCAACAGAAAACCAAATTCCTAAATTCCCTAATGGAGAAGTTAAACTGTACAATGAGTGCTTCAACAAGACATATGACGAGGAGGTTGGATCCGATAATAGTAATCCTAAATCAGATCAGGAGTTTGAACAAGATCACATGCCAGTTTCCACCCCTCCACTTCAAGCACCCAATACAAGAAAAATGAGGGGGAAATGATCAAAATACAAGGAATCAAAAATCATATCCTTCGCCAACACCCTACCAATGGGAAAGAGGACCCAACGGTCCCCAAAAAGATCTACCACAACTCCAAAGACCTAGGGTTGTTTCAAGATTGGTCACTAGAGAGTCCAAATCAACGAGTGCAACTCCTATAAAGAAAAGAAGAGTTCAAGAATTAGGCGGACCAGACTCGTCGAATAAAGGAGAAGAGGTGGACTCCATTTCACCAAGATTTTTGGCCTCGACAACCTAGGTAAGTTTTGCTCCTACCATCCTTTCTTCTACTGCATATTTGGTTGTTCCTGCCCCCCCTTCTATAGAACGAAATCCTCCATCCACAAACTCTAACGTCCTCATCCTTAATAAACCCCTAGTTGTGTTTGATAATGAGCCCCATGAAGAAACCTCGCGTGTCGAACATGCATCTTCTACCTCAGCCACAATTGACTCTTTGATTGCCTTATCAAAAGCACCAATTGTAAACACTGATACACCGATGCTGCAAGTTTCATCACCCCTACCCACTTCCAGACATATGCCTCTTTTTTACTACTTCCCCTTTTACCTTGATGGGCGTCCCTCCTTCTCAAGCCATGTATGACATCCCACCCTTTTTAATGATAACACTTCATTTTTCCTCTTTGTAAACTCATTCGATTGAGAGTACTCCTTCTATCACCCTTTAAGGTCTCCTTGCCAGTGTTTCACTTGCCACACAAAGTATTGAGTCTCCACATAGCCTCCAAACTCATATTAAAGTAACAAGGCAAGCTCGAAAAGCAATAAAGCAAAAGTTACAGGGAAAGGCAGCGACAAGTCCAACTACCTAGAAGTTGGAAACCTATTTCGATGAAGAGTGAAATGATCTATTAATCTTGCTATGAGGCCATGGGTATCCAAGATGAAATAAGAAGTACAGTTCAAAGATTACAACATCCAAGCTGTGTGTCTCAATTTAAGTGAAACTCTTCCGTGTGACAAAGTGGGCCTGGCCAAGGCATCCTAGAAAGTGCTCTATAGTGACTACAAGAAGTTGAACAAGAAATTGAAAAAGCATGAGGTAGTGTTGGTAAATGTAAAAGCTATAGTGGAGAGACTGCAAGTGGAGATCAAAGGAAAATATTTGGAGATGGTCCGCTTGAGGTAGGTACAGGGTCAACAGGGTGAAGCGACTAAGTTGATCAAAGAAGCCCAAAGTGAAAAGGATCAACTTCATACCGAGGTGGAAAGGTTGAAATGCGAGATCACAATCGAGCATAAAACAAGTGCGGAGCATCGACAAAGGCAAAATGATCTAAAGGATGCAATAGCCAAAACAAATAGTATATATGACAAGCTACAAAAAGAGTTGCAAGAGATGGATAAGAAAAGTACGGATATGTAGAAAGAATTGGCTAATGTCCAATCTCAATCCTTCGATGATCTTAAGAAGGCCCAAGTGGAAATAAAAAATGAGAAACAAGAGAAGCAAGATGTCAAGTATAATCTACAGACTCGCAATGAGCAGATAAAGAAGCTACGCTCTCAACTTTCAAATGCTCTCTGAGAGAAGAATCAACTGCAGGAAGACATGAGAGCCAAGGAATCCTAATTCCAGTAGGAATTGAGCATCGCACAAGGATTCGAGCTCTTCCTAGTGCTTAAAAAACAATTATCTACTCATTGGGAGAGGATCATAGTTGTAGTAGCAGCTCTGAATCCAGTTTTGCACTTTCTAATGGATGCACAAGAGTTAAATGCAAAGGTCGGCCTGATAGTCGACCAAATTCTGCACACAATCGCTCCCCGATCTAAAGAATCGAGCTCAAGGCTATGTAAGGTGACTGAGGAATCTTTAAAATATGTCTATATTCCCGACCGAAGAACAACTACAAGGAAGGAAAATAAATTTATCATCTAACACCAAGCCACGTTTAAAAGCAGAGCTTGTCAGTCGGTGTTGAATAAGAAGGTCAACGAGATAAAAGAAGAAGTAACAACACAAAGGAAATGTAATATAGGGTAGGAGTATTTTCTAAAATAAATTATAGTATATGCAGTTCACATTTTGAAGGGACTTATATAGCAATGTTTTGATCATCATATGGATTGAGAGGAAGGATCCACTCTCAAATATATATTGGTGGTTTTGTTGAATTATTTCATGTGTTTAATTTTATTTTATAGTTAGTAAAGCATCATACTTTTTGATTTTTTTTTTTAATTTAAATAGAATACTTTGAATTAATCATCTACCTTGTGTGAATTGTAGAATTTTTACTTAGCTTAGATTATTCAAATAATATGTAGAAAGTTTACATATCATTATTTTTTTATTATAGATATAGTTATTGTCACCTTCATATAGTTTTTGTAGAAGATTACAGTTTTTAAAACCTGCACAACCCCTCTAATAGCCTGCATAGTCCTTGTAGTAGTATTGCACACAATCCTATAGCAATGTTTAAAATTTCTATAGAATATTTTTAAAATAATAGTATTGATTTCATATTTTAAATAACTAAATTTCATCCACACTCACCTCACTACCTGCATCCCTTGAGCTTATATCCACAATGCATTTCACAATTTTATGCCCCTAGATTGATACAAGGAATGAAAATAATTATTTTCTTAAGTAATAAATCTATTTCATAATTTTGGTGTTGTTTCCAATGAAAGGAATTAAAGGAATTTTATCTTGGTGATATGATTTAGGACCAATGCATTAGGAATAAATATACATGATTATTGGTATTTCCTAGGTGATTAATTTTATTTTGTATTGCTTTAAATCATATAGATGCATGATTAAAGTTTCTAATGGTTTACTATTGAAAAAATATTTTGAATAGTGGTGTAGGTAAATCTTAGAAGGTAAAATTATTTATGTATCAACACCACATGTGAGTTAATTGGTGGCATAAAGTGAGTTTTAAAAATACTACATTTTTAGGGGAATCCAAACATGTAAATTTTCAAATAAAATACTTCAAAAATGAAGAACCTAAAGGCTAAAATATGCTTGCCACACAACCCAACAAGGGGCACTACCCCTTGACCCCATAAGGGGTTGTTACCCCCAGACGGGCCCACTTTCAAATTTAAAAATCAAAGAAGAAATTGGTAAGGGAATTGCATCAATACAAAGTATTGCTTTTTATGTTTTCTTTACCTAATGAATGCAACTTAGATATTCATGATCATCCATTACCATTATCAAAAACGTCTATAAATTCTTTTATATAACTAAGCAAGACTAGATAATTCAATAATTTTTGGAGGGACAATGAATTTTTAAAAAGTAACTAATAGATGAAGCTTTGATCATTTTTTTCTAATGATTTAGGAAATAAGCTAAGTGTAGATGCCAAGTTACTCAAGAAAAGATATAAGACATTGTCAAGGAAATACAATCTATAAGTACGTGACAACAAAATAAAGATTGAAGTGAACAAGTCTTCTTTGTATCTCAAGGATAACTTTAGACATCAAATCAAGATGATCTCCACCTAGTAGGTATGATAAATAGAAACAAGCCCTATTCTACCAAAAATGAAAAAATGATTACTCACAACAACCACAATATCAACCATGAAAATATCTATAAAATATCACACCATCTCCACCATATACATCCTATTTAATGCTACCTACTCCATATCCATAAAAAAATTTACCATTTTTTACCATTCTATCCATATCATCAACCGTTCACTTCAACATGGTCACCAAGGGTAGCTATAATGCTCAATAAATTATTGCTTAATAAGGTGATTCAAATTGTATATAATAGTGATATTTCAAGTGAAATTGGTGAATCTAAATTAAAATCTAAGGGATGTGTTTTTATTGAAGGAAAGGAGCAACATGATCAATTAGAATATCCTCAGCATAGTTCTTCTTGTTTACCTAGAAAATTGCACTAAGGAGTATTAGCACACAAAAATAAACACCTCAACATGTGTCTAGTTTTATCATTGAACTCATAAATTTGTGTGTTAAAATTCATCATAAGAGGTGTTTTACTTTACAGACTGATAGTCAGGGAAAAATTTAGTGGTGAATCTTCACCAATTGGGAAATTATAGGAATCAGACAAGTCGAAATTGGAGAATTAATCATACCCAACAGGGTGTCCAGATTGCCTAGATTTTACGAACTATCAGTCCAACGCATGTCCATTCGCCAATGGTTTTTTATGAGGCATGTTTAGGCAATAAATTCACCATAACAGACTATGCATTTCCAATGGATTGATTAATATTTTCACCTGGAATCCCGGGAGCATGTAATAAAACACCTACATATTCCCTAATACTATTAAAACAACATTATATGAGGACCCATTTCGCCAATTAAAATTTACAAATAGTTGCTTGAGAAGACCCATTTCGCTAATTAAAATTTATACTAGTTGCTTATGAGGACCTATTTCGCCAATAAAATTTAATAATAATTACATTTGAGGACACATTTCACCTTGAAAATTACAAAGTATCGTTGTATAAGCACTCAGGATTCACCAAATTTTTAACATACCATTTAAAAATCCCACGAAATTCGCCAAATATGGATTGATATAAATACAATTGAAACTGTCATTTATTCTTACACATTTTGTTCGGTTCTGAGGTTCTAATTCTCGGTTCAGAAGTCAGCGAAAGATGAAAATGTAGACTTAAACGTGAGTGATCATTTCTTCATACTATTATTAGTTATAATAATAAAATTTCTTTATCTCTTTTCCATTCTTGCTTCAGTCTTAAAGATGATTTTGAGTAGGGAATGGGATCTATATTCTTTGTCGGTCTGTCCTTCTTAAACAAGAGGACATTTTTTTCTCGATTTTATTCAAAGTGAGAGATCAATATGTCGAGCAACAAGGGTAAGAATCCTCAGGGTAATGAAGAGACTGGGAGGCCATCAAAACACCCAAAACGTAGAGGTACCATATAGTCTTACTTTGGAATTGGCAAAGCTTTTGATCCATCAGATCAAGATGGAGCTACATCATCAACTCTTCCACCAAATATTAATGAAGAAGGCATTCACAATACCTCTCCACCACAAGAAGGTCAAGGTGAGATTGTCATTGAGTTAAATCAAAATGTATCAAATGAGGATGGCAATACCGTAGAAGATGTTCCAAGGGATACCTTGGTTAGCCAGAATGAGATAATTAACTTGGATGAGGATGATTTTGGTAGCAATAAAAGAAAAGGCAAATCAAAATTGGGGTGTGAGTGGGAAATGACAAGGACTTTTCAACTTACTTGGTTGTTGAAGTACCCATTCATTGTACCAATGGGGGTGGCAAACAAAAACGATATTGAAAAAGAACACTAAGCAAGTGTACAATTTGTAGTTGGAAATGTGGAAGAGCCAAGATGTTGCAGCTAAAGCTTGACACTATAGAAAAGAATATCGATAAAGTTTACGAAAAAAAAATCATAGATGGAAAGGAACAATCAGTTATACAATGGAAATCAAAGGAAGAATGTATTCATGTTAAGTATGCCGCAGAATATGAAGAGCATAACCATAGAATATCGAAGCTTGATGAATGTCAAGGTACACTTGAGGCTCATTTTGGAAAAGCAATGGATGCAACAAATATATCAAAAACTGTTCAGATGAGTGTTGTTTTTCATATTTTGTCCAGAGGGTGTCCTATGACAGACTAACCAGAATATTCTAGTCTATTATCTTATTTGAGTGTTCCTCACTTTCCCTTATCACATTGGTTAGTAAATGCTGGATGGGAATGGGAAAACTGTCTTGCTGCAGTGGAAAAGGAGGATTTAAAGGAGAAAGTAAAAGAGTCAAATTTCATTGCATTATCTTTAGATGAAGTTACTGTGGTAGACAATACTTCTTGGGTTTGTATGCATTTATATATTGTAGAACATGTTTTCCAAGCTCATCTTTCTTTGTGTTCATAAAATGAAGGACAGTTCAACATCGCAAAATCTATTTGAACTAGTCAAGAAATCTTTGAATGAAATTGTAGGTATGGATGGGTTGACAATTGCCAAAAATTTGGTGTGTGTAGGAGCTGATGGAGCTGTAGTGATGCAAGGTCAAAGGAGCAATGTTTGCAGAAAGTTACAAACTACTTGTGCACCACACATGCTTGGAATTCACTGCATGGCCCACAAAATGAATTTAGCATTCAAAATTGTAAGCAAGTTTCCTACAGTATCAAAAGTTGAAAATCCAGTTCGTGAGATCCACGCATACTTCTGCCGAAGTCCCAAATGTTTCCAATAATTTCAACATTTTGTTGAGGGAATAACACTAGGAAACAATCTTCCCAAGGATTTCAATACCAGATGGATCTCCCTAAATGAACCAACTCAACAAGTTCTTTCAGAATATCAATCCTTGATTGGAGTGATGTACGAGCATCACAACATAGTAGACAAAGCTCCTGACCTCTTACATAGAATAAGTGATATAAAGACACTCTTGACTTTAGCTAGTCTTCTCCCATGTTGGATGTGATGAAAAATATTGTAAAGAAAGCCCAAGACATACTATGTATATTTATGAATATGCCAATCTACGTAAACTTACATGCTTGGCCCTCGATCATCTATATCTAGATCTAACACAAGAAGGCGCAAATTATTTCATGTGGTAGAAAATTACTAATTTGAATAATCCTGATAATTATTTATAGTTTAATGCAAGTGGGAACTTATGTATCTGTGTACATGGATATGAGATACCAATGTACCATTGTAAGACAGCCAGGCGCTCTAGTAGAGAAGTAGTTGTTAACGAGGAAGATTTTAATGACATTGTTAAATCTGTTAGTGATAATTTGAAGGAAATTGCAAAATATCTTTCCTTAGAGATTCCCTCGACATGAAATACTTGAAGCCATGGGTATTGTGTATCCTCAATTTTGGGTAAACCGAGATAACCCAAAATATTTTCATGATCAAGTAAAAATATTGATCGAACAGTTTTTGAAAGAGGTAACATACAATGAGCAAACAATAGAAGGAATTTTAAATGAAAATAAGCTTAGACAACAATGTAGGATTTTTGCAACAACTATGAAGGACCAGTATAAATCCATGGGCAAGGAGAAGGCCTCTGAATCAGGATCAATAAAAAAGGTTTGGACAAGCTTAGGTTAGAGTGAAATATTACGTGTTTCGATATTAAAATATTTTAAACTTGTTGATTTATGTCAAACAATGATATTGGGGTCAGTGGAGAATGAGAGAGTTTTCAGTACATTGGGGTTTTTGAAATCAAAGTTAAGAAACAAACTGGACAAGAATTTGGAAAATTGCTTGAGGATGAAAGGAACTGCGTATAATGTCAAAAAAATTCCTTTTCAAAGGGAACTCACAATTTGGAGGTCCACATGTGAAAGAAGAGGGTCTGGGTTGTGCAACACAAACACTCCAATTCCAAACGTTGGTATTGGTGGCACTGGTAGTGGAAGTGGGACTGGGACAAATGACAATGACATTGAATTTGAAACAAATCACACAATGAATGTTGAATTTGAGATACAGGCCGAAGAAAATGAAGAGCAGAATCAGAATCAAGATGAGCATCAGTTTGAGGACCCTAACTCCATTTGGGAAATGGAAGAGAATTAGTAGGTTTTAAGTATTTTTACTACACTTCATGAATCAGTTTCTATTGTTCCAAAGTCCAAACTATAGTTGATGATATTTTATATTGTATTCAATGAAAATTGAAATTGTGAATCATTGCACTTCATGATATCTTATTTTACATTGCACTACATGAATCATATTCCAAACTGTAGTTGATGATATTTTATATTGTATTCAAATAAATTGTGAATCATTGCACTTCATAATATTTTATTTTATATTGCACTTCATGAATCATATTCCAAACTGTAGTTAATGATATTTTATATTGTATTCCATCATCCATGAAATTGTGATATTAAATTTGATCTCTTAAAAGGAATTTTAATTCTTCTTTACAAAGAAACTTGCCTCCACCCCACTTATCTTCCACATATCAATAATCACAAAAATATACCACACTTTGATTTTATGATCAATGCAAATTATATAAATTTATGTGACAAGATCCATATTATAGCGTACATTGCATCAATAAAAAAATTTGAAATCATGTAGTCCTTCCCCCATTCCTAACAAAATTTAATACCATCAGCCTAACAATGCTTCATCGGCAGAACCCCATCACAGCCCCACCGATGGTTCGATGAAAATAACTCACAACCTAGTATTGGTGTAATAGTACTCTATCAAGTTGACTCCTAAGGTGCTCTCCCCGATATACCGATAGAGTCAACAAAAGTAAGCACATCGTTGTAACACATAAACATCAATGGAATGAATGATTGCACTCCCCCAATGGCCCGATATAACCATGAATTATCAAATGCATAAAGTATATCGAGGGAACTAGGGTGCATAAGGGAAACATTATCTGGCGTCCCACCAATAGACCGAAGGAAAGGTATCCATCGATGGAGAGGGTGGATATCAGTGAAAGATTGATGTGACATCTCGAGGCATCATCGACTACGAGATATTTGAAATAAATATTCTTCTCCGACGACAAGACTGAAAGACGATCCACAGACGGTGCATTTATGAACCAAAATTGAAGTGAATTATATCACAAGTTGATCACATAGTTGTTACAAAATCTTGGAAGATTTCGCTAATGGTAGAAGCAGAAAGGAAAAACTTGGAGTTCTTACGCAACAAAGACTAGTGGAGGTGACTCAACGAGACTCAAGTAAGTACTTTAGACCCAACTGAGAAGCTATTTTCTTCAAAAGCTTAAGATTTAAATAATGGAAGAGAGTGCAAACAAACCCAAAGCTAAAAAATAGAATACTGAAAAGACAAAGAGACTCCTATATCAAGACCTGATAGATCAATGTGTTGGGTTAGGGCTGAGAACCAAGAGGAGTGTTCAAATGAATCCTTCAATGGATCGACTATGGGACAACATAAGGGCTTAGAAGATATTTGGACACCACAAAAAGGGTACAAGCTCTTCATGTACCATTACATAAAACAATTTAGGTTTCAACCAGTCTGCAATGCATGGAGGTTGAACCTAGGAAGACTTGTGGTGCCCAATGTGTTTGTGAATGCAGAGCTAATTAAAGATCTTGCTATCAAATATGGGTATAGGTGGCTAGATGTAATAGCATGAGCTGTGGTGCTAGTTTTTTAGTCGTATGGGTTTGATCAGTTGGATGAGGGCAGTCAGTTTTATGGTTGTTGTTCCAGCTGGCTGGTTTATCTTGTTCTAGAGAATGTTTCTCGTTTTGGTGCATATATACCTTGGCTTGTTCCTTTTTCCTGTGTTGGATGTTTGGAGCTGTAGACTGAGATGGTGGACATTTTTTGAATGTCGTTGTAGGGGTATTGGTTGGAGCATGGAAGCATGGTTTTGGTCCTTGTTCAGATGTTTGGAGGAAGCCTAAAAGTCTTCGGCAAGTGGGAGATTGTTGGGAAAGTCTGCCTCAACTTTTTGGTCTTTTCCCTTGAAGACTTGGCATTTTCCTTCATTTTCTAGCCTTTACTGTGGTAGTTTGGCTTGGTCTTGGTGGTGTCTATCTGGCGGTTACTACCTTACCACGTGTGGTGAGTTCTCTCACTATGGTGGTGCGGTAAGGCTGCTTGTAGCCTATGCTGGTGGTTACCACCTTACAACGCGTGGTGAGTTCACTCATTGCAGTGGCGCGGTAAGGCTGCGACATGGCCCGGTGGTTACCGCCTTATCGTTGGTGGTGGTCCCTCTCACCATGGTGTCTACAGTGAGACCGCCAGTGATGGGCTCGGTGGTTACCGCCATACTGCGGGCAGTGGGTCCTCTCACCGCGGTGGCCACGGTGAGACTGCTAGCGGTTGGCCTGGCGATTACCGCCACACCACAAGAAGGATTTGGAAGGTTAGCAATAGTGCGGTGGAGATGGCAGTCAATGCAAGCTACTGCCTTACCGTGGTAAGGCTCAGTGGACACAGTGGTAGCACGAGATAGCTGAGGATGAGCTTGGGTGAGCTCACCACCATACCGCATGGTGACTCAGATAGGGGCGCGGTAGTGTGGTGGAGTCAAGGTGTGAGCCCGGATGGCTTACCGCCATACCGTGAGGCGAGTCCGATAGGGCAGCGGTAGCAAGGTAGAAGGCTAGGTGAGCTCAAGTGAGCTCACCGATGTACCATGACTGGGTCGTGTGGGCTCGGCGGTAACGCAGTAGGAACTCAGAACTTGGTTGACCGAGTTGGACCGGTTTGACCGACAGTCAGCAACGATAGACAAATGAGATGGCGGCACGTGGAAGATCCTTATGATCTAGATGGCCGAATGGTTAATGTTCTGATGTGCGATAGAGCTGCATTATTATAGCAAGGTTGACAGACATGTCTGAGACCGGATTTAATGTTGCGTGGCTCGATGGTTGCGGATTAAACGGTGCACGTTATCAGAAATGGAAAGCTTGTAGGTGGATAATTTATTATCCTGATGATCATTGAAGGCTTTGATGGGATGAATAGGTAAGCACACGGTATATGTATTATGGTGTGTAGATCAATAGGATGAGCGAAGAGGGAGAGGCTAAGAGTGTTCGAGCAATATTTTACCGTGAACACTTAGACTCTCAGATCTGAAAGGATGTGAACCTGTGGAGGCCAATAGGCTGGGTTGGCCGTGAGGCTGGCTGTAACAGTCATTTGTGAGGAGCTGAAGGGAATCTACACAGTATGTTATGAGGACATTGTAACTGTGTGAAGATTCTATTTTTGTGTTTCATGTTTTCTCCAGATGAACAAGATGTAATCTCCTGAAGAGCATAACTCTGGTTTTGTATTGTAACCGTTTTAGTTACTGAATAATACATGTGAGCTGAGTGTTTTGGAGGGTGGGGTTTTTTACTCGAAAGAGTTTTCCCCACATATATCTATGTGTTCATATCTTTTGTCTTTCACGTTGTTTGATTCTGCAAACTGAATTTGTGCTTGTGTTGAATCTTTTATTTGTTAAGCATCTACTTTTCCAAGAGGATCAATGGGGGATCAACTGTGCCTTCTTCTGCTTTATGGAATAGTTGTTTGTGTCTTTGTTGTGATTTAAATAAAAATCACTAAGGCACTATTGTCTTAGACATCAATTCTATGATGACAGACCGACTCCTTATCCCCAACAATTCAAAGGAATTTGGTGAGATACACGATCCTTTAACAAGATTTGAGCAACTCATCGCTCATGTCAATGAACTGTTAAAGGATGTGCCCCCAATTGTTTTTGATGCACCTCATGCAACCTATTGAGGAGTACAAGCTGAAGACATAGAGCCCTTGGATTACATACCTTCACAACCTACTCCCGAGGTATGTTTTTATGTAGATACTGATATAAGTGAAGAAGAGGAGAGTGATGAAGAGGGTGAGTAGGTCAAACAAATAAGTGCTCCTGTGATTGCACAATACGAGCCCCCTCAAGAGCAGAATATTCTAAGATTTGAGGCATCAAATGAACTATCTCATGATGTGATGGTTAGGACTAGACAAGAGTTAATTTTTGATTGTGATTTTGTTAAATCTTCTGAATTTAAATCATTTGTTTATGAATATAAAGGCAAAAAAATGAGAGAAAAGATATAGGATATCACTCCTGAATAGGAGGCAACCGCTCTGGAGGAATTGAAAAGGGAGGTGGATAAGGAAATGGAGTCCATCACTCTTGAAAGAGGAAGGGAATTATTTCAAGAAGTTGGAGTGTTGCTCCTATCAAGGTGGGATATTATCTCTTCAATTGTATTTGATAACTTCAAAAAAAGAGGGGATAAGACAATGAACTTAACAGATGAAGCAAGTGACAAAATGTATTTAGGATTTGGGTACAACCCAGATGAAGCCACCTTGCTTATTTGGTCACTGTATCCCCATGATAAAAGACCTACTATAATTAGTAATCCAAATAGGGTATTTGGACATCTCTTGGTTCAACGAGTAGGGGATACCAACCTTATGGAGATAAAAAAAATGAACATATCGTGGTAAAATTTACCAAAGCATAGATCAAAAAACTGATTAAGGAAAATGAAAAACTGAAGAAGGAGCTAAAAAATTGGAGAGAAAGAACATCTTCCTCCTCCACATCAGATTTGTACTCCCCATGGCTTGAAAATGATAAGAGAGTGCTTGATGCATTGGATGATGTAGCCTATTGGAAGAATTTCCATCTGAAATCCAACAGGAAATGCAAAGAATTGGAGAAAGAAGAGAAAACCATCAAATATAACACTGTATCTGAAATGATCAAAGAAAGATTCAACAAAATGATGAAGTGTGATAATGAATATTGGAAACTATTCAAACATACACACATTGCATTGGTGGAGAATGAACAATTGCAGGGGAGAATGATCAAGAAAAGAAAGGAGCTCCTAGATAAGAAAATCATGAAAGGACAAATATTGATGACATATAACAAGCTGGTAGATTCACATAATGGATATCATAACAGGCCTAGGGAAGATTTTGACTGCTTTGATTTAGTCTTGACACTTCATAATGACATTGGAAATCCATGAGACTATGATGATTGGAAGGAAGAGCTTGTTGGGCTTCTAACTGTTGTGTTGAAAGAAATCAATGACAAGGATATGGTTTTAGAAAACACTCATAAACAACTCAAAAAAATGTATATGGAATATGATATGAAAGAGGCGATCTCTAACGTGGACACCTATGTTGAACATGAGTACATCCATCACCTCTCTGCAATCAATTTGTTTATTAGCCAAACTATAGATGTGTCAGATGCATTGGAACAACCATCAGAGTAAGAACGCCAACGAACAACATGATGAGTGCCCTATCATGGAGTAGAATCTTTGAATAGATCTTAGGTGGTCATAGGCTTCTGCTTGGAGATTAATGGATTGGTGCATTCACCTGCAACATTGTTTTATTTGAGTTATGTTTAGTTATCAAACGTCATGAATTTTTGTAACGGGTTTGTAGCTTGTTGCCTCTCATAAATAAGAGAGATCAAGACCCGAATAGGAGATCATCACATTATTTTTAATTAGACTTTAGAGTAGAAAATAGTAAGAAGATAGATTGCACCAATTCGCCAATCCATCTCATATCATAAACTATTGTTATAATGGATATCATTTGAAGATCAATACAATAGAGAGGGTTACACATAATTATTGATTTGCTTTCGAGTGTTCAATTGTTGTGGATTTATATGCTTATATGTTATTAACTTATTTGGCTGTCTCCAAAGTGGTTATTTTTGTTATTCAAATTGAGTGTGTGGAAGTACATTTAATTTGTCAGTACATTAAATTATTTAGGAATAGGGGTTGTGACCATGGGGTTTTAGATTTATTTATGGATATGATCAAGTGGTAATATGGGCCACAAAATGGATCTGGTCACACAAATCTCTGTAATTTGTGCTAATCATAAAATCAAATGTAGTGTATTTTTGCAGTATGTGGGATGTGGGTGAGGTGTAAGTTGGTGGATACTGAGCAGGATTTTTAGTCCCAACAAAACAAAAGCTAACAGTCCAACATCCATAACTTAGAAGCTCTACGAAGAAGTAAATATAATGAGCTAACAGTTCAACATCCATAACTTGGAAGCTCTACGAAGAAGTAAATATAATGAGCTAACAGTTCATCACCTTATAGTTCATATTTTAATTGTGTTAAAAGTAAAACTTGAACATGTACTCAGTGATTCATCACTCAACTCAATGCTTAATAAGATTTTAACAATAGTATTAGTAGCATATACAAAAATGAACATCAAAAATTGTTTAATGTGTATCTAGTATTTGAAACCACAAACTTTTTCTTCAAATGATAAAATAAATAATACAGATAATTGAACATCATCACATTACTGAAGTCTGAATTTGATTTTATTTATTTATTTTCACATGAAGGAGTACATAGAGGCATTAGCAATGCAAAATCTTGCCAATTCCCAAAGACAACTCTGCATAGAGCTGAGTTGGAACTTGGAAACTCATATTATCAAAGATTCAAAAATCAAGTCACTGTATCACCTTTTCTAGCAACTTCCACTCTTCACGGGTGGAATTTCCATTTTTTCTAACTGATGTTGTTTGACTTGAAGTTTTGTTAACATTTCATGATTGTAATTGGAAGTGGAGCCTATCTTGAATTGTTTAGTCAATTTTTCATTCAAGGTTATCAGTGTTCTGATGGAATCCAAATAGTTCACCACATCTGGGTTATGAGGAAACTGGTCCAAATCAATCTTCCTTGCACCCTCCATCTTCTTTCTGAAATCATCCTTTCCAATGAATCGGTCATTTGTGTCAAAAGCCTCTGGAAAACTAAGCTTTGTGAATTTCCTTACCTTTTCATCCACCACCTTCATCTTTTATGTAGCCAAATGCAAATATTCCTTTGTTCCATGCATTCGCGAACACTTTTCAATGATAGACTACAACTTTATTGAGGTAGCAATCCAATTAGTAATCCATTTTGATTTCAAATCATTGTCACTAGCTTTGTAGACTATTTTTAGAACTTGATTTGCAAATTTCTCTAATTCCAACACATTTTTGTTGTCCACTAAATATTTGTTGAGCTTCTTATAATGTTGTTTGATAGCATAAATCAATTGAAACATGTCACACAAATGATCAAACCTTTGCATTATTTCATCCCAGATCTTTTGTTTCATATGCCTCATTGTATCTCTACAAAATACAGATAACTTATTTTTACAAGAGTTAATTTCTTCTTTTGCTTCCATTAGCTCTGCCTCCAATCTTTCATTTATTTTTCTCTGTTTCTCCAATTTTTGTTCCCACTATGCATTTCCATTCACAATGCTTAGTCTTAATTTTTTTAAAGTGGAGTTTTCCTCATCATATTTCTTGTTTCTCTCATATAGCCTTTGCTTCAGGTCATTCACTTCTTTCTCATTATGTTTATCCTATTTGCTTGTTGATGTGCAGCCATATTTTTTTTTTCTTTTTTCTAATTCATTGCTCTTGTTATTTGTTGCTTTCCTCTTTGCTTTCTCATTTGCTAGGTCTTCCTGCAACTTTTCTATTTGAGTCTACAACCTTTTTTTCTCTCTATATTTCTTTAGAAATGATGTGTACACCAATTCATTGTTCTTCTTTGATACATTAATTTTGTTAGTATTTTTGAGTCCAAAAAAATCCAATTGAAAATTGCTCACCTGGTATTCAGATTGATCCATCTGATTTGCTGGTTTATTTTGAATTGTGGGAACAAAAATTGTGTACTCCATGATTTATTTATTTGTGTCAAATTTGGGTAATACCATGGTTGTTGTAGGTTATGAAGTTACAACAAATGCACTCTCCATCAGTTGCTTCTTTTCTTTTTAATACAAGTCGGATTTCTTTTTAAAATATTCAATGAAATCAAAACCTGGGGACATAGGAACAATGTAATGCTTGAATGGTGAAGGAATAGGAGTACTTGTAGTTGATAATAGTGAGGGAGTACCTAGAAATAACTCCTTTGTGGTGGATCCATTGATAGTGTGACTTGGATCTGTCAAAATCCTTTGCCTCTTTTGTATGCCTTGATCACCTGGTGTTTCTGTGGTATCTTGTATTGTTGTGCTCTTGTGTGTAATTTGTTTTTGTAGCACATGTTGACCACTACTAGTACTACTACCCATACCATCACCACCAAAGGCAGTGTTAGTTGCACGAAGCTCTCCACCATGGGCATGTCCTAGTTGTGATTGTATCTGACCATGAGGATGAGGATTAGAAGCTCTAACAAATTGAATTATTTCGACTCTACTTGTATGCCCTTGGTCTACTATATTAGCTCCAAGGCTAGATCTATCAACTTGTTTTCTATGTTGTACATCTATTACTATGGGAATTCCTTGTCCTTGGGACCCCAAACCACCACCTTCATAACCCATTTTTTCAGCTATGGCTGCTCCTAAAGTATATGCTTCTTTTGTGGCCTCACTTAAACCGGCTTTGATATGGATTTGTTCTACTTCTTCCCTATCATCATCAGATTCTTTGTTTCCATATTCATCAAGATGCTCTATATTCCATAATTTTCTAAACTCAAGATCTTCTTCATTATCTCCATACTCTGCAACAGCTCTTGGATCACCTAGCTCCTTCCTCATAGACCAAAAGGCAGTAATTTTTTATCGTAACCAATTTTTATCTATAACTTCCTTCTCTAGAGAACCTGGAATTTTTACTCTACTAGATGGTTTATCACTTTTTTCATAAAAATTGTTGTATGTCCTGATTGTCATTCAGTGCAATGCCATAATTTCTGTTGACAATTTTTCAAAAGAAATACCATTTGCAACAACACTTTTCTCCATTGCTATTTTGACTTCATCCCAAGAATCCTTGTTTCTCAAGTTTTCAAGCAAGGGTTTAATTTGATGTTGAATTCTACTTGCAACATTCTTATTGGCCACAATCATTGATTTAATGATGTCATATGAATCATACTGCCAGTGACATATAGCATCAAAATAAATAAAAATCAAAAGATTATGTGCCACACTAAATGCTTTTCTCTCAAATGTGAACCCTCCACATGAAAAAGGTAAATAAAGAAATAAGGTCTTCTTTTGCTGAGTGAGAAAGTGTAGTTCATCAACACTTTACATCTGCCTTACATATTCCAATGCAAAAACCCTTTCTATTACATGTATTGGAAGTTTGTATGGTTGTACTCCCGATCCATAAAATCTTAGCATAGTATATTCTTCCATTAAGTACCAATCAGCCAATTGTATTTCCTTCAAGAATCATGCATCCTTATCTCAGTGGTCCATTCATATACTGGAGCCATTTTATTTTCCTCAACATTAGTATAGGGCTGAATCTGAAGCTTGTTGGTGTGAAAATTTCCTCTAAATTTGAATAAAAAAAGATAGCACAAGTAGGTTGTGAACCTAAATGTCTTGGTGGAACCTCCTTTAGTCATTAAAAATTGTTTATGAATGGATTCTACAATGTGCTGAATAAAATTATATTTGACATGTGGAATACCATAATGGATATTATATACCATTTCAAGGAGGCTTGCACCCACTTCTAAATTGCTCTCCAGATCGAGGAAAAATGTTAAAATGGAAATAGTATCTCGAACCCATGGTTTAAAAATATCCAAATAATAAGGAGGCTTATGATCACCTTTCAATTTGTTTCTATATTGAACTATTTTATTTAAGAAAGCATTTTTCTCCCTTTCTTCCACTGCTTCATAATCACTAGCAAGCTTTTCTAGGTCAATGTGAACATTTCCAAATTCTTTAGTTGTAAACCCCACACTTTTCCAAGTTCTTCTGCATTAATGGATAATAATTCTGCTTTGCTATCTTTATTAACAATTGCTCTTTTGCTATCATCATAATTTTGGGCACAGACCATAATAAATTCTAGGCAAGGGAAAACCTCATGTAACATCATGCGCCCTAATCCAGTTACCCACGGTGCACTGATACTATTATCTTGCATTTGCTTTGCAACCTTATTCTAAGATGAAAATCTAAGTTTTGAGGTATTCCTACTATAGATTTCAGGATCATAAATATCATGGTACCCATCAATGAAACTTGGGGTTTTAAGCAATTCTACATAATGTATTTTTTTATCGAACATTGCTTTAGTGGTACTGGTGGTAGACATGCTTGTACAATGTGAAGTTGTAAAATTTGAATTCCCTAATACCTATTAGTCCTCCTTAATTTTTCTTAATTCTTAAGTCTCTAAACCCAAACTTCAAGGTTTGACAAAATAAGATTTTAAGAAATGTCAAATGATGACACGTAGCCACAAGAATTCTTTCACTTACCCGGATTCTGAGTCCTAACTCTTGAAAAGATTAATGTTGAGTCACTAACAGTCATGGAAACTGGAATGGATTCGTTACAAGTGGAACTATGGAATCCAGAATAGGGTGGTGCACTACAATGAGCAATCTAAAGACTGAAATCTCCCCGTGTGCCGACCCTCTCACTTAAAAAAAAATCACTTGACACTTAGCAGTATAAAATGCTTTTTTTCTCGAAATTGGAACATTAAAGTGAATGAAACGTCTTAGGTCTACATGTTGCAAATTATAAACCGTTGATCTTTCTAAATATAATGGTTAGAGGGTGATTTCGAAGGTTTAAGTTCACAAGCCTATTGCTCCGTGCATTTCATTCCGGAATGCAACTACAACTATACATCAAATGTTCATTGAAGGGTTGAAACTTGAGTAATTTATGATATTAACTTAAAACAATAAACATGACACATGTGTTTTAAAGTTGTTTTAAACTTTAGTGTGCAAGGGGTCAGTAACTTAACGTTGCAAAGGACTTAAAAAAATGAATAATGATATTGGGAACCGAGGGAGAAGGTCAACGACAAATTAGAAATCAATAACGAAAACTTTTAGTGTTTATAATGTATTTTTGTCAATTTGATGGAAAATTTATTTTTCATTTGTATTGCTTTATGTTTTACTTTTAAATATGCATGCAATTATTTCTTAAATAGATATTAGTAAGCACATCACTATTTTTTGTCAATTTGATGGCAACTTTCTTTTTTCATTTGTATTGCTTTATGCTTTACTTTTAAATCTGCATGCAATTATTTCTTAAATAGATATTAGTAAGCACATCATTGTAACACATAAACATCGGTGGAACGAATGATTGCACTCCCTCGATGGCTCGATATAACCATGAATTAAATTCTAAACCGTTAATCTTTCTAAATCTAACAGTTATAGGGTGATTCCAGAGGTTTAAGTTTGCAAGCCTATCACTCTGTGCATTTCATTTTGGAATGAAAATACAACCATACATCAAATGTTCATCAAATGGTTGAAACTTGAGTAATTTATGATATTAACTTAAAACAATAAACATGACACATGTGTTTTAAAGTTTTTTAAAACTTTAATGCGCTAGGATTGACATCAAGGCCAAGGGGCCGGTAACTTAACGTTGCAAAGGACTTAAAAAAATGAATATATCGAGAACTGAGGGAGAAGGTAAACAAAAAATTAGAAATCAATAACGATAACTTTTAGTGTTTATAATGTTTTTTGTCAATTTGATGGCAACTTTCTTTTTTTTATTTTGTATTGCTTTATGTTTTACTTCTAATTCTGCATGCAATTATTTCTTAAATAGATAATAGTAAGCACATTTTTGTAACACATAAACATCGATGGAACGAATGATTGCACTCCCCCAATGGCTCGATATAACCATGAGTTATCAAGTGCATAAAGTATATTACTTAATTTCTTAAAGGAAAAAAACTGATTTGAATAGATATTTAGATTCATAGAAACTAAAGTTTTGAACTTAGAAAATAACTCTTTATTGTAAGTGTAAATGAATAACTTTACATAGAAACAATTTATTCCAAGATGTTGCTCGTGACAATGGATTATAAATTGATTCCAATTTCCAAGCTTCTATTGGTGACAACTTAATACAAATATAACTCTAAAAATAAATGTATGATTTCAAGCTTCTGTTGGTGACAACGTAATACAAATGTGGCTCTAAAAATAAATGCAAGGGATTGTCCAACCATGCTGGGCGAAAGGCGGTTCCAATCATTCTAGGAAAATGGGAGCTGTGAAGATACAAAATGTACTTATCCCCTTTGAGAACCAGAGTCATGCAGAAGATGTAATACAAATGTGTCTCTGAAAATAAATGCATGGGGCTTGCCAGGCGAACCATGCTATGGAATAGGGAGTTGTGAAGATACAAGAGGAGTAGTAAATTTGCTCCCATCTTTTGCATCTAGCTTCCATGCATTGGTAAAGTACTTATCTCCATCAGAGCTCCTCATCCTGGTTCAAAACCTGTTTGAGAAGTCAGGTTAACCAAATCAACTTCTTTCCAATTCCACCCATTCTGAACTTGAAGGAAATTCATCTTTTACTGATTACTCTGTAACTACATAACTGTAGACATGAGAATTTATAGTATCCCCAAAATACCACATCATCTTCTTCCTAAATCCTTATTAACCCTAGAAAATGAAAACCATTATGACACTATCCACTATTCACTATCCCTATTTATGGGCCACCAGTGCCACTACCAGCCTAGGTTTAATGATAATTATGATTCGTGTATAATTAAAATGTTTAATTTTATTATCGTCTGGCTACATGAAAACTATACCTCAAGTTGACAAGTTGTCAAAATCACCAGTGCCACTCTCAAGTGATATGAAATCATTACAAATCTTGTTTCATTAAAGCTATGAGCTATGCAACAAATTGCTTCAGATTTTCATATCACATATGGCATTAATCATCGCCACTGCTAGCACTAGCAGTACGACAACCACACTTTCTTCAAAAAGATTGAGAATTTCAATTAAATGAAATGTATAACATTGAGGCATTGAAAAGATAGAATGATTGATGAGCGATGAACCTTGATCTCACCGCATATCCACATCTAACGGTTCTTGTGTTATTTCAGAGGTTTCAATTCACAAGTCTAGTGCTTTAGAGATTTACTTCTAGAATGCAACTACATCCATCCATCAAAATTTCATTGAACGATCGTGGTTAGATTGATTTGCGTTGAAATCTGGCTACAGATATGGAATATCCTTCACACTATTATAAATTATTTTATAAGGTTGATAATTCGGTCTTGTTTGGCCTATACATCCTTTGTGCAAAACTTTCTTCCTAGGCGGTCTATCTCTTAAAAAAAACATTTAATTCACCACTTGAATCTTGGTACGGTCTCCATAAGGCTGCGAGAGATTTTGCTACAAATAGGGGTTGTTGTGCTCATTTTTCTCAAATTGGTTTAGCACTCTTGAGAAACACCAAGGGGCAATGGATACTCCTTTGTTTATGAATTCCACGAAGTAGCAAAATGCTTTCCATGGTGAAATCACTGAGAAATGACTGAAAGGGATAATGGTGTCCAAGCACCCACTGGTGCTCCAGGTGGTGAAGGGTGTTTTGGGCCCATATTTTTTGTTGGCTACCCACAAACTCAGGGGGAATTTAGAAATACCCGCCATGTTTCTGGCAATGCTCATGTACATGGGTGTCTCAAAAGATCGAGGGAAGAATCTATGCCAAATTATTTTTCAACACTCTATGTTGAAAAATATCGACGCAGCACTGGACAACATCAATGATAATTTCATGACCCCTCTACCATTGCACTACTACAAGGCTTGTGGGAATGAATGCTTGGTACCAAAGTTTCCCCTGGTGCATTCGCTAGACCATGCAACTCTCAAAAATTGGTGGGGGGAGATTGACAGGTGTATTGAATTTCTTCTGTGTCTGGCTAACATTCTCAAAGACCGACTGAAGGGTTGGGTGAAGGCATTTACGATGAATGAAGCTCTTGACGGGGAAAGGTGGTCGTAAAATGAGGAGGATTGGGAGTGTTAGGAAAAATTCGATTGCGGAACAAACTTTTCCTAATGTCAAAACTAAGAGGAGAAAGAGATATGCCTTTTAAACTTTGCAATTACAGTTCACTAAGATGTGTACTAAAGTAATAACAGAATTGAGAAACACAAACAACCACAATTGACACTAGATTTATGTGGGAAAACCCTTACAGGAGAAAAACCCAAACAAAATAATTTACATACAAGTTTCGGGCTCTCCTTCACAGGTGACAATTACTACATTAACAAATTTCCCTGATCAACCTTACACAGAATAACACTGTTACAATGCTTCTCATCTCAGCATACAATGATATTCACTAACTAATCACACATTGATCATACATCCATCGAACCTCTAACAGTTCTTGTTCATTGCAAAGTATAGCAACAACAAGATCGATTCGTTCTCTGCACAACCGGTTTGATTCAACTTCCCCTGTAGACTAATCATCGAAACTTCTCAGGAATCCAAACGGCCTCTGTCCAAGTCAGCAACCTCCACTGAATGGCTTACACATCAACAATCACCAGGTCTATGTGTTTCCCCCTTCATATACCACTTGTCATGGCCAGGGTCCAAGACACACGTATACTGCTTGTGAAGTTTCAGACAATCAAAAAAGCAATCTACAATATTCCCAATAAGTCTCCTGAAAAGAATTAACATGATGAAACATCTTCAAAGCCTACACACCCCTCATGAGTCACTCGGGACCCACCACAAGAGGCACGGTACTAGCGAGCACCATTGATTAAGCTAACAAGTGTCAAATACTCAGTCAATTCCACTTGCTTCACAAGAGTCTGTCAGTCCTCACCACAAAGGAGCATGGAATAGAACGAGCACCATTGGATTAAATGCATCATAATCATAGGTCAGGATCACCTTAACCGATACACTCTATTGTGGTCCCCACTACTGTCGAAATCCAAGTCGCTTCCATTTGACATTGGTCCATTGGCGTAGCCTGGTGAAAAGTTCCACCGATAACCCCAAGTCACACTGATCCAATGTTTATCACATATCGGCATATCGGTGAGACAACACATTGTCACTCACTGATATGCGATAGTTCTACCAATGAAGCCAAGGTTCATCGTTCTACCACCAAGGAGAAGGTAGGACTCCGCAGTATAGCAGAAAAGGCATGAACAAAAGGTAAAAACGTCAAGTCCTTAATAGAGGTTCAAGCTAGCAAGTTGAGACACATTTTCCAACAAGCTCTCACTTGACGAAGACTTACTCGTTTCCTCCAGACTTCAAACTTACTGAAGATCATAGGCCCCAAGGCCCATCAAACTTGCACACCACCTGAACTTGTCTGTGCTCACTAGCTTTTTCAATGCATCATCAACATTCTTCAGAGTATCCACCTTTTCTAAATAGACCTTTCCATCCTCCACCATATCTCGAACAAAGTGATACTGCACATCGATATGTTTCGTCCTGACATGGAAAGTTGGATTTTTTGTTAGAAAAATGGCACTTTGACTGTCACAGCAAATAATAATTTTCCCTACATCAAAACCAATAACAAAACACAATATTCTAAGCCAAATGGATTCCTTATAGGTGTGAGTTTCTGCCATGTACTCAGCCTCCATAGTGGAAAAAGCAACTAGAGCTTGTCGCTTACTCATCCAACTAATTGCACCACCATTCAACATGAAAGTATATCCACTGGTGGACCTTCTGCTGTCAATGTCCCCTGCCCAATCAGAATCCACATATCCATGAATTTTGAGAGTCCTTTGTGAACCAACCAAATTTCTATGGTAACACAAAGCATATTCCGAAGTGCCCCTCAGATATCTAAACACTCTTTTCATAACATCCCAATGTGTCCTTCTTGGATTCACCATAAATCTGCTAAGAACTCCCACTGCTTGAGCAATTTCAGGCCTTGTACACACCATTGCATACACTAAACTACTAACTGCACTAGCATAAGGCACTTTGGTCATGTCCTCCATCTCAGTAAGATATTTTGGACAATCTTCAACAGATAGCTTCGTCCCCTGTAAAACTAGAACAACTAGTTGCTTGCAATAATTCATACCAAATATCTTCAGAATAGTATTAATATACTTACTCTGGCTAAGACAAAGTTTTCTGCTTTTTCTATCCCTAGTTATTTCCATCCCCAGAATATACCTAGCTACACCAAGATCTTTCATTTCAAACTTTGCAGACAACTGAGACTTTAGATCAAAAATCATTAACTTACTATTCCCTATGAACAACATATCATCAACATAAAGGGCAATAATAATAACCTGATCATTTTCAGTCTTGTAATACACATAATGATCTGATTTGAAAATCCCAATGACAAAATAAATGTGTCAAATTTTTGGTACCACATTCTAGGTGATTGTTTCAAACCATACAAAGATTTTATCAACTTGCAAACCAGATTTTCTTTACCTTTTCTCACAAAGTGCTCAGGCTGGGACATATAAATTTCTTCTTCAAGATCACCATGAAGAAATGTTGTCTTCACATCCATCTTCTCAATATCCAAATCATATGTTGTTGCAAGTGACAAAAGAAACCTGATAGATTTCAGCTTTGCTACAGGAGAAATTTTTTCCCCATAATCAATTCCCTCTACCTGGGAATAACACTTCGCAACCAATATTGCTTTATACTTCTCAACACAACCATCCAAACCAATTTTGTTTTTAAACACCCATTTACAACGCACAGGCTTTCTACCTTCAGGAAATGGGACCAGATCCCAAGTATCATTTTTCCTTAATGATTCCATTTCTTCATTCATGGCTTCCAACTAGGAATCCGAATCAGAAATTTCAGTTGCCTCTTTTATAGTCCTAGGCTCATCCATGTTAGTAATCAAAGAATAGGCACAACTAGAATCTAACATAGAGAATCCATACCTATCTGGTTGTTTCTTCTCACGTGTAGACCTTCTCATAGGCTGAGGTTGAGGTTGTGGTTCTTCTTCTTGTTCAGAACTCTCAGAGCTACTAGAAATCTCCTCAGTTTCAGGTACACTTTCAATGTGTTGTTTCTCTTTTTATGGAGTTAGAGGTATCTCAACAACATCATTATTTTCTTCTTTTTCTTTCATCTTTGATTGCAAATCCACTGAAGAAGGTTTCAGCTCCCGGAAGATTACACTTTTGTTGTACAATACCTTCTTAATCATAGGATTCCAAAGTTTGTATCCTTTCACACCAATTCCATACCCAATGAAGATACATTTTCAGCTTTGTTGTCCAATTTAGATCTCTTCACATCTGGCACATGAACATATGCTTCATAGCCAAAGACACGAACATATCTGAGAGAGGGCTTCTTACCAGACCAAGCTTCCATAGGCATTTTGTCAACAAGTGTTGATGAAGGGGAACAATTCAATAAGTAACATGTTGTAGCCACAACCTCAACCCATAAATTCTGCTCCAGACCAACATTGCTCAACATACTTCTAGCCTTCTCCATCAATATCCTGTTTAACCTTTCAACAACTCCATTTTGCTGCGGAGTGTAAGGTGTTGTTTTATGCCTCTTAATCCCATGGTCTTTGAAATACTTTTCAAAATCATTAGAACAAAACTCACTGCCATTGTCAGTTCTTAGACACTTTATTTTCCTTCCAGTCTAATTTTCCAAAAGGTTTTTAAATTCCTTAAAATGATTGAACACTTCTGATTTACCTTTTAAAAAGTACACAAATTCCCTTCTCAAATAATCATCAATAAAAGAAACATAATACTTAGACTTCGATAATGAAGGAACATCCACTAGACCACACACATCAAAATGAATATAATCCATAACACCAAAAGATTTGTGAGTACTAGAGTAGAATGAAACACGATGTTGTTTACCATATATACAATGTTCACAAAATTCAAATTCAAGATTACAATCATAAAGCCCCTCAACCAGGATTTTATTTTTCAAGGCTTTTAAACCTTTCTCACCAATGTGACCGAGCCTCTGATGCCAGAGCATAGTCTTTTCTGTTGGAATTTTAACTTCCAAGGAATTTGCTCCAATAGGAACATTTTCATTCTTCTCTTCACAAACAGCCTTCTGTGACCTTGTAGAGACACTATTGCATTGAATAGCCAGTGCACCTATCTTGTACAGAGTACCAATTTGGGCACCCCTAGCCAACACCATTGAGCCTCTAGTCATTTTACAACCATTTCTTGAGAATGAGACTTGCACTCCAACATCGTTCAACTTGCTTGCATAAAGTAAACTTTGAGCCAGACCTGGTATATGCTTTACGCCATCAATTCCCTTAATTCTACCATCAGGAAACTGAATCCTGACTCTTCCATGACCAACTATCTCCAGAGATGAATCGCTTTCCAAATACACCTTTCCACCATCGTATTCTTCATACTTTGTAAACCAGTCTCTGTGAGATGTCATGTGGAAGGATGCTCTAGAATCCATCAACTAGACATCATCTGATGCCTGAGTTGCCAAGGCTGCAATGAAGGCATTTGCATCGCTCTGAGAAGAATCATTGTCGAAAGAATTCTTCTTCTTATTTTTCTCCTCTTTCCAAACCCTTCGGACATGACCAGGCTGCCCACAATTCCAACACTTCACCTTGGACTTCTTTCCAAGAGACTTTGATCTCCCTTCTAATTTCGATTTGGACTTCTTTTCCTTCTTCTTTTGATCTACCTCGAACAACCAGAGCCTCCTTCACCATCTCAAAAGACTTCTTTCTCATCTCTTCTGATTACAAAGAAGCAACCAAATCTTCCATCTTGAAAGTGGTTGTCGTGCTCCCAATCGCCATCACCAAGTGATCCCACAAATCGAATAAAGAACACAACAAAAGAATACAAGGATCTTCTTCATCAATATTCACACCTACAGATGCTAACTAAGAAATCAACATGTTAAAGGTATTCAAATGATCAGAAACAGATGTTCCTCCCTCCATTTTCAAAGAGTACAACTTCTTCCTCAAAAACAACTTATTCACCAAGGACTTGCCCTGATAAATATCTCCTAGTCTTTTCCATAAAGAAGATGCAGTCTTCTTTCATGAATATTCAGAAGAGCTAAATTTTCCAAACAGAGTCTTATCAACCTTTTTTCTTTTTGATCTGTGAGGTCCCAATCTTCTTGCTTCATGCCTTTAGGTTTCATTCCAGACATAGCAACCCAAATATCACGGTCAACCAATAGATCTTCCATTTTGAGTTTCCACAACTCAAAATTGCTGCCATTGAATTTATCAATATCAATTCTTCCAAACGTACTTGTCGATGCCATCTCACTTTGTAATTAGACAAATTGAAGACCTCTACAAAACTCCCACTTAACATAAATTGACACAAAAAATGTAAGGAAAAGCAAGAGGTGCGGAATACACTTTCCTAATGCTAAAACCACATAGGAGAAGTGCAAAGACCAGTTTTAAAAAATTAAAACACTTAAGATGAACACATACAAGGTAACAAGAGTAACATAAATAAACAATTACAAAGATAACACCAAATTTACGTGGGAAAACCCTTTCGGGAAAAAACCCACCACACTAAGAGAAAGACACTTTGTATTACAATAAGCAAAAATTACATACAAAGTTACAGTCCTTATTCTCTGATAGTTAGCTCACAACAACACTTGAGTTTTCATGCACTCACTGTTACAATGCTATTTCGACATACAATGAATACAAACTCATCAACCTTTTTCTCAGTCTTCTATTTTTCTAGATCGTTCAACTTCTAGTCTAAACTGACTATTACCAGTCTCTCACTAACCACCAATTAGGGTGCATTAATTTCAGCTCTTCATCGACACGCCAAATCGATCTTAGATCGGATCCACCTGAAATCCTACATCGAACCACTCCCGCAATAAATTCGCTGCAAAGATATGCCATTGCAAATTACTTTTCCTAATGTGAAAACTAAGAGGAGAAAGAGATATGCCTTTTAAAATTTGCAATTACAATTCACTAAGATGCATACTAAAGCAATAATAGAATTGAGAAACATAAACAAATACAATTGACACCCGATTTATGTGGGAAAACCCTTATGAGAGAAAAACCCTCCACACCAAAGAACTCTTGTATTACAGAAAATTAATTTACATACAAGTTTCAGTCTCTCCTTCACAGGTGACAATTAGTACAACAACAAATTTCCCTGATCAACCTTACACAGAATAACACTATTACAATGATTCTCATCTTAACATACAATGATATTCACTAACTGATCACACATCAATCATACATCCATCGAACCTCTAATAGGTCTTGTTCATTGCAAAGTATAGCACCAACAAGATCGATTCATTCTTTGCACAACCGGTTCGATTCAACTTCCCCTGCAGGCTAACCATCAAAACTTCTCAGGAATCCAAACGGCCTCTATCCAAGTTAGGAACCTCCACTGAATGGCTTACACATCAGTAGTCACCAGGTCTGTGTGTTTCCCCCTTCATATACCACTTGTCATGGCCAGGGTCCACTAAGACACGCATACACTTCTTGTGAAGTTTCAAAGAATCAAAAAAGGAATCTACAATATTCCCAATAAGTCTCCCGAAAAGAATTAACATGACAAAACATGTTCGAAGCCTACACAACCCTCATGAGTCACTCAAGACCCACCACAAGAGGCACGGGACTAGTGAGCACCATTGATTAAGCCAAAAAGTGTCAAACGCTTAGTCAATTCCACTTGCTTCACAAGAGTCTGTCGTTCCTCACCACAAAGGAGCACAGAAAAGAACGAGCACCATTGGATTAAACACATCGCAATCATAGTTCAGGATCACCTTAACCAATACACTCTGATGTGGTCCCCATTTCTGTCAGAATCCAAGTCACTTTCGTTTGACATCATTCCATTGGCGTAGCCTGGTGAAAATTTCCACCGATAACCCCAAGTCACACCGATCCAGTGTTTATCGCATATCAGCATATTGGTGAGACAACACATTGTCACTCACCGATATGCGATTGTTTTGCTGATGAAGCCAAGGTTCATTGCACTACCGCCAAGCAGAAGGTAGGAATCCGCAGTATACCAAAAAAGGCATGAAAAGAAGGTAAAAACGTCAAGTCCTTAATAGAGGTTCAAGCCAACAAGTTGAGACACATTTTTGAATAGGGAGCTGGGCACTGGTGAAGAATGGGTAGCGAATGAAACCAGGAGCTGGGAGGAACGAGCAAACCATCCTGCCCATAGTGCCTGAGGTGGTGATTGTCTAGTGATTCTGAATGCAATCAAAGCCAAGAAGACCAGCGAGGTTGGCTATAGTGATGCATAATCTGGTGTCTGTGGAAGGTCATTTTGGTTTGTGATGGTCTGTTTGTAGTTCGTACTCCGTATAAGTGTCCATGTCAGTCCGTTAAATATTTGGGTCTTTAATTTTTTCTGGAAATGAAGGAATGTACAAACTCTTTTTGATTAATATAGGGTGCCGCCCCATGTAGTAGCTATTTAACTAAAATAAAAAACATGTGCTGAAGAGGCTCTTTTAGTATTTCCTTAATATTTCGCACCAATTTTTATCAGTAACATTGGTTCCTTAATATTTCGCACCTTGCTATAGTTCCTTCAACGGTTTTGATCGTTCCTTAATATTATTTTGGTTATTATAACTAAGTGATTTAATAAGTAATAAAATCTCAATCATTGACTTCTGAAAATCTAATGGTTCTAGTGTTATTCCAGATGTTTCAATTCGCAAGCCTAGTGCTTTAGAGATTTACTTTCGAATTGCAACTACAACCGTCCATAAAAAAATCATCGAACGGTCATAGATTATATTAATTTGCACTAACATCTGGCTTTAGAAATAATAAATATGTTGACACTTGTTCGCATTTTGGACTCTTTATGAAGGAATTTGAATGTACGAAAAATATGTTTCAAAATTTGATATTTTCGCCAACCACATTGATTTTTATTGGCATATCCGTTTATTTTTCCACTGAATTTTTTTATTAGTTTGAGATTATGTTTAATTCACCAATGAAAATATTTCTTTTGCTTTGAAAAAAGGTTTTATTCACCAACATTTTTTGTTTTGTTTTGAAAACAGGGTGAATTTTCCAACGAATTTTATTTTTTTGGTTTGAAAAAAAGTTTTAATTGCCAATGAAAAATCTTTTATTCGTTTAAAAAAAATTACAATTCACCACAATTTTACACAGACTTCTAGCAATTATAAAAGATTCGTCAATTGGGATTTTTTTTTCCTGAAAAATGAAAAAATTCGCTAATAAAATTAATATTTTTATCGGGAAGTATACAAGATTCGCCAAGATTTTACACCTTTATCGAGGAGGGGGATTTCTTAAAGTTTTGCCTGCTAATAGTCCAAGAATTGTGTGAGATGAAGGATGAAAAGTTACAAGATATCTTGCTTAGAATGTTTTATTTTCTAAACATCTAGATCTTTGTAGACTCATAGTACAATATGTATTCCTTACAGTCTTATTAATTTAGGTCCAAAAAGAAATATTATGATTAGTATAACTAGAAAAAAGATGTTTTTTCATGCATTAAAGATCATGTCAGACATGTTATAGATGAATGATAATACATTAAACAAGGCTAGAGGTATTATTAAATATGTAATTTTCTTCTTTATTTCTTTGTAGTATCCTAATTACATCATGATTTTTCGATATGAAATTAAGTCAAGGAGAATTCCTTAAATTTTTTACATCCTTGATTTAATAGTACTAAATCCTTTATTAATTAGCTCTATGTGTGTAAAATTTGAGATAAATCAAGGTTTGAGTTCTTGTGTTAGTTATCACATGTGTAAAAATATCACAAGCATGGAGATGAATCATATAATCTCTACACAATAATTCATGGTCATAGTATATTTTATTCATCCATTTTTCTATCAAGTATTTATTCATATTGATTATTTTGCCCCTTATTTTTTAATAAATAGACTAGTTACTAATGGTAGATTTATTAAATTTATGTTTAAAAGTTAACATTACTATAGTTGGTATGCTCAGTCATGAGAATATAGTTGCAGGTTTCTTATTCAGGTTACCAAACATTTTTATATGCAAATACAAGTTTATGCCACTTCTCTAAATGAGCATATAAGGCTACATTTTTTGGCTTTTCTAACTATATGGTGATTTGTAATTTTTTCTTTATGTTACTCTCTTGAATATTATAAGAATATAGTGGGAAAAGTGATTAACATACATGGGTATAACTTATCTTTTGTGTCAGTCTTGATATTATAATAATTTATATCAAAGCATGTAGACAACAACATAAAACTCAATTTATGAGAAAAAGGACTTTTGTAGTACTATATTATTTTTTAATTCTTCAACAAAATTATCACAAGCTACACATCAATGGATATTTTAAAGTCATGAAAAAAGTGATTGAACATATTCTAATATAAAATATCACACTTGATTATAAGTATTTAGTCATCCACCTACCTAAAGTTGTATGACAATACTAGAAAAGTTGGGAGACTACCATTAGTCTTTCATCACATAGCTTTGTCTTCGATGAGGAAGTTATATTATTCAAAGATATTAAATTTCATACAACTTTAGAATTATATATGAATCTCTCTAATGTCCAAAAAAAAATACAACACAACTTCATGAGATATCTCCATTCAATTTTTTTCAAATAGAATTCATTACACAACATTGTTCCTTGTAGAAAGGTTTCTTTTATTGTAAGCAAGCCTTCCAACCAAGTGATTGGACATATCTATTCCAACATTCTAAAGAAAAATTTCAAACACAATGACATGGGATGAATGAGATCGAGATGGGATGAATAAGTGCGCAGTGGATTTTGATGAAGGTAAGTTTCATCAATTTAGCATTCATGTAAGATTTTTATTTTCTTTGAGTAATTATATGTTGCTTACAAAATTTTAAAAACATGAATAAAATTTAAAAAAATGAAACAAATTATAACAATGAAAACCTTTAGGCATTGTTGGATAACTAAAATTTTAAAACCAATTTCTAGTAGATTGTAGTTGAATAAATTCTTAGTGGTGGAAATAATTTTTGTAGAACCACTAAATGAAGGTGATTGAAAACTAGCTTAGCAACAAGCACTTGTCATTATCAAAATTTTAAAAAAAGATAGCAAGAGAAAAGTAAAAAATATAATTGTTATTTATTATTTCTATGAGCTAATATTTTTTAGGTACACTTAGTTGCTTCCATGATTTCTTCACTCTATTTGAATTCCTATTGCACCTTCCATAGCTCGCTTGTATAGAAATATTCTAAGTTGTGGTAAAAATGACATTGATCACATGTATCAATAGTTGCTACTTGCTAAAAACTACTACATATTTAGTTGAGGTATTACCAAAAATAGAGGAGGAGTTAGCTTCAACAAGTATGATTCACAATACTTCATTGAGAGAAATATTTATGTTGTGTCATTTTAATTTCTATCATAAGACCTATTATAGCTCTTATTTTCTTCCTTTTTGGATATTCACATTTGTTGAATTACTATGGCCACAAGACCTTGGCATACATTAGCATGCAAATTGGTAAATAAATCAATTTTATTTTTTCAATATTTTATCTTTTAACTTTATTAATTTTTCTTATTTTATTTTAATAGTAAGAAACAACATTCACACCTATCCCCTCCTTGTTTCTTGAGGATAATTAACACTTTAAGTTGGAAGACAAACATCATGCAATGTATTTATTTTTGTTGTCATTACTTTATTTTTTCACTATACTTAATTATCCCCTCATAGTTTTCATTATCATTTGAAATTGTCCATCATCCATAATTATTCCTATTGCTTATATTTTCATCCATTTTTCTCATCTCATGTGTGGAGATAAAATTTATAAACCTTGAGTTTCTTCTAAGCATTGTGCTGACTTGTTCCAAAATCATTTAGCTAAACCCATAGGTGTTGCTCTACTAAAATTGGCATTTGTGGTACCTCCTATACATAATTTTTTAAATGGTTAAAAATGATTAAAAATAAAAATAAAAAATTGAAGAGGTATGAATATTCAAAATATATTAAAACTATAAATTAGAGAATAAAGAGAAATATTGAAGGGTTAATAGAGAAATGGTGAAATGAAATTCGGTGAGAATATAGAAGGCATGCATTATAAATCCCAAGCCTACAAGTTCAAACTAAAACCTTTTAGTGAAAAATATTGCAGGAGGACATGTGAGGGAAATGATGAGAGGCATTTATATTCCATTTATCTCACATTTTATCTATTTTACTATATTGCAATCTCCAACTTTGTGTTCCATTTTCATATTATATCATGTATTTAAACCATCTTTTGGTACATATGATTAAATCAAAATAAGAGATGTTTAATTTAGTTTTTAGGTAAAATAAGATAAAATAAATATTATATTGTATTTACTAATGAATGTTGTCATTTTAGCTTGAGAAAATAAATTTTACAAGAGGATGGAAAGTGGAGACAAAAAAATTATGTAGCCCTTGGATGAACTTGCTAACAAATTTTAGTTTGCTTGGTACTAATGAATGTTGTCATTTTAATTTACTTGAGTTATACTCTCTTAAATTATAACTTTTTAATCATATTCAATAAAGTATTACAGTACAAGACAAAACTTAACCAATGATTTTTTTTTGGTGAGTTTTGACCAAAACAAACAAACATGTATATTTTAAGTAGATTTTTTTGTTGTAGAAAAATATATAACTCCTATATTTGTGGCTAGTTTTTCTCTAAACCGTAAGCTATATAAAAGTTGTTAATAACCTTATTTCTTATAAATGTATAAGAATGGCATGAGAAAAGGAATAGGCAGAGAATAACATATGAAATAGAGGTACATAACAACATGGAAAAAATGTAATATAGAATACGTAGTCTTATTTGAAATAAATTATAGTATATGCAATTTACATTTTGAAAGGTTTTTTGTAGAAATATTTTAATCATCATGTGAATTGAGAGAAAGGGCCCACTCTCAAGAAACACTTGTAATGTTTGTTAAATTATTTCACATGTTTGTGTTTATTTTGCAGCTAATAAAGTATTATAATTTTTGGTTTATTTTTTATTTAAATGAAATACTTTGAATTAATCATTTACCTTATGTAAATTATGTCATATGTACTTAGTTTAGATTGTTAAGAAATATGTAGAAAGTTTACAAATTATTGTTTTATTACATCAATAGTTCCCATCACTTGCATACAATTTCTATGGTAGATTGTAGTTCTTGCAACCTACACAACCCATGTAGTAGTCTTCATGGTCCTTGTAATAGTATTGCACATAATCCTTATATAAGTGTTAATTTTTTTATAGAAAATTTTAAAAAGAATGGCATTGTTTTCATTGTTTGAAATAGTTACATTTCATTCACACTCACCTCACTACCTACAACCCTTAACATATAGCCAAAATTTATTTTGTAAATTTACACCCCTAGATTGACACAAGGATTAAAATAAATTCTATTTCTTAAATATTAAACCTATTTCATATTCTACCTCAGTTTTAACCTTTCATAGGGGTATATGTACTAATTTTTCATTGTCAAAGAATGATATATATTCCTTGCAAGAATATTTTTCCCTATTACAATTCATGAACTATTCTAAGTTTAATAGAATGTTGAAGGTATCAAAAGTTTCATTCATCTTTATTACTTCAAAATCTACTTTTTTATTAATTCCTATTAAGTTTTCTTCCAAATTTCTTAGTGTTCCAATCATACTAATAGTGGTAGCATCTGCAAGGGAAATTTTATAAGGGGAGTCATAGAGTGTTGGTTTTTTGAATTCTCCCACAATATATATATATATATATGATACTAACATCATCTTCAAGATCAACCAAATTTTTTTTAAATGTTTGTTGTTTACTAAAAGTTTTGTTAGAATTGGTTTCTTCTTCCATTTTCTTGGTGTATTTAGCACATTGCTAATCTAAGTTTTAAAAGCTAGATTTATTATTTTGTTTTCCTATACTTTGAGAATTGTTTAATTTTTTCTAAAATATTTTCTTCCTTCATAAATTTTGCTAATTATTTTAATATTTGAGCTTCACTTTCTGGGATACGTGTTTAATGATAGTCTTCATTTATTTTTTCTTGTAGAAATATTCTTCTAATTTGATCATGTTTTGTTCTTGTCAAAAAATACTCTTTCTTTGTCCTATTAGTTTTTGTCATTATTCTATAGCTTCATTTTGCAATGTCAATTCCTCATCTTGTTATTACCATTGTAACATTTTTTCTTCCTGTATTTTGCAATATTTTATCTTCTTAATTTTTATTTTTCTCTAGATACTCCCTATCTAATTGTTCCTCTTTTATTGGTTAGGGTTGGTTTATTGTGTTTTCATCCTCTATCTCAATTTTTACATGTCTTTTGACTTCTTAAACAATTGGTCTAGGAACTTTCCTTATAATTTCAACTCCTTTGTTGTGTTAGCACCAAGTAACTCTTCACTTTTTGTTTGTGATGGATCATTATTGAAATATTTTCATGATCTAACATATGTGAACAAACCATGAATAAAGCCACCATAAAAATCACAACTCTTCTTCTTTTATTCTTGGCACTCATTAGTATAATATCCCATTTGGTTGTACCTAAAGTAGGCGGTGTCATCTATTCTCCTTTTTTTATGGAATCTTTCCCTACCATGTCCTCCTATAAATTATTATAATAATATCATCTATTATAATTTGAAGGATAGTTGACTATAGGTTGTTTTATTGAATCTTTTAGTGGAGTAAATTGTGTCACATAAGAATTGTGTTGATTCCTCTAAGTTGGTTGTAGGTAACCACAATCGTAGAAATCTCTTTCTATCAATCCTTTATCTCTATCCATTCTTATGTGGATAAGATTATTATCTTCACCTTGGTGGTTACACCAAGGTTCATGTTCTTCATCTCCCTTTAGATTGAATAAATAAATGTGATAATAAGCCTCGTGTTCAATTCCCTTCATAAAAATGTATGCAATAGATGCTTTTTAGTTTCTTGGGGGTCAATTATAGATCAAATTTAAGTACATCATCACCCTTTTTCTCTCTTTATCACAAATAATTTATTTTGCAGGTGACCTTTCGTATATTAGGTACACTAAATTTTCTTCCTTTGTACATGAAGTGTTATTGGACTATTTTCACCCTTAGCCAATATATATTGTTGGTGTGAATAAATGTCTTGTACCTAGGTAGCTAATTCACTCACTAGGTAATTAGGGGACATATTCACATGTTAAGCTTACTTAGGATATAAGATTATTTCTAGAAGTCTTAGTTGGCTTTTCTAGAACTTATCTTATCTAGCTAGTAATGATTGATTCCTTGGTAGTTAGTTTGTTAGTTGTCTCATGTAATAGGATTAAGGCACTTGTCATAATCTTGCCTAATCCTATCTCTCTACCTTTCCTTTATAATCAAGGCATCTCACATACATTTGTATCCAGTCATATTCAACCATTATTCAATCTTGCATTGTTGAAGCAAGCTTTCTTTCCATTCTCTCTCTTGTGGAAGATATTTTGGTCTAGCAACTATTCCTGGGGGTGTTGAGGAGTCACCATTAACTCCCACATGGTATCAGAGTTCTAGTGTTGCAGATTCCTTCCCAAATCTAAGGGTTTCATGTTGGCTTGAAGATTTTTCTAGGTGCAGGTTGGGGTTTCAAGGACCTCACAGTTGAATCCGGGGTGTTGAAGAAAGTAAGGTTTGCCTTTTGTTTCGTCAAATTTGGTTATGTTTTGGCTTATCTATGAGGCTTTGGAAAAGTGTGAAGAGTAGTTGTTCCAAGAGGTCAACGATTTTTTGGAGCACTTTGGGACCAAATTGACATCACCATCACGTTCAGAGGGTTGAGTAGATGAATTTTGATTGTAAATTCATCCATTTTCAATAAAATTTGTTTTAGAGGCAAAAAAATTTGCCCAG
Organism: Sequoiadendron giganteum; assembly: GCA_007115665.2. NCBI lineage: Eukaryota > Viridiplantae > Streptophyta > Pinopsida > Cupressales > Cupressaceae > Sequoiadendron > Sequoiadendron giganteum. The sequence continues at coordinate 441,749,488 of CM021106.1, read as the reverse complement.
GCAAGTTGTATGACCCCTGAGGTCGTCATATTTTTGCAAGCAAATATTTTTAAAAATATTTTTTGTGGGTTTATATAAAAAATTGTGGTAAATTTGATTTTGTATTAGGAAAATTATCGGGAAATTTTTTAAATATTTCAAACTACATATTATATGTCTGTGTATTTTATTAGGTCAGTGGAATATTCTCAGAATCAGCATCTCAGGCGACATATTCATGTGTCTGCATTAGATCCACATCACCCTACATCATCAACGTACCTTGTTATCTCCATTGACAGTCAAATTATTCCATAGCCGTAGGTTGTTAAATCCGAGAGTATGAGTTCATTTATTACTTGGTTGCTGGTGAAAGTCTTGAATCCACATGTTTTATATATATATTTTTTTTTGTTTTTTATGTTGTGGCCAATGGTTTATATTCACAAGCTGACCTATACTTGGTATGCAGGCTTGTAAATATCTATTTTTAAATCTTTTATTCGATAATATTTGTATTTGTTTTATTGTTGGTTTATGAAAAACCTTGTCTAAAGTCAAAAAAACTCGATAGTATAATTCCTTCAGGTCACATCAAGTTTATTCAATATATTTAAAAAATTTGTATTATTTAAAGCCCGTGGTGATAAAAGGGCTCGTACCTATCTGTTGAAAAATAAAACTAAGAGGGGGGTTGAATCAATTGTCTTGGATTTAAACCTTAATTGATTCATCAGAACTAATTCTTAACACTACTCAAATGATCAAACATTAAATACTAGTGCAAAAACCTAAATCCATCACATAAACACAATAACACTAGATTTATGTGGAAAACCCAATAAGGGAAAAACTAGGTGAGGGTTAACTCACACGAAAGAGAATATAAAAAAATTGATTACAAGAGGCTCATTGCTTGAGAAACAAGGCTCACTGCCAAAACAAGGACTCACTGTCTAGATCGGGACTCATTGTCCAACAAGGCTAACAAATCAAAGGGCTTACTACCACAAAGATACAAAGAAGATAGAAGATAAACGTTATAGAGAGAAGAAAATCTCAATGCAACAAAAAAATACACCACAATTCGCTCAACCACTTGCCAACATGCATGAATGATAGAGTACACCTTCTGCTCACTGGGTCCAGAAACTCAAAATTTAGGATTTGCATTGATCTTCCACACTTGCATCACACATACTCATTGATTCACATCAATCTCGCATCTATCTATTCTATTTCTTTTCACTTATCCATCTTTATACTGCTTTTCATCACTAATTCATCTTGTATTTATACCATCTTCAACTTTGAAACATATCTAAAGTCGGCCATCCAAATTCAAATTTGAATTAGGTCAGCACCAAAAGATCCTAGGGTGGAATTAGAATGAGGGCGACCCAAACACATGCTTCATAAAGACCCAAATATATCCAACCGCTTCATGAACTTCGAAGGTAGTGTTCAACACAAGGTTGGCCAAACTAGTGTAAAACACATAGAACAATTAAGCACGAACCTTCCAAATACCAAAATTATCTTCAATACAATCAAAACAACTCAACTCTAGAACTGCAATTCATAAGACTTTAACAAAGATAAATCCAGACCAACAACATTTCTCCTAGACCTCAACCAGAAACACAGAAAATGACAGTTCACAACTACTGAACATAAATCACACTGTACAATGAATCAACAACCAAAAATTTGAATATATCATCTTTTAAAAACCATTATCAACATATCTAAACCACAAAAACATAGGAGAAAATCCCAGAGCAAAACCCGAAGCAACCACTGAACACCTACAATCTTTCTTCAATACAATTTTCTCAATATCCTCGACATATACAGTCAACAAAAACTAGTTGATAACCAATTGACTCGTTGATATCAATGACAACAACTTCATTCTTTCCATTCTTGTAAAAACTTCCCCCTTTGTCATTGATGGCTACACATGATGTGAAAAACCATCAAAGACACCATACTAGCTCTGAATACACTTCTCAAGATTTTTCTTTTTGTTTCTCCCCCTTAGTAGAAAATATTTTATATTCTTCCTCTTTTATCTTTCACACTTTCTTCTATATTTTTCACATTCTTCCTCTCCTCTTTTTCACATGCTTCCTCTCTCCCTTTCACATCAATGGCAAAGGAAAAATATATTTTACATTGATTTCCCCTTTGACATTAGAAACAAAATACTCACAATGACAACACCTGACACTACCTACTCCCCTTGAGAGGTAGCCACCAAAATATCAGTCCAAAAGAAAGATAGATCTATATATCCACCAGACTGATGCATCTCCATATGCATCTAGTTCAAGAAAAGAGGGGCAATGAACCCTAACTTCTCCCACAGATACTCAAAAGTATATTTAGGAAGAACCTTCATGAATATATCAACAATTTGATCCTTCATCAAAATATATTCAAGTTTTACTTCATTCTCCATGACCTTCTCTCTTAAGAAGTGATACCTGATAGATGTATGCTTCGTCCTCAAGTGCATCACCAGATTCTTTGAAATGTTAATTGCACTTGTGTTATCACAAAAGACAAAAATATGATCATCATATACCACTATGATATCTTTCAATATTTGTTTCATCCATAGGACTTGTGTACAACAAGATGCAACAACAATATACTCAGCTTTAGTAGTAGATAAGGAGATTGAATCTTGCTTTTTACTCAACCATGCCACCAATCTGCAACCAATAAATAATGCACCACCTCTTTCTATCATCTACACATCCAACCCAATATGCATCTATATAGGCACTTAGTGTAAAGTTAGTATCTCTAGGATACCATAACCCATAATTCGAAGTGCCATTCAAATATCTAAAAATTCATTTAATAGTAGCAACATGTGTTTCCTTAGGATCTTCTTGAAATTTAGCCACAAGATAGACAACATGCATAATATCTGGTCTAGTAGCAGTCAAATACAATAGTCCACCAATCATAGATCTATACTTGCTCTGATCAGCCTTAGGTGAATCATCATATTTACCTAGTTTGGAACCAGTCACCATAGGAGTACATACCAGTTTGGAACCATCCATCCCAAACTTCTTCAACATCTCTTTCACATACTTAGACTGTGAAATAAAATTTCCTTTCTCTGTTTGATTAATCTATAGCCTAAGAAATAAATTCATCTCTCCAAACATAGATATTTCAAATTATTTTCGCATCTCTTTCACAAACATCTTGCAAATATTTTCATTTCCTTCAAAAATAATGTCATCAACATATACAACTATAATAAAAAAATTTCCATTTTCAATATTAAAATATAGATGATTATTTGTCGTACCTTTATTGAAACCTTGCTAAATCAGATACTTGTCTAGCCTTGCATAACAAGATCTATGAGCTTGCTTCAATCCATATAAGGCTTTCTTTAATCTGTGCACCATATCTGGTTGATTTGACAATTGAAATCCTTCTAATTGTTTCATGTAGACCTCTTCTTCTAGTTCACCATTAAAAAATGTTGACTTGACATCCATCTGATAGACCTTGAAATATTTATGTGTAAAAAATGCTAAGAACATCCTTATATCTTCCATTCTTTCTATTGGAGATTTTTTTTCTTGAAAATATATGCCTTTGACTTGTGAGTAACCTTTACACACAAGCCATGCTTTGTTTCTAACCACTTCTCCATTCTCATTCAACTTATTTCTGAATACTCACTTCAATCCAATGATGTTTTTATCTATTGGTCTTGGGACCAGTTCCCAAGTTTGATTCTTTTCAATCTGCATAAGTTCTTCTTTCATAGCTTCCATCCAATTTTCATCTTTACATGCTTCCCTCACAGTCTTCGGTTCAATCCCAGAAAATAAACATAGATTTACTTCAACAACAACTCTACTTCTAGTCAATACTCCTTTAGTCTTATCTCCAATAATCTGACTTTCTGAATGATTCTTCTATACATATCTAGGTGTCTTGGTGACACCACCAGAGCTTCTTCTTCTCTTTCATTCTTTTCATTCTACTTCTCTTGACCATCCTTTTCTTGTTCATTCACAACCTCTTCAATTCTTGCACAATCAGGTTCATCAGATACGTATCCATCAATGTCAATTGAATTCTTCATTGTTTCATCAACCTTGACATTTACAATCTTTCTTATTATTTTATTGAAACATTTGTATGCTTTACTTTGAGTAGAATATCCAAGAAAAATTCCTTCATCACTTCTTGCATCGAACTTTCCCAAAGTTTCTTCATCTCTTCTAATATAACATTTGCTTTTGAATACCTTGAAATATTTAACAGTAAGAATTCTTCCATGCCATAACTCATAGGGGGTCTTTGTACTGTTTACTCTTGCTTGAACTTAATTGAATACATAAACAACAATATGAATAGCTTCTTTCTAGTAAACTTTCGGTAAACTAGACTTAGTAATTATTGATCTAGCAGCCTCTTGAACTATTCTACTTTTCTTTCAACAACTCCATTCTGCTGAGGAGTTCTCAGAGTGGATAATTGTCTCTTTATTCCATGTACTTCACAAAACACATTAAACTTATGGGAGTTGAATTCTCCACCTCTATCAGACCTTAAGAATTTTATCCTCAAATTCACTTCATTTTCAACCATAGATTTGAATGTCTTGAATCTATCTAATGCATTTGATTTATCTCTAAGAAATGTAACCCATGTATATCTAGAATAATCATCAATCAAAAGCATAAAGTACCTTTCACCTTGTAGAATTCTCACTCTTGTAGGACAATAGAGATCTATATGAGTTAAATCCAATAGTCCAGTAGTGGACTGTTTCTTTGATTTGTAATGACTTCTTGCTTGCTTTCCAAACTGACAATTCCTACAAATAGCATTAATAGGATTTGTAATCCTTGGTAAATCTCTCACAGCATGAACAATGCTAATCCATCCCAATTTATCAAAATTCATGTGACACATTCTCTGATACCATAACCAACTTTCATTAATATGAGTTATAAAGCATCGTCCATTAACACCCTTAAGTTGATAAATATTTCCTTCAGATTTATTTCTTGCAGCAATCAATCTTCCAGATCCTTTTCGGGTTTCACATCTCTCATCCTTAAACACAAGATCATATCCCTTACTGCACATTTTTCCAACACTTAAAATATTATGTCTTAAACCCTTAACATGGTAGACATCATCAATATTATGCTTGCCATCAAAACTTACTAAACCTATCCCACAAATTTTAGCACTAGTATTATCTCCAAACATAACCAAGCCTTCGTCATACTTTTCAAGTTTAACAAACTTAATTTTATCACCAATCATGCAATGTGAACAACCACTGTCAACTACCCAATAGTTCTTTTCTTATTTAGCATGTAGGGCAGAGATAACAATACCTTCATTTTTCTCCTTCACCGGAGGGCTTTCCTTCACCTATTTTTTAGAATTAGGAAAAGCAGGTTCATCCTTTATAGCCAAGAACAAGCATTCATTGTCATCAGGATCTTCATAATTAGAATCCTCATTAGATATACTAGCATTCTCATTCGCATAATATGCTCTATTGATATTCTTAGATTTCTTTTCTTTCTCATATCTTTGTTTATTCCTCTTACTCTTTTTGAACACTTTGTAGCATAATGGCATATTTCTCCACAACTAAAGCATTTAAAGGGTAACTTACCTTCATACTTGTCGGAACCTTTCCTCATCCTTCTTACAAAGTTAGCTTCTATTTCATAAAAAATTTCTTCATCCGGATCTTCAGATTTTGTAGCCTTAAAAGTAATTTCTAATTTTCATTTATTCCTTAGATTCAACTTTCTCATCTCATAAGATGTCATAAATCCCAACAACAAATCTTTAGTGAAGATCTTATAATATATAATATGTTCAATAGCACACACCTTTTTGTTGTAAGCCTTAGGGATATTTCTAAGGATCTTCTTTACAATCCTAGTTTCATCTACAGTAGCACCAAGTCCTCGCATTCCAACCACTATCTCATCCAACCTTTGTACATAAGCTTTAACATTTTCATCTTTAGACATATGTAGAAGCTCAAACCGTGTCTCCAAATTCTACAATTTTTCCTCTTTAACTCTTTTATCACCTTCATGCTCCCTTTCTAAAGAATCCAAGACTTCCTTAGTAGTCTTTAGATTCTAAACCTTAATCAACTCAAAATGTACCAAACTGTTCTTCAAAATGTACTTTGCCTTATTGTTCGATTCATGTGCTTTGATCTCACTAGCCGTACTTGGACCATTAACAGGAGTGTAAGGATTCTTGTAAGCTTTCTCCACATCATATCCATAATACTATAGATATTCTTCCATCAATATTTTCCAAATAGCATAGTTAGTTCCATTGAACCTCAGATAATCATAAACCATTTTGCCAACCATCTCAGACCTTCCTCAAGCGGTTAAGCTCTTCACCAAGGAACCAAGCTTTGATACCAATTGTTGAACAAGAAAACTGAGAGGGGGGGTGAATCAGTTGTCTCATATTTAAACCTTAATTCATTCACTGTAACTCATGGAAAAAACCATGGATCAAGACTTGGGATCAAATTGCTATAAAATTATTAACTTCCTCAATTTTTTTTCCTAAAATGTTAATTCAAGGATCGTAGACTTGTGAAAGGTATTGTGGCTATCTTCCGAAGGGATGTAGATAGTGAGATGAGTGGAAATGAGATGTAGCTAGAAAATAAAATTATTGCATATCGATATAATGCTAGCAACACTTCCTGGCAACAACAACAACAACAATAAAAATTAAACTCATAGATCCAAAGAAAACTAATCTGGAAATCATAAAGCAATATAAAGCATGAACATTTAATCTAGAAAATAATCTCATGAGAAATAAAAAATAAACCATGTTTGCAAACAAAGTAGGAACGATATCTAATAAAGAACTTAAATAAACACACATCTAATCTAATAGAAATCACCAAAAATTCTGAGAAGTGGATCCTGCTTCATCAATACATCTAGTGAGGGAGCAAGAAAGCCTTTCTAAATTGCTTCGATTAAAATAAACATTATTTTATTCATCCAAAAATATTACAAAGTCTAAACATAATATTTTTCTACAAAAATATTCTCATGCCAATGTCTATCCCCCATAGCTTCTATTGTGCCTCTTATATATGTGCAATCTTATAACATATGCATATAGAAATAAAGAGTTTTTTTTTGTGGCCAACAAAATCTACAGTAGAATGGCTCGTGTAACCTTGTTTGTTGGCTACAGATCAAAAGAAATTTTGTTATAACAACATAAAAATAGGAAACAAACAACATTTGGATTCCTTCATACAACGAATCGCAGATCTGTACAAAATGATGATGTCGAGGTGGTATGTAAATAGCTAGAAACATATTGAAAACACCATTGTTATAATAGCAACCAAATAGAGTTAACGAGATAATATACAAGTTTCTCCACACTGCTTTAGGAATTATGAGTTCTTATCCACCATAGGTTTTCTGGTAACGAATTTCCACCATGATTCAACTTAGTTGGAAAAGAGAAGCATGCATTAGAAGCATTCACACAATAATTGAAGATCTGTAGATCAAACTAGTATGATGACATAAATAAAAGTGGTAGAATCAAGAGTCCATGTGGCCAATAAGATCATAACCATCATAAAGGCACATGTGAATCAACACCTTGGTAGAATAAATAGAAGATGATAATCATGAGAAGTTTTAACCATCACCACCTTGGAAGCTGACATCATCTGTTGAAAAGATGACCAAAAATAACTTGTTGGTCACAAAGTAATATACAACAGTTCCTGACCAAAAAGTGGCAGGAAGACTTCATAGAAGGTGATGACAGGAAGTCTACATGCTATAAGATATATTTTCCAAGGCTTGAAATAATAATGCATATTAGTAAAGACAATCAATAATTAATGTCCATATATTTATCTCAAAACTATATTAAATATCACTTATTAATATTTAATCATCTGCAATGTAAATGATAAACTAATATGAAAATGTAATGGAAATGGAATGTGGAAATAGACATTAGGGTGTACGGAATAGGCTATAATGTGGCATAAAATGGAACATAAATGGCTCTCATTAGGAGCTAATTCTTAACACTCACACTATAGGGCATATCAAAGTTGATTACAAGAGGCTCATTACCTAAGAAACAAGGCTCGCTACCAAAATAAGGACTCACTGTCTAGATTAGGACTCACTATCCAATAGGGCTAACAACCCAGAGGGATCATTGCAATAGAGATACAAAGAAGATAAAAGAGAAACATTATAGAGAGAAGACAATCTCAATGCAATGGAGAAATCCACCACAATGATCTCAACCACTTGCAGACATGCATGAATTATAGAGTACACCTTCTGCTCACTGCATCCAAAAACTCAACATTTAGGCTTTGCATTGATCTGCCACACTCACATCACACACTCATTGGTTTGCATCAATTTTGCATCTATCTGCTCTATTTCTTTTCACTTATCTCTCTTTATACTTCTTTTCACCACTAATTCATCCTGTATTTATATAATCTTTAACTTTGAAACATATCCAAAGTCGTCCATCCAAATTCAAATTCAAATTAGGTCAGAGCCAAAACATCCTAGGGTGGGATTAGAATGAGGGTGACCCAAACACATTCTTCATAAGGACCCAAATAGATCCAACACTCTTCATCAACTCTGAAGGCAGTGTTCAACACAAGGTCAGCCAAACTAGTGTAAGACACATAGAACAATTAAGCACAAACCTTCCAGATACTGAAATTATCTTCAATACAATAAAAAAACTCAACTCTAAAACCGCAAGTCATAATCTACTTTAACAAAGAGAAATCTGAACCAACAACATTTCTCCTGAACCTCAACTAGAAACACAGAAAACCACAATTCATAATTGGTGAACATAACTCACACTGTACAATGAATCAAAAGCCAAAAATATGAATATATCATCTTCTAACAACCATGATAAACATATCTGAACCGCACAAACATAGGAGAAAAACTCAGAGCAACCACTGAACACCTGCAATATTTCTCCAATACAATTTTCTCAATATCCTCATCATATACAGTCAACAACAACCAGTTGATAACCAATTGACCAATTGACATCAATGACAACACCTTCATTCTTTCCATTCTTGCAACATTGTCCACATGGGGGGCTAAGTCCCTTGTGATCTTTTTTAATTTTTTCTTGTGCATAGGATAAGGTCATGGGTGACTGTATTTCAGCCCCAAGTGCTTAAAAATTTCCCATCATTAGCCTTCATGTGTTGTGGTTTGCCCCCTAGTGCCCTAAATAGTTTTTTTTCTTTTTTGCATAACTTTTACCCATGGTGAACATAACTCACATTGTACAATGAATCAACAACCAAACATCTAAATATATCTTCTAACAACCATGATCAACATATCTGAACCACACAAGCATAGGAGCAAAACCCGAAGCAACCACTGAACACCTACAATCTTTCTCCAATACAATTTTCTCAATATCCTCAACATATACAGTCAATGACAACTAGTTGATAACCAATTGACCAGTTGACATCAATGACAACACCTTCATTCTTTCCATTCTTGCAACACTGTCCACATGGGGGGCTAAGTCCTTGACAATCCTTTTAATTTTTTCTTGTGCACAGGTTGAGGTCATGGGTAACCGTATTTTAGCCCCAAGTGCTTAAAAATTGCCCATCATTAGCCTGCAAGTGTTGTGGTTTGCCCCCTAGTATCCCAAATAGTCTTTTTTTCTTTTTTGCATATCTTTTACCCGCAGAGGTGAAAATTTTGAAACAAAATATTGTCAGAAAGCTGACAAGCTCAATTTTCTAGTGGTGCAGCTATTTTTTAGAATTTTGTAGTTTGGTGCTAGTTTTTGTTGTTTGAAGCCAGATCATCATTTTTCAATTTCGATCTCGTAACTTTTTGCCACGATCTCTGATTTTCATGATTCTTGCAACATTGGAAAGGTATTAAGGAGCTTTATCCAACCATCAATGCACTTTTTCTATTTTATGTCCTAGGTATTTTGTAATTTCATATTTTCCCGGTGGGTCTACTAAAGGATTCTTGGATATTTTGGCAATTGGGAAGGTTTTTTTTTTATCATTTTACTTCATTTCAACTATATTGTGTATGTTGATCTCATATTGTATCAGTTGAGAAGTGTATTATCATTGTAATCATGGGTTATTCAACTCATCCTTTTGTAATAGTTCTGATTATGGATAATTATGAGTCATAGAAAAAAGGCATAATAACACATTCTAAGTGGCTCAAAATTTTACATCTTTATGGAATCATTCCTGAACCAAAAACAACACTTAGGAAATTAGTTTGGGGTAATAAGATTGATCATATCATAGGATTGATTGGTTCTACTTTCAATGTAAGCATCTTAAATGAGACCTATCATAAGGTCTTCTCTAACATGTCATTCCCACACATAGTTTGGACAAAATTTTGGGAGATTTTTGGAGATCCACACAAGCCTCCATTCCCAGATGATCCTATTTCAAATTATCTCATTCCAATTGATGATGTTGAAAACATACCCTATGATGATGAAACCTTAGAGGAGATTGAATATTTTGCAGATCTTGAGCATCTTGATGATCAAGAGACTTCTCCTATAGTTCCTACTTCTCCAGTTGAGATCACATCTTCATCTTATATTGATGAGTCATTGAGTACTTCTATTGATTCATTCCAATAGGTATCTGGTAGTCTTCCTGATTGGGATTCCTATTTGACAAACATTGCTTCTTTGTTTGTGGAGTCACACATTTTAGATTTGGAGGACCAATTTGAGGGTCTATCTCTCCTATTTGATGATAGTCATGGATCCACTATTGTCACTTCATGTTTGTCTTTGGAGCTTGTTCAAGATTAGTTTCCACTTGTTCCTAGTTGTCATGGTTTGTTGTGATTGGGCATGTACCTAATTGGATTGTGACATCTTCATGATCTAAGAACTTGGCAATACATGAGCAGAGACACAATCTTTATACATTTGGATTCCTCTTCCTACTAGTTCCTATCTAAAATGGGAGTCATTCCTATATTTATACTCGGTGTATTTTCTCCCCAAGGGAATAAATTTTTTTTGTAGGCATTGGATTATATTTTTCCTCATATATTAGCCATGTTTGCAGGAGATTACACATTGTGGGGAGGATATCTTATCTCTCTATTTTCCTCTTATGGGGGGGTCATTGATTGTATATACATGATGGATGTAGTCCTTGGGAGGTATCATCGATTCATCCATACGTCATGTTTGTTTTGTTTTGTTTTTCTCTCTTTTGGAGAGGACTTTTGTCCCATTGGGTTTTCTCCTTTTCTCCAGTTGTGAGAGGTTGCATTTATATTTGTAAATGCGTACCTAACATTGCCTAGGAGTTAGGACCCATCTTCATCTTCATATTTGTATAGTGTGCATAATAATATTCTCCCTAAGTTGCACTTAAGGGGGGTGTTGGTGTGAATAAATGTCTTGCACATAGCTAATTCACTCACTAGGTAATTAGGGGACATATTCACATTTTAAGTTTACTTAGGATATAAGATTATTTCTAGAAGTCTTAGTTGGATTTTCTAGAACTTATCTTATATAGCTAGTAATGCTTGATTCCTAAGTAGTTAGTTTGTTAGTTGTATCATGTAATAGGATTAAGAAACTTTTCATAATCTTTTCTAATCCTATCTCTCTACCTTGCCTTTATAAACAAGGCATCTCATGCATATTTGTATCCAATCATATTCAACCATTATTAAATATTGCATTGTTGAAGCAAGATTTCTTTCCCTTCTCTCTCTTGTGGAAGATATTTTGGTCTAGCAACTATTATTGGGGGTGTTGGGGAGGCACCATTAACTCCCACATATATTTTTTGGTCTTCAGTTGTTCTAATTCCAATCTCATGTTCTCTAATTCCTTGCTTTCTATCTCCTTATTCTTTCTTCTCTAAGATTATGCCTCTACTCTACATGCTAATTCTACTATGTTTGAGTATGTAAAAAAGGTAATTCAATCTCATGTAATTATAGTATCTAGTAGTATCTCAAACACAAACCACTTAGTTTTTTGTTTCTTTATTAATTATTCTTCCATTTTCCTTCCTATTTCTTTAAATTTATAATAATTTTTTTTTACTGTTTTCCCTTCTTCTTATACCTTTTATCTCATCTTTCTAATGCTCTCTAATGGAATCTCATGAGACCAAATTTTAGATAAAAACTCATATTTTATCTCTTACAATTTGTTATCATGTTGTAGATATTTTTTCATATACTATTTAAGGCCATTGTTTCTTAGGGTTCCTACAAAATCACAAAGCCTTGCTTGATTCAATTTGGTTTTACTTCTTCTCTACACTAATTCCAATAGAAATACATGTTTAGAGGATTTAATAGTATATTTTCTAAAGATTGGTAATTTTATGTTTAATTTCATATCCTATGATTGTTCTTTGAAGTTGTCAAAACTAGGTGAGGGTTATTTTCTTCTTTATAGTAGAGTATGATCCTATCTAGACTCCTTATAAATTATCTCCCTTAATAATTTCTTGGTGTAATTCATTTCATTGATTGATTTCCTTTTCCTTCCTTTATATCTTTCTAACTAAATCTTAATGAACTTAGTCCCTAGTACCTTTACATAGTCTCTTACAAACTATGGTCAATGGTTCTCTCTTATTCAAGTTGAGTTATTATATAGCCTATTTTTTGAAATTATTTGGCATGAGAAATAATGCTTGGTATGATGTTGTCACCTTTGTATGTGTTTGTTTTAGTTTGGGAGAAACTCTTGTGTTTTGATTATATGGGAAAAACAAGTTTTGGAGGGACCTGAAACCCTTTACAACTGAACATAAAAAGTGTTGCTTAAAGATGAAACATTAAACCATCAGCAAAAAAAAACAAAAAAAAGAAGAAACAAAAAGAGACCCAGTAGCAAGGGAAAAAACAAAGAAAAACATAGAACTGGACACTAATTCATGCTCCTTAAGGTGTTGGTGACCTCAAGTTCTTGGTTCCTATGAAGGCCAATCATGTCTAATAGTTCTTTTTTCTCATCCTTAAAGGACTTCCTCAGGTTACCTTTCCCTCTAGTAGTAGGGCCTTTGACATCATCCTTCCCAACATTTTTCCCTTTCCCTTTAGTCACTCAGTCCTTCTCCATCAGCTCAGTAAAGTAGACATTGCTTACATAAGGACTTGAAGTTGGAAAAAGAACACTCAAGATCAAAAATTCTAGCAATCAAAATATCTGAAGCTAAGCCCTTCTGAATACTCTACACATTTTCTTTCAATCCCCTGATCTTGATATTTACATTGTTGAATTCCTAAAGAGTCCACTTCACCAACTTGAAAGTGCTAGTGGCCCCCACAAGCACCATGTCAAGGAGTTCAAACATTGAGGTGGTATCATCATTTAGATATGAGAAATCCTCTGACAACGGGTTTATGTTAAGAGGTTCTGGCTTGCTATGCCTCGAATTAATTCCATCCTCCTCTTGCAAATATTTCTTACCAGAGGGTTCCACACTTGGTTTGTTTCAAACCAGGGAATCATCAATTTCAACTGTCTTGTCCTCTAAACCCTTCTCCTTGCAATTCTCTATGGTATCCTTGAAAACATTTTTCAATGCTTGATTCTTCAACTTGGAAATGCACTTGGAAGCCCTTCTAAGATTTTCCTCGGCCTTCTCAACCACTACATTCTCCTACAAACCCTCCTCCTTACCACCCGCCTCAACATCATCCTGCCTAATACTCCTAGCATTTTTCTTAGACCTAGAATACCCATAACCAACCTTCGTATCGTTTCCAACAAACTGGGACTCCACCTCCTAAATAATAATCCTCTTGACAACTCATTTTCCTTTAGGGTTTCCCTTCTTTCTTTTCTTGGAAGGGGTGGACATAGGGGAAGAAGACCCATCATCACCCTCCTCATTCCACTCCTCCTTCCCAGAAGTGCTGGTATCCGAACCAGTCGAGTAGGAATCATTGTGTTAGTTAATGAAATTTTATTTATTAATATAAGGGTTTCCCATTCTTTATTATTCATTTCAATTATATCTATGGCCAAGTTCTCACACAAGTTCCCAATTTCATTTTCTATTATATTATCTCATTTTCTTGCAGGTTCCATTCTCTTATCATTTTATCCTTTTTTATATCCACTCTTTTCCTTACCACTTTAGTTAAATAATCTACACAAAAATCTAGGGGCTTTAGTTTTATGAAAGGGTTTAATAGTTTCTCAAACCTTTCATTGATTCTAACTTTAGGTTAGATAGATTAGGATCTAAATGAGGGTTTTGGTTTAAAAATTCGAATAGTGGAGCACCCCTACTTCTACACCACTCTTTTAATGGCCCATTAAATACCACATATTCTTTTACTTGTCTTGCTAACCCTTGCAATTTTTTATTATTGGCTTAGGATGGATATTGAGTTGCTAAGATGTATCTTTGATAGAAAGTAGCACAATAGACCCTGGTTCCTTTTTTTCCAAAATAAAATCAGTATTAGTAAAATTTTGATGTTCAACTACAACCCCTCTAATGTACTCATTTAGTCTTATTTCTCTGACAAGTGGATTTTATCCTTCTTTATTTTTTTGTAGCAACCTCCTTGGTGCACTCTACCTCTTCATCAACAACAACCCTCTTGTTGAGATCCATTTTCCTTTATTTTGTATTTTCCATTCTCTTATAGGATCTTTCTTATCTTTCTTGAAAATATTTCAATTTCCCTTCCTCCATGTTCACCTATATTGCTAATTTGATTTATTCCATTAATTGTCTCTTTTTCTTGTTGTCTCTTTTTATAGTGAGTGTTTTTTATTCAGAATTTCATTATTCCTTTTATACATCCCTAATAAATTAGTCTTGTTTTTCTTTATATATTTCTATCTATTTGGAGATCCCTTTAGGACACCCCTTTTCCATTCATCATACCCCTAGGTGCCTAACCCCCTCTCATGAGGCTATAACCTAAGATTTTTTTGTCACAAATCATGAAATCTTATCTTTTATTGGTTTTAATCCTTCTTTATTTAATTTTTCTTTACCATAATTGATATATATATATATATATATATATATATATATATATATATCTTGTCTAGACCTGTCTTTTTAACGCTTTCCTAAAGCACCTCTCTACTATAAATATTGTATCTATAGTTTTTAGATCTCTCTTTTATCCCTTTTAGTAGGATCCTAGAAATGGAACCAAGATGTTGGCAAGTAAGGGTGCATATTAGAGATTATATGCCTAGGTACTTGAAATTTTATATTTATACCCTAGTCTTAGGGGTAATAAGAGAATTAGAGTCAGTGTAGCGGATTACAGGAGTTTGTGATAGGAAGTATATTTGTAGATGATAAAATAAAGTTATTAATAACCATAACATACACCATAACATATTATAAATGAGTCCAACCAGTTTTTGATATCATATATGCATACAATAAATAGGATGTTACATCAAAATGATATAATATCAATTACCTTCCTTTCTTAAATTTACATTCATAAATTTTCTATAGAATATATATTGCATATGCTTCTTTCTTATATCTCTCTTTTCCTTTTTCTTCTCTCTTTCCTACCTTGTCTTATCTATCTTCCTCTCTCCAATTCCTAAATACTCTCTTGTATCACTTGTTTCATCTTTGTAGTACCTTTATTTATATTCTAATATAATTAAATAACATGCCTCTTTGTGTTGCTTATATTTTGGCTTGGTAGTTTGAATAATCTATTTGTGGTGGTTGAATGTTCTAATGTTAGCTTTATCCTTACTATTATGAACTTGAATAAAAATTATGAATTGGTATTAAAAAATTATTTATATCATGCACTATACATAACTATTCAAGTGTATCCACTTGTGCAACAAGTAGTTATAGAATAGTAATAACTTTATACACCCCAATATTATTTTGTAATTCAACAAGTTTACATTTCTTAAGTTCTATATAGAATAAACCACACATTGGTATGTACACTTATCAATCTCACTCTAAACTATAAAAAAATCAACCATGACATGCACATAATCATGCATAAGGACATCCCACTATTCAAACATATAATATGTGAAGGCATCGTCAATGAAGACTCAGAACACACATTTCAATTACATATTATCGCTATTTACTTTGGGGGGAATATATAGAGTGTTGGTATAATCATCCTTGTGGTATTTATAAAAATATAACCATTCTCAATCCACTTGGTCATTCTTAAACATAATTCTACAAAAGATTGTGCATTTTTTAAAAATAACAAAACCTATGACAAACTTGGGCAACTAAAGACTAATTGTTGAGGTAGGTAAGACCTCATTTAATTTTGTATTTGTTGAACCAAGGGGGTTTCCCTAATATTTTTCAATAAATATCATCACAAAAATTAAATAACTACCCTACTACATAAGATACTCGATGAATATTACACCTTATCTTGATTATCACTTTGTGCCTATATGCTAGTGTATAATACTCAATGTCAAGCATCTTATTAAAGTAGACAATATCATATAAATTTATATGACTATTTTAATAATCCCCTTGTGTTTTCATACATAAATAGATATGGAAATGAATAAAAATACTTATAATACAAATTAAAATGATATTTAATTTTAGTTTATTTTGGTCTGTTATGAATTTTCTATTCACTGCCACATTTAACCATGTATTAAAATGAAAGGGATGCTTATAAATAAATCATATATACATTCATATGATAGATTTTCTAGTTTAATAAGGAGCTCAACCCTAAGCATTACACACTAGCATATAGGCATGGAGTGACAACCAAATTATGGGTGCACTATGTTTTGGGTATGGTTTGTGGCAGGATAGCTATTTAATTTTTATGGTAAAATTTATTGTATCACCTTGGGGATGTTTGGAAATTGTGTCTCAACCTCGCAATTATATAAAGGTTATTGTTGATAGGATATATATATATATATATCCTAGTTACACTGATAGGTGTAATATACAATGACATCAAGGGAAGGAGTGGGATGCGTGTAAAGAATTTATTGTTAACTTTTTCAGGAAACTTCTAAAATGGCCTACATACACTATATAAATGATACATTATAAATCTAGACCATTAATTATTAGGTTTTAGATCTAATGGTGGATATTTTGTTGGCTTGTCTTACCCTAGAATGTAACCCTATTTTATGAGGGCATTGTATTATGACTGTGGGAGAGACGATGATGTGTTCTGAGAGTTTGATAGTAATCGTGCTGTCTCTAAATCTTTGGTGGTGATACTCCTGTGAGAAGCTTTCTCTGCAAGTATATTGTAATCTTTGTGATTTATGAATAATATATTGGGCAGCTTTTGGAGTGTGGGGTTTTTCTTCCAAAAGGGTTTTCCCCATGTAAATTATTGTATCATGGTATGCATGATATTTATGTTTATTTTTGTTTAATTTTTTGTAACTGTTAAAGATCTGTAAATTTTTTGCATTATTCTCCTCTCAAGATTAGTGTAGTAAGTTGGTATGCTACCTTAGCTTCCTTATAAGTGGTATCGGAGCTTGATCACCTTTGGTTTCATTTGTGGGTTGTTAGGTTTTTTGAACTAATCCATATTTGAGTGAGATCTTGTTGTAGGAATTTTCAAATGGCAAGTTCATCAAGGAGAATAGAGGTGGATAAAGTTTTTGGAAATAATTTTGAAATGTGGAAGCTGAAAATGGAGGATATGTTGATAGATTGAGATCCATGGGATGTTGTTGATGAGAATTTTTCAAGGCCTACAAATCCTACTCAGGCTGCTCAATATGATGTTATGGACTGTAAAGCCAAGGATCTAATTAGATTATGCTTGGAAGACTATTTTAATTAATGTCCATAAGGAGACCTCTGCACATAAACTATGGAAGAAGTTTGGTGAGATGTATCAGGCCAAATCTTTAGTGAACAAGATTTTCTTGAGGAAAGAGTTGTATTCCTTGAGAATGCAAGAGGGTGGATGAATCACAGACCACATAGAAGCATTCAATATTTTGGTGGATCAATTGGAATTAGTTTGTGTCAAAATGGATGAGGAGGAGAAATGTCAGATCTTGCTTTGTTATTTTCCTAATTTGTGGGATTCTCTTGTTATGGCTATTGGGAGTACTTCTATAATTTTGAAGACTGAAGATGTGGTGGTTTCTTTGCTTTCTAAAGAGATGAGGAGGAAGGTATCCATCACTACCAAGGAGGCCCTAAATGTTTGTGGAAGACCCAAGGAAAAAGGCAAGAAGAATGATAAGCATGAAAAATACAAGTCCAAGGGGAGATCTAAATCTCTTGGAAAGTCCAAAGTTATTTGCTGGAATTGTGGTAAGCCTAGATATGTTCACAAGGATTGTAAAGAAGAAAAGACGGAGAAAAAGAAGGAAATTTGATTATGATTATGAATTTGAGAAGGAAGATAATGATGCATTCATTGCATCTTTGGTAACTCGTGCAGTTAATGATGCATGGTTAATTGACTCAAGTGCATCTTTCCATATGACCTTTTAATAGAGATTGGTTTTCTGAATATGAAGAATTTGATGGAGGTAAGGTGTACTTGGGTGATGATTATCATTTAGATATTTTTGGCCATGGTAAGGTTAAATAAAGTTTCCTTATGGTAGAATAAAAAGGATTAATGGTGTGTTGTATATCCTTGGATTAGCACAAAATCTGTTATCAGCAAGCAAACTAATAAATGTAGGTGTGCAAGTAGTATTTTCTTATGCAGGATGCAAAATGGTTAGAGGTGCTATGGTGATTGTTAGAGGTGTTAGATATGACACATTTTATAATCTTGATGCATGCACTATTGATTGCAATAGTACTTCTATGAAAATCAAGTATGTGGAAGAAGTGAGGGTTTCACCTTCAGCAAATGGTCATGGATTTTGGGTACCCAAGGGTGCTCTTTCTTCTGAGAAAAATTTACTTGTAGAAAAAACTATGTTATGGCAGAAAAGACTTGGCCACATTGGAGAAAAGGGTCTAAGGACCTTAAAAAATCAAAACCTTATTGAAGGTCTATTTGATTGTAATCTTGAATTTGATTTTTGTGAGCATTACATTTATGGAAAACAAAACCACGTCCAGTTTTACTCGAGTTCTCATAAATTTTGTGGTGTATCGGATCTTATTCATTCTGATGTGTTTGGTCTTGTAGATGTTCCTTCGATTGGTAAATTCACATATTATGTTCATTTATTAATGATTATAGTAGAAGAACATGGGTATATTTTCTAAAGAGTAAATCTGAAGTTTATCAGTTGATTTAAAGAATTTAAAGAAATGGTTGAGTTACAGATTGGAAAGAAAATAAAATGTTTGAGGACTGATAATTACTGTGAATTTTTCTCTAATGATTTTGATAGATTCTATAAATATTATGGTATCCATAGAAAAAAGATAAATCCATATTCTACAAAATAGAATGAAGTTGTAGAAAGAATGAACATGACACTGATGGAGAAGGATAGGAGCATGTTGAGTGGTGTTGGTATAGAATAAAGGTTTTGGGATAAAGCTATTGCCACTATCTATTACATGATTAACAGGTCTCTTACATCAAATCTTGTTGATAAGATGCCTATAGAGGCATGGTCGGGTTGCAAGCCTTCATTAAGACATCTTAGAGTTTTTGGTTGCGAGGCATATGCACATGTGCCAACGAAGAAGTAAAAAATTTGGAGAAAAAGGCTATGAAATGTATCTTCATTAGATATAGTTATGGTGTGAAAGGATACAAGCTTTGGGAACCTATTGCACAAAAGGTAATATATAGTAGAAGTGTTATTTTTAGAGAAATTAAGCCTTCTTTTGTTACATTGTAGCCAGAACAAAGTAAAGATCATGATGTGGTTTAATTTCCTTCTACACCTAAGAAAGTTGAATGCCCATGGATAGACAAGAAGTTGAGGAGAGCTCATCTAGCTCTGAATATTCAGAAGAGGAGGAAGAACCTCCAATTCAACTTGTTCATAGGTCTACAGAGCATATACAACCACCTGAAAGGTATACACCTGATGATTGGAGATGTATTTTTTCTTTGAATACTAACATGGATGAACCCAAATCTATAGAAGAGGCATTAGGTATGAATGATGTAGAATCTTGGAAGATTGCTATGGATGAAGAAATGACATCTTTGAAAAAAATATGATACATGGGATCTTGTACCACTGCCTAAAGGATGAAAACCTGTTGGTTGCAAATGGGTGTTCAAGAAAAAGATTGGTTCAGATGGAGGTATTGAGAAGTACAAAGCAAGGTTGGTTGTGAAAGGTTACTCTCAAGTTGAGGGTGTTGAACATGGTGAGATATTATCTCCTGTTCCAAAAATGGTGTCCATAAGATTTTTGCTTGCTATTGCTACTGCTTATGATTTAGAGGTTGAGCAAATGGATGTGAAAACTGCTTTCCTTCGTGGTGACTTGGAGGAGGATATTTATATGACACAACCAAAGAACTACATGGTGAAAGGTAAAAGTAAATTGGTATGCAAATTGAAGAAATCTTTGTATGGCTTAAAATAGAGTCCTAGGATGTGGTACCAAAAATTTGATACATGTGTTGAGTTTAGGATTTGAGCATTCTAAATTAGATCATTGTGTTTATTATAAAATTGATGGTGATCATTTCCTGTTTATTGCATTATATATTGATGATATGTTATTTATTGGCAAAGGTAAAGGTATGATTTTAGAACTGAAATCTCAACTTGCTACTAAATTTGAAATGAAATACCTTGGTGTAGCTAGACACATTCTTGGGATCAAAATTAAAAGAGATAGAGAGAACATAAATTTGTGGTTTGGCCAAAGTATGTATGTCAATTCAATTTTGCATAGATTTAACATGCAGGATTGTAGACAATTGTGTGTTCCCCTTTTTGTTGGAACAAAGTTATCTATTTCAGATTGTCCAACATCTCCATTAGAGATGGAAGAAATGAACAAAGTGTCTTACTAGAGTGCAGTTGGAAGTTTGATGTATGTTATGGTTTATACTAGACCAGAAATTACCCAAGTAGTGGGAGTTATCTCCAAATATATGTTTAATCTTGGTAGAATTCATTGGGATGCAAATAAAAGAGTCTTCATATATTTACGCAGTACCTCAGATTATTCCTTGTGTTATTATAGAATATGACTAAAAAAAATATTTCCCTTGATATTCATGGTTATGTGGATTCAGAATGGGTGGGTGATATTGATAGTAGACAATCTGCCAGTGCTTATGTGTTCACATCATTCGGTGGTGTGATTAGTTTGATGAGTAAGCGACAGGATGTGGTTGCTTTGTCCACTATTGAAATAGAGTATATGGTAGCTACTCATGCTTATAAAGAAGCCATTTGGATTAAGATACGGTGTTCATATATTGGAATAAAACAAGGTGTAGTGAAAATTTATTGTGACAGTCAGAGTGCGATATGTCTAGCCAAGAACCTGACATTTAATGTCAAGACCAAGCACATTGATATACAATATCATTTTGTTTGAGATATGATAGAAGATGGCAGGGTGAAGCTGGTTAAGGTAGAGACTTTGATTAATGTTGTTGATTCTTTAACTAAGCCTATGAGTACAAAGAAGTTCATATGGTGTTTAGAGATTATGGGCCTTTTGGCCCCTAGCAATTAAGAGACAATGTTTACTCCCTCTTGTTGCTCTTGCAAGGTGTACAACAAGTGGAAGATTTGTTGGGAAATTGTGTCTCAACCTTGCAATTATATAAAGGTTATTGTTGATAGGATTTATATATGTATGTATATATGTTTCCTAGTTACACCAATAGGTGTAATATACAATGGCATCAAGGGGAGGAGTGGGATGAGTGTAAAGAATTTTTTGTTAACTTTTTCAGGAAACTTCTAAAATGGCCAACATACATTATATAAATGATACATTGTAGATCTAGCCTGTTAATTATTAGGTTTTAGATCTAATGGTGAATATTTTGTTGGCTTGTCTTACCCTAGAATGTAACCCTATTTTATGAGGGCATTGTATTATGATTGTGGGAGAGATGGTGATGTATTCTGAGAGTCTGATAGTAGTTGTGTTTTCTCTTAATCTCTAGTGGTGATACTCTTGTAAGTATCTTTCTTTACAAGTATATTATAATCTTTATGATTTCTAAATAATATATTGGGCAGTTTTTGGAGTGTGGGGTTTTTCTCTTGATAGGTTTTTCCCCCACGTAAATCACTATATCATGGTATGCATGATATTTATGTTTTTTTTTGTTTAATTTTCTATAATTGTTAAAGATTTGTAAAAGTTTTACATTATTCTCCTCTCAAGACTAGTATAGGAAGTTGTTTCGCTACCTTAGGTTCCTTACAAGGGAAACCCCATTGGTTTAGTAGATCCATAAGTAAAGGAGGTCTTCACCACCTCAATAATTAGTACTTATTTGTACATTCTTATCATAGGCTTTGTTGTGTTCTTTCTAGGTTTGACACCCTTTGCACTTGGGATATTACATAGACTTGGGGATTTGGGACCCACAAATTAGATTACTAGAAAATGGTGTCATTAATAGAAATAAAATAATTGGATTACTGTTGTTGGCATAATTTTACAGGTTACCAAGTTCGGAATGTTCTTAGTTATAATAAAATTACTTTGTTGTTGGGTTAAACCCATAACTATTTTGTTGCCTTGGAGACCACATGTGCTACAAGGATTTACTCATTTTATGAGGTGGATAATTTTTTGTGTTGATTTGAAGTTTTATTGTTGACATATGTCTACTAGTGTTACTACAATTTTTATTCTAGTTTGGTGTAATAGTTGGTCAAGCTACATAAAAATGTTTATTTTTCTTCTTTTCTTGAGGCATAATTTGCTACACAAAGATATATATTTGTGGAAAGAGTGGTCTTGTTTCAATATGGAATATTTTTTAATCATGGATGATTAAAATTACTTTAATGATGCCTAATTTGAGTGCACAAATGATTGTTCTCTTAAAATTCAAAATGCTAGGTATATTTCTTGTCCATTGAATCCCTCCACATAAGAGCTTATTGATTTAGTAAGACATATATAAACTTTACCTTGGTAGTGAGCAACCACATAATCAATTTGCATATACAAGTGCCCAATATGATACAAAAGTTGTATTTTATGAACAAGGTGAATTTATTACTATTTTCAATGAGTTAGATACACATATTTATGACCTTACCCCTTCTTACATAAATCTATAACATCTTCGAAGGTAGGATGGAGAATCACTTGTGGATTTTCATAGCATGTCTACTACTAATATTAATTATTTCCCTCTTGAGTGCAAGCCCAACAAAATTTCAAGAAAAAGCATGTATTATGAGGATTTATAACCAAGTTTGATCTATCTTCCCTTTCATTATAAACTATAAAATTTAAGTATTTTATCTCAGTGGTTTAATGCAATTTAATCAACACTTGATATATATCTTATGTCTCCCAATGATGACGGGGATACAAATATTCCTAATCGTAAAATTGGTGGTTCTATTTTGGAGAGAAAAATTAATATTGTTGAGAATACAAGGAGTTATTTTTCATTTGGCATCCTTCCTTGATTTGTTGTTCTTGAGGATGATGAAAATCACACACTCCTTATTGCAAGTGAATAAGGTGTGTGTGGAGATGTGCATGATTTAAATAATTCCAACCATATATTTTTTGACATGAACAATTTTTTTGAACTTGGTTTGGAGTAGTTATCTTTTGTTGATGTGGATTGTGTTGAGGACATATTTTTGAGCTCATTGATTAAACCTATTGAAACTAAAGGTGTATATCCTTAAGTGGATCA
This sequence comes from Sequoiadendron giganteum, assembly GCA_007115665.2. Taxonomy (NCBI): domain Eukaryota; kingdom Viridiplantae; phylum Streptophyta; class Pinopsida; order Cupressales; family Cupressaceae; genus Sequoiadendron; species Sequoiadendron giganteum. The sequence continues at coordinate 441,725,613 of CM021106.1, read as the reverse complement.
AGTTATCACTCTGTAAGGTGAATAAGGAGAAAGAATTATTGATAATTTTCTTAGTATCATTTTTATGTAGTATGTTATCGTGAAGAACAAAAAATAGTGAGTTAATTTGAAGGTTATGATTCTTCATAGTAAGTGCCTCCAATTTTTGAATTATATGTTGAATTTGAGGAATTAGATTAAAATCAAGATTTTCATTCAATTATGGTGGAGTATATCAACATTTATGGTACAACTAGGTTGCAAGATTTGGATGAACTAGACCATTTACATGATTTGGCCTAGCTTGAGGTTGCACCTAAACTTGACACATTTCAAGTTGGTGGTCAAGATTATATTCTTCTTAATGTTGACATGTGTGCAGGTTTGAATATGTATCATGCTACTAGTGAGCTTGAAGGAATGTTTTGTTATATGATTGAGAATGAGAATGGATTATACTATTTATGGTTAATATATTCAAGTGATAGTCATATCTGCTTTCGACATGATGGACAAAGTATTGGTAACTTGCATATGCATGCATGTAAGAATCAATATTTGTTAGAACTCATAGATGGGTGTAGTATTGGTTTGAGGGAGATCAACCCCTTCAGAAATATTATATTTGATAGAGAAAATGGTTACAAAAATTATCCCACAACCATGTGCCATGGATCCTTTTTGTAGGTTCAAAACTATAATTTTATTCTTGATTTATGTTGTAACTATCCTTCAAATTTATTTGAGCCTCCATGTCATTGGTTGCAAGTTTCTATCCTTTTATATATTGTATCTTGTTTTATGTTGTCTTATCATGTTAGGAAAATGGTATCTCAAACATGTAATTACACAAAATTACTATTTATAGTAAGTTTACATTTGAGCACAAATTGATATGAAGTTTTCCCCAAAGTTTTGGATTGGCTAAATAAGCATGATCACAAAGTTTAGTCATAAGATCATGTATGGGTTTGAAGATATTAAAGTTTTCATTTTTTAATGTTTCAAAGTCTATTTTAAATGCCTTGGAGGAATTTTTTTGGGCTTGAAAGTGTTCATGTTTTTCATAGCAAGTTATAACTTGATAGATTGATTCATGAGCTTTTTGGTGGTTCAAACGGTTCATCAATTGAACACCCAGATCAAAAGTTATGGCCTCTGAAAGTTGGGTCTCTTGAAATAAGAGATGTAAAAATGTTTTAGACACATAAATGATTTGTAAAGGGGGAGTTACATGTGGTGGTGTGTGTTTTGAAATAACATAGGGATCTATAATTGGAGATAAGGATGGGCACCACTTTTAAGAGGTTTTAGCTCATGGTTTTGTAATATTATTTGATAGTTTCATGTATTGTATCTCCTATATATTAGGTGCATAAGATGGAGGTTATGTGTAAGATTATCATAGATGTTGAGTTACCTTCAGATCTCTAGTTGGTGATACTCTTGTGAGAAATATTTCTCTACAAGTATATTGCAATCTTGTTGATCTTTAAATAATATATTGGGTGACTTTTGAAGTGTGGGGTTTTTCTCTCGAAAGGGTTTTCCCCACTTAAATCATTGTGTTATGGTATGAATATTATTTATGTTTAAATTTTTGTAACTATTCAGATCTTTTTTTTGTATAACCCTCCTCTCAATATTAGTGTAGGAGTTTTTTTCAATACCTTAGCTTCCTTATAATTGGTATGAAAACTTGATCACCTTTGGTTTCAGTTATGGGTTGTTGGGTTTTTCAAACTAATCCAGATTTGAGTGGGAGATTATGTAGAAGATACTTTTTTATCTTGTTGCAAAAATTTTAAATGGAAAGAACATCAAGGAGAATAGAGGTAGAGAATTTTTCTAGAAATAATCTTGAGATGTGTAGGTTGAATATGGAGGATATGTTAATAGATCAAGATTTGTGGGATGCTATTGATGATAATGTTATGAGGCCTATAGAGCCTACTTTGTCTTCTCAATATGATGTTATGGAACATAAAGCTAAGGGTCTAATAAAATTATGCCTAAAAAACTCTATTTTGATCAATGTCCATGAAGAAACCTCTATGCAGAAACTATGGAAGAAGCTTGGTGAGATGTATCAAGCCAAATCTTTCATGAATAAGATTTTCTTGAGGAAGAAATTATATTCCTTGAGGATGGAAGAGGGTGTATAAATTATAGACCAATTAGAAGCATTCAATATGTTGTTGGCTCAATTGGAATCAATTGGTGTCAAAATGGATGAGGAGGAGAAACACTAAATCTTTCTTTATTCTTTGCCTAACTCATGGGATTCTCTTATTATGGCTATTGGGAGTACTTTTGTTACCTTGGAAACTAAAGATATGGTGGGTTCTTTGCTCTCTAAAGAGATGAGGAGGAAGGTATTCATCAATTCCAAGGAATCCCTAAATGTTTGTGGAAGACTCAAGGAAAAAGGAAAGGAGTGATAAATCCAAATCCAAGGGGAGATCCAAATCTCCTAGGAGTTCCAAAGTTATTTGTTGGAACCATGGTTATCCTAGACACTTTTGTAAGGATTACAAAGAAGAAAAGAAGCAGAACATTTTTAATTTTGATTCAGAATCTAAAAAGGAAGATGGTGATGCATTCATTGCATCTTTAGTAACTCATGCAGGTAATGATGCATGGTTAATTGACTCGGGTGCATCGTTTCATATGACCTCTAATACAGATTAGTTTTTTAAATATGAAGAATTTGATGGAGGTAAGATGTAATTGGGTGATTACTCTTATTTAAGTATTGTTGGTCATGGTCAAGTTAGAATCATATTTTTTGATTGTAGAATAAAAAGGATTAATGGTGTGTTGAATATTCCTAGTTTAGCACGATTTTTTTATCTATGAGAAAACTAATAGATGCAAGTGTGTAGGTATTATTTTTTGATGTAGGATGTAAGATGGTTAGAGGTGCTATGGTAATTTCTAGAGGTTTCGGATATGACACATTGTATAAAATTGATGCATGCAATTTATTGAGTGCAATAGTAATTTTATGAAAAGAAAGATTGTGGCTACTTTGTTGCAAGATGTGATGGCTTCATCTTCAATAGATATTCATGGATTCTAGTTATTCAAGGGTGCTCTTCCTTCTTAATAAAAGTTACCTATAGAGAAGACTATGTTATGACACCAAATACTTGGACACATTGGAGAAAAGGGTCCAAGGACCTTGAAAAATAAAAACCTTGTTGAAGTGTTGTCTGATTGTAATCTTGATTTTAATTTTTGTGAGCATTGCATTTATGGAAAATAATATTGCATTCAATTTTACTCAAGTTCTCATAAATCTTGTGGTGTATTAGATCTTATTCATTCTAATGTGTTTGGTCTTGTAGATGTTCCTTTGATTGGAAAATCCACATATTATGTTTCATTTATTGATGGTTATAGTAGGACATGGGTATATTTTCTATAGAGTAAATATGAAGTTCTCAACTGATTTAAAGAATTTAAACTAATGGTTGAGTTGTAGACTAGAAAGAAAATAAAAATTTTGACGACTGATAATGGCGGTGAATTTTTATCTAGTGATTTTGAAAGATTGTGGCATTATGAAAAAGCATAGCTCTATATTCTCCATAGTAGAATGGAGTTGTAAACAGAATGGACAAGACATTGATGGAGAAGGCTAAGAGTATGCTGAGTGGTGGTGGTTTAGAATAAAGGTTTTGGGTTGAAGTTGTTTCCTTTGCTCGCTACATGATTAATAGATCTCCTACATCAAATCTTATTAATAAGATGCCTATAGAGGCATGGTTGAGTCACAAGCCTTAATTGAGACATCTTAGAGTTTTTAGGATGTGACGCATATATGTTAGGAAATTTATGCCTTAAATTTTTGGATCCCTTTCGGACTTGGGCGATTTCTCCATGTTTCTGGCCTTTATCGTTGCACCACTGCAAGCTTTCCTTGGTGGCGTGGTTGAGCTTTTTACCGCTTTACCGTGGGCCACTCTTTTTGGTCTGGCGGTTGGGCGGTGTTACCACCTTATTGCGACGATCTCTACCTTGCTTGGTGGTGGTGCAGTGAAGGCTCGGTGGTCCGCGTGGCTGTTACCTCCTTATCACACGGGTCACTCGAAGGTGGCGTGGTAGTGCGGTTGGCGGCGCGTTGGAGAAGTGAAGTCTTACATCCTCACTGTGGAGGTTGCTCGTCGGGGATGCGATGGTGAGGTGGCAGAGTGATAACTTACCTCCCTACCGCGGGGTCTCTGTTTGGCAGTGGAGGTAGCAAGATGAGCGGCGTGGGAGTGGTCGCTGCTGGATGAAGGGCAGTGTTTATGTTTGGCGGTTACTGCCTTATCATGGGTGGTGAGAAGTCTCACCACAATGGCCATGGTTAGATAGTTGGTGATTTGCCAGGGTGGTCACTACCCTACCGTGGGGTAGCCTAGTGGCCGCCACGGTAGCATGGGTGTGACCACTAGCGGTTTGCCTAGCGGTCACTGCCCTGCCGCGGGGTGGCTTGGTGGCCTCCGCGGTAACATGGTTGACCGTAGCAGTGATGCCAGGCGGTTACCTCCATACCACGATTGGCATGTTAGAGCTCGGCGGTAGCACGAGACAGGTCGAGAGTGGGTCGAATGGGCTCACCGCCATACCGTGGTGGATGTTTGGACTCGAAGCGGTAGCGTGAGGGAAGCCAGTATGATCTCGGAGCTTGGTCGATCGAGCTTGACTGAGCTTGACCAAAATTCAAAGCAGTGAACGAATGGAAGAGCAACACATGGCAAGATCTTTAAGATCTGATTGGCCAAAATATATATTTTTGATTACGATAGGCTACATTATTTGAATGGAGGTTGACAGACCTGTTTCTACAATCTATTTAATGTTGCGCGGCTCAATGCATTTGTTGAAAGATAGTGCACATTATCAGAGAATGATGGAAGCTTGTAGGTAGGATAATTAATTATCCTATTGATTGTTGATTGCTTGAATGGGCAGAATAGGCAGGCACACGGTTAGAGATTATAAAGTAATCTTGTGTGCAAGATTAGAGGATGAGAAAAGAGAGAGAGGCTAAGAGTGTTCAAGCGGTTTTGCATATTGTTGTAAACATGAACATTTAGACTCTCAGATCAGCAAAGATGTTAACCTAAGATGCCTAGAGGCTGGCTGAGACAGAGAACTGAGGAGCTGAAGGGAATCTACATAGTATGTCATTTGAAGACATTGTAACTATGTGAAGATTTTGTATATTGTGTTTCCTGCTTTCTCTAGATGGACAAGATGTAATCTTTTGAAGAGCATAGCTTTGATATTGTATTGTAACTATTTTGTTACTGAATAATACAAGTGAGTTGAGTGTTTTGGAGGGTGGGGTTTTTTACCCGAAAGGATTTTCCCCATGTATATCTTTGTGTCCACATGTTTGTCTTTCACGGTTATTTGATTTTGCATTCTTGAATCTATGCTTGTGTTGAATCTGTATTTGTTAAGCATTTATTTTTCTCAAAAAGATCAATGGGGGATCCACTGTGCCTATTTCCACTTTATGGCATAGTTTGTGTCTTTGATGTGATTTGAAGAAATGAAAATCACTAAGGCACTATTATTTTAGACGTCTGCTCTATAATGACAGACCCTCTGTATCCCCAACAAGTGGTATTAAAGCTGGTTAAGGGAGGTCAAGGCTTGTTCATGATACCAACAAGTGGTATCAGAGCCTTCTCTTGGTTACTGAAGTTCTGAGTATTTCTCCTATGATTATTTCTTAGCCTGGCAAGCTTGAGGAAATATGGAGGAATCTGTTGTTGCTTGATCTTTTGATGAGTGGAAGTTCCTGCTTCTTTGATTCAACACGTAGCTTGAAAGACGTTGAAGAAGACTAGAGTTGATCATATTGTGGCGATGTGGTATGAGGCTCCTATTTGGCATCAAATGATCCTAATGTAAGGGGCATGAGGTATGCTTATGGTTGTGTTGCAGCAGTGTGTGGTTTCATACTGGGTGTCTATGGAGTTGCTTGTGTTGTTACTCAGTCATGGAGTATTGTGATTGTGTTGGGTGTTCTGACTTAGCACTGAAGGTAGTTTCTTTGTTGCTCTAATTGCATGAAGGCTATGAAGTTGATCTGGGTGGTCTATAACTTCTGTATAGCTTGGCTCTCTTGTATGCTTGTGCATGGTTGTGGTTTTGGAACTGATTTGAAATGGACCTGTTGTTCCTGTTTACCTGTATCTTGCACTTGCATGTTTCAGATTCATGTCTTTGGCTCTGAAGGTTTTTTGTAGATTTTCATAAAAATTCTATGATTCATATTCATGTTTTTTCATTGTTTTGGTTAACCGTGATGGTTGTGTGCAGACTCCTAAGTCATCTAGATGAGCAGTGAATATGGACGTGCATGGGTGTTTTATAAACACTGTGATTTTGCAGGTTTTACATGGTCAAGAAAAACTTGTGGTTTGTGGAGCTATTGTTCAGCTATTTTTCTAGACCCTAGCTTCTGGGGTGTGACTGGATGAGATAGTTGCAATTCAACATGTTTTGAGGAGGTGTGATGTCTTCTCTGCATAGGAATGTTGGTATGTATTTTTCATTCAACATTCTTGTGGTGTTTTGTTTACTGGTTTCATAGACTACGGTGCTTGAGTTGTGGACGTGATTGGAAAATCAGATGTGTTGCTGATTTGGTGTTTGAGTCATGTTTGTCTGCTTCAGCTGTTCTCTTTGATTATCTCAATTTTGTAGTTTTAGTGCAATGATAGATTTGCAGGTTTCATTGGTTGCATCCACGAGTTGTGCAATGTTGTGGGTTGTCTTTACCTACAGGTTTATTGTGAGACAACTCAGAAGTGGATTGTCAATATCCACGAGGTTGTAACAATGTGGTGCAGATCTATTAGCTGACCTTGTCTATGGTCACTTGTGCATTGGTGTGGTTGTTTTGAGATGAGAGGAGGAATGGCATTTGAATACCTGAATAGTCAGTTATGGACTAGTAGCATGTGAATCACGATGTCATGGAGAGCTTGATACACTGGCTTGTGTAAGATTTTGACAGTGATGGTGTGGTCTGCATGATATGGTGATCTTGGTTTTGTTCGGCATTGTTTTCCAATGGACATGTTGTCATTTGTACCTAGAGGTTTTCGGATCAGAAGATGTTTGGTCATGATGCTTGGAAAGCTCAATATCACGATTTAGTGGGAGCTTTAGCAGTGATTGTGGATTTATCACTTGCTGGTGAATGATCTTCTTTGTTGTTGCAGAAGAGTTCTTTCGCATCTGTATGGTCACTATTTGAAGATGTGCAACATCTTGGAGCCATGAAGGACCTTGGTAGTCTTTGGCTGAGATGTTGGTGGTGCTTGATAGGTGATGTTGGTTTAGAGTTTGTTTGCTTGATGTCATGTGTACTTTTACTTGTGCATTAGAGTTTTGGCATGTTGCTTTGCTCTTGAGACCGTGGATAGTTCACTTGAAGCATGGTATCTCCTAAGGGGGATGTGTAAGATCATGATGTCATGATAAGCTCCTGGTTTAGCTGGTTTGGAGCTTTGATAGTGGTCTGGGGATTCTTTATGTTTTGAGTACTCTGGTCATATGCCTGAGGACTTCATGTTAAGTGGAGTAATGTAGATTGGAGTTAGCATGAGATGGCAGGTTGCTAGTGCGCATGGATGCATGGAGAATAAGGTGAGGCTAGAATTCTTTTGAGAATGGTGTTTTTTACAATTGAAAGTCCGAGTAGCCTGCACCTTGGTTGAACTCGATTTTAAGAGAGACTAGTGAGGATATTGTTCTTGGGTAAGTCATGGTGGCTTGTATATCTTAGAAGAGCATCGTTTTCCTCTTGGTCTGCTCGGCAATGAATTTTATTTGAAAGGTATTTTCACATTATATCTTTCAAATGTATTATATGCTTATCTTTCATAGATATGAATCTTGAGTTGCTATTTTGAGATTCTAGAGGATTCATAATGGAAGGTGGATAGCATAAGTATCTCCTTGTGCTTTTAAGGACTAATAGGATATGTTTATATGGGTTAGTCTGATCTTCTTTGAGATGCATACATTCATGGAATCGTTTGGGTGTTGTTATGGCATTTTCTTTGGGATCTAAATAAAATCACTCTTGACACAACTAGCATTTAGAAGTGTATGTAGGAGGATGCTAGATGTTATGATTTGTTGTTTCTCTCTAATCTGGTCTTTTCTTCTTGAATGTTCATTTGACTTTAGATGTATGCAGAGCCGTGTTGGTCACTATATTTTTGGTCATGTGTTGTCACTTGGGTGATGACACGAAGGTTCTTGTGCTTCCTTCTTCAGCTAGATATGGAACCTTGGAAGAATGTAGAAGACTATTGAGAGAAATGTTTCTTGCAGCAGGTGGTTGTAGGTTGTACATATCAATGTGGATGTTCCTTGGAACTACATGGTTACATTTTTCTATATGTTGTTATTGGTAGACTGGTTATGCCTTTAACCTTTCAGATCTGGCATTACCCATGCAGTGGGAGTTCCTGGATGTGCTTTGTCTTCATTGACTAGTTGGCACATGGTGCTCGTATTCTATTGTTGATGGGTTGGTTGTGTTGTTGGCATGATTTTACTGATGTGCATATCTTTTGAGGTATGGGTGATTGGATGAAATAGCATGAGCTGTGGGTGTTGGTTTTTCAGTCTCGTGGGTTTGATCAATTGGATGAGGGCGGTCAATTGTGTGGTTGCTTTTCTAGCTGATGGTTTATCTTGTTCTAGAGAATGGTTTCTCATTTTGTCTTCGCATTTGAGTGCTTTGTTGCTGCTCCTATGGTTCCTTTTCTGCCTAAAGGATTTGATGCTTGTGTTCCAGAGACTGGTGCATTTACGCCTTAGCTTGTTCCTTTTTCCTATGGTGGGTGTTTGGAGCTATTTCCTGAGATGGTGGACATTTATTGGATGTCGGTGTAGGTGTCTTGGTTGGAGCGTGAAAGCATGGTGTTGGTCCTTGTTCGTGTTTGGAGGAAGCCAGTAAATCTTCATCAAGTGGGAGATTGTTGGGTAATTTATGCCTCAACTTTTTGGATCCCTTTTGGACTTGGGTGATTTCTCCATGTTTTTGGCCTTTACCACTGCACCGCTGCAAGCTTTCCTTGGTGGCACGGTTGAGCAGTTTACCACTTTAATGCGGGCCACTTTGCTTGGTCTGGTGGTTGCGCAGTGTTACCGCCTTACCATGGCGGTCTCTACCCTACTTGGCGATGGTGCAGTGAAGGCTCGACGGTCTGCGTGGCTGTTACCTCCTTACTGCAGGGGTCGCTCAGAGGTGGTGTGGTAGTCTGGTTGGTGGCGCACTGGCAAAGCGAAGTCTTACCTCTTCATCAGAGAGGTTGCTTGTCAGTGGCGCAATGGTGTGGTGGTGAAGCAATGCCTTACATCCCTACCATGGGGTCTCTATCTAGCGGTGGAGGTAGCGCAGTGAGTGACTCAGGAGTGGCCGTTGGCGGATGAAGGGTGACGTTTATGTTTGGCGGTTACTGCCTTACCATGGGCGGTGAGAAGTCTCACTGCAATGGCCACGGTGAGACCGTTGGTAGTCTGCCAAGGCGGTCACCGCCCTACCGTGGGGTGGCCTGGCGACCTCCATGGTAACGCGGGTGTGACCACTAGCGGTCTGCCTGGTGGTCACCGCTCTGCTGCAGGGTGGCCTGGCAGCCTCCACGGTAGCATGGTTGACCACAATGGTGATGCCAGGCGGTTACCTCCTTAACGCGACTGGCATGTCAAAGCTTAGCGATAGCACGAGAAAGGCCGAGAGTGGGTCGAATGGGCTCACCACCATACCGTGGTCGATGTTTGGACTCAGAGCGATAGCACGAGGGAAGCTAGTATGAGCTCGGAGCTCAATCTATCGAGCTTGACCAAAAGTCAAAGTGACGAACGAATGGAAGAGCGACATGTGGCAAGATCTTTAAGATCTGATTGGCTGAAAGATTTTTTCTGATTGCGATAGGCTACATTATTTGAATGGAGGTTGACAGACATGTTTTTGCAACTGATTTAATGTTGCGCGACTCTATGCATTTGTAAAAAGACGGTGCACATTATTAGAGAATGATGGAAGCTTGCAGGTAGGATAATTAATTATCCTGTTGACTGTTGATTGCTTGAATGGGAAAAACAGGTAGGCACATGGTTAGAGATTATAAAGTAATCTCGTGTGCAAGATGAAAGGATGAGAAAAGAGAGAAAGGCTGAGAGTGTTCAAGCGGTTTTGCATATTGTTGTAACCGTGAACACTTAGACTCTCAGATCAGAAAAGATGTGAACCTGAGATGCCTAGAGGTTGGCTGAGATAGACAACCGAGGAGCTAAAGGGAATCTACATAGTATGTCATTTGAAGACATTGTAATTGTGTGAAGATTTTGTATATTGTGTTGCCTACTTTCTCTAGATGGACAAGATGTAATCTTCTTAAGAGCATAGCTCTGATATTGTATTGTAACTATTTTGTTACTGAATAATACAAGTGAGTTGAGTGTTTTGGAGGGTGGGGTTTTTTACCCGAAAGGGTTTTCCTCACGTATATTTTTGTGTCCACATGTTTGTCTTTCATGGTTGTTTGATTCTGGATTCTTGAATCTATGCTTGTGTTGAATATGTATTTGTTAAGCATTTATTTTTCTCAGAAAGATCAATGGGGGATCCACTGTGCCTATTTCCGTTTTATGGCATAGTTTGTGTCTTTGATGTGATTTGAGAAAATGAAAATCACTAAGGCATTGTTGTTTTAGACGTTCGTTCTATGATGACAGACCCTTCCTATCCCCAACAACATGCAAATATGCCAAAGGAGAAGTGAACAAAGAGAACATGGCTATGCAATGTTTCTTCATTAGATATAGCTATGGTGTGAAATAATACAAGCTTTGGGACCCTTTAGCACATAAGGTAATATATAGCAAAAAAATTATTATTAGAGAAACTAAGTTTTCTCCTATTACATTGCAACCAAAACAAAACAAACAAGAAGATGTGATTACACTTCCTTCTACACCTGAGAAAGTTGAATTAAGGACCTTGGATAGACAAGAAGTTGAGGAGAGATAATCTAGCTATGAATATTGAGAAGAGCATAAACCTCCAACTTAGCTTGTTTGAAGGTCTACAAGGCATAAACAACCACCTGAAAGGTATTCACCTAATGATTGGAGATGTGTTTTTGCTTTGAATACTAACAACGATGAACCCAAATATATAGAAGAGGCATTAGGTATGAACTATGTAGAATATTGGAAGATAGCTATGGATGAAGAAATGGAAGCTTTGAAAAATAACAATAAATAGGATCTTGCACCACTTCTAGAAAGATGAAACTTGTTGGTTGCAAATGGGTTTTTAAGAAAAAGATGGGTCTAGACGGAGGTATTCAGAAGTACAAAGCATGATTGGTAATGAAGGGTTACTCTTAGGTTAAGGGTGTTGATTACAATGAGATACTATCTCCTATTATAAAAATGACATGCATTAGGTTCTTGCTTTGTATCGTTGTTGCTTATAATCTAGAGGTTAAGCAAATGGATGTGAAAATGACTTTCCTTCATGGTGATTTAGAAGAGGATATTTACATGACACAACTAGAGCACTACAAGGTGAAAGGTACAAGAAATATGGTTTTTAAATTGAAGAAATATTTGTATGGCCTCAAAGAGAGTCCTAGGATGTGGTACCAAAAATTTGATACATATGTTGTAATGACCTCCACAATTTAAACTTATTTAAATACACAAATTAAACATCATCATGTGCATAAAAATGACACGTGTCCAACACATATAAGAATAGAGATAAGGAATTATATTACATAAATAAATTTTGAGTACAAGTGTCAATTACATGGCAAAACTTATAGGACCATAGTCCTTACAATTAGACCACATGGTCGAGTACCAAATACATAATATAACATAACATGGAACTTCCTGACAATATTCTTCAAATTTTGAAACTCCTTTGACCACTTCAAGGGTGAGAGCAGTGCTAGAGCACGTTTCCACCCTACCACGAAGTGAATCACTTTCCTAGAATTCTTCTTGGAAGAAGAATGCCCGACCCAACACGAGGAAAACTAGCAATGCAATTTTGAATAGGAGTAATGGAATTGTGAAGAAAGTCATATCAACATCTAATCATATCATGATTTATACACCAAACACATCATCACACTTGACGCTTGTGCACATACTTAGTCAGTCATGAAGGCTACATACTAGTTCTTCATCAACGTTTTTTGGTCCACCATTTCTTAAAGAAACAAGGTAAATAATTGCAAACTCAAGTATGCTAACATGATAACATGTTTATATTTAAGAAAACCTCTCAATAATTTTTTCATAAGTGCATATTAAGAAATCTAGTGGAACCAATACAAGAACATGCAAGTATAAATCATGGAAGTATAATATGCAATATTAAATAAAGAAGGTGTATCACATGTATGTATTTTAAGGTACATATAATTATAGGTAATTGTGCGTACACATTATTATAAATTTTTTCACTCATATGATCCATTATGGTAATGTAGATTAAAGAATGCAACCATGCATACATAAACATTTCACCCACTTCATAGTAGACTTCCTGAACATGCAATATTATAGTTTGTACATAAAGGATCTAATTAATATATTCTCTCTCATAGCCAGCCTTATCTATGTTATGCCACCTTGTAATAAGGACTTTAACCAATTCCTCTAAAGGTGTCAACATTCATCGGGTTTTTTGTTTAATCATTACCTTCTATATTCATCTTTCATTAATTTAAGGAATGAACTTGTTCTGAAATGATGCCAGTATTATCATGATAAACAAGATAGAAACACTATTAAATTCATACTTATCCTACTTACAGGAACATATGGCATGGTTATCACTCTAGCATAGTTTCACATCTAAATCTTCATTAGGCTCTTTTGGACGTATCCTTGATTCCAAGGTTTCGTAGTACACTACCATGTAGCCAATTAACAAGTATAATATGATTTACTTAAGAGGAAAAAATATGCTAAGAAAAATTTAAACCTAAAGGTCATTTTCGAGGTAATTTTATATTTCCTCAAATAAATCTATGACAAAACAATAATTATGCATCTCAACAAAAATTACTTTATTCGACAAAGATAACTTACATTTTAATTACAAGTAGGTCGATGTCGGTCTAACATAGAACATTTTAAACAATGACTCTCACACCATACATTTCCTTTTATAAAGTATTGTGAGTGTCTAGGTCACTTAAAGCAACCAAGTTCTAAAAAATTTAACCATTTGAATTCATAGATTAATAAAGCATAAATAAGAAATAGAAATAAGATTTAGGAATGCATGGTTAAATCTATATTTATGTTGTGCTAAAATAAATTCTTAGAGAATATGTTGTAGAAGAAGAGATTAGCAACAAGATAGGTAGTAGAATTTGCATTGAGAAGATGGGCATTTAGCCTCAGCATAACTGAGCTCAATTTCTGCCAAGTGAGATTTTCATGGATCATGGGTTCACATGTCTTAGGAACACATGGTATGGTTTAGATTATAGAAATTGAATTTGCCTAAGAAATGGAAAAACACGCATTGGGGATGAAATGTGCTCATAATTTTTTTTAAGTAAATACACCTCTAGTAGGGGGTATTATTGATCTTTGGACACCATGCAATTCCAAACACATTTCAATAATGAATTTTTCTTAATATATGTTCATCATTTTACAACCAATGTGAGGATTCTCTCTACCAATTTGTGGGCTCAACTAGATACATCCCTCCGAATTAGGCCAAATACAAAGATGGTAACACTCATTAGGAAATTCATGGAACGAGGTCAATGAATATCGACACAACTGGCAGGAACCCCCAACCAATATCTTCTCCAACTAAATGGAAGATAGAAAGAAAAGCCCTTTAGAGATTAGGATTTCCTACAGTTAGTAGGCCAGAAAGGAACCCTATGACACTATAGGGCCAAGGAGATACAAATGAATAAGTATATAGAAGTGCCCCTACTCGTCATTATAAATCAAGATCTAGCTAAAGACAAGAACTCATAAGCTAACATATAATGACACCTCACAAAAATGCTTCAACTGAGATGCAGGGATTCCATCCACATTAATAAATCATGCATGCAAGCGTGGAGGTAAAGAGGTGGTACAATGATTATCCGATAAAAGGCATTAATCAAAGTTGGTATCAAATGATGAGTACAAACATATATAGGTTTAAAACCTTGTTTTAGAGCTTAGATCTCTATGGCATCCATTTCCCTAAAGGAAACATATCAAAACTAGGTTTGAACATCTGCCTCCATTTTCAGACAAACATCCTCCACCACAGACCAACTCAAGCTACAAGTTAATTTGAGATGAAGATGCAATAAAGGATAAATAGAAAGAGGAATATAGAACAATTTGAATAGTTCTTCCATCCAAGTTGTGAGTAGGGCACATACAAAGTTGACATTAGAAGAGCTAGAATACATCACAAAAGGTTAAGCCCAAGGGTGACCCGTTGCTCAAACTTTCATTCTCATTGAATCTATTATTTCTCCATACTTTTGAAATTATCCACCATTCTTCTCTGTGATATTTGACCTTTTTCCCACCTTTCAGGTTCCTAAGGCCGATGATACATTGCATCATTGAGCTCTCAACATTTTTGCCAATAATCTCGTCACTTTTGGTTGTCAATGGCACACCATTTCCATGGAAACAAGCTCTAAAGGAAGAGACTCCACCATAGGGTGTACATGCTCTGTAGTTGGAAGAACCCTTTTTCTATCCGTTTTACACCCACCATGACTCTATATGATAACAACGAGAAAGAATATGAATGGGTGCTTCACAGAACCAACAAATTTTTCTTCTAAAGATTCCATCGTCGAATCCCTTATGCCACCCCTTTTACTCAATGCCCTCTTAATGAAGAAAGTTTGTCCTTAATGAAACCACCAACCTCCTATGTGAATTTTCTCTACCAACATTTCTAGTTTTGGGCATCTCATATGCTATAATTACCCACCATAATGTTCGACTGTTATGGATCATAAAAAAATCCTTCCACTTGGCATTTCAAAACATTGAAATGAAATGAAATGAAATATTTTAATGATGTCCATGAGGTCAAAGAAGCCTATGGGACCCAAGAAAAACACAAGAGACCCCACAGATAGTTTGTAAACTCCGATTGAGATCATCCCTTTTGCAGTGAATTTTGATGATGAAGTTTGCAATTTTGTCTAACCTTGATTCTTCAAACAGGGTATTCAAATTTTCAACCTGCACAGTGTCCCCATAGTTGTCCCGAATGTCTTTATACGTTGAGCACTCCATGATGAAGTTCCATTCCATCTCCACCATACCCTTGTTACAAAATCGACATATTCTATTTTCCCACTCCTCTTTAGAAACCACCCACTTGCCTGTTTCACACCTAAAATGATGTGAACTAGTCCGCAATTGAGCTATCAACATTTTTGCTTTCCATTTGATATTTTCTCCTATATAGGCCTTTTCTTCATGGTCCCTCATGGGATTGAATTCTTTGATATAATAATCCTTTTTACACCCTATTTTTTCGTCCATATAACATATTGAAAATTTTCTCTCACATATTTTTGTATTTCTTCATTTGTGTTTGGGCACTCATGCATCCCCACTTCCCACTTTTTCATCCATTTGATATTTTGTTTCATCCAGGTGTTCTTTCTTCTAGTTAGCTCTTCCTTCATAATTAGCTTAGGCCAGTGATGATTCTCCATATTATGGACCTTCTTTAAGTAGCTTAATAACCAGATCATTGTCGAGGCCTCCAAGTGAAAAGCACCGGTCTCGGTCAATAAAATCTCATAAGGCACTGCAGTCTTGAGCTTGAGGCTGCTTATAATTAGGTGTTTTTGTATTCTTTCCACTTGTCTCAATTTCTGATCTGACATGTTACTGGCCCAAATTTCACACCCATAGAGAATCACCAGAGTGATGTAAGTAGACCAAAAAGAGTTCTTTTAGTTTTCCAATCCCATAATTCTGCATTTCTACATCTATTTTGCAAAGAGTATAGCGCTTTCTAGCCTCCCTGAATTCTTTTTGCTCTACATTTTCCCAGCTGAGTTTGTTGTGAAAATCAAGGCCAAGGTACTTGTACTCATCCACTATTTCCAGCGGCTTGCTTTCGAAGAGAAATTCAATTTGTTGTTTTTTTTTTCACAGTGAGAAGATCATTATTTTGGTTTTTCTAGTGTTAACTTGCATCCCGACCTCTTGACAAAACGTTTCAAGAGCCTTTAAATGTTTTCTCAAATCAAGCGCAGTTTTAGCAATTAATATGAGATCATCGGCATATAAGAGTAATTTTATTACAAAGTTGGCCAAATGAATGTCTTCCCCACCAACCTTGTCTATCCATTCTACCATCTTATCGATGTAAATCTCAAATAACGTTGGGGAAAGTGGGCAACCTTGTTTGACACCAATGTCACTGCCAAAGCATTTTGAAATACCATCATTGGTTCTGATTTTAGCTCTGACCTGCTCGTAGAGCCTATGAACAGTCGCCCTAAGCTCATGTGGAGCTCCCAAATCCACCATTCTCTTCCATAACTTACCTCGTGGAACCATGTCGAAGGTTTTTTTAAAGTCAACAAAGCAACAATAAGCTTCATCGCCTTGAACGTCCCAAATTTTTTCAATCAAGAATCTAAGGGTAACTCCATGATCAGTAGTGGAATGTTTGGGCCTAAAACCAGCTTGTCCTTCTGCTCTTTTTCCCTCTTTTTTAGCCCAACTGCTAATCCTGCGCTCAATCATGCTTCCAAAAAGTTTTCCCAAAAGAGGATTAATCATAATAGTACGATAGTTTGATGGGTTATTTATGTCACCACTTTTGTGCAAGGGGATAACAACACTAGTGGTCCATCCTTCCGAGAAACATTCTGGAATAACCCTATTGAAAATGCCCCTAATACAAGGTGCAAGGACCTCAATACCCCACTTTAAATGCTATTCTTTCAGCCCATCAATATCTTGTGCTTTCCCTCCTGCCAACCTTCTTATGCCTTGATTGATATCTTCTATGATGAAAAGTTCGGTGGCAACATTGATTATTGGAGGTCTATGTTTATCCTACTCATGCTCATAAAGTAGTTTTGCATAGTCTAGCCATTGTGAGCTTGTAATATTATTTTCCATTTTTTTTCTTTTCTATTGTACCTCCTTCCAAAAAATTTTGGGGTTGTTCTTTCCAAGGGTAATCAACTCTATTCTTCTTGTACTTACGTACTTTTCTTTTTTACTTCGTATCACCTTTTCATATTTTTTCTTGTTTTCTATTGTCATTCCCCCCTCACGGAACTTCTTTTTTGCTAGGAAAGTATTTGTATTTCCTTTCTTGGGTGTAGTCCTCTTACACTCACCCAAAGCTTTGTGTACTAGAGGAATCAATGTGTTCTTGTTTATTGGGTGCCTCTTTATGAAAGCTGCTTTTTTTTTCAGATTCTTGAAAAAGATTTTTGAGGGCAGCCTTGAAGATTTTTTGATTTTCTTAAGTCATGAGAATTCTACCCTGAGGGGGGTACTTTCTTGTTTTTGATAAAGTCTTGTTCCCCTTGTTGCCTGATTATGTGAATGTCAAGTTTTACATATATTGGATTATGATCTGATTTCAACTCTATTGGACATTTACCAATCACTAGCTCCATTATCCTTGTTGTATAGCTACGAGATAAAATGACATAATCCACCACACTTTTCCCATTATAGGTCTTGGAAGTGATGTTGCCCGAGCTCGGCCATGATCTCATACCATTGCATATTACCAAGTTGAATAAGCTGCATATTCCCAACAATTCTGCTCCATAATGAGTGACATTACATTTATTATCTTGACAGGTTTGTTCCCAAAGTTGATGGTTCTCTTCTTCTAGCCATAACAGATCATCTTTCTCTTTATCCTTAATTTTCAAGTTAAGATCTTGGATGTTAGCTATCCTAGCATTAAAATCACCTATTAATATAACTTCCCCCATTGTGTTAAACACCGAAATGTCTATTTTTAGAGAGGCAAAGGGGTCTTCACAATTTAGACTCTTTTTCTTATATGATTTGGAGCCTTTTGGGATGAAGTAGCAAGCAACCAATCTAATTGTAGTATGATTTTTTGTTATTTTTAGCCATATGTACTGTTTGTTTGGATCTTCTTTCTATACTTTTATATTTTTATCCCATGATTCTTTGATTAGGACTGCAACTCCACCATATCCTTTGTCATTTTTTGTTCTCTCATTCCAAATTGAGGCCTTTTTATATCCTTGAAAATCTGGAATTTTACACCCTTCATGCTCATGAGTCTCAGTAAGAATGAGAATATATTTTCTTGTTGCTATGGGCCATAAACCAAGTCCTCTTCTCCAAGAGTAACCTCTACAATTCCAACTTACTATAGATAAATAATCCTGGGGGGGGGCGAGTTCCTATTTTTGATGTGTAATTATATCACTAACTTGGGCCTTTCCATTTTGTAGCCAAGCCCATTTACCTTCACTTCTTGTTGTTTTTATCTTTTCCCACTCTTTTCATCTTTCTTCTTGTTGTGTTATGGTTAGGTCCTCATCAAGGTAAATTTGTGTACCTTTAAGGAACTTCTTGTTCCTTAGTAGCAAGTTTTTGTCCTCAAGTTTCCCCAAAGTGACTCTTATATGCTTATTCTTATTTCCTTCCACCCATTTTCCAATCATGTTCGCTTGCTGAATAACCCCTAACCATTGAAATTCGTCCTTAAAGAAATCCCTTGCCAACTCTTTTGTGGTTTCTTTCTCACCATATTCTTTTAGCCCTTTAACAATGACATTCATAGTCCTATCATTTTTGTCATTTTCCTCTCTTAATTACCTCTTGACTTGCTTTTCTATAATGTCTCTTTGTGTATCCGATGGACCTCTTACTACATGAGCCCAAAGTGACTCTTACATGCCTATTCTTACCACCTATAATGCTCCTATGTGAAACTTGAAAACTATAGTGCTCCCCTCACAAAAGCCATGCAAGTCGTTACACCATAAAGGAGCATTCTTAGACACGCATTTTATGTCGAATCCACCTTGAAACAATTTGGATTGTACGTATACAACTAATATTAGAGTTCACCACAATTAATACAGTAACCATCATTAATGACCTAGTATTTAATATGCATCCTTATGAACGCATGCAAACAGTAATGTTGACTAGAAATATAATTTCATTTGTTTATTTATTTAACAAAATTTAAATTCAACAATTAATAGTAAGCAATTTAAAACCTTAAATTCTTTATTACATCGAGAGGCATTCTTAAATGAAAGCAAACAATGTGTGTGAAATTGACGTGCCATGTGCAAATGGCAGTAGTGGAAGAGGAGGAGGCACGAAGGTAATCAT
Source organism: Sequoiadendron giganteum (assembly GCA_007115665.2). Taxonomy (NCBI): domain Eukaryota; kingdom Viridiplantae; phylum Streptophyta; class Pinopsida; order Cupressales; family Cupressaceae; genus Sequoiadendron; species Sequoiadendron giganteum. The sequence goes on along the minus strand of CM021106.1, from coordinate 441,706,218 downwards.
CAGATGAACATTAATGCACACACAGGGAACAACAGTGGTAGATTGTGCATAATATCAGTGGTGTGCGAAGCAAGCAATACACATATCCTGATTTTAACAAACACAGGGCAGGAACTGACATAGGGCCCACGCAGGGAATTGGAGCAGGGCCGATGAGGAGGCAGGGAACCAACGCTACAAACAAATGCAGACAGTCAAAGAGGCAGGGAACCGACGCAGGGAAGGAGGCAGTTTCCCAAGGCAGGGAAGGAACCGACGCAAGCAGGGAAGAAGACAGTTTCCCAGGAGGCAGTGTTCTCCAGTCACGGGGAGGTGTGGTCTTGTTAGGAAAGGTGGACCCGGCAAGACAAAGCAGAGATAGGGACAAAAAAGTCAAAGCAGTTGAGTGGGGTTGCATTTTAAACAGGTCTCCTGGTCCCTTTTCCTGTTTTTCTTTACATTTTATATGATTGTTTTGTCTCCTTTCTCTATAATGGGGTTAAATTGGCATACCTGCATAACCTTGAAAGCTCACAACAAACAAATATTTTATTCAACATGTGAGAGTTAAACAAGAAGTAATGGAGGAAAACTCAAGTCTGGTATGTTAGAGGGTTACGACAAGGGGACCACAAACTTCGAATGCAAACTCAATCCCAATGCAAATGGGAGATTTAGAGCGCATTTTGGGTAACATCAAAATGACAAACAAACCTCTTGTACAACTGAATGACCTCCTGAATCTTCTAGATCATGAAGGTCTAATATTTCCAAGACCTCACACGCTTCAATGGTCAAATGGGTGGACCAATTTCCAAGATGGGGATTTAGAAAACCTTTTGGCACCTTTGCTAGCAAGATCGCCTTTGTCAAGTATTCTAAACCTTGCAAACATAGAAGAGAGGTTGATCTTTGTAAACGCAAAATAGTACAATGGGATTTTAAGGTGAAGGTTGGCCAAAAAACGGAAGCTAAAACAAAACCAAAAGAAAAAATTCACTTTGATTTTTCCAAAGGTGTGTAACAGCAAGGCAGATATGTCTAGGGTGGTACCTCAGAAAGAAGAGAAAATAAACCAAACTGAGCATAAAGGTACTGGTAAGAAAATAGAAGGCACAGTGAACCCAAAGCCAAGCATGGATAAGTTGGATGAGATCATGGGAAAAACAGATGAGTTCATTGCAAACAAAAATGTTCATGAAAAGACATCTCAGGAACTCTACAGCCCTACGTCCTCACCACTATTATGGTCATCAGAGTTATATGTTGAAGAGCTCATGTGAATGAAAAGCAGGCTCGATGTTCTAGAAACGAAGGGGCTGAATGAAGACAACAGGTTTAAAATAGTTACCGAGGCAAACTACAAGCTGGAAAATGACAATAAAAAGCTGCAAGAACAAATTTTAAAGCTGCAAGTTAATTTGGAGAGGGGACAACATGAATTGGTCACTCTAAAACAAGAGTTAGACCAAATAAAAACAAAAAAAAAATGAGAAATCAAAAGTGGAGGGAGGAGAAAATATAATGGAGCTAAAGGTGATACAATCACCATTAGCAGATTTGGAGATAAAAGAGAACCAATTAAGAGATCAAATAGAAGAGGCCAAATCATGCTCACAAGTGGTGAGTGGCCCCTCAAACGAGCAGAAAGGAATCGTTGAAAAATAGGTTAAAAGGCAACTAAGGGAAGAAAAAGATAAACAAAGCAAGACTGCAAATATTATTATTAAAGGTTTGAGAGACTTTGGAGAGAAAGAGAGAACTGACATTCTAGCAAGGGATTTCCTTAAAGATAAGTTGAAGTGGATAGGGCATATTCAGCAAGCTAACAAAATTGGAAAGTTAGATGGAGGAAGAGATAGGCATGTAAGAGTCATCTTGAGAAACCTAGAAGATAAGAATAGGATTCTGAAAAACAGGGGGTTACTTAGAGGCACACATATTTATCTAGATGAGGATTTGACCTTTGAGCAGTAGGAAGAACAAAGGAAAGAATGGGAGAAGGTGAAGACAACAAGAAATGAAGGTAAGTGGGCTTGGTTGAAGAACGAGAAAGCTCAAATCAGTGATCGTTTTTCAAACAAGGAATAGGAAATAGGGGCCCCATAGGAATATCTACATATTGTAAGTTGGAATTGTAAAGGTTATCCATGGAGAAGAGAACCTGGTTTGGGGCCCATAGCAAATGGGAAGGATATTATTATTCTTACGGAAACACATGAGCATGATGGCTGCAAAGTTCCAGATTTCGAGGGGTATAAGAAAGTCTCGGTTTGGAATGAAGGGAATGAAACAAGCAAAGGTCATGGAGGGGTTACAGTGCTAATAGATGAAAAGTGGCAGGGAATTGTTGAATTTGTAAAAGAAGATACAAATAAACAATACATTTGGCTGCAAATAACTGAGAATGGGGTAAATTTTAGTTTAGCTACTTGCTACTTTGCTCCAAAAAATTCTAAGTTCTATAAGAAGCGGAATTTAGACAATGAAGACCCGTATGCATCACTAAAAAAAGATATCTCTATTTTCAACATAATTGGAAATGTAGTTTTAATGGGTGACTTTAACGCAAGGACAACTAATAATCAGTCTCTTCAGTTGAGCAACAAAGCTAAAGGGAAGAATAATTCTTTGTGGTTAGAGGAAGGGGGTAGTATTCATTGGGAACGTACATCTCAAGATGGTAATGGCACTGTGAACTCGTTTGGGACATAATTACTCAGTCTTTGTAGCCTATTCGGCATGGTTATCTGCAATGGTATGAGAGAGTGGCCGAAGTCAGGGGATATCACTTGCAAAACTTATAATGGTGAAAGTGTGGTGGACTATGTGGTTTGTTCTCAGAGTTTTAGCTTTGGGCTGGTGGAGATTGATATTGAGGACTGTCCTATTGAGATGAAATCTGACCACTTACCTCTTTCAGTTAAGCTACACATTTCTCCAATCAGCCAACACAATAAACAGGTTCAGCGCATGAAAAAAAATGCCCTTCCCAAGGGTAAAATCCTCATAAATCAAGAAAATAGGGAAATATTTAGTGCTGCTCTTAAGCGTCATGTCCAGGATTTGGAAAATAACAGAGTTTAAAGTAGCAATTGAGGTAGATGTCCACATTCACAGCAATTTGCTGATCCCGATAATCCACAAGGCTTTAAATACATGCAAAAGGTCCCATCCCAAGGTAGGGACAACAAACACCTTTCTGGCAAATCTGTGGTATGATGAAGAATGTAAGGTAGCCAAGAGATAGCTAAAGGAGAGTGGAATGGACAAAGAATATAAGAAAAAATATGAAAAATTAGTGCAGTCCAAAAAAATAGAGTATGTAAATGAAAGAAGGAAGGAGCTAATCTCTCTTGGGAAACATAATCCTAAAAGTTTTTGGAGGGAACTGCAGCAAAAGAAAAAGAAGTTGGAAAACAATATTACAGATGTCCAGTGGTTAGAGTATGCTAGACTTCTATATGAGCGGGTCGACGAGAAAGACTACTCTCCTATTGTTAACACTTCAATGGAGCTATTTGATGTGGATGATATTAAACAAGGAATAAAAAACCTAGCAAGTGGTAAAGCACAGGATATGGATGGGCTACAGGCTGAATTTTTAAAGTGGGGGATTGAAACCCTGACTCCTCACATAAAAAGAATTTTCAACAATGTTAATCAGGAAGGTTTTTCTATGGAGCGGACTACCAGTGTTGTCATCCCTCTATTTAAAAGTGGTGATATCAATAACCCATCTAACTACTGCACAATTATGGTCAATCCTATCTTTGGAAAACTCTTTGGGAGCATGATTGAGTGTAGGATCAGCAATTGGGCAGAAAATGAGGGAAAAAGGGCAAAGGGGCAAGCAGGCTTTAGGTCCAAACACTCTACCATTGATCACTGCATCACCCTTAGACACTTGATTGAAAAAAATTGGAATACTCAAGGCAAGGAAGCTTTTTCCTGCTTTGTTGACTTTAAAAAAGCTTTTGACATGGTGCCTAGGGACAAACTATGGAATAGGATGGAAGAACTAGGCATTCCAAATGTGTATAGAGTTGCGGTTCACAGGTTATATGAGAAGGTTAGTGCTAAAATCAGAATAAGTGATGGTATGTCAGAATGTTTTGGCAATGATATTGGGGTAAAACAGGGCTGCCCTTTATCTCCCACACTTTTTGGGTTATACATTGATAAGTTGGAAGCTTGGTTAAACATGGAAGGTGGGGATGGTATTCAATTGGCTGAGTACGTAGTGAAATTACTTCTTTATGCTGACGATCTTGTTTTAATCTCAAAAATGACTCATGGGTTAAGAGAACATTTGAAAGCTCTAGAACACTTTTGTCAGGAAGTTAGGATGCAAGTGAACATCTCCAAGACCAAAATCATGATTTTCTCTCTTAACAGAAAAGATAAACAGCATACCTTTCTTTTTAAAGGCCGCCCGCTTGATATAGTGAAGGAATATAAATATCTTGGGATTTATTTTCACAATAAGCTCAGCTAGGAAACTTGCAAAACGAAAAAGATACAGGGAGGTTGGAAAGCCTCTTGCTTGCTTCAAAATAGATGCAGAAAAGTTGAACTTTGAGATTGCAAAACCAAAAAACCCTTTTTGGTTTACTTGTCACACTGGTTGTACTCTATGGGTGTGAAGTGTGGGGAAGCAATACGTCAAAGAGCAGTTGGAGACAAATAGAAAGAATCCAGAAACACCTAATAACAAGCAATCTCAAAGTTAAAGCCACAATCCCTTATGAGATTCTTTTAGCTGAAGCGGGGGCTTTTCTTTTGGAGGCATCAGCGATAACCCGGTTGATAGGTTATCTAAAGAAGGTCGAAAACATGGATAATCACCAATGGCACAAAATGGTTATGGAGGAGACGCTAGATCGGAGAAAGAAAACCTAGATGAAGCAAAACAACAAGTGGTTGAACAAGTGGGACATCAAATTGCATGAGTGTCCTGGCACCAATAGCGAAATAAAAAACTATGTGAGAAAAAAATTTAGGACTGCCATGTGGTCAAATAAGATTGGACGGAAAAAAACATACTACATCAAAGAGTTCAACCCAACAAAGGATCATGGAGAAAAAACCTATTTAGGTGCAGCTATTAAAGGGAAGGCGAGGTTGTTAGTTGCGCAATTAAGAACGGGATCGCACCATCTTAGATGCGAGACTAGTAGGTGGAAGATACCTAAAGAGACTTGGGAAGAAAGAATGTGTGTATTCTGTAATAAGGGAGCGGTGGAGATAGAATGACATTTCGTCATGGAATGCACTGCTTATAAAGATATCCGCAATCAGTACACAAATAGTTTGGGGGTGGACAATATGCAGCAGTTATTTGAGGAGGATAAGATCAATCAGACGGCCAGCCTTTTAGTCAAAATCAATAGTAGGAAATCCGACTTGAAAAAAAGTTCGAAGACAAATTAGGTTGTTTGTCTCGGTCCCATAAACTGTTTAGTCTCATGAACGTCATTAAAATCTTCCTTTCATTCATTCATTCACAGCAGATGAAGACTGTGCACAGCAAATGAAAGCAAATAAATTTACTTTGTCAGACGCACGACGCTCGACAGAGCCAACTTTAGCAATTGTAACCGCACAGCCAGCTATTAGCATGCAATTGTAACGGCTAGAGTTATAGAGTAAATGGTTCGACCCACTACAAATGAAGAATGCGCGTTCTTGCTCTGCACAATTTGTGAAGCAACTTTGATCGATTCGGGGAATCGCAGAAGGCATAGTGAAACAATATCATCCGCAAAAATATCCATGTAATATAAAAGATTTCTTCAATCCTCTATGTTTTGGTCGATTTCTTCAATTCTCCCGTGTGACATTATAATGCTGAATCTCATTCTTGAACTTTTGTTTAAGCTTCAATAGATTTGTCAATAGGAAATGGGTTGCTGTCTTATGCGATAACTGAATGAATTTCCCATTAAATGCATTTTCATACTCTAGGTTTGAAGCCAGTCGGCTTGAAACAAGATTTTAATAGACTGTAAGCTTCTCACTAAACATACGCGGCAATCCATTATCAGTTGTCCAGCATACAGATGACTGACCGATCTCAAATTCAGCCCATGTTGAAAGAATGTACCTTTCAGATTCTCCACTTCCTCATTTAATCAAGTGAAGTGGCCCACAAGCGCTGGCAGTATTGAGATAGAGGGGAGAAATACAGGCTTAATCAAGGCCATTGGCACTTTCCAGATGAGCATGCTGTAAATGGCAGAAGGTAATGTCAAAATTATTTTGTGAAGGATTTAAACTAACAAACAACGTGTCTCATTTCATTGTTTCATTGATGCCCAAGTACTGTTAGATGCCATTTGTTCCAGGACGTTTAGCTGTCAATGTTCTTCTACATTTATTTTCTTATGTTTTATATTAGTTTTCAAATGTCATTGGTGTAACTGCCCCTTGCCCACTTCTGTCCGTTGTCAATTCAATACTGTTTAAATTCTAGAAACATTAAATTTTGACACTTGTAAAAAATTGTTAATTTTTTTTATTGGAAGACATTTTATGATTTTTATAAAAAGAAGAAAAATAATTATTATAATTTAATTATATTATATTAAAAGTAGTCAAAGCTTAATAGCTCAAGCGATTGTTGAGAATGCAGAGGAGTTTTCAGAGGAGTTTTCAAATTCTGTGTTTGGCAGATCGAGCTCTTTCTTTGAGGCATGCTATCAAACAGTTCAAAGGGATAAACAGATTTATGTTATGTTTTTTTTTGTTTAATTGATAAAGCTCGACGTATCTGCATGAATTTGTGCTGATCTCGTAAAATTCTTGTGTTATTTGTTTGCTTAATAGGTAAATTTTCTTTTGTCTGGTAATAGTATATTTGTTAACAATTTCCTGTGTTTTTAATTTTTTAATAAACATTGCAGAGCATATATCTTGAAACAACCCGTGTGAACCAATGGAAAATTGAAATGCCTTCTTTTAGGCATGCAATCTGGTTTATGAAATGAGATCCTTACATTTGGGATTTTTTTTAGTTTAGTGGAAGATGTTATTCGGAATGAAGAGAAAAAGTGAGAAGAAAAATGAATTAAATCAAATCCCTTAAACTATTTATATCCTTTATGCAAAAAGTTTTTTTTTTTTTTTTCCTCTATTGTATTATCTTATTTTCTTATTTTGGATGGAATTATTTTCATAAATTTTAATTAGAGCATCAAATCTGAATGGTATAAAAATACTAGAACAACAAACAATGGTCAAATTATTAAAATATTTTAGTTATTCTTTCAAATCGTTTGGCAAGAACATAAATGATCAAAATCAATGATAATTTACTATTAAAAATTTCAATCTTAATAAATTTAACTATGATAATAAAGTTTTGGTAGTCTATATTTTTTAATTTTTATATTATATTTTAAATATTAATTTTTTTCACATTGATCAAATATATGGAACAAAAAGTAATAATTATTTGTTATTTATAAAAATAAGATAAAAAATATATATGTTAAATTATTACACATAAAAGAAAGTTTATAAAATTTACAAAATTAAGTATGAAAGAACTTTCTTAAATTTACTATTGCATATAAAAATAAATTTATAAATTAATATAACTTAAATTAATAAATATCAAAAAATATGTAAAAAAAGAAAAATATTCTTTCATGTCATTGTAAAATATTTTTCAAAATAATACAATAGAAGTATAATTAAAAAAATAATGTATTTAAAATTTAAAAATTAGAAAATTAAATATAAAACAAGATACCTAAATTTATTATTACCCATAAAAATATGTTTCTAAATTAATATATTTAAAAGATAAAAAATATCAATATTTTTTAAAATAATTGAAAACATTTTAGAAAGTAAAAATTATTTTTTAAAAATTTTATTTAACATTAATTATATAAAACTTTACTAAAAACAACTTAATTATATATTTAATAAAAAGACTTCTAAAATCAATTGAAAGTTACAAAATTAAATTATTATATTTAAAACTAGAATATCTATTTAAAAAAATAATGTAATTAAAAATTGAATGACTAGACATAAAAAAGTTTTTAAAAAGTATGAAGGAACTTTCATTAATTTACTATTGCATTATTTCCAAATTCATATATTTAAAATTAATAAATATTGAAAAATATTTTAAAAAATAATTATTCTCTATTTTTAACAATTCTAAAAGGAATGGACAACAATTATTCATCTTAAAAATTTGAAATTAACGTATTTAATTTTTTTTATTTCAATTACATTAGTTCCTCAAATGTTCTCCATAACTCAATTCTCAATTGTTGGCGTTTGTGAAAGATGAATTTATATGAAAGATTGTTTTAGTTTTGTTTTCTTAATAATATCTTTATAATGAAAAGTACATTAATTGGTATTATTTATTTTGTGGTAATATTGACAATTTGTGAATATTTTTGGATGAAAATTTTGAAAATTGAAATTTCAATTTTTCTTAAATTTATCTCTATTTCAAATTCTTATTGAAAATGATAAACTCATAATTTAGTAACCATCAATCATAAATTCTCCAATTTATTGTTTTAATATCATAAAACTAATTAAAAGTTTTTTTATTTTTTATTTTTTTGTATTATAGATAAGGTGGTCAAAAAAATACAGAGTCAGTTACATCGAGATTTACAAAGGCAAGAGGCCAAGCCTCTCAGTAAGAGTGGCAAGATGACTACAAAACCGCAAGTCCTAGACAAAATTACCAGTAGGTAATCAGAAGATTAAAGTAAAAAATCATCATGGGTGTCAACCCAGGCTGTCCACCCCATAGAACCCTCCATCCACACAATTTTTTTGTTCTCCTGGATCTGAGCAAGCATAAGGAATTGGTCCTTCTTGGCGTTCTTTTGGTTCTTAACCTCCTTGATAAACATTTTGCAAGTCCTCTCGAAGATCTGCAGATTATCCACATTCCTCCTCCATTCATAACAACTCTTCATCTCATAGAGGAAGAAGGTGGCGTATCTTGTCTTCAGGAACCTTTTCAGCTTCTTCCTATCCATCATCATGGTAGTATGAACCTGCAAGAAGATTTTAAAATATGCGAGTTTTCGACAAGACTTAGTAAGAACCCTGGGGGTGTTCTAAAACCTTTCCTAATTCCTGCATTTCCAAACCTACCATAGGATATTAGAAGAGAGAATGTTCCAAAATAGATTAGTATCCTTATTAAGCCCATCAATATGCCCAGTGATGATTTCAAGAGTATTAATAATCATAGGATAATTGATACCAAACATATTCTAAACTTCCTTAGCAAAAATATAGTCGAAGAGAATGTGCCTTCCTGATTCAGGCATTCTACATAAGTTATAGTAATCAGTCGTAAAGTTATCTTTCCTAATTGGGAGTCTATCAAGAATCGACAGCCATTTAAAACATTTTATTTTAGGTTCTATAGATCCTTTCCAAAGAATATTAAAGTAGTTCTTCCAGGAGCAAATATCTAGGGTGGTGTACCAAACAATATTGACATGGTCAATGATGGCATCATTATATCCAATCACCTTGTAAACATTTTTGGCTTTGATTCTGGATATAATGGTCCCATCAGGCCATTTGTAGTTTAAGTATCTAAGAGAATCCAAATGGCAAGTAGTAGGTAAGTCCTTGGTAGCTTTAATAATCATATTATAAGTTTTCTTCTAGGAGGTTGGGATATTAAATTTGCTTCTGAGATCATCCCAACCAATTAACCTGTCTTGCTCAAAGAGGTCAACTAATTGAGAGATGCCCCTATTATTCCAGTATCTAGCAGAGCAGCCTTGGGAGAGGGCAAGGGGTTTGCCAGATAAATGTAAGTTCCACCAGATGGATCTTTCACCATAAAGATGACAATCATCATGGAAGGCCTTGTTAGTGATAAAGCTCCTAACATGATTCCAGGCTTTCCATATGGACCTAAATACAGTAGATCCATGAACAGTAATAGGAAAGTCTCCGATGACCAGACCATTAAAGGGCAGATTCTTCCAGTATTTTGCATTTTTGGGGAATCCCCTTTCAATATTGTTTCTAATAAGGACCTTCCAAGGATCATCGTCGTCCATAGAGTGAAAAATCCATTTGGCGGCAAGGGAAATCCCTTGGAGTTTAAGGTCCTTCAAACCCAAGCCCCCTAGGAGTTTATCAGTATGACACCAATCCCATTTAACAGCATGCATTTTCCTATTGCCTTTACCATCCGACCAAAGAAAGTTTCTGATAGCTTTTTGAATTTCCAAGATTTGGTAGTTACTAAACATCCACGCTGAGGAATAGTAGATATTGTAGGAAGAAATAATTTTTTAGCAGACTTGAACTCTGCCAGCCAAGGATAAGGACCTGTTGTGCCACTTATCCAACTTTTTAGTGATTTTCTCTTTTACCCAAGACCACATATCCTTAAGGGAGGGATCAACAGAGAAAGGTTCTCCCAGATATCTCACAATTTTTTGTGGGCCTCCCCATTGAAAGTCATAGCTTTTAAACCAGTCAAGGGGTTGTTCAACCCATCCCAGACATATAGACTTGGGGTGAGAAATACGAGCACCAGAGATAGATCAAAAGAGATTGAGTTTGTTTTGCAGGGCTTCAAAGTTGTGAGCAGTGGCTTCAAAGAAGATAGTAGTATCATCTGCAAATTAGCAGTTTATGAGCTCTTCGTTATTAGGGAGAGATATGCCGTTGACCACAGGGGAGATTGAGTTATCTCTAAGAATGTAGTAAAGGGCATCAGAGGCAATAACAAAGAGGGCAGGGGCCAAGGGGCAACCTTGTCTGATGGATCTACTCAGGGGGAAGGAGTCAGAGAGGGAGCCGATATCAATCTGGGCAAAAGCATCATTAAGTAACATCTTAACAGATTTACAGAAAGTACTGGGAAATCCAAAAGCCTCAAGCATCATGGAGATAAAGTTCCATTCAACCCTGTCATAGGCCTTTTCAAAATCCAGGAGAAACATAGCAGAGTTTTGCTGAGAGAAGTTGGCCCAATTCATGGCTTCCCAGCTGGTGATCAGATTCTCAAGAATATACCTTCCTTTAATGAAACCAGTTTTGGTAGAGCAGACAAATTTAGGCAAGATTTTCTCAAGTCTAAGAGCCAGGATCTTGGCAAAAATTTTATAGGAAATATTAAGGAGGGTGATAGGTCTCCAATTTTTGATGAGAGCTTTGTCTCCATCTTTGGGAATTAGTTTAATAATACCCCCGTTGATGGAGCTACCCAGGGATCCCCTATCTAGGGCTTTCAAGTAGAGATCAAGAAGATCTCTGCATATCCAATCAGAGTTGGCCTTGTAAAACTCCAAAGGGAGACCATCGGGCCCAGGGGCCTTGTCATTGTTAAGGGAGTTAATGGCATTATCAATTTCCTCCAGGGAGATATCTTTAGATAGAAGGTCGGCATCCATAGTGGGGATCCTATTAGGGATAAGAGTTCTGCATTGATTCCTAAGGGAGGTAACCTCCGCCGAGTCTTCAGAGGTAAAAAGATTTTTATAGAAATCCGCAAAAGCCTCTTTGATACTGTCAAGGTCAGCAATTTCTTGATTGTTAACTATAGTTCTCTCAATATTTTCATTGGACTGCTTGTGCTTGAGGAGGTTAAAGAAGAATTTTGATCCCCTATCCCCAAACAGGAGCCAGTGAGCACGAGATCTAATTTTGGCTCCTCTAGTTTTAACCTACTGGTGCTGTCTAAGGGCTTCCTCAGTATTAATCACATGGGAGATGAGATCATTGTTAGAGGGATTGGCTTGGATGTTAGCTTTAGCTCTCTGAAGGTCTGAGGAGAGCTTTTTTTCGGTAAATCTATAGTCTTTGGCTCTTTTTTGGCCTATGGTTTTTAACAGATTCTACCAGGCGAGAATGTTCATGTTCCATCTCTCCGTGTGAGAGCTAGTAGGGAAGTTATTCTTATTAATGAGGCTCATGATATGGATGGCAGCAAGAGTGTCCTCATCCTTGAGAATATTAGTGTTCAGGAAAAACTTGGGATTGGATACTTTGCTGAGCACAGGGGAGGTGTTAGTTCTAATACGGATGGAGATAGGATGATGATCGGAAAGGGGAGTGGGGGTGATGAGGACAGAGTTGCCCAGGTTATCCGGTAAGACAGAGAAGAAATTTTTATTAGCATAGAATCGGTCAAGTCTAGAATATATTCTAGAGGGACCCTATTGAAAGTTGCACCAAGTATGCCATAAGCCAAGATTCATGTCTTTACTTCCGGCTAAAGGGTCAAAAATATTTTTTTTATTTTTCATTATATTCCAATGGAATTTTTCAGGGTCTTTCCAGGCAAATGGAGTACCACCAACTTTATCTTCTTGGGATTCAATCATATTGAAGTCCCCTCCCATGCACCACGGGATGTTAGGGAGCGCAGCCAGCCAGTCCCAGAGGCTCACTCTCTCCCTAAAGTCGTTCAATGCATAAATTGAGCATAAGCCAAAGACATTGCTATTGTAGTTAATAGTAATCCAAACAGCTCTGTTACAAGGGGAGAGCCCATTACCAGTGATATACTTCTCCCATCTTGAGTTAACCAGCAGCGCAACCCCTCCCCTACCCCTAGGGTGATTGGTATGGAATTTGATAACATCTTTCCAAAGGAAATTAGGGTTGGATTCAAGAATGAATCCTATAGCTTTAATTTCTTGCAACATTAAGAAATCCATGGAGTTATTTAAAAAACGCTTAATGACAAACTTCCTGTCTAGGGACTCAAGTCCCCTTATGTTCCATGAGATGCAATTCATCAGGAAACATGCGGGGGGGAGAGCACTGGTCTGCCGATCCCAAGATTGGGGTTTTAGCAATAGAAGGGGTATTCCCTTGTTTTTTACTGAAGGGGTTCTTATTTTTGGAGCCCAAAGGTCTTCCCTGTCGTTTAGATGAGGGGAGATCTCCATTGAATTCATCATCGTTATCAGAAGTATTGGGGGAAAGGATATCCACATCCATTGACTGCTTTGGGCGAAGATTAGCGAAATCAGAGCGGTTATGGGTCGGGATGACCTCCAATAGACAGTCATCACTTAGCTCCTTGAACATCTTGTGGGGAAGTTCAGGGGGGCTGAGTCAATGAAATTGCCAGAGGAGTCCTTTTTGCTCGAGCTTGAAGGCGGGGAGCTAATACGATATTCCTGAGAAGCGGCCAGGACAGGGTTGTCCATGATGGAAGTAGGAGGGAGATCTAAGAACTGGGAGACCACAGTGGAGGTGTTAACCTGTTTATTGGTTCTCCGCCTGTGTTTATTGGAGATTTTGGTCACGGTATGGAATCTGACATTTTGAGACTCATTTTGAAGGGACAAGGAGACAACTGGGAGCGATGAAGGGGAAGGGGCAGCAGGGAAGGATGGGGAACTAGAGGTCATGGCAGGAACAAGGTTGGAAGGTTCAGCAGAGTGTGGGGTTTTGACCACAGAGGGTTCCAAATTAGGGTTAGCAGAAGCAAAGGGGTTTTAGAGAGGCAAGGGTTTAGACGGCAAAGGTTTTTTCTTAAGAATGGGGCAATCCTTCCTCAGATTCCCTTCTCTTCTACACAAGAAACAGGCGTTCAAACCTCCAAGAATTTCAATAGGACAGGAGTAATTATCGTCAAATATGTTAATGTTAATGTCAGCCGGAATCTCTTTACCAGGAATCAACGAGACAAGTATCCTGGCATCCATATGAGGAACCAATCTCACAGTGTCATGCATACGAATGACCTTATCGAGCGGTTCAAGTAGTTGGGGAATGAACCTCCATAGAAATGGCGGGATCTATTTAACTAAAATCCACCGCGGGGCAGAAAGGGCAAGAACTTCCTCAAGAATGGCCTCAAGAGACCAAGCCAAGGCACGAAAGGAGGTAGACCCGACGACCCAATATTGTTTTTAAGCACTTTGGCTTGGGAGTCCTGATTAGTAAAGAAGATCACATATAATCCTTTTTGGATTTCCCTGCAGAATGAAATATGGAGACCAAGCTTTAAGTTCCAGTAGTTATGGAACCAGTCGTCTAAAAAATTTCTAGGAGGGCATTTATCGACTTCAACAGCAGAGAAAAAAATAGCCGAGTTCCTTAACCTATTTTTTTCCTTCCCAATTTCTACTAGCATTTCCGGATTTGGAGAAATAGAGAAAGGCAGGGGAACATCCCCAGTGTTCTTACCAGTTTCGCAGGCGCCATGGACGTTCGATAGGTTAAACGTCGCGCTCGCGTTAATGGCGATACCAGAATTAGCCACCGCCTCGGAGAAGGATTTGGGTCTAGGTTTAGCGGGAGTATCTATGCTATTCATGTTTGAGACCTTAGAAGCCCTAGGAAAATTCGAGGGGAGGATGGGGGATACGGCCTCTGTTGAGCGGCAGAGGAGAGAAGGAGATGTCTCCATCAAACACTCAGCATTAAATGAGCAAGGAATGAGCACACTTGTAAATGCATCATCGTTGGGAAAGCATAATTGCCCTTCCTCGAGGTTCGCCACCTTTCGCAGCTGGTGCCAAAAAACTTTCCCGTCGAGAGAGAAAAAAAGCCGAAAAAATGCAGAGCAATTCCTATTATCAATCTTTTACTTAATTTTTCTTCATTTATTTTAAATAATGATCTCAAATTGAATAATGGGGAGGATAAGTGTTCAATTATTATTTTTAAATCATAAATAAATTATATTTTATAAAAAATATTTATTTTGAAAATTGAAATGTTAATTTTAAGAAAATTTAAGTAAAAAGATTAATTAAAAAATGATATTTTTACTAACTATGAAAATAAGTCGAAATGTGTTTAATAAAAAATTATATTAATCTTATTAAATAATTATTTTTCAATGTTTTAAAACTCATGATTATATAAACAGGATTAGAGTTATAACTAGCATATATATATTAATTATTAATATTATATATAAAATACATCGAGAGTTATCCTTTTCGAGACACCTATTTTCATCATTTTTTCTCAGTGCAATAGACACCTCGATAATGATAACTCTCAACGTATTTTATATATATTAATAATTAATATATGTATGCTAGTTAAACTTAAGAGAGAGAGAGAGAGAGAGAGAGAGAGCAGAGACATGGCATATGTGTTGTGTTTGGGATTTAAGCATTCTAAATTAGATAGGTTGTGCTTATTATAAATATGGTGGTGATTTTTTCTTATTTATTGCATTATATGTTGATGATATGTTTTTTATTGGTAAAGGGAAAGTCCTGAATGATTTCAAAAATAAAGTATCATCTTGCAACTAAATTTGAAATGAAAGATCTTGGTGCAGCTAAATAAATTCTTGGGATGGAAATCAAAAGAGATAGAGTAAACAAAAATCTATGGATTGGCCAAAGTAAGTATGTCAATTCAATTTTATAGATGTTTAACATGTAGGATTGTGGACCATTGTATGTTCCTTTTACAGTTGGAACAAAGTTATTTGTTTTAGATTGTCCAACATCCCCATTGGAGATGAAAGACATGACTAGACTGTCTTACCAGAGTGTAGTTGGAAGTTTGATGTATGTTATGGTCTATACTAGACCAAACATTTTCCAAGTAGTAGGAGTTCTTTCCAAATATATATCTAATGCTAGTAGAAGTCATTGAAATACAGTTAAAAGAGTATTTAGATATTTGTAGGGTACCTCAGAGTATTTTTTATGTTATCATGGTAATATGGTGGGAGATGAGAATTCCCTTGATATTCATGGTTATGTGAATTCAAATTGGGCATGTGATATTGATAGTAGAAGATCCACCAGTGCTTATGTGTTTACTTTATTTGGTGGTGCAATTAGTTGGATGATTAAGTGACAAGTTGTGGTTGCTTTGTCCACTATTGAAGTTGAGTATATGACAGCTACAAATGCTTGTAAAGAAGACATTTGGCTTAAGAGACTATGTTTAGATATTGGAATTAAACAAGGTACAATGATAATTTATTGTGATAGTCAAAGTGCAATCTTCCTAGCTAAAAACTCGACATTTCACGCCAAAACCAAACAAATTGATGTACAATATCATTTTGTTAGAGATATGGTTGAGGATGATAGGGTGAAGTTGGTTAAGGTAAAGACTTTGATGAATATTTTAGATTCTTTAACTAAGTTTATGAGAATAGAGAAGTCAAATGGTGTTTAGATTCTATGGGCCTCACATGACCCCTAGCGATTAAATTATAGTTTTGAACTCCCTTTGCTCTTGCAATGTGTTCAACAAGTGGGAGATTGTTAGAAAAATGGTGTCTCAACCTTGCAAGTAGATGAAGTTACTATTATAGTAAGTTCACATTTGAGCACCAATTGATGCAAATTTTCCCCAAATCTTCAAATTGGTTGAATAAGCATGCTCGCAATTTTTTTTTGTAAGATCATGTATGGGTTTGAAGATATTAAAGTTTTCATTTTTCAAAGTGTCAAAGTCCATTTTGAATGCCTTAGAGGTGTTTTGGGCCTAAAAGTGGTCGCAATTAGCATAGTAGGTTATAGCTTGATAGAGCGCCTCACAAGCTTTTAGATAGTTCATATGGTTTGTCAATCAAAAACCCATATCAAAAGTTATGGCCTTCAAAAGTTGGGTCTCCTAAAATGGGAGATGCAAAAATGTGTTGGACACATAAATGGGTTGTAAATGGGGAGTTACATGTGGTGGTGTGTGTTTTAATGCATCAAAGGCATATTTTATTATAGATAAGGATGGGTGCCACTTTTTAGGTGGTTTTAGTCCATGGTTTTGTAATATTGTTTGACGGTTTCATGTATTATATCTCCTATTTATTAAGTGCAAAAGATGGAGGTTGTGTGTAAGATTTTTATAGATATTGAGCTATCTTTGGATCTCTAGTTGGTGATACTCTTGTGAGAAATATTTCTTTGCAAGTATACTGTAATCTTGTTGATTTATGAATAATATATTGGGTGAGTTTTAGAGTGTGGGGTTTTTCTCCCAAAAGGGCTTTCCCACGTAAATCACTGTGTTGTGGTATGAATATTATTTATGTTTATTTAAATGTTTAATTTTTTGTAACTATTCAGATCTATTTTTTTTTTGCATAACCCTCCTTTCAAGATTAGTGTAGGAAATTTTTCCACTACCTTAGCTTCCTTACATCCTTGTATATATTGTGTCTTGTTTTATGTTATTTTTTCATGTATATAGCATTTATTTTTGTGCATTCATGATCCCTATTAATTGTAATGAAGTGTGTTTCTATCTTAATCTTTTTTTATCCCTTTTTTGGTCTACTCCTAAAGATTTGGATCCTTAATGTGCTTCCAAGAGACACATGTCCCTAACTAGAGCTAATATTGGCACCCCATTTTGACTATGTCCTTTTTTCCTGGGTCATTATGCCCCCTAATACATTTTGGCCTTATTTAGCCCATCATAGATAACCAATTTTAGATAGTTCGAAATAGATATCCCTTCTTCAAAGTTCACATGTAAGTGTTTTGCACCATCCCCATGTGCCTATAATATTTTTGGATGTTGTAGAGGTCTCATACAATTTCTATGTGCAAAGGTTGTATGCTAAAATTTCTACGTGTTTGTTAGTTTTCATACTTTCATAATTCTTGTTCTTGGTATGTTATTCCTCCCAAGTCTAATTTTCCCTTTATCTTTATCAAGTTATCAGAATTATCCATCCTTGCATTCCATATTCTTTTTCCCTACACTCATCCCTTTCCCTTGTCAAGCTAATAGGTTTCCTCTTCTCGACATGCTTCCCTTCCTTCAACCTTACCTTTCTCTAGGTTCCTATCATGAGGTATCCTTGATCATTGAAACTTTGACACATTATTTTCCCATTGGGATATCATGGTCAAACTTCCCTCCATCCACCTACCTTAAGGGATGATTTCATCAATATTCCCAAACCTTAAAACCTAACAAAGTAAAAGCTTGTCTAAATATCTAATATGAAAGAAAGTAGAAATTACTAAGTATTAATGTTAAATATTTTAAAGTTTCAAGAACTTATTGAACCTTGATCATGATTCCATGGAGTCCAAAATTTCCAACCTAAAGATAGTGCACAAATGGGTGTCAACGAGTTCAAAAGTTTTGTAACTTGGCAAATTATCGATAAAATAAAACAAAGGGGGATGAAGGAGAATGTGGCTAAGTTTTAAATATTACCTGGCTCATGATTTTGTGAACTATGTGAAAGCATGACATAGTTAAAAAAAATCCATTTTCCTAATTGTGATATGGTTCATGAAAGGTGGAATTCTCTGACATATCAAGTAAGGGTGAATAAATTAAATATTTTAATTGTAGAAATGGAGCCATTGACCAATAACACTCTAAAAATCTTGGAGCTTTCTCCAATCTACCACTAGTACATCCCAAACCATCATTAATGACTTGATATGATAAGATGACCTTCTAGTCACATTTTTCCACCAAAAATGACTTCATTGAATTATGAACATAGATTCAAACCCTTCCAACTACTAGAAAAGGATAAAAAATTAACTATATTTTTAATCCAATGGGAGAAGCTCAGTTAGTGTTCCTACAACTTCTTAGGTTTTTCTTAACACACACTTTAAAAATAATGGTGAAATTAATGATGAGGACACTTGCAAATCAATGAAGAATATTCCCCCACACTTTCTAGTGTATGTAGATAGATTCATAATATGACTTACAATGTGATTTAGGGAGAATGACACTTAATATGTACGGGTGTTCTTTGCACTATTCTATCCATGAGTATGCCATATTTTTTGTAGATATGACATTATTTGTGGTAGGCTATTATTTTAATTTAGAGGATTGTGTTGGCTGATTTAATTATGTAATCCCTTTTAATAGATTACAAAACTTGATTTCAGCCACAACTGTGTGAGATACAATCTCTCCTCTCAGAAAGGGGAGGTACCCTTCTTACTTCTTATTGAAACTAAGTAAAACTAATTAAGTATTCACAATAATGTACACTACAATTAAGATATGGGGTGTGCCACATTCATAATTCTCTTTTTTTTCATAGAATGTTTTACAATGCTTCACAATTTTAAGTTCCTGATTCGATACAACTTCAAACTAAAAACAAAAACATTAATTCCAATATTCCTATCTTGTCAAAGCAAAGCCTAGGAATACCAACATGATAACGATAAATGATAAAAAAAGAAGAACTCATGAAGGCACAAATTTGTTTCGTAGTTCTCACTGATTAATCCTTTAAGATATGTAACCAACGTAGTATTAGAAGCACAAAGTCTTCTAGATACTTCACAACAATTCCATGAACAACACGAATAAATACAGGCACAAAGTCTTGTAAAGAATTCACCAATAGTATTCAATCAATATCATGAATTCAAGTAAAGAGTGCAACTCAAAGTTTACACGGATTTACTCAAAGCCCTTCAAATCTCAGTTACTAATTACTACCAATTTGATCAAGCCATAAATAATTTGTTCCCAAAACAAAGTTTGGTACATGCAACTTCACTTCTTTATTGATTAAATATAGATTCACAAAATTGAACACAAAGTTCAATGTTCGCTTCACAAATGGGCAACAGTTCATTGCAAAAGAAAAATATCAAAATTACAATAGAATCCTCTCTTATTTATAGATGGAGGAGGAGAGCTAATCTAGGAAAACCCCTAACTAACTAGTTGACTTATTCAAAAATGTTGTCCATAATTGTAGGAGAACATATTTGTTTTACATGTAATTACTTTTTCTAAAATGACATGTAAAATGTCAAAACTTATTTACATAAAGCATAAAAAATGCTAAAACTAGGAAATCTAATCTAAGGCAAAAATTAGCCTTCTTCAACATCTTTCTCCATGAAAAATTCATGATGACATGCACTTCATCATTGTCTGGAATTGGAGTGTACTTTGGAGATGACGAGGATTCTTTGAGATTGACTCCTCTGATTTGATTGAAGGCTTTTTGGTGCCTTTCAAATCTAGAATAAGCTGGAAATCCATTATTTTGTTCATTGAAGCTATTGAGAAAGATTCGTCTTCAAATTCTTCTTGAACCCTTGATGAACACTTCTTTGAAAAAATGAAACATGGGAAGAACTTTTTGGTTGTACTTCAAAGCCTTCTTGCTTGGTGATAGGCAAGAACTTGATCAAAACTGCTATGAAATCTGGGTAGAAGAGATCATAATGTATGCAAGAGTAGACTTTAACAATTCTGATGCAAAGTTAGGTTGAGTGAAGCAGGCGAAACGAAGCTCAAAATGCATTTTTGGATGATTTTTGAACGTTCAATAATTTTTTTTCTTTTGTGCAAGGGTGCTTAAAATCAGCGCTCCAACATCTTGGAAGTTCTATCTTTTATGTAATAGCACCGAAAATCACCGCTCCAACACGCTTTGAAGACTTGGAAAAAGCTCATGTTCGAACACTAAAAATCAGCGCTTCAACATTTGGGAGGAAGTTCATCTTCATGTACCAATGCTAAAAATCCCTGCTCTTACATCTTGGAAGATCTGCATATTATGCACAAGCGCTAAAAAACAACACTCTAACATGTTTTGGAAGGAAATTGTATTTTGTGTAAAAGCACTAAAAAACAACGCTTCAACATATCACATGTCAAAGTGATAAAAAATAGTGCTTTTGCATATCATATGTAAGAGCAGTAGAAAATAGAGCGTTTACATTTTGAAGGACTTGGGTAGTTCATGTCAAACCGGTAAAAAATAGAGCTTTTACATGTCATATGTAAAAGCGGTGAAAATCAACGCTTCTGCATGTGGGAAGGACACTTGAGTGTAAGAGCACTAAAAAATTGAGTTTTTACATGTCATATGTAAAAACGGTGAAAAATAGAGCTTCTGCATGAAATATGTAAGAGCGGTGAAAAATAGAGCTTGTACATGTGACTTGTGGTTTGAGATGCAAAGGCGCTAAAAAATAGTGCTTCGACATATCACATGTAAGAGCGAAAAAATTCAACGCTTTTACATGTTGAAAAATATGCAAAAACACTAAAAAACCCCACTCTTGCATGTGCCAGAAAATGACTAAGGCATGAAATATGCAAGGGCACTAAAAATCAGCGCTCCTACATGTAATATGTAAAAGCACTAAAAAACCCTGCTTTTGCATGTGCCAGAAAATGACTAAGACATGAAATATGCAAAAGCGCTAAAAAATAGCACTTCTACATGTAATATGCAAAAGAACTAAAAATTAGAGCTCCTGCATGAAATATGCAAAAGCGCTAAAAATTAGAGCTCCTGCATGTGCCAAAAAATGACTAAGGCATGAAATATGCAAAAGCGCTAAAAATCAGCGCTTCTACATGTAATATGCAAAAGCGCTAAGAAAATAGAGCTCCTGCATGAAATATGCAAAAGCGCTAAAAATCAGAGCTCCTACATGAAATATGCAAAAGCACTAAAAATTAGAGCTCTTGCATGTGCAAACAATTTTCCAACTCCCAAAACTGAATTTTCACAACTTGGTTTAAAATGCGAATTTCAACGAACTAACAAAGGTTAATGCTCAAAATGACTTTTTGAGGATGGGGGACTATGCACAAGGACCAATGCAATTCACCTTGTTTTGTGTGTTTAGAGTATGTGGGCTATGAAACAGACAAGTTTCGTAGGGTTTATCCCACAAATTATGCGCGTTGAATTCGAGGATAACAAATTGGAAGCAAAAAGAACAAGTGAATATAATATATAAAAATAGTCACAATAGAACCTTAGGGTTTACAATTCTCTAGATCTAGTTATAACATTATAATATTGTATTGATATGGGTTTATCATAAACTCGTAATGAATATATTTTAGCTTTGAAGAGTGAATAGCTAAAGTTAGGATCAAAATTGATTGTATTTGTGTGTATGCCACACTTTTCAAGATTTGTATTTCGTTGACCAACTCAATGATTGTAAAAGCTCTATAAAGACTTTGTAAGGTATCTTCTCAAAAAAATAAAGGAAATGCATGGGTATGCTAATATATTATTAGGCATCTACTCATTTAATATTTTATAAATATTTATTATTTTTCTAAATGTATGTGTAGAGCCTAGCTTGCTTGTGCATTTTGAAAGATGATATTTTGTGTTATCTTGATTAAGCTATCACCTTTGGTTAAAATTATTATAGTTTTGTATGAACTCAAAGAATTTTTTTTTAGATAAAAGGAAAAATACTATAATATTATTAATAGTATTAAAGTTCAAAAATTACATATATATAGCTTTAGGAGTGGCGTTGAAATCCACTATCCATTGGAGATCAGATATAGTCTCCAAATTATTTACCTTCTTCAAGAAATAACTACCCATGCATGCTAGAACTCTATGTTGTACTAGTGACACCGTGCAGAAATTACCAAGGAATGGAAGCCATTCCACCTCAACACCCTCCTCACGCATGCTCTAGATATCTTCTGGCCTTGGGATGCCAACCCCATTCCTTTCTACATTCAAGTTTACCTCAAGCCCACCTAGGTTGTGCTTCTTAAACAATATTGTCGTCGGTTCCCCCACCTGCTCCTTTGCTCTCCTAAATCTAAGAGGGAAGCCACAAAACATGATTTGATATCTATGTTTACCCTATAATGCTCAACATCCCTTAAAAAATCGGCACCAAGTATCATCTTGAACGCTTTGAAGTCCTTGCTAGTGGGATGTTTCATTAGCACCGTCAACTGCTGGTCTATGATAGCACCTGCAAATGCCATTTGACAACAAGAGCATGTGAGGCATATAAGAGTGTCCATTCTCAACATGAACTCCAAACAACTATGAGAAGAATAAAATAGTGAGGATATCACCCTTCCACTTTAAATAGAGCAAACCATTGCATTCTCCCACACTTCAGGCAAGAGGAGATTTTTTCCATATTTAAGATACTGAAGCAACTTCAAAATGATTTATTAGCATTTTTTATTTATGCCAACTCGTTACTGAAGTACTACACAACCACCTTGTCATTAATGAAAAATCTATTAAAAAACTAGTGATTAGATGGGGCTAGTGCCGAAATGCATCCAAACGATAGATCGTACTGAGAAATGCCAGATAGTGATGCCATCAGATTGATTAATATTATCAAATGCACATCCCATCAGCTAAAATGTAAAAATGCACCAATTTCTTTTTTTTGAATAGAAAGCAATTAACTCGATGCCAACTCTCCACATGTCAAGTTTATGCAATTGGAGGCAACTCATGCTTTGGGAGGGCACTCGGGAGAGTGCAATAACACCATTTGTTTACGTGTCGATGCAATGAGAGCATTATCTAATTTTAGCACCAACTTTAGCAATACTTAGAAACTTGCAAGCGATCAGGCTTGCCAACAACGAACCTTTTTCCTTTGAAGAGAGCATAGATGCACCTCGCAGCCTCTTCCTTTTTTACCATACAGTGGACCCACTCAAATTCCCAACCAATTGCACAAAAATGATTATTGAAAATACTAAGAAACTTTCACAACTTGTGCTAGCACAACATGTGGATTGATGCAAGGGCAATCATTTGTGAAACAAAAGACATCACTTACCTTTTTTGGTGGTGCACATGGCCACCACATGGAACCTCAACACTTCTTGCTATGAACTATAATTTTCAGAGAAAAAATGCTCATTTTTGGCAAGCTTCATAACTTTAAATGAAAAAAAGCGATCCACGGGTGAAAGAAAATGCCTAACCTGGAATTATTTGTAATACTTAAGGGCTTCACCAGACCGCACCATTTTGACACATGGCATTGGTGTAGGTGTGGGTGCTTGGTATGTCCAAGCATCACTAGATGTCCGAGGATGCCATATGTCACCTCAACGCTTTGGATTTTACATTTCGGCCTTCGGGCTCGATAAGAACTATGTAACTTCGACCAGTGCAAACTTTATCGTAAGGGCTCATGGGCAGAAGCAAATACCCACTCGAGGGCCCTCACAACTTGGAGATATATACTACTAATGGAACTCAAATAATTTGTTGCCCAAATAGGTAAATACATTAATCTACTAATGCTCATATTTCTCCACCACCACAACACATAAAAATAAACTAAAATATAATTTTAATTTGTGTTAAAATTATTTCTATGCAGTGCCACATCTATGTATGCCACATCTATGTATGATAGTGTAAGTAATTATAATAAAATAGCCATAGACATTCATATAATAGATTATCTACTTTCAAAAGGTGCTCGAACCTAAGTATTACACATTAGAATATAGTCATAAAGTGACAACCAAAATAGGGGTGCATTGGTCTTTGTCAGGGTAGTTACTTAATTTATGTGGCGATATTCATTGTAATACCTTCTGAAAAAATGTTTTTGTTTAACATAGCCAAAGTGAAGGAGGTATTATCCACATAAACAATTGGTATTCAATTTCCTATCCTTATCATAGGTTTTGTTATTTTCTTCCTAGGTTTGACACCCTCAACATGAGAATTTACACAACCTTTAGGATTTGTGACCCACAATTCAAATTGCCGATAATTAGCATGCTAGATATGGACACAAATTTATATGTCAATGAATATTTTGATATTAAGATAGAGTATCAATACCTTCGTATTAACCATTGGTATAAATATTTGTAGTTCTTCTCATGAGGTTTCTTAACTTCACTCATTTATGGTAGAGTTCTTAGTAACATGCACTGGACTTGTAATGCATCATACACCATTAGTGTCAAGTAATATTCTAATTAGATTACCTTGGGGTTGTCTCCATTCATTTTTTATTTTATATACCCCATAATTTTTACCATCGCATCTAATTTGTACTATTTTGATTAGATTACCCTACAACCAATACAATTACAACACTATTGTAAGTTATCTATGCAATTTTCTCTCACATACAAGTAGCCTTTGCAAATTCCTTGAGGATGTAGCACATACATCCATCTTCTCAAATTTAAGAGTATGTAGATAACATAAATGACTTATAATTCTCATGCATTCACCTTAGGATCATTGGTTCAATACCATCACCTAGGAACTCAAAACTAATTGTATTGGGGACCATTTATTCACCAAGTAGTAAAGAATGATACATGCATTAGGGAGCATTTATTCACTAATTGGTGAAGAATTATCCAAGCACAAGGAGGACTCTCAAGGATATCCATTTACTTGTAGAACTCACAAAAGTTCTTGATTTAAAGTGAGGCTACTCTATGTAACATCTATGAAATATGATAGGCATTCCTTGGACAACAAATAAGTGCAACACAATACTAGTGTTAACCATGCAACATGAATACCATTACATTGCCTCAAATTATCTTGTGTCATCTAAATGGCTCACCTAAATTGGTACCCTCATTTTTTACTATTCCTAGCTATATGCTTCACTTGATTAGACTATTGGGTCATGAGATAGCAGATGAAATAGAGGAACTTAGAAATATTATTCACATAATACCACATCATTTTCTAGCTTCAATAACTCCTCGTGCCTTGTGTAGATAGTTGCACTATTTCATATGTTAATATTAATATAAATTTGTCCTTATATGTAAGAACATGATATGCTTTATATAACTATTTTATCGTATGCCACTGCACATGACCTTGTGCACATATTTATTATTGCACACCACCAAATATGACTCCACATATTATTTCATTGTGTATCACTATATGTGATTCCACATATGTCCCTAATTTATTATATTATACCACACATTACCTCACATAACATCAAATATACACTTGGTGGCATCAATAGGGTAAACCCACAAAAGTGGTTTACAATTCTAGTGAGGAAGGAAAAGTTGTAAAAAATGACCCCATGCCAAAAAAATGGTTTTTGGGGGTTTGAACGAACTTTTGGTTTGAATGAACCCAAATGGGGTTCGATAGAACCCCACTTTGAGTGAACCCATTTAATGTTGGGTCCCACATTTCCTAGAAAAATAAACAAAAAAAATGCTTGTGGAAGAACCCCCCTTTTCCCCCATTCTCCCCCTTTGGCACCAAAAAACTCCAGAATTTTGCCCTTCGAAGCTCAGGTTGAGTGAAAATGGAGGAGACTTCACATACCCAACTAGATGATGGTAGTCCTCAAAATGAGCTATCCAACAAATATAATTTTAATATGTTTTGGTTTTATTATGTATTTGTTTTTTAAGTTTGATTAAACATAGGTTTTTCACTGAAAATCAAGCTCTTTATTTTGCACATGTGGAAAAATAGTAGATTATCAAAATAAAATTCTAAAAAATATGTGTGGGCTAGGTATTGATGTCCTTGATCTAGTAAAAAAAAAGAATTTTGATACATACAAAAAAAATTATGTTGTATACAGTCCGCCTATGTTTGAATTGTAATTGGTTTGACTTCAAAACTTGATTAAGGAAAAACTATTCAATAAAACACTATGAAACCAAATGAAAGGGCCAGATATCATAGTTGCAAATCCAAATTCAAAAAAAAAAGAATTTGATCCTTCATGGAAAAAAAGTTATGTTGTATACAGTGAGTGTCACTCCTTAAAAATGTTGTTTATTAAAAAAAATTAGTTTTCGAAAGAGATGGAAAAAGAAGTGCAATTTGATTCCAAATTTTTTGAAAAAAATTTGTTTAGAATCTACAGACAAAATGTCACAAATCACTAGTTTGCATCATCTTCAAATTCCTCACGGTTTAGCCACTATATGTACCCGAAAGTGAAGATTTAGCTAGAAAAAAATATTTCAGTGTCCAGTTTGACCAAAAATTGTAAACCAGTATTATGGGATCACCCAATAAATATATACATGTGTAATTATTTATCCATGAAATAGAATGCTAGTAGTTAGGGTCCTCAAATTGATAGGTAGTAGGAAGATCAAAATTTAAGAACATGAATAATTTAACATCTTCTTCTCTTATTTTGGAATTGTAATATAGATTGGACACATTTACTCATAAATTCAAGTTAAGGGTGAGTATAATGAATCTTTTATAGATGTAAGCAAACTAGTATGACATGCTACTCTTTTTTACTGATTAGAATCTCCATTCCTAGCCATTTTGTCTATAACATCATGTTTGTACCTTATTCATTGTTGATTTCAAATAGAAGTAGTATACACATTTATTAAATATTTCCAATTTCATTTATTTTTTATTGTGTTTTGGTTTATCATTTTATTGTTTCCTTCACATAATATTGTTTTCATGTATCACCTAGAATCTGGATAAGATGAGAACAATGATTGTTCTCTATCTTCTCATGATGATTTAGATGATTATTTTACACATGATCTGGTTAATGAAAATTTTATAATAGAACCATTAAGTAAGTGGTGATGAAAATGTAAATTTACATGTTAAATCCTTCTTATCCTTATATTATTCTTATATACGTTCAATGTTATTTTAATTCATATGTTTAGTGGTACTTTGGCAAATATAGCTAAATTATGGTTTTATTTGTGTCATACTTGTTATACATTTTCCATGATTTGTTATATGATTCCATACATCACTATAAATTGGCCTTGTGAAAGGAAGAAATGGTGTGGAAAAACCTCCTTCACCAATCTTTAAAGGAAGGTATGTACAAAAATAAAATATCTTTTAGTTACAAAAAATAATACAAAAAAAAATTATACGATGACAAGATTTATACGAGGAAAACCCTTTTTAGAGAAAAAACCCACACTCCAAAGAAAACCCAATTGTATTATCTAGTACTTAATTAGTTACACTATAAATTTTAGACTTGTGTGAGGGGGAAAATCATAGAGTGTAAATAGATAAACGTACTTGAATTTAGAATCTAATCTATGATTGAGAACATAAATCTAAGATCTATTCCTACACTTACGAAATGAAACTAAGCTATTATAGAATTCAAGAAACAAGATCAAAATATGAAAGCATACATGAATTCATGAAAAGCAATAGTGTTACCATCCCGTATTGGAGTGTGTTCGCTTGATGTTGGATTTTTCATATCACTGTAAAGCCTCCATAGTTCGTGTGCAGAATCTTGATGCATGAATGGTTGATCGAAGGTATGTTGAAGCTCTAACAATGGTGGTTGTGAATGTTGGAAGTGCTTCATTGTGCAAATGATGTTGAATCTTAGATCCTTTTTTGTGAGGAAAGAGGTTTGTTATATAGAAAATGTGATTCAAAATGGACGACTAGGATTAAACAATGTTGAATCAAGATCGACAATTGAAAGGCGTTGAGAGGATTTAAACATGAATATATTGTGCAAAGTAGATTGCACAATTTGTGTGATTGAGGAATAGATTGGTTAGTTAGGCTTTAGATTGATCAGTCAATATTTAAATGACTTAGTTAGGAAATTAGATGGCTTAGTCAGCAAATTAGATGGTTTAGTCAACAATCGTAATTTACTCAATCAAAAAGTGGGTGAGGATAATTGATTAATTGATTTAATTAATTAATTCCTTTTTGGAGTTGAACGTGTAAATCAACTTTGACTTTTGCAAACAAAGCTGCATTAGTTTGATTTGATTTTTTGATGATGTTTTGAATAGTTTGATTTAAATTATTCAAATTTGGAGGAAAAGTGACTTAATAAAATAATAATGATTTAATAATTCAATCAACTTAGGGGAATACAATGATTTAGTGACGTAATTAAATGATTGGTATTATTTAACTAATCAAGACGAAATAAAGTGAGATTAGGACTTTATTAAATAAATGTAATTTATTTAATTGGTCGAAATGATGAAAATGTGAATTAATTAAATAATGTTGTTTTATTCAATTATTATCAGAAATAGGGTTTTAGGACTTAATTAAATAAATTGAATTTATTTAATTAGTCAAAAAATGGTGAAAAAGTAAATTAATTAAATAATGTCGTATTATTCAATTAATAGGGGAAATTAGGGTTTTTGATGCTTTTGATGTGAAATGCAGTGGTGTTTGATGATAATGATGTCGATGATATGAAAATATCATTTAGTAGTGTGTGATAGGTGTTAGGTCAATTTTACATGTCTACAAGACTCTACCTTTTTAGGAGTATCACCAACATATAGATTCTAGAGCAATTTTAGCAACATAATAATGCTTACAAGTTAGCCATACAAATCATACAATATTCCATCCTCAAGAACCAATAAATAGAAAAAGCTAAATCCTTAAAACACAAGTCAACATAAGACCCAAAAATGGTGGCATAATTTACCCAAATTCCAATGCCAAAGTTGGTCATAGTCTCCTTTTCTATAAAAGAAGATGCTCTTATAACCATCACAACCTATCATAGTGGAATCCTCAATTTGGGTGCTCTGCTTAGGCATATTCAAACCCATTCAAATATAACTGATGATCCAATGGAGATATATGAGCATTTGGATGGTATTTATACAACCAAGTTTAGGAAATTTAAAAAAACCTAATTTTTGATATTTTCTATATGTTAATAATACCTTTTCAAAGGCCTTACATTTTTTCTTGGCCTTTAGATGGTCCAAGAGGTGTGTCATCTTGAATAATCCTCTTTGTAAATATACTCAGGTATTTTGGAGTTCTTTCCAATGCATCCAACAACTATTTTGGAGTGTTTTGGAGTTTTTGGCCTTTAGATGGTCCAAGAGGTATGCTCAGAGTTATGACCCTACCATGTTGGGGTACCAAACACAAATGTTTTCCCAGTTTTTAATTAATTAATAAATCAAAATAATAGGATGAAATATTGAGACACCTTGAACCAAGTTTGAATCATTATTCTCATTCTTTCCCTCATAGTATATATTCCTCAGTGGATCCGATGGATTTTTCTATCCATCACATGCTAATATACCAATTTTTGATGTGTACGAGGTCCCTCCTTTGGTTCCTTTTATGCTTTCTTATGAGGTATATTTGAGTGCTTGCATATTACATTATTCTATATCTTGTATTTAACATAGACATGCCTCAGACATACATGAGTATGAGTAAGAACATCATGGGAATCTTTTATAGTTTTTTCTTTGTATATGTGAGGATAATGTACCACTTGTAATTGATACATCTTTCCCATCCTATCCCATTATTATTTATGACATGCATACACACATGGATATAAATCATGCTGAGAATACTTATTTGAGATCCCTCATTAGTAAGATTATCCATATAACAAAGTGAATTTGTGATTATGAATAGTTTTTTAAATAAAAAGATCCTATCAAAGTGATATTGGACGATCCTTTCACATATGAAATTATGACTTATCAATAGCCAAGTGGATATGTGGCACCTTATTTTTCAAAGTACGATGATAGATACAATCCATCACTATGTGTATAATACTTATAAACTATATGTCTCACGTATTTTAATGAGAATCAATTGCTTTCAAGGTTGTTTCCAATAAGATTAAGTGGTTATACATTCATATGGTTTTATTTATTACCCCATGATTCCACCACTTCCTTTATGGATTTTACAAGCACTTTCATGAAACATTTTCATTATAATATTGAACCTAAGGCACATGTTGTTAACCTCATGCAATGCAAGCGGAAAGAAAAAGAACCAATTAAAGATTAAATAATGTGATTTCAAATGTTGGTTACTAATACAAGTTTTACCTTATAAGACAATGAACTTAAAAGTATATTTATTGATGAATTACTTCCACTCTTTATTTATGATAAAAGTTTTGCAAGCTTTATCATCCATTTTGAGATTTACATTGTAGTGTATACAAATGCAAGTGTACTTTATTGATATGATCCTCTTTTATGCCAATTTATTTCTATCACTTCCCTTATGTTTGGATGAATAGGTTCTCATTGTTCTCATATTTAGATAACATGGACAATGGGAGTGTTCCCAATGATCATCATCATGCACATATAAAACCTAATATATTTAGATAATTCAAGCTACTTTAGAGGATCTTCCACGTGTCATATTGGAACCACTTTTGGAATACAATATCATTACTTTACCACTAGCCATGTCAATGGATCTACATAAGGTTGCATATTACATAATTTTTTATGTGCTTATTATCACATACATGGACGTTTTATAAATAGATGAATTGTATTAAAATATAAAATCGAAGATCTTAGAGATAAATAAACTATACAAATTGAGGATAATTATATGAAATTGTACATGATAAAAATCCTTCTAATGTTAGTCATTTTATTTTGTTGACCATAACACACCATATGTATTAGATTATACATGAGAAAAAATAAAGTACACTTGAAATATCATCTATACTAGTTCTTTCCAAGCTTACATCACATTTAATATATTTAATACATCACTCTTGTTCGGGGGAGTACACTTCTTAATGAAATGGCTAGTCCCACAAGGTATTGATTTCAAAAATAAAATTTTACATCATTTTATAGACATGCCTAACAAGGATGAATTTACTAGTTACATATCCTTACCTCAAACTCTTACTACTTGTCGTATTTTATTCTTTGCTCTTTCTTTCTCGGATTTCTATTTATGCTATGTTGTTTCCCATGTTCCTAGTTAGCATCTTGATGATGTGAAGACAACTATAATGATGCATGTTGAACAAGTGATTTTGAATATGTGCTATGTTGTTTACTTCAATTCTTCGATGCGTTTATTCCATTTATACTTTGGCCTTCTTTTTTCTATGAATGTTGCAATCCTCCATTTACTTGACATGCCCTTACACTTTTGTCCTTTTATTTATGCTATGTTTTTTGTGAATCTCATATTCTCTTTTTTCACCTATATTATGTATTATGCTTTGATTTCCCATTTTTGGGTCACCTTTACTTTTTTATTCTTTTATTAGTTCCCATGCTTTGCTATGTTCCATATATAGCTCTTATGCTTTCTTATATTACTTATTTAGCTTCTATACTTAGCTCCTATATTTTTTATATTCATTATTTAACACCTATGTACTCCTATGCTTCATATTATTTACTTATATTTCATTTTACTTGTTATGTTCCTATACTAGATGTGCATGATGTTCTTATGCTTTACTTTGATCCTATGTTCATGATTCTTATCATGCATATAATCCACATCTATGATCATTATAATTTTTACTTGCTCACATCCCATGACATAATCTATGATCCTTGCCATGCTCATACCTTTCAAATCTTATTTATGCTTGCATGATCCTTATCTAGAATTTATGGGTATCTTTACCTCACCATTTATCTTCATTGGTGGCAATGTTAGGTATATTTTTCCTTTCATGTGCTATATATATACTTTCATGAGTACATCTTTCACTTGTCCTTATATGCTTATCAAATGATGATATTTTTTCACATTTACATGGTTTAGCATACTTTTTTCTCCTTTCATCCATTGCATCCTTTGTATGCGACCAATTGGAGGGGCCATATATTATCATCAATGTTCTTCATAAGCTTGGTTGCAATAATGCATTTGTGATAATATGATAATTTTTTGGTATCAAATATAGCTTTATTGTCTTTTCTAAATAGAGTATGCTTCCACATAGTTAGAGACCTTATTATGCTCTTTGTAAAGATACATCTCATTTTGCATGGCTGAAATCATTTAATGACTTATTCATTTAGTTGGAGTCCATTACATTTTATCACATATTTAGATCTTTACCATTTTTTGTAATAGATAGAATATCTACATACTATTTTTAAAATATTTTTTAGATAGAGAAAAGGATCTAATAGATGAGCATGTACCAAGAGTCACTATGGTGCCACGAACATAGACCCCCACTTAAGCATATTAAAATAATTAGTAGTTGAGAAATAATATATTAGTAAGAATTTAATATGGAAACAATACATGTACATCTATACTCTTCACAAGTCATAAATAAATAACCAATCATATGGTGACACATAAGGTGATCAATAATACATGACTTGGTAGACATATTTTGGTTTCTTTTTTGGGGTGTTTTTAGATAGCCCAGTGAAGACAAATTTAATTAGACTACATCATTGATACTCAACCCTTGAACAATAGCTTCAAAATATTTACTTATATAAAAATATATGTTGAAAATATTCATTAAAATTTAATTTACCATTTAGGAGCTTGATTTGAATGAAGTTAGGGTGTGTGGGTATTGGGTTCTCTACCCTAGTTTTGAAAAGTTGTGATTATGATCATTTTTAAATGCTTATGTGTGATACTCATTTCAAAATTTTCTTCCATTATTTTAGTTTCTCAAGATGTATTAGTCACAACAAGAAGAGTACACATGATTGAAATGTATGGTCTACATATTTGTAAATATCCATATCCTTTGAGTGTTTAAAATACTTAATTTCAATGATGACTGGTTGATTTTGCTTTGAAATGTAGTTTCATAGTACCTTACATGCAAGTCTTGATGTGGGGGAAAAATATAATGGTGAAAATTACACACCCATAATTTCCCTTTTCTCTTATGTCTAGGGTCATAGTGACTACATTACCTTTTATACATTGAATAGTGTGTAAGATGAAATGTTTTACATGGAAGCTAACCAATAAATTTATCCTCATCTACCATATCATCACTCATTCATAAGATCAAGATATGATCTCCAAATCTAGCCATTGATCACCTAGGTTTAGGTTCATGGTTGTGGATTTAAACCCCAAACCTTTAAAATTAAAATTTCTTAACTAGACACATATTTCCATTCCTTACTAGCCATTATAGATTAACTAAAGCATAAATTATTTCAAATTGCATGCTAGGTTGGTGTATTTAAAGACTAAACCTAATTCATAAATAATCACTTAGAATTCAATTGTAAAAGGTTAAAAATGATTATATCAAAATTACAACATCATACTAGGAGCATATTGCATGCTTACCTATTGCCCTTGACCTTGTATCACTACCATTGAATTGGTCCACCTAGGAGTCTTTCTAAAGAGAACAAGGTCCTCATGATTCAATAGATTCTCCAAAGGTGTTTTTAAACACCAAAAAATATTACTCAAATTTAGATATCATTAGATCAAGGTAAGTGAGTTTTAGGTATCAAAGTTTTGCCAATTCATTTTGTGCTATAGGTTCAATTCCACACACTAGTTCACTTTTACAAGAGAACATATTTGGATTATATCGAAACACAATCAGTTTGTAGATTCCAACACAATCATCTAAGAAAACACTAAATATCTATCATTATAGCAAGTTTATTCTTACATCTTCTACAACATTTGGTGCACCTTTGAAATACAACTAAGTATTGCAGTTGAATTCCTTTATAATTCTATTACCAACTCCTAAATCCTAAACTTTTATTATTGTATAATTATTTTCCTAATGCTAAAAATATTTATTTTCATTAAGATCTAAAGATGTTTATAGAGGAAGCTTTTATTTTTCATATAAAGTTACTTCTCCATCATTGTGACTCCATCATCACCAAAAGATATTAGAGAACAATGATGTACTATCTTGATGAGTTTAACCCTGTATCTTATCATCACCAATATCTCTATATAGGGTAAATATCACTTGGAGAACAACAAATGCTCATAAACCCAAATGAAGACTAATCACATAATCTTTGGTGTGAAACAAGTAGATAAAAGAAACCCAAAGAACAATGCGAGGATATTATGTATCTTTTGAACAACTAGAGTAGTTGAGTCAA
Source organism: Sequoiadendron giganteum (assembly GCA_007115665.2). Classification (NCBI taxonomy): domain Eukaryota; kingdom Viridiplantae; phylum Streptophyta; class Pinopsida; order Cupressales; family Cupressaceae; genus Sequoiadendron; species Sequoiadendron giganteum. Next base: position 441,671,694 of record CM021106.1, on the reverse strand, counting down.
CACCACTTTATTTTAGAGTGTGAAACTTATAATGACATTCAAGATAATTATGCACATACTTTTTTTTTTTGATGGAGGGTTCAGACCTGCAAGGCAGCCCAGCGAGGCACGAAGCCTGCGAGCTACCAATCAGCGAAGGCCACCACGTAGACGTTTTAGGAACCCGAGACGGGCCCACACGTGCCAGAAACCTCTTCGGCTTAGAGCCAAGGACTGAGGGGCATCCACGCCGCCAAATTCGCCTAGGGCACGATCCTAGCCTCATCCCTTATGATGTCGGAGCCTTGCACTCAACAAGACTTGATCCCTGGTGGGCTCATTTCAAACCTTTCAACTTCACTAGTAGACCAAGGGCCCATTGACATTATGCACATACTTTAACAGTGAATTCTTTATAAAATCTGTTAAAAAAGAATAAAAAAACATGAAAATTCATACTTTAACAATAGATTCTTTATAGAATCTATTCAAAGAAAAAAAATAAAAATTCTATCACAATAAAAAATAAAATAAATCAACCACATAAAAAGTTAAAACTCTACATCCTTTGAAGTATCTTTAAACTTATAAAGGTTATTTTATTTTATTCATTAACACAAGTTAAACATCACAAAACAAGTGCCACGTAGTGGCTAGTACTTGCCTTTATAGTATTTTAAATTTATTTATTTTTTTTGTAAATTTTATTAATGTGAATCAAATTAAATGTTAGTTTTGTTAATTCTAGTATTAATATTTAAAAATGTTTCATTAATGTTAATTTTTATTAAAATTGTGTAAATAATTAATCATTATAATGTAAATTGTATGAAATTAGCTTGAATATAATGTATGCTTATATTCTAATTTAATAAATTTTTTAATATTAATAATTATTCATTTTATCTTAATTATATTATATAAAAATTAATTATATAATTTTTTTAAAAATGTTATAAAGATATTATAAATATAAAAAAAATAAAAAAAATAAATTATAGTATAATATAATTAAAAGGAAAAAAATGATAATTAGATAAATATAAAATTTATCTAATAATTATATTACATAATAATATTGTATAATATAATATAAATTTATTATATTAAATAATATTTATTGATTATATAATATATATATTTTTTTAAAAATTACTTTATATTAAATAAAATATAAATAAAATGAAATGATTAAATAGCATAAATATAAAAAAGACTTAAATAATAATTATTTAAACATAAAATTTATATAATAATTTTGTTAAGTAACAATATTAATTTATATGAAATATAAAAAATTAAATTTATTAATTATTATAAATAATAGTAATAATAAATTATTACTATTTAAAATACAACAAAATAAACATATAATATTTAATATTTAAAAATAATAAATTTTAAAAAATAAAATTAAAAATTACAAAATAAAATTAAAAACTCACTCACAATAATTAAAAACTTTAAACAAATACTTTTATTTATTAAAATGTTTGGAAAAATGCTCTCAATCCAATCTTAGGACTGCCCTTAAAAAAAAAATCCTAGATTTTACACATAGTGGAATGTTAAAATGATGATAGTGGAATGCTCTTTGATTTTAAAAATCTCATGTATGCTGTTTAGTTTTTTTTAGGAATATTTTAAAATTCTTGGTCCCATGGATTTAATATTACAATTTTGCTTGAAATTTTAAGCTCCAAAATTCAAGGAATGAAATGTAGTGCTTTGATAAAACATAATAAATAAATCAAAATTCTCTCATTTTTATTTTTTAATAACTGTATGGTCCCATGGGGGGGCTTGGGCTTCTATTTTCATGGATCAAGCGGTCCCATGAAGAAAAAAAAATTGTACTACAGGATTAAATAGAATTTTTTCCAGAAAAATAGGAGCCCCTACCTTTTAGAAATGAATTTTCAGTGGTGAAATTGAGGTGGGGCTAGAAATTGCCCCTACAGCTTAGGAATTTTTTAGAAAGTTTTTCCGCCACTTGTCTATCACTTAAAATTTTAAATTCCTAAAAAAAATTAAAAATGAGAGAATTTTTATTTATTTATTAATTTTTACCAAAAATACTCCAATTCGATCTTTAAATTTTGGCGCTCAAACTTTTAAGTTGAATTGCAAAATTGAATTTATGGGACCACTAGCCTTAAAATATTCCTAAAAAATCTAAGCAACCCCTGAATTTTTTTAAGAAGCCCCCTCCATGGGACCATACCCTAAGAATTTAAAATTTTAGATGAAAGACAAGTGACATATAAAAACTCCTAAATTGTAGGGGCAATTTTTAGTCCCACTCCAATTTCACGAGCTGAAAGATTCATTTCTAAAAGGTAGGGGCTCCTATTTTTCTAGAAAAGATTCTAATTGATTTCGTAGCATAATTTTTTTTTCCCTCCACGGGACCATACAATAAGCTTTCCAAATAATTATTAAAAACGAAATAAAATATAGTAAATTTCGTTTCTTAAATATAGGCAAAATAATAGTTCAATTTTCTGAAAAATAGGCAAAATAATAGTTCATATTCATTTTTCTTGAAAATCCATCAATAACACACAAAACTTCTTAACCAATCATATTCATGAAAAATATTTTTTATAATTTATAAAATTAAATATTTTACAAATTGATTTTATAAAATTAAATTATATATTTTTTAAATTTTTATATTTTTGATTGGTTGAAAGCTAACTTATTAATAACTAATTAATAAAAAAAACAAAACTCAGACCTAACGACAAGTACTAATAACCGCGAAATGGCATATCCCATATGTACAATTTTTTTTAAAAAAATCCACAATAATTAAAATAAATACCTAATGTGTTTTGCTTAACTTGCATGTTTATTGCACCATCTCCATCGAAATATTTGGAGCCTGGTCGAGAGCGGCATCGCCCGCCATTTACGAGAGAGCATTTACTAGGAAAATTTCCCAGTAATAACCTGCTAAGGCCGAAAGAACTTTACCAATTCATTAGCAATTCCGAAAGAAATTTCTTATGCAGTCACAATTCATGAAATTCACATGACAGACATATAAATACATGTCCTTGAGAGCTTCACCTATTCAAACAGAAATGGACAATGTCTGTCGAGCTGTAAGTAAGCCCTCTTCTAAAGAAAAGAATAATGCCGCCATTCTTCAAACGTTAATCAATTCACCATTTTGTTATTGCAGTTACTGTCAAGTGCAATCCACAGATGTCGGGCAACTGACAGACTCTGCCGAATCACAATCGCAATCCAATGTCTCGGCACTAGCAAAAGTTCCAGTCCCACAACTTTTCAGATATCTAGTAAGCACCATCTCATTTTAGCACGAGAAGTATTAATTATTTTAATGCAAATGCTGACGGAATTTGTGTATTGATATGAAACAGTTTCAGATACAGGGCGGGGAATTAACTTACCGGAATTTTTACTTTCTTATAGCGATATCAATTTACACCGTACAAATGACATCTATTTCAGTTCACCGCACTGCTGGGGTGAAGTTGATTGCCAACTTAGTTTCCCTATAAATTCTTAGTTATAATATGAATTTCTAATTATCTCTCTCTTCCTCTGTCTTGTTTTCTTCCAACATATTTTTGTATTGCTGATATATAATAAACATGAAATTTTAAGTCAATGAATTCTGTACACGTTTTAGATCACACTTGCGATTCATCTTCATGATAGTGAGATAAAATGGATTACCAAGTTGTGATCCCAAATGTTTGATGAAATTTAAATGTATATAGTTTTTTCAAATCCTTTTAACTCTATTATTGATACACGTTTCTGCTATTGCAGATGGAGAGCTAAACATCACAACCACAGGTAATGAAAACCTCTTTCTCAGATTTTATAGGTTCGAATCCTAAGAGGAGTAGGTATGTATGTTTCCTATGATGTAACACTATTTGGTGCTTCCCTGCTAAGATATAGTAGGGTTCGGGTCATATACACTCTATAGAGTTATATTTATATACATACTCCACGGCATACAAATTATGGACCTTAAAAGCAAAATTAATTGCATGACCCCATTGTTTTCGGATCTCATTGTTACTTCTATGCAGGTATTATTTTGGTACGGTCATTTGAATAAAATTCAGTTATAAAAGGTTAACAATTTTTCATAATTTTTTATCAGACAATTGGGGAGATAATCTATTACAAACAATATTGAAACAAAATGAAAGATTTTAATGACATCCATGTTACCAAGCAGTCCATGGGACCAAGGGCTGTAGTAATGGTGTTACATGCTAACACATCCACTTGATACAAGGGTCGGTCCTATTAGCCTTACAAAATTTCCAATCTCTTTTTGATGTCAGATCTTCTACTGTGGATCTTGATGAAAAATCTTGCTGTTTTGTTTAGCCTCACCTCCTCATAAAGGGCAGTTAGGTTGTCTACTTTCAGGTTGTTTTTATATTAGATATGGATGCCACTATAGTCTGTACTCTCAAAGATCTAGTGCCATTCTGTCTCCATCACCCCCTTGTTGCAAAATAATTTTTCTTAGTCTGCACTCCTCCTTAGGCATTGCCTACCTGTTAATCTTGCACCTAAGATGATGGAAGTTAGTCTTTAATTGAACTATCAACATCTACACCTTCCACTTGATTTCTGCTTCTATTTTGTCATGGTCCTATGTGCAGTTAAACTCTTTGATACAGTATGCTTTCTTTTGCCCAATTCGCTTTGTCCACATGGATTCCTTGAATTTCTCTTTCACTTACTGTTTTATTTCCTCAGTTTGGACACTTTTGCATGGTAACGCCCCATTTACTCATCCACTTTTCGATTTGATTCATTCATGTGTTCTTCCTTTTGCTTAGCTCTTCCTCTATCACCATTTTGGGCCATTGATGGGTTTCCATACTTTGTGTCCTTTTTAGATAACATCCGAGTCATTGTTGTTGCCTCTAACAGGAAAGTACTTGTTTCAGGTAATAGAATCTTAAACAGAATGGATGTTTTGATTTTAGGGTGCTTGTGATTAAATGTTTTTGGATTGTCGCTATCTATCTCCATTTTAGATCTGACACATTGCTGCCCCAAACTTCACACCCATATAGGACCACTGGTGTGATAAGCAAGATGAACAAGGTTCTCTTGGTCTTTCAAGTCCATAATTGTACATTCCTGCACCTATTGTATTCTTTTTGTCTTGCATGTCTCCCAACTGAGCTGGTTGTGAAAATCAAGCCCAAGGTGCTTGTATTCTTCTACTTCCAGCAGGCTTCCCTGAAAAGGAAGTTAATTTGTTTCTTTTTCTCCATAATAAAAAAGATCATGACTTCGATTTTGTTGGTATTCACTTGTATCCCAATCTCTTGGTGGAAGAGCTCTAAAGCCCTTAGGTGTTCTCTCAAACTATGAGCTATATTTACAACTAGAATAAGATCATTCACATATAAAAGTAACATTACTACATAGTCAACAAGTTAAATACCCCATCTCCCTCCCCACACCAACTTTTGTTATCCACTCCTCTAGCTTATCAATGTATAGCCCAAATAGATTGGGGGATAGTTGACAAACTTGTTTGGCACCAATGTCACTTCCAAGGCATTCTGACATTTCTCCACTTTTTCTGATTTTAGCTTTGATCTGTCCCTTCATCCAGCTCCAAAGTTTGCCTCTAGGTAACATACCAAATGCCTTTTAATAATCAACAAAGCAATGGAAAACTTATTTTCCCTGGGTATTCCATACTTTTTCAATCAAGTACCCAAGAGTGATGTAATGGTCAATAGTGAAATGCTTCAGCCTGAAGCCTGCCCATCCTTTTTGCTTCTTTTCCCTCTTTCGCTGTCCAGCTGCTAATTCTGTGCTCTATCATGCTCCTGAATAGCTTTCCTTTTGCCTTTCCTCTTGCCCTTTTTCCTTATTGAATGAAATTCATTTAAACTTTATGATGATTACAAGGAAGTTTGAGAAAATGCAGTTGCAACAACAAATTACCTACTGTTATTATTATTGATGAAATTCCAAACGAAATGTGGTGTGCTGCATGAAGATATGGAAACGACTGAAGTTCAGCACTGCCGGCTGAATTGGGGAGATAGTAGGGTAGTGCAGATGGGTACATCTTCAAAGGGAAGAAGTACTTTCAGGTATATCCAAATTATTTGGCTTCATTTAGACCATTTTCATTCTATATTCACTTTCTCTTCATTCTTTGTTGCATTGTATTTTTTGAAGATAAGGGTTCCCAGTACAATTGAAATGAAATGGTAGGCGATAACATTTTCTCCCATGCAGCTAATTGTCTTTTAAATGCTGTATGTTTTAGTGGCACAGAGGCATCTTTTTCAGTTCAAGGGAATCTTGAAGAATTTATTATATACATAAAGGATTTATGCCAGAAGGTACGCTTTTTAAAAATGTGCCACATGTTCTCTTTTTAGAACATGAAAGATGAAGAAATTTAAAAAAATAAGTAAAAGAATTTCAAGATTCACATTAATTAATAGCTTATGGAAATGGCCTTATTTGCTATGATCGTGAATAGTTGTAGTACAAATTGAACATTTCAGTAAAAGCTTTTGATTTGTGAAAATTTCTCTGATGCAGATAACCATCTTGCAGATTCCGGTAAGATATTCAGCTGGCAGTAATCTTCTGTATTTTTTTTCTTAGCAGTTGTGTGAGTGTAGTTCATTTGATTTCTTACATGGAAAATGGGAAATAATTTGAACCCTTACTAGTTATTTAATTTCTTATAATTATTGCTGGATTGAAATTCAAAACTCAATGGATTTTTCATAGTGCTTTTGTCATGTCATACATTTCATTGCAAATCACAGATCATTATTCTCATTAGGGTTCTCATTATGGCTGTGGGTCATTTTTTCATAAATTCTATGTCTGAAAATAATTTTTTTTCTAAAAACAATTTCAATTGTAAGTTCAGAAATAGTTTCGTGTAAGAAGATGCTTGTATCTCTTAGCTTTAGACCATACTATCATATAACTTTGGTTGATCATTGATATCATACAAGACATTTAGGGGTTGATGTAAAAGGCTCACATTGAATTAAACTTTCAAAATTAAGATATATGCCTAGAAACAGAGTGACCAACTAAAAGTTTCTTAAGATATCTAATTAGTAATTTAAGAAGTTACTTTGTGTTGAAAACAAGATGAAGTAAAACTGCAATAATAACGTATGAATGTGTTTACAAATCTGAAAATTAGATTACAAAATAAGATTATGTGTGAGTGCACATTCAACACTAATATAAAAATCAACAAACCATAAGATACACCAGATTTACGTGGAGAAACCCTTTCAAGAAAAAATTCTACATGAGAAAAGAGGGCAAGTATATTATTAATCTTCAACCAAGACTTGTACAATAATACACTGCATTACACTTCTCTGATCAATCCAGTAGCACCTTGTTACCTGTAAAAACTCAACATAAAACTACCATCTCATGGTTCCAATTTATAGAAACTCGTGTGAAATATTCCGAGCCAATTTTTTCTGTTTTTTCAAATTCAAATTACAATCAATGCACCCGTTAAGGTTAGAAGATAAACCAAAACGTGCTGAAGCAACTCTAACCAGAATGTACACCAGGATCCCGATGTGGGCAAGGTGTGAGCATTGGTCAGAGGATCTAAAACAAATTGCTTATGTTGTAACTCTAACCAAGAATGGCGTCGATGATGGCGAGCATAGGGTCAGAGGATCTTCTACTCTAAGTGCTGAAAAGGGAACTCAACACCAAGTATGTGCTACCCAATCCAGAATGGAGTGAGGGGCGACCATATGGCGGAGTGATTACAAATAACAACGCTTGAAAAGAAATGCTGAAGCTGAAAATACTCAACACCTAGAATGTGCTTGCTAACCCAGAATGGGAAAGTAGCTACCATAGGGCGGAGATGTAACTATTACAAATAACTTCAAATGAAAGTGAGCATTACAACAGAATTGAACAAGCTTGATAATTACTGCCAGTACTACTGCCAGTTTACAGAAATAATGATCATTCGCCTGCCAATAACTTAGGAATTTGATAGACTAGCATTTCATCATAATAATTCTCCTTAGCTTGGTTAGAAGTGCCAAGACAATAAACCTTCAATGATCAACAATACAAATTCTGTTTTTCTTTACAAATCTGCACTGTGAACTAAGAACCAGCAGTTATGGAATTCATTCGTATGCTCATATCTCACTCGTATCTCATCCAATTAACTTGAAACAAAATGCAATATGCTCTAATAGATAAGACGCCTAGGATAGAACACAAAAAGCAGATCTTAAAGCCTTGAGTTAATTATGCACAGATCCCAATGCACAAGCTGAATGGTACGGCTTCATGAAAAGGGCGATCTGCTCTAGAAAATCACAGCAAGCTCTAAAAATTCTACAAATTGGTGAAAGATGACGCCTATGCCTAGAAATGGAAATGGGCTAATACCCAGAGCAATGTTTTTGATGTTTTTTGACTTATGATTAAAAATATGAATCAGCTAAAGCAAACAATGCAATATCTAGGAATCCACTAATATGCAAAACCAGAAACTATTGATCTATAATGCAGGTTACAATGCACAATATCCAAGAAGAACTCATAAACTAGATTGAATCACCACTAGTTGTTGTCTTGCAAACAAGAAGCAATGCCCGTGCTAGGAGGCCTTCATTCCTCGAAGCAAACCCAGAGCCAAACCGGCAGCATAACAATACTGTAGACCAAAGATGCCAAATGATGATCAAAGCCTTCCTTTTATAATTTTCTCATTGACTTTTCAAAACCCTAAACTCCTCTTCAAGACAGAAACCCTAATCTCTTTCAAAGATGGCGTCCATTTCCTCAAGCTCAATATTGACTTTTAATTAAAATCAATACTTTAATAAATGCGTCCACTTTATAGCTTGTTTTGACTTTGGGTAAAATATAAAATATAAAATAATCTTTAATGAGGCGCCACCCTCAAAAAGACCACTTTTCAAAACAACATAAAGTCAATAGACTAGGCCAAGGGTCAACGTTCGAATATAATATTAAAACGTGACTTTTTAATTAAATATATCAACTTATCTCTCCAACTGTGCCTTGAAACCAATAGTGACCAAGTCAACTGACCAAACTGAAGTAGGAAGTCAACCATGCTGAACCCAACTAAAAAACTGCCAGAAATAGAATTTACTAAAAATAATAAATTCCTGAAGATGCTCAAAATGCCGAGACGAACATACCACTGCGAAGCTCTTTGAAAACCCAGAAAGAATCCGCCATTGAATCCACCAGCTCCGAGCAAAGACATCCTTAAAAATAGGAAACCCTAATTTTACCTTCCGACTAGCCTTCGGGTTTCCAGAAAAAGGCCAACGGTCACTGGAAAGATCAGGTTTGAGAAGGGGACATTACATCGTGGCAGGGAAAACCACTAGTGGTAACCTGAAACAAGAGGCAAGGAACCACTTGCACAAACCCATGCCTAGAAATTTAGAATAATGGGCAGCCAATGGACATAATGAAATATTAATTATCTTCACATGGCTCCAACATTGGCACCTAGCCCATAGCCAAATGCTCCGTAAATCCCCAACTCTTCCAATCACACAATAGGACAACCTTTCACCACCTTCCAATCTTGATCGCCCAGCACATGACTGTTCACATTCCCAAAGGTGGACACCTAGGAAGAATCTTATCCTATTTTTCCTTGTAACCGTCACCAACATGAGTTCACCTTTTTGAAATGCAATTACAAATTTGTCCATATTAAATGTTTTTCCTCTCATGTTCGCTAGAAATAAAGATTACAGTCTGTAACAATCCTGTAGTAGTGATAGAAAAGTTATTTTCAATTGAAAATGGAATTCAAACCCTCAAATACACATACTAATTTGATACTCCAATTGTTAGGCATGAATTGCAAGTCAATTACAAAGATAGCACTGCTGTAGCAAGTTGTCCAACTCAGAATTTAGATAACAGACCTGGAGATGAAGAATTCTGTCCCCAAAAGTACGGCTAGGGTTTGTATAACCAAATGCTCATCAAGTCGGCCCTAGAGAGCAGCGATAGACTTCAAGAGAATAGCGCTAGGGTTTGAATGGCAAACCCTATTTGTTGCAGCCTTCAAAATGTCAACCTTTCTCTGTTGCAACAGCTGGATGTGGCAGCTAGAAATATGGATTTTCAACAAGCTTCAATGCATTCACAATCACCAAATCTTACCCCAAATGTTGGCACCCAGATTTAGGATTTGAACCCTCAAAATGTATGCAAATGAACCCTCCAAAATGACTCAGCAAACTGCTGTTAATGACCTGAACAAATCTGAGAGTGAATCGCCCAAGAATGAAGATGCCAATGAACACAAATTTGCCCTAGTTCAATCTGCAGAGATAATTGCTTATAGCAGCCCCTCCAATCTTCACAAAATTTGCCAAATAAGAACAATTGTGAACCTTGGATGGATCCACCTCGAATGGCAATGGGTTTTTGTCCACTACCATTTATTCCTCTAAGGGTTTTCGTCCTCAGGAGAGCTGAACCTGTTGTTGTAGCTGAAAACTGAAAGTTCTCCAAAACTCAATTTATCAATCCAATATGCTAGAATGACCACTCAATAGCCTTTTTATAAAGTTCTAGTCAAGGCCAACATGTTTTGCTATTTTTTATGAATTTTTCTTCCTCCAAAAGTGCCCGCCCTTTTTGGGAAATAATAATAAAAATAAAATAACTTAAATATTTATTTTATTATTTCACTTTTTCACTTTATAAAAAATCACTTTAATTTTATAATATTTTATTTTTGCTTTTTCACCTTTTTCCCCTTTTATTATTTTTTATCACCTTTCTCTTTAACAGGTTCAACTAATCATTCCCTTTCCATGCAAATTAGCCTACAGGAATGGCTAATAGGCTAATTGAGCTCCAAATGATGATCATGCCGGAAATTGGGACATGACACCATGCCACTTCGGGTTCAATGGATAGGCAACCATGTGCAAGGGAGTGTTGAGCTTCTCCCATCGATGATGAATGATTGGTTGGACACACTCATTGTAGAATGCTAATGTGGGGCCTTTTTCTTGTGCAATGGCATTCATTTGGCCAAGCATCCTGTCAATGCACTCTATGCCTCTCCAAGGTTAGGTGCATTTGTGTCCCCATATCTAATAACTTTGAAAATTGGAGTAATGATGGCAACAATGTATTTGTATTAGCCCAAAAAGTATCACTCTTCACCACCTCGTTCACTCTCCTCCCTTGCTTTGACTTAGAACTAGGCCACCAGTTCCACTTTGTTGTCATGACCATTGGTTGGAATGCCTCTTGCAACTCAAGCACCCTCTCCAAGAGAATGAAGTATGATGCATATCTAGTCTCCACAGGTTTCAAAATCTCCTTAAAAAAGGTCCTAAAGAGTGCATGTGAAGTATGGTGTGTTGTACTCAAACCAATTTTTTTGCTTCATTAAGGCATTTTGCTTAAAATGGTCTAAACCTTGTAAAAGTGGGGTCAAAACTCAGTTTTTGGGCAAATCAAGCGTGGGATTTTGGTTAGTGTGATGCCAGGAAGATATTGGCAAAATTTGAAAATTTTGAAAATTAGGGTTTTCGGACCCCTTTTTAGGTCAAAACCCTAAAAAATAGGAACTTGTCAGAATTGGCTGAAATTAATTTTGATTGGCTTATTTCACATCACAATCACAGTGGTGAAGTCGGTTTTAGTTAAAAGTCAGTTTAAGCCTGGTGGGTAGTTTTCACTTTTCAGGAGAAAAGTTAGGACTTCCAAGGTCGTTAATGGCAGTTGGCCAGTACCAGGTGTCAAAATCTAAGCTTGAAACTCAAAGCAGAACATTCTACGATCAAAGATGTTGAAAAAGATGCCTCTTGACGGAGGGGATTTTCAGATTGGCAAAAAGTACAAAAATATTTCAAGTCTGGGAACATTTTCACTATGTAACATAGTAGACACTTGCACAATCAACGTGCAAATCAACTTTACAGTGTTCGTACATGTGAGAATGATGAAGTATAGTCATACACACACCTCGGCAGTCGTAGTACTTTGACATGGTCAACCTCAGCAGTTAATACAGTGTTCACAGAGCACGAAATGATGGAAAATATGAAGTTCAGAGCCAATCTGCGCCCTTGTAGCCCAGGGGCTCCCTTCCATTTGAAGGTCAAGATTCAGCTACTTTGGATTGCAAAGACATTTATTCTCTTCTGTTTTCAGTCAACTTTCTGACTAGCTATGGAGCAAGTTCATCTGAAATGCAGAACTCCGGCAAACGAAGGCGGAAGTAGAGGTTACAAAGAGTGTATACATCATGAAGACAGTCAAAGAATGCAGATTTGCGCCCCTGTAGCCTAGGGGCGCCCTTCTTTTTGAAGGTCAAGATCTGAATGCATGTGCTCACTGATGGATTCGGTCTCTTCAGGATCAGTCTGGCTTTCCAACGAGCTATCAAGCAGAGGCATACATAGTGCAGAACTCCGGTTATCAGTGTCGGAAGTAGAGACTGCGGGCAGGATGCATGTCACAAAAATTGCCTTGTTGATGGTTTAGGCGCCCTTGTAGCTTAGGGGCACCCTTAAATATGACTACCCAGATGAATGAAATTTCAGTTGAGGTCTTCCTAAGATCTTTTCTTGCTCAGTCCAGCTTTGCAGCGTACCCATTTGTGAGATGATCCGACATTCTTAGTGACCGCGACAGAGGTTCTACCGAGCACGTAAAACAAAGAATGGTGAAACGTAGCTACACACAATTGCACCTCTGTAGGCTAGGGGCGCCCAGCCTTTAGGCCTGCCGGATGGGGTTATTTTCTTTCACAGTCTTCACAAGACTTGTGTGCAATTACTCCAGCTATCCAATGAGTTCAACTGTCAGCCTTCGGGATTTGGCGAACGCTTGTACGTGCAAGGTTAAGGTGGTGATGCTGAAAAGTGAAAGTGACTGGAGACAACCAAAAAATGGCTAAGTATGGCGAGTACCAATCTCCTTGAAAAAGGCGCCCTTCTCTTTGAGGCCTTAGAAGCAGTTTTTTGGCTTCATCATCTCCAAAGACATCTCTTGTAAGTTGACTCAACTATGCAGAGAGATAGATGGTGCACGAATCAAAGCACTCCAACTCCCGGTGTCAGGGGTCAAAGAATGGTGTTCAGACGAATGTCACACTTTTGTCAAAAGGTATTTGTGCCTTCACAGCCAGGGGCGCCCATCTTTTTGGGGTTCCTGATACAGTTTTCAGATACCTTACATACAGTCATTGGATGCAGAGTACTTCCAGTCACGCAATGAATCTACTATTCAGTCAGCAAGGTTCATCGTTCACTGTCAGCAGCAGTTTGGAGCATCAGAAGGCAATACGGAGAAATGGCTGTTTGGAATCAGTGCATCAATTTAATCAAAGGCGCCTAATTTTCCAAGGTGTTAGATGTTGTTTTTAGCAGTTGTAGCTTTTAGCAGACATTTCATCCTTGTCATGCAGGCTTCGTAGTGGATATCTCAGATCAGTTGCAGGTTCATTCAATCACCCAAAAATTAGAGTTGAACATGGCCAGATGTAACTTTACCGTTAGCTATAAAGTAGGAGATACTCAAAAATCTCATAACTCTTGCAAATGGACGCCTAGAAGGTCAAATTTGGACTTTCTAGAATCAGTGAAGTTTGCTGAGCACATCCAGACGCTATTTTTGGCGAGATGATTAAAATAATATTTTTGCATGCAGAAGCATTAAAAAGGGCGATTTTCTTCAAAGAGCTAAATATGGCACCTCTTTTTAATTTGCATGTTTTAAATTAAATGTTATTTTTAGTCCAAGACTCAAAGTCAGTGGCAGTTCATCTGGTGAGAGGCCAATCGAATTCTTTCAGAATTAGGGTTTTAACATGCATGCATGATAGTACGACTTTGTCTATTTAACACAAGTGTGGCGTCATTTCTCATTCACACAACTTACAAAATTCAAATTTCTTCAAGAGATTGGCTAATTTTCATCAGATAGACGAGTTCGAAGGCGACATAAACATTCTTTTGCAGGTACAGATTCAGATTCAGATTCAGCATCAAATTCAAGGCAAAGTGGCGATTTTGAAAGAAGACAAAAATAATTAAAAAATAATAAAAAACGTTTTTTTCTCTTCTAGATTTCTTCCATTTTCTCATCTAGATTCTTTTACATGTTCAAAGCATAGTTGAAAAACTCGCCAAGCTCAGAAAATACGGTACGGAAAAAACTCGGCAAAAACTTGACAACTTAAAAAATTGCTTAAGCTTCATTAAAAACACATTTTTTTTGCAAAATTCAATGATAAGATGCATCCAATGAGTCAATAAAATGAGTACATGGAAGAAACAAGCTGAGTATAGTTATATTTGATTGATTTGAAAGAAAATTAGATACAAAATCGCATCATTTTCAAAAATCCATTGTCCTAAAAATTCATCAATTATATGTTCTTGTTCATCTATAGGAATAAGATTTGTAGATGCATGTGACAATGGTGGTGAAAGATCAATATATTCTAAGTTGCATTCTTTATGTAGAGGGGGTATAAAAATATCACTTTTTGTTGGCGCGATTCCCCCACCAAGTTCTTCTTTTGTTTTTAAATTTGAAAGCGGGGATCTGGGGGCGGCAACCCCCAGTGGGGTCAAGGGGCAATGCCCCTTGCAGGGTCCTGGGGCAGCTGGTGTTGATACATAAATATTTTTTTTCTAAAATCTACCTACAAATTCTAACAATGCATCTATATGATTTAAACAACGCAAATTAGGACTAATCATCGAGCAAGGCTAGCAGTTGCGCGAGTTTTCATCCTAATGCATTGGTCCTAACTTGACTCACTGTATTTTCCAGCCTTGAACACCTCTCCCCGGCAACGGTGTGGGTTTTTCCAGAACACTTGCCGTACTTTCTAGCAAAACTCGCTAAAAGTATGACGAGTTTTTTGGCGTACAATTGCTTGGAAAACTCACCAGCCATAAAAACTCGTGAGTTTTTGGTAGTGTTGCATCTATGGTTCGAAGAATTGGCAAATTTTGGCAAAACAAAATAGTTGGATTGATTCAGAACGATCTCCTCGGCAAAACCTATGTGCTAGAAATTTTCAAAAAAATTTGTTCCAAAACATCAGTTCTCGAAGCTTTAATTTTTTCAACCGAAATTCCTTTGCATGGCTGAGTAGAGGTCGAATTTTTACATTTCTAACGTTCTGGGTTGTCTTAGAATCACTTTCTGGACAAAACCCATAGCTCAGAATTTTCCGTAAAAAATTACTTCCGACGAGCTATTTTTAGCCTTAGCAGGCTATTTTTAGCTTTCCAGAAAAGTTGTCAGAATATAGCCATGTTCACAGTCAACAGGTGAGTTTTTCAGAATGAAGTTCACACAGCTCGATTTCAAGACCAAGTCGGTTTTGACTCATGACTTCATCAGAACAATTGATTCAAATCTACATAAGGTGCTTCCAGAAGTAGTTTTTGATCCACTCAAGATCAAAGATTCGATAATCAAGAACATTCAGCAGTCCGAGTTACTTGAGTTCGCTTCCATACCTATCTCAGTTCATTGCGTAGAGTTTGTAATGTCTTGCATTAAGCATTACAACTCTGCTGCACAGGAGATACAGTTAGTAGATGGGCGTGTCATATGCAGTCTCAAACCCCTCGACATCGAGCGAAGTCTGGGTGTTCCTCAACATCCAGAGGGGTTGGTCATTTCCATGAATCAGAGCGAGCAAGCATTCAATGCTGAATTGGATAAGTGTCAGAGTAAGATGACGGAAAGGTGGTTAAAACAGAAAAAGACCAAGCTGCCAAACAACGTAGGTCGTGGCGAGTTCAAGGATGAGTATGGTATTTTGATTACACTGCTTAATCGTGTCTCAGGTCATTCAAATGCAAACAAATTTCACCCATGGATGTACTATATCATTGGTCGAATCATCTCTGGGCAAGAGCATTATGATTGGGCATCCTTCACCAGCGATGCTATTCACGAGCAAATCACCGGTTTCCTAGTTGCAAACCAGTTTCATATGTGTTCCTACCTTGTGTACTTGATCGCCTATTAGGGTCAGTTTAACGGGTTGAACACGGTGGGCATCCTCAGTGCACAGAAGGTCTATCGTTATTATGATCAGCTTGAGTTCACGAAGGTTGAAAGTCATTTCAAACGTGTGCAGGAGGCTTTCTTGATTTATACAGTGAAAAACTTGGACTAAGAGTTGCACAATCGTATCTCAGCAGTTGCTAGAGCAGCAATGGAAGGTTGGGCAGACTGGTACATTCAGTTCTCTACATACACCTATATTTGTGTCTATGGATATATAGGAAATCCATGTATGCTACCACGTTATCCTTCGGATAAGATAGTGTTCATGGAGTTCCTGCGGCAGCTGTATGAGGTTCACAAACGTTTGCGCCACAAGTGTAAACACGCTGCCAACTTTCCTTTGCAGTTCGGGATATATTGGTGCAAGACAACAGTTGATGCTAAAGCTGCAGGGCAGGAGTTGGAGAATTGCAAACTCAAGTACCTGGTTGACACACGTATATATGATCCTTGGGGTCATTACACAACACGCCTTGGTAGTCGCTCTTATCACAAACCTACACTAGAGGACTACTGGGTGAATTGCGAGGATGACTTCGAAGTACGCAGATACAGCTATAGCAGGTTCTCTCTTCCGCAGATTTCTGTCTTCTTGGCAGAAGAGGTGGAAGGATTGTCAGAGGATGAGGGAGATGCACTTCTTCAGTTTTATAGAGAGCAAGTTGATGGACAACCACTGCCGTTAGTGAATTGGTATGCCAAAGAATTCTCATCGGTGAAGGAGAGATTGAGTAGGGTCATTCAGAGTAGTATGCTTTATCTAGAAAGTAGAAGGATCAAAAAGGTATCCATGCCTAGAGCGGAGCTGCCACCAGTAGGAGTTGTACTACCCTCCTTGTCAAAACCCAAGCAGAAGAAAAGGAATAATCCTCCTAGAAAGAATCCAGTGCCTAGTAACTCAAAGGGAAAAGCACCTGTTGCTATTCCACATGTAGAGCCTGTTAGAGAAGTTGTTCAAAGTTCACCACAGCCTGAAGTTTAGCCACATTTTCTGTCACCGACACCAGAGCAGCCCCCAGTTCCAATTCACATTGATTTGTACGTGGATTCACCTCCTCGCAGTAACACCTCTACACATTCACTTTCATCAGATCCTCCTATAACTAGTACAGATCATTCCAGTGGGATTAGTCGAGATTCGTCTTGGCTTGAGAGTCAGTTGGGAAGAAAGAGGAGACAACCATCTTTTGTACTTGATTATTTAGATTTCGATCATGACCATCAAGATGCGCCTGACAAGAGGATCAAGAAACAGGTCCACATTGAGAGGAATGTAGGTAAGGAGATCATTGTTGAGACTACTGCACCTCAAGAGGAAAAGAGTCTGGACGAGATGGAAGCTCAAGACTTCGAAGTGATCACAGTCAACTTCGGTAAAAGTACTCGCCAGACGGAGATTGATCTCCTACAGGTTGCTACAGATAGCGCAAGGGATAGAATGGTGAAGGATGGAGAAGATAAGTCAGCTCTCAAGGCTTAAATACAGTAGCTTCGCCAGTATATTTCTAGTCTTGTTCACAGAAGAGGGAATGCTGTCACCGCACCCCCACCGATGTTAGAACCGCTAGCAGAATAGGGTCAGCTTGATCACTTGGTTGCATATGGCAAGCGGTTAGATGAGTGGGAGGAGGAGTTTGTTACTAGAGCCGCCTTATACTTTCAGAGTTATACCAGCTGCGGTACAATGCACGTGAGCTCCGTCTACAACTTCAGGATGAGGAGTGTGATTTGGCTATTAGTAGACCCAGGGATGAGATCCTGATTACCAACCTGGGATTGTCATATGAATCACTCACAGATGCAGAAGATGCAGAAGATGTCTACGTTTGGTGAACACAGTTCATCTTCAAGGCTAAGATAGAAGAAACGATAGCATCAAAGTTGGTTGAGAGCAGAGAGCATGTTACCAGTGCACTCCGCTATGTGAGAAAATTTGTGTCTCAAATTTCAATTACCATGCCAGTATCAGCGTGTGGGTGGTGACTATGTTGAGCTTGCTGACGTTCAGTCAGAGCTCCAAGCACTTATTCACAGTATTTTCAGTGGTGAGACCATTGGCTGTAAGATGAATTAGCTTATAGTCATGTCAACATTGTTTGACGAGGCAATCAGGAGCAAAGGCGAGTTTCAGTGTTAGATAACTAGTGGAGAAGACATGCTGCATAGACATGGGATTCTTCGCCAGAGCTTCAGTTCCCCAGAAGGTGATGCAGTCAATAACCTCGTGGATGGGTTGATTGCTCGAGATCAGGGCCAGTAAACTTCTGTTCAGGGCGTCCCACCTTTTCCAAGATAGACATTAGACACAGGAGTTAAGCTCGATGCCTCTTTCCGAGTTACACATTGCATGCCATGTCTTTCTTGGAATTATCTATGTTCACTTGGAGTTTCTTTTAGGTTTTTGTGTTAACTGATGATAGTATTCCAGTTAACATGCTTTCAATAAGGATGTGCATGCTTGCACATTGTCCACTCAGATTGGATGTTTCAGTTAACTGATGGTAGCTTGCCAGTTAACTATATAGTTTCCTTTATTAAGGTTTAGCAATAAGATCTTGCATGTACTGCAGGACTGTAGTTGACTCAAGGTGATTTTAGGGTTGCCTACACCTTGATGTCTATAAATAAGAGCATTCAGCTCATTTGTAAATAACTTTTGCACGCGATAGCAATATATGCTGAGCCTACCTTGCCTGTAATATTGTTGTTTTGTATCTATTCATGAGTGATTTTTGTTATAATAAATAGATGAGCCCACCTGGCCTTCATGTTATTATCATGGTGTTTATTCAATCTTAGTTAATTGGGGTTGTTGGTTTGATTGTTATTGCATGCGTGTTTCGTCTATACAATACACTGTCCCAGTTGCTTACCTTATGTTTTGTTTATAAATAAGCCTATTCAGAAGAGCAGATAGTTGAGCCCACCTTGCCTTCATGCTGTGAATCTGTACTCAAAGCTTATCGTTTGATGTGTGTGATAGTAAACTCATTCAGCCAAGTAGATAGTTGAGCCTACCTTGCCTTCATGTTGTGAAGCTGTACCCGGTTTACCGTATATTCGTTTGTTTTAATAAGCTTCTTCCCGGATAAGAAAATAGTTGAGCCCACCTTGACTTCATGTTGTGAACCCGCACTTGAGGTTTATCGTGTAACACATTCCTACTCCATTTCCTCACGCTCTGTTTTCTTGAGGAAACTGGATAGATTTAAGAAGTTAGCTTAGTTGTAGTTAAATGATCTGCGAAACCAAAAAATCCTTAGCTGCAATGTTCTAGGTTTTCTTAACCTTGTGCCTCTTCTAGCTGAGAACAAAAAGACAGGATTTAGTTTACTTTTCTTTTCCATGCATTCCAGCACAATGAGGGAGCTTCCCCTCCTAATTTGAAGAGCACTCATTACGCAGTGTGCATAGCTGTCCGTACAAACTTACACTCCAGAGGTGTTAGTTCTTACGCCAACATGGTGGTTGTAGATAAACATCTGCACATTTCAATCATCATTAACCACATCTTTGATCCATTTAATTTTGGCCATGTCCTTGAGTGATTATTCATGGCATGCACACAATGAGTCAGCCAAATATGCCTATAGGTTGCCTCAATCAATTTACCTATAACTTTGCACACATATGCTTTATTTGTTTCTACTTGCATCACATTCTTTGGCCCAATCTTCTTAACAGCATCTCTAAGAATTTGGAATTGAAAATCATCTTTGTTGTTCCTTGAATAATCAAAATCCCTGAGGAAGTAAGGGCCCTCTGTACATGTGACCATTATGTTGATGAGTGGACGATGCCTTATATCCATCCACTCATTCATGACTATGCTGTAACCACTAGTGACCTAGGTAGCTTTTTGCACTAGAATATTAATCTTGGAATATGTCATAACCCCCAAGGAATGACATTTATAAATACAAAAAACATCCTCTTATTTTTTATATATATATATATTTCTACATTTCATTTACAAAAAAAATACACATTAATCACAAAAGGCGAAACATTTAAAAATGATACAAAAAGACATTGAAAATTATATATAATATAAGATACCTAAAACCAAGTAACTAATCCTAACACACTCCTCTAAATCACGCCCTTCTATAAGAGGTGCGATTCATCTTATAGTCACGTCCCAATGAAGGGATACATCTGCCTTCATTTAAAGATAGAAATAAGGGGAGGGTTGACGGATAAGAGGAAGAGTGGACAGGGAAACAAGATGCGAACAAGGATAATCCGACCAAGCAGCAATCATAGGTGAAATTACACTTAGCCTTAATATCTGGTTATTTGAAACTCAACACAATAATGCTTGCAGAATTATGATAGAAGACTATGATTCGACCTGTACATTGCATTCTCCTCTCTTATTTGCTGACCTGTCCATGCATATTTTATAGTCACAATTAAATTCTGAGAAATCGTCCTCCATGACCCGTCAATCCTAGGGAAGAGGGAACTTTGCATTATATGATATATTCTGGTCACTGTCCATAGATAGACCATAGGTGACATTATACATGACAAACTCAGCCAGACATCATGGCTCTAACCACATGACAGCATATAGTCTGCTCAAATAAATATAGTAAGACTAGACTACATTATACTTATTTGATGTTGAACTCCTTATACTGCAATTCCACTTTGACTGCCACTATGATCATTAAACTACATTATAATGGGATTCTTTGCATAAACTATTGAGGGCATACACACATAATGATAATTTCAGGAATTCACTCATAGGACTGCATTTAGATCTGTGTGATGCTGAACCTTAGATTTGCTAAAATGCATTATCAATGTTAGGAAATAAGCTCATAAGAATGGACATGAATATATTTAATGGCTACATCTACTTGTGCATCTT
Organism: Sequoiadendron giganteum; assembly: GCA_007115665.2. Taxonomy (NCBI): domain Eukaryota; kingdom Viridiplantae; phylum Streptophyta; class Pinopsida; order Cupressales; family Cupressaceae; genus Sequoiadendron; species Sequoiadendron giganteum. Next base: position 441,650,714 of record CM021106.1, on the reverse strand, counting down.
TGAGACATTTTCATAATACCTCTCATTTGATTATATGCTCATGTTCAATACTTTCATAGCATAATGGATGCAAATATGAATAAATCTATAATAGCTGCATATTTTGTGATTGTATAAAGATTGTTTGCTATGTGCTCGTAACCCTATCAGGAAGGGAAAATCATGAGTGAAGTGGTTTGCCTAAAAGCCCCACCTAAGATTCCGCCGCACAGGCCCAAGGCAAGGGTTGGGCCATGGAGGGGTGGGGGCCCCACCTAAGATCCTGCCCCATAGGCTTGAGGCAAGGGTTGGGCAATGGAAGGGTGGTAGCCCTTAGGCCACTTTGGTCTCTATGGCTCCCCTCCCCTAATAGGATGAGTGTCTTCCAAGGTGTTTCCATGAGTGGAGTATGCAAGTTTTAAGCCACTAGGCAAGAAGGATTGTGATGGACAACCTCTTGAACTTTATCGGAGGGCTTCAGGGCGGATCCACCCATGGCACTCCTCTTATGTTTACCAATCTGCATTTATGATTATGTATGATTTTGGATACTAGATATTAAAGCTAACATACAGGCATGTGGACATGTATGCATATGGTGAATGCATGTATCACTTCAAGGTTATTGTAGAAGGCCATTGGGTGGGAATAGAGATCCAAATCTTTTAACCTTTGAGCAATCTTAGAACCAGACAGGTAAGGGACATCACAGTGCTATCAGAGCCCCTTTCCTGCCATCTCGTGGGAAATAATGCAAACCTACCACCGAAGGAACCCTATGAATAATACCCTAGGAAACAACCTCATGGGTGACCCATTAAGAGATGAACTTGGGGCCTTCATGGAGAATAGTGATGAGAAAACCCAAGCCCTAATGGAACAAAATGAAAAAACTAGCCAAGCCCTAATGAAACAAAATGAAAAAACTAACCAAGCTTTACTTCAAGCCCTCCAAAACCTGAGTAGCAATAACACAAAAGAAGCAATCTCTAACCACTCCGAGAACAACCACCCCAAACCCTCACGAGACACGAGCTCTAGACCCACCCGACCCCCTTTCTTGCCAAGTGAAGAACCTATGAAAGAAAGTAATATCAATAGAGTTCTCGTAGAGGATGTTGATGAGATAGTTGCAGCCTATTATAGACTAGAACTAGAAATGAGGGAGCTTGTGCCTTTTAAAGACTGTTGTGAAGCCAAACAAAGGCCATCCCTAGAGCCCTAGAGGGGAGGGAAGGGACCCAACCGATAGAGAACTCAAGAATAGGGTAAGCAAATTAACCCTTCCCAACTTTGACGGAGAAGGCAAGACCACCACCCGATCATGGGTTCAAAAATTAGATACCTATCTATCCTTAAGCCCAATGACAGAAGCAAATGCCATCAAGTTTTCCGTTTTACACCTAACCAGGATGGCCCATGATTGGTGGCATCACGATCTCATTACTCAAGGCCATCAACAAGTTACCACCTACGATGACTTTACCCAAAGTTTGATAAATAGATTTGACCAAAGGCACCCAGAATAGTACTTTAGGGAACTAACACAATTAAGGCAACAAGGCACTATAGAAAATTACGCCACCGAGTTTCAGAAGTTAGCAGTCATGGTTCCTGAAATTTCCCAAGAGAGGCTCACATATCTGTTCATAGAGGGCCTAAGAGGGTCGGTCAGAAGCATGGTAAGTGCACTAGAACCCACTCACCTAGATGAAGCTATTCAGAAGGCTATGAAATATGAAGGAAATTGTCCAAGGGACAAGCCTAAGAAATTTACTTCATCATCCAAACCCCCTTATAGAGAAGAAAGAGACAAAAATGGGGAAATGACCAGAACGTGCCTGTGGTGCAAAGAAAAGAGGGACAAAGATCACTGATGTAAGAAAATGGAAGAGCTGAAGAGAAAGGGACTATGTTTTAGATGCCAACAACCATGGGGGCAAGATCACAGATGTAGTGGCAAAGCCCACCAACTTGAAGCACATCCAAATGAGGAGTATCCCAACAAGATGGCCAGAGTTGAAGGTGAGAGTCAAGCAATATTAGCCACCATCTCCCAAGCCTCTAAACATAACCCATTCCGCATTAAGAGCACACTCAAAGGACATAAAGTCATCACCCTTGTAGATAATGGGGCATCCCATAACTCCATCGACCAAAGAATAGTAACCCAAAGGAAACTCAGAAGCATAAGGGTTTGAGGCAGCAACAGCCACGGGAGCTAGGGTACAATGTACAACAATAGTGCCCCAATTGGAAATTCTCCTAGGGAACCACCTCATCATAGATCTTATTGATCCGACTGGCAAGTGGATGAACCAATAATGGGCCTCTTCTCCTAAAGAATATGGAAATAGTCTGCAAGCTACATCTCCATATGCAATCTGCCTGTTGCGTAGATGATCTTCAAACATTTTGATATGGTCCTCAGTAGTGCGATTCACATCATGGACATGGAACTTGGAGCAAAAACTCTCCGGATTTTTCGGCATGTCATGATAGTCATTGAATTCTAGCGGGGACGGGTTGGTAACCAACCAAGTAGCACCATTGGGAGCTGGCTGAGCCATTGCTTGTCGTCGCCGATATACAGCTGCTTGAGTTGGCGGTTGTTGAACAACTGGCATGACTTGAACTAGTTGCTGCTGTTGAATAGCTACTGGCGTGATCTCTCGGGCTGGTCCTTGTTGGGCAAACCTTGAAACGCTAGGCGGAGTTTTGAATAAACTTGAAACTTCTTCATCGCTTACTGCTTCTTCGCTTGATTGAACTTCTTCGTTTGATAGAACTTCCTCGCTTGAGGGAGCCTCTCCGCCTAATTGGACTTCCTTCTTCTTCCTTGCTCTGGTAGGTAGCTCTAGCTCTACAAGTTCCTTAGATGAACTAGGTGCAGACCTCAAAATTCTTTTCAATTTGTTCAGCGAGAAAGAACTGATACGATCCAAGATGAAGCTGTTTCTTCTATTGGCGACGCGCGGGAGGAAATGGCTGTCTTTGATTCAACAAGTCTCTTTCAATAGCAACTTGGATTTTGATAGCCTTTTCTTCTTCTTCCTCCAACACAAAGCTTGTTCGCATATACTCAGCTACACTTCTTTTTGTCTTCCACGCGAGATTGTTCAATCCTGAAAGAATATCTTCTTGATCGTCGTTGAATCCCAGATTTGGTTGCAACACCGAAAATCTCTCTCTCTGAGGTAGCACCATCTTGGTACATTATACTTTTTTGAAGTTCTTTTCTGCTTCACGATAGTAGTCGCCCTCCTTCTAGCGCCAATTCTGTTGACAGGTGTTTTATGACTGCACCAACATAGAATAAAGTTTCCAACGGATATTCTATCCTCTCTTGATCAAAGTATCCCGCATGCTAAGATTGCATGAAAGATCATGCGTTCAACTCCAAGGTTCCTTATGCAAGGGGATAGCCTCAGTTGGTTTGATGTGAATATGTTGGGTATGCCAAGGGGACTTACGCAATTGTTCAACTTTTGAAGCAGTTAAGATGCGAATGATTTGACGATGATGCTCTGATTCCTAGACAACCGGGAAAATGTTGAATTAAAAAGGGATAAGGGCAAGGATTTTATAGTCTACTCCTAAAGGTGGAATACAAGGATCAATTTTAACAAGCTTCGAACCAGACTTTGCTTCGCCTCCCTTCAGACAACTTCTACAAAATTGGTGCAATCTTCAAAGGATGAGAAAGGTGTTCAAATTATGACACAACACGCACATACCATCACAACGATGCATATGGACATGTGAATCACAATCGAAGTTAAGTGCCAATACTCCAGTTGACCATGCAAGGCGAACTCACCGTCAGTGAGCCTGCTAGTGGTATGGATGAAAGAAGACTTGCTCAAATCAAATGCCGCATTCCACAACTAACAACTACTTGCATGAAATAAAATCTATTTTACTTTATCTACTTTGAATTGGAAAAATGAAAGGGCCTCGCTAGCTGCTCATAACAAAAGAAGAAATCACCAAGCAATGAAACTCTTTATATTATGAAAAGTGTTCACAACAACCGTTTACAAAACTTTCAAGGGGAAAGTTTTCTTTCCTCTCCAATCTAAGCTAATTTCTAACTACTCACTATGCCTTCTCTACTCTCTAGCTCAACTCTTTCTCTGATTTTGTCTAACTCTTCTAATATATTACAAGTGAGGGGGGATGCCCCTTTTATATCAAGCCCAGTCCAGTGGACAGCTTAGATTCAAATACAATGGAAGGCTTAGATTGAGCCACATATGTCCTGATTAGGGTTTTAGCCCTAAAAACCGCCACTGAGAGGAGTGGGGTAATGAATGCACCGGAGATTCTCCACTCCTCTGCAGGAACCACTATATGCAATCAATGCACATCATCCCCTTCCAGAAGATCATCATCCAGAAGGCCGTTTCCTTTCTTTTTTTCCCTGGCTGCAAAATCAATGAACCTGGTCAACACAACCTCAACTTCCTGATCTGAAATGGGAGGGATATGATCCAACTAAAATTCCAATACTGTAATTGTTTGCCCAATTTTGAAGAAAACTTTGACTCTGGCAGGAAGGATTTGCTCAACTTCATTATTACAGCTTGCTTAGATGTGCTCGCTCTGCTGGACTCAGCATGATTTCCTCTTCCTGCAGCTCTTCTGCTTGTCTCAACCATTCTGCAAAAATAAAAGGCAGTCATTAGAAAATAAGATTTTATAAAACAATAACATTTTGAGAGTGCCAGTAGATTTTCGAAAATAGAAAGGCTACAACACTTCGACATTTCCAACTGCAAACCTCAAAGCCCTTCTCACTTCAACGCTTAGAATTTTTTTTTAACTTGTAGCAACACAACGTCCAACACTTAGAAAGATTTTCTCGCAGCAATTCACTTAGAAATTTCAGCAAATTGAAACTTCTCTTAAACTCACACTCTTCAGCAACTTCTCTCTATTCTCAAATTCGCACTTCAGCAACTTGAGATATTTCCTCTCAAATTCGTACACCTTAGCAACAAACTCACACTTTCAACAACTTCTCTATTCTCAAATTCGTACTTTCAGCCTTTGAGAATATTTTGCATTCAGCAACCGGTGAGGAATATGAAAAGAATTAGAATTCTTATAGCCAGGTCAAATTCTGGAAGAGGCTAATCTTAGCAAACTTTCAAATTTCCGTTTTCCCTCCTCTGCCAGTCGCAACACTTGTCATTCGAAGCATCGGAATATTTGACTTCTAGAACTTTGAAAATTCATCACCCCTGCACAGGCTTGCTTCATCACGTTTGCATTTTAAAATATTGAATCAATCACTTCTTCATAAACAATTTCATTTCATTTGGCTAAGGAATTTGATTTTACTCTGCAAAGTTATTCCAGTCATCCAACTCAATTCACAAGCCGAAGCATGTTTTGTAAAAACATTCATCTCATTTGCCTTAGAGAAATTTAATTTCGCCTAGGAAATTCATTAAATAGGTGCCAGGCAAAAATCTCTGTCAAAACAACGCAAGCAAGGTGTGGAACAAGTTTAAATCATCTCCCAGTTGGAAATGTCCAATACCCAGAAGAAATTTCCCTTCATAACTCATCGTTTTCATGTGTATCTGGACGAAGGGGGACATTTAATTTTTATTATTTTGAGAAAAATAATAAAATTTGCTAAGGTTTGTTCATTTTTTATTCTGGACGCATTCCACACCCGCAGTCTTCATTTTTCCTGCCTGGCATTTTCCTTGATTTTCTGAAGAATTTCCCTTCTGTTCCCACACGCGTTTCGCCTAGCATTTGGAAAATTTTAACTTCATCATCTCCCTTTAGGCGTATTTCTCACCTTTTCTCTAGAAAATGCCTTAGAAAATAATCAAATTTTAATTCACCCATGAAGGGTGTACTTCACCAATCATGCTTCCACTTTAATCCCCTTAGGCATTTCCACACCTAGACTTCTTTTACTTCCCTCACAAACAAGGGCGCATATAGGGGGGTGAGGAGGAAGTATCTTATACTTAGAAACTTTTTCAAAATCACGCCTTCCTTGTCTTTACCTTAGGCGCATATAGCATGTGGAGGAGGAATTTCCCACGCCAAGCTTTACCTTGCCTTAACAAATTTCCTTGGGCGCATTTCATGTAGTCTGTAGGAACTTGAGGGCGCATTGCTCATATGGGACTTCCAAGTGAGGGCGCATTTCACATATGATGAAGGAACTTTTGGGCGCATTTCACCCTATGAGGGGGAACTTCACCATACTTAGCCTTTTTCATCAAGGCCTTCTCCCTTGACTTGTTAGCTGGGCGCATTTTCTATAGGGAGGAGGAACTTGAGGGCACATCTGAGCATGTGAACTTCCATTTTAACTTTGTGGGCGCATTTAGAGGGGTGGGAAGGAATTGCCATGCCTTAATCATTTTTCCCCTTGCCTTGTTCTTTCTTGGCGCATTTGCTATAGGGAGGAGGAACTTAAGGGTGCATATGAAGGGGTGTGAAGAATTTTATGCCTCGACCTTCTTTCTTTTCACCACGTTTTTCTTGTAGCCACCTTGGGCGCATTTGACATGTGGTGAAGGAATTTTCGCAAGCTTGAGGGCGCATTTCACCCCATGAGGAGGAATTCCTTATACTTAGTATTTTTTTATCAACTTGCTCTCCTTGGGCACATTTCATGCTTTCTCTTGTTAGCTTCAACTTGGAAATCTTCAACGCCCCAGCTACCCCTTGCCATTCTATTTTTAGTAAATTCGGAGAAGTGTGCCTTTTCCATGTATTTTCACCTGTTTTGAACTAGAGTTGGTGTGATTAGGCCTCTTGTGACCTTGCTACCGTGTTCATACTTGTTGTCCACACTTGTCTGCTATTTTTAGCCCTCATGCTATTTTTAGTAAACCCTAAAATTGATTGACCTCTGTAGCTTCGTTTGACCTGAAATTTGCTCCACTTGACCTTGATGTTCTAAGTGACCTGTTCACACCTACCTTCGGCACAAACTTGCTATTTTTAGCCATGAGGTGACTTACTAAAAATAGTAAGTACTCGGATTGTGCTCAAACTTCCCCAGTAGGCAGCCTGAAAGATGCTGATCATGATGGTCTACCTTGTTTTGACGACTTTTGTTTCATCCCCCTATTTTACGCATATAAGTGGAAACCCTCATTTGACTTACATGTGCCTCAAACGATCTTTGCCTGACCTAGTTCCCATTGCATGTTGTTCTGCTTGTAAAACTGGAGTGCGGGGAGCTACCCAAAGTGTACCTGCTAAAAATAGTAAGTGCTTGAAAAGTGACCAACCGACTTCTGGATGAATTTGCATGTTAAACTGCTCATGGGATCTCAAAAAACCCAAAAATCCCCAGAAAACTGGTCCACACTCGGGTACTAGCTAAAAATAGTAAGTTTCTGAAACATGATTTCCTCTGCTTGCATGTCATACCGTTGCGAAGCTCTTGGAAAACCCATAAGGAATATCTTGACATGCACTGAAAAACTCAGCATGCAAACCCTAAAAATAGCCTTTGAAGGCTGTACTTTTGAAAGTCACCATCTTGATTTGCATGTTACATCACTGCGAAGGTCTTGAAAAATCCAGAAGGATTCTCCAGACGCGCATCGAAAATCGTACGTGCATACCTTAAAAATGACTTTTGAAGCCTGAATTGCTAAAAATAGCAAGTTGTCGTAATCTGTTCAAATTTTACGTGCAGGCAGCACCTTGAAGCCACCTTGACGTGCTGAAGCAGTCATAATCCCAAAATCCTGAGGAAAAGACATCCAAATTGGGTACTTACTAAAAATAGTAAGTTGTCAGATTTTAGTGAAAATTCAGTGGGATCCTGCCTTGAGCCTTCTGATTGTAGTGTTGTGCTTAGATTTCGCTTTGATAACCTTATTTGACCTCAAACAAGCCTGAAGGATAAAAACCCTAATTTCACAGACTTAGCCAAAATTTCCAACCTAGGCCAAACGACGGGACATCCTCGGAAGGATAGAACGATCAGAGAGAGAGAGAGACGCAAAACCAGAGCCAAAAGACCAGAATGGAGCAAAAATTAGGGGGTCCCCATTTGGATGGGGTGATGTGTGAAAAGGTCACAACAGGTCCCCTCAGATGCCAACATTATTTTGGGAACCCCATGGATCTACTCCTTAGGCTGCTTTATGTTTGACCTTGTAAACCAAACCATCCGTTTTCAACATGAAGGGTAGGAAGTCACTCTAAAAGGTTTACTTGATGGGGCCCCAAAAGTGGTCTCATGTAAAAGAATGGAAAGGATTTTTAGATGAGGGCAGGGAGAGTGGGCCGCCCAATGTATGATACTTGAAAAAAGCACCACACAAGGAAAGGCCATCCACATAGACATACAACCTATTACAAGAAAATATAGGAAGGTGTTTGAAGAAATTCCGCTAGGGCTACCGCCTAAGAGAGGGTTTGAGCACACCATAGAATTGGAAGAAGGGGCAAAACTAGTCATAACCACTCCATAATGTCATCCCCATAAGTACAAAGAGGAGATAGAGAAACCATTAAAGAACTTGAGATGGTGCATATTCAACCCAGGTCTAGTCCTTTTCCATTATCTATAGTCCTTGTCAAAGAGAAAGATGGCATGCTCAGAATGTGCATAGATTATAGAGCTCTAAACAAAAAGACCATCAAGAACCGCTACCATTGATGAATTCCATGGAGCAAGGTTCTTTTCCAAGATTGATCTTCGGTCAGGTTATCACCAAATAAGAATGAGGGAAGATGTGCCTAAAACAACTTTCCGGTGCCACTATGGGCATTTTGAGTTCTTGGTCATGCCTTTTGGGCTCACCAATGCCCCTGCTACCTTTCAATCATGCATGAACCACACCTTTCACAAGCAACTCAAAAAGTTCTTGCTAACCTTCTTTGACGACATTCTTATATACAGTAAAAAATGGGAAGAGCACCTCCAACATATTGACGAGACCCTCAAGATTTTGGAGCAAGAATCCCTATATGCCAAAGCATCAAAATGTGAATTTGGCATGGAGGAGATACTATACTTAGGCCATAAAATAAATGCCCAAGGGGTGAGTGTGGATGAAGAGAAAATAGCAACTATCAAGGAGTGGCCTAAGCCCAAAACCCTCACACAGCTAAGGGGCTTTTTGGGATTGTGTAGTTATTATAGGCGCTTTGTGAAGGGATTCTCAAAGATTGCAGCCCCACTCACAGACTTAACCAAGAAAGGGGCTTTTGCATGGAGTGAAGTAGCCCAACAAGCCTTTGAAAGGTTAAAAGAAGCCATGAGCTCATGCCTAGTTTTGGCCATCCTCGACTTCACCTTACCCTTTGAACTACAATGCGATGCATCTAGAGAGGGGATTGGCACAATTTTGATGCAAAATAAGGATCCTATAGCTTTTGAAAGCCGAAAACTTACCCAAGCAGAAAGACACTACCCAATTTATGACAAAGAAATTTTAGCTATAATGCATGCCTTGGCAAAATTCCGCCAATACTTGGTCTGCACAAAGTTCCATGTGAAAACCGATCATAATAGCTTAAGATACTTCATGCATCAGAAGGACTTGAACGACCGTCAACAAAAATGGGTTAGCCGAATACAAGCTTATGACTTTGACATCGAATATGTGAAGGGGGCCAACAATGTGGTAGCAGATGCCCTATCTAGACAACCTTGCTTGAAAACTATAACCAATATATTTGCAGATTGGAAATATGACATTGTTTCAGAGTATGCCAAAGATCCCTGAGCCAATGAAATCTTGGAAGGACATGCCCCCAATGAAGAATACAAAGTGATAGAGGAACTCATCTTATGTAAGGGTAGAATCTTGTTGATAGGTGTTTTATGACCACACCAACACATAATAAAGTTTCCCAATGGTTACTCTATCCTCTCTTGAACAAAGTATTATAAATGCTAAGATTGCTAGAAAGATCATACATTCAACTCCAAGGTTCCTTATGCAGCGGATATAGTCTCAGTTGGCTTGATGTGATTTGCTGGTTATTTCAAGGGGACTTACACAATTGTTCGATCAAAAAAGAAGAACTTGCAGGACATGAATGATTTACCAATGATGCTCTGGTTTCCTAAACTAACCGGGAAAATACTGAAATTAAAAGGATAGGGATAGAGATTCTATTGTCTACTCCTAAGTGCAGGATACGAAGATCAATTCTTGCAAGCTCAAACCAGATTTTGCTTTGCCTCACTTCAGACAGCCTCTACAGAGCTAGTGCAATCTTCAAGGGGATAACGAAAGATGTTCAAACTACGACCCAACATGCAAATACCATCACAAGGATGCATACCAGCACATGAACCGTAATTGAAGTTAAGTTCAAAAGTTCTCCAGTCGACCACGCAAGGCAAACCCACCATCAGTGAGCCTGCTAGTGGTATGGATAAATAAAGCTTGCTCAAGTTAAACAACGCATTCCACAACTACCAACTACTTGCATGAAATGATATCTACTTTACTCTAATCTACTTTAAATCTCTAAGTGAATTGGAAAGACGAAGAAGCCTTGCTAGCTACTCATAACGAAAGATGGAATCACCAAGCAATGAAACTCTTTATATTATGATAGTGTTCACAACAATTCCTTACAAAGCCTTCAAATGGAAAACTTTCTTTCCTCCTCAATCTATGCTATGCTAACTTCTAAGCTATTCTCTATATGCTCTCTCTATTCTATGACTTAACTCTTACTCTAATGAATTACAAATGAGGGGGGATGCCCCTTTTATAGTTAGCTCAGTCCAGTAGACAGCTCAGATTGAGCCACTTAAGCCCTAATCAGGGTTCTGCCCTAAAAACCGCCACAGAGAGGAGTGGGGTAATAAATGAACAAAAGATTCTCCACTCCTCTGTAGGAATCATAATGAGCAATTAATGCCCATCACCATCTTCTAAAAGATCGTCATCCAGCAAGGCGTTTCCGTTGTCCTTCTCTTTGACTGCAAACTCGATCAATCTGATCATCACAGCTTCTGCTTCCTGAACTGATATGGCAGGCACGTTCTCAATCTGAAACTCCAAGACTGCAACTTCTTTCTCCTGCTTGATGATGATTTTCCTCTGTTTTGCTTGCCAATTTTGTTGTGTTAGGAGGCAAGCATATGGATGATGCATAAGTGGTGGAGCAAAGATTTCTCCCGTTCAGCCCTCCTGTTGCTTTAATTCCTGGACGCATTTCTTCCTCGTAACTTTCATATTTCTCTAGCCCACTGCCTTGGGCGCATTTAGCCTCTTTTGCATCACGTTCTTAATGCCTTGGACAAATTTTCCTTGCCATTTCCCTTTGCCTTGGGAAATTTTTCACCTAACTTCTTCATCTTTACCTTGTCGCGTGCCTTCCTGAGTTGGGGGGCATATTAGGTCTTTGTGGAGAAATCCCAACACTTAACCCGTTTCTTCCAACATCTTCTTTCATGGCTTGGGCGCAAATGATACATCATGGAGGAGTTCGAAATGTGTAACTTTATCCCCTTCCAAGGTTATAACGTTGTCCTGCTTCATCACCTCAAGTCATCACGCCTTGGTCCCGGTGTTCATCCTGCAAAACAAACAAAAGAAGAGCATCAAAACACTTATAATATAAACTCACTTCACTTACCTAATTTCCATGTTTTGATCTCCATGGTTCCTTGATCTCCAGATTTGATGAAATTTCATCACTTTTCTAGCAAACTTTCATCATGGGTGCATTGTGTTCATTTCATGAGGTCTTCTTCAAGGGCGCATCCACCACCTTGTGTTTGGAGTTAGTGCCTTAGAAATTTCTCCACCTTGAGGGTGCATTTGAACGCTTGATGTTCGAATTTCACTTCATCCTCAAATTCTTCATGCCTCAAAAGACCTAGGCACATTTTATTTTATTTTCCTGCCTTAAGAATATTTTATCTCCTCCAGAAAACTTTATCAGTTGAGCCTTAGACAATTTTATCTGCTTTAGAAATTTCATCCACTGTAATCCAGGTGTCCACTAGGGCATTTTAATCCATTTCCCCTTAGAAAAATATTCAATCTCTCCCTTAGAAAATATTTTTCAACCTTATTATTCATGGGGCGTACTTTGAAGGGGTTGATTTAATATTTTCACCTTTGAAAATATTTTTCACCAATGTTTATTTAATCTTCTTGCATCTTGAACGTATTTTCTCCTTAGAAAAATCTCCATCTCCATGCCCTAGAAGTTTTTAATCACCAAGCCACCTTGTGGGCGCATTTCACCTAGTGGCACCTCATTTTGTGCCTTAGAACATTTTCAACCCTCCATTTGATTGCTGGGCGCATATAGGAGTATGTGCTTTCATTTCAACGCCTTAGGAATTCCCTCTAACTTGCCTCATGAGATGGGCGCATATGGAGGGGGATGCTTTTATATTGTTGACTTAAACATTTTCTTACCTCATACTCCTTGCTTGGGCGCATTTTACCCCATGGGCTTTCATCCAACATGCCTTAGGCGTTTTTCTTCACCTCATTTCTCATGGGCGCATTTACCACCTTGTGCTTTTGTTTTCTTGCCTTAGACAATTTCTTAGCCAACATACAATCTCCTTCTTACCTTGGGCGCATATGACCCCTTTGCACTTTCATTTTGATGCCTTGGAAACTTTTTGATCAACTCATTCCTCATGGGCGCATGTGAAGGGTCAAGCTTCCATTTTATGACTTAGAAATATTTTTTATGCCACCTTGATGCCTAGGGCGCATTTAGAGGGTGGTGCTTTTATTTTTCTTGCCTGAGTATATTTCCAACGCCTAGAAAGCTTTCCAACTCATTCATCTTCAAGGGCGCATCTAGAGGATCTAGCTTTCATTTTTCTCTACTTAGAAAACTCTTCACGCCATCACCTTGCTTGGGTGCATTTCTACCCTTTCACTTCCATTTTGAGGGCGCATATGAGGGGGGTCCACTTTTATTTCACTTAGAAATTTTTCCTCAAGTCTTCCTCCCTCTTGGGCTCATTTGAGGTGGGGAACTTCCATTTTCACTACCGTAGAATATTTCCACCAACCTTTTCTCTCAAGGGCGCATTCCATAGGTGGTGCTCCCAATTTCCATCACTTAGAAACTTTTTCATCTCCACTTCCCTCAAGGGCGCATTTCAGCCCATGAGCTTTCATTTTCCCTTACTTAGAAACTTTTTAAAGCTTCTATGTCCTTGAGGGTGCATTCTAGGGGTGCTGCTTTTATTTTTCTTCACTTAGAAAATTTTCTCACCTCACTCCTTGCTTGAGGGCGCATTTGAAGGGAGGTGGTTCCATTTCACTTGCCTTAGAGGATTTTGTATCACTCACATGAGCTTGGGCGCATTTGAGGGTGCCTACTTTTATTTTTCCATGCCTTAGGCGTTTTCTTCATCTGGAGTGCTGAGTAAACTTCTGGGGGTGGCTCTTGAATACTTAGCCAATTTTGACTGGCTTGCCCTTGGTTTCTAATTTTAGTAACCTCTTGATTTCCTGACCTCGGCAGCTCTATTCGACTTGAAATTTTCACCCTATGGTCCTCATTGCTTGGTGAACCTGTTCACACCTGCCCCTCGTGCTGACCTGCTATTTATAGCCCCGTTCTGGAGGTGACTTACTATAAATAGTAAGTGCTTGGATTGCGCTCAAATTTTACCAGTAGACAGTTAGTTGTTACTTGGTAGTTGCTAACAGTTGGCATTGTCAACCAATGTCGGCTTGCTATATATTTCCTGTTTTTACTTGTAGTCGAGGACTACATGCATATGTATCCTACTATAACTATTGCATATCTATTGAATGAATGAATACATGACATATCTTCTGAAGCATTATTACAAGTAATTGATATATTATGCTATTCTCTGTTATGTATTTTTGTTTACTCTCTATTAGTTGTTCAAATAGCATCATTGAGTAAACATTTGGTGAAGTTGCCAATATGAACCTTAGTGATACACAACTCACAGACGAGAATCATGGCAATGTAATGGGACAGCCAGCCAAAGAACCTGTGCAAGCAAATGATGAAAGGGAAGATGCGTTGACAAAAGAATTGGTAAACCTGTGGGACATTTCTTTAAAAGACCACATGCGGAGGGAAGCTCTCAGGAGAGAGGTCCCTTAGGCCGCCATTTGGGACAACCTAATTGTTAATCTAGAGGTCCCTCAGGCCGCCATCTGGGACAATCTAATTGTCAACCCAGAGGTTGATCGTCGTCTCAACAGATTGCCAAGACTTATTGCATGCCACTTCATCATTTCACAAGATCTTCGGGTTGAGAGAGACTAGGAATAATGAAGGCAACAAATACTACAGTGGTACAAAGAATGGAACAAAAGGGAAGAAGAAGAACATGATATTGGCTGTCGACTTAACCTTGAATAAAAATGGGAGATTAATACAAAGCGGTCGCAAATCAATTGACCGAAAAATAACATCCTTAAGAAAAAAAGAACAAAGAGAATGGTGACAATGACTGAGGGGTGAAGTTGAAGAAGGCGAAGGGTTCCTGAGGGAAAGCCTGAGCCCACCCAATAATAAAAGCCAAAGCATAAGAAGAAATCGTAGTAAGGAGAGAAAGAGAACTGTCAAGACAAGAGAACATATGAAGGGAGAGTGGGTAGAAATAGCCCGACACTTATCACTTCTCAATGAAACATACATTGACCTCATCGACCAAACTAGAGAACCGTCTGTACCATCAACATTGGACGAAGCGGAAAGTGAAGAAGAGAACACCACCATAGAATTGTACGGATCATCACCGACAGACAAAGAAGGGTCATGACTGGGTGACAAAGAAGGTTCACTGACAGGCAAAGGGGAAGGAAAGAAGGGAATTGCCAACCTGATTGTCCAAGAACAATTTGTACCAATAGAATTGGCCAAAGGGAAAGGCAAGAGAAAACCTACCGAGGGTCTGACAGAGACGATACACGAGATTGAAGACTTGACATTGATGGAAGAATTGAACATTGGAAGATTGGAGCTGAAAACACCAAGACAAATGGAGCATCGAAAGGACCCAAAAGGCAACCCAAGAGTGACGAACATTGAAAAGGGATGAGTAAAGGATTGCGGCATGTCTGAGAGTGTAGGGAAAGCACCAGAACGTTCGAATTAAAACTCTATAAATAGGTTACCATCATAGAAGCTGCAACAAAGAGGTAAGATGGTGACTCCTCCACCAAGTCTAAATGTGGAGTGGCAAAAACTCCCAAAGTTCACCACAAATGGGTTGGAGGATCCTGTAAGGCATTGTAAAACATGTGAGACAATTTATGTAGCAAACAACTAGGATGAAAAAGCATATTGGCTGAGAGCATTTCCAACAACTCTTGAGGGATAGCCATTGACTAGTACACCAAATTGGAAGGAACTCATAAGAATACATGGGATGCATTCAAAAGAGTGTTCTAGGAGGAATTCAAACTCCTGAGAGATGACAATGAAATTGTAGCAAAGATATACAACACTAAACAAGGAAAGCACGAGAATATATGAGCCTGCAATCGTAGACTCAAGGAATTACTGGTCAAACTAGAAGACCAGCCGATCAAGGGACTGACGAAAAGATGGTTCATCAAAGGATTGATTCCTTCATTGAGGAAGAAGATGAAATTCGTACCTCTGTCATTGTACGCCGATGCCTACAATTGGGCGATGGATATAGAAAGTGAAGATAAGACATCTTCTCGAGAGAAGAGAAGGACGAACGATGATGAGAGCACCGACAACAACAGTGATAGTGAATCAAAGATTGTTCAAGCCTTAAGCAATGATATGATGAGAATGATGAAGGAGCTAAAAGACGAGAAGGAAATTACAAAGGAAAGTAAGGAATTGTGGTGCACCGAATGCAAGGTTGAAGGTCACACGAAAACAAACTGTCTGAAAAAATTATTCTATGACATTTGTCAAATAATGGGACATTCCATCAAGGAATGCTCGTACAATTTGAAGACAAGAAGCACACAAGTGCTCTTCACCCGAGGGGAACAATCAACCCCTTAGACCAAATCCCAAAAGTACAAAACATTAACACCAATGCATCTCTTGGTAGATATTGGAATAGACAGGGAAATAACAATCGGTTCAATAATAGTGGACCAAGAAGCAAAATCTAGTATGATGTGAAAGGAAGACCGATGATCCAATGACGAAAATGTAAAGAATGGGTCACTTAGCCAAAGAATGCCAAAGAAACTAGAACAAAGCGAGGATGTTGTGCAAGTGGTGTGGACTGAGTGATCATGAAGACACCAATTGCCCGAAGAAAAAAGGCATAACATGCTAGAGGTGGAGGAGCGAGATGAGGAAGTTCTTGAAATTACCAAAGTGCAAACGAAGAAGGCAATATATTCAAACCCTCGTACAAAAAAGGAATGACTTTGAGAAGCCAAAGCTAAAGTAGAATAGGTGATGGTGAAAGAACGAAGAAGCTCCAACAAAACTGCAAGTACCTCATTGCGGTTGGAGTCAAAAAGGAACATTGTACGACAAATGCTATAGACAACCATTCCAATCAAGGCAACAAACCTCCAAAACATGCCACAACTGAGAGTGGCAATTACAAACATGGTTGGTGATGATCAAACTTGGCAATAAGGTCGAAGAGAAGGCATGATAGTAGAGTCGCCACTCGAGGGAAAACAAGTCATTGACCCAATTCTGCTCACAGTGAACATAGGAAAGAAATCGATTGTCATTCAAATGGAGATCAAGGGGAAGAGCCTAACAAACACTATTGTCGACGAAGGATTGGGAGTCAACGTAGTGCTCGAAGATACATGGAAGTGCCTCGGTGAAGCCAACACTTGGCCATTGACATTCCAATTGTGGGTGTTGCCATCATGGCATTAAGCCATTGGGAATGTTGATGGTGCAAAAGGTGACAATTGGGACCCAACCGTTCCTATTGAACTTCGTGGTCATTCCATTACAAAAGAAGGTGTACAATGCATTATTCGGGAGAGGATGGTTGATTGTAGTCAAGGCAGGCCATAACTGGAAACGAAATATCCTCTCCATAGAAAACCATGGGAGAAAGTATGTGATCAACCTAAAGAATCAAGTAGTGAGTGAAGAAATGGCATCTTCAGATTTGGATTTAGAAGGAGAATTAGGAATAGATGAAGAAAGAAGATTTATGGAACCACATGACGAAGGTGTCCTTGACCTCCAACATTGCTCGTAGGGTGAAATGAGCTCACTCAATGGAGTTTTCCATTGGAAAATGAAGACTATGAAATGTTCCAACATGATTGCAATATGCTGCAAGTCGGGAAGATTGAAGGAGAAGAAGAGGACAAAGTCGTAAGAAGTCGAACATTTCCTCTGGAGTATGTAGAATACAAGGAGGGAGTGGCCAAGGTGGATGACATGCCAGCACATATTTTTGAACAAGACAAGGTGATCTAGCATGAAAAACTCAGAATGAAGAAGGTGAACTTAGGAGAAGAGAATAGTCCACAAATGATCTTAGTTGGAGACACTTGGAATTTGTTGTTGAAGGCGATAGCATTCAAGATCTTCACAGAATACAAGGATTCCTTTGCATGGACATACAAAGACTTGAAAGGGATACCGCCACAACTATGTACATAGAATCCCTTTGGTGTTAGAAGCACAACCTGTATGAAAATGGCCCTATTGAATGAATAAAAATTTTGTTGCAAAGGTACAAGAGGAAATATAATTTTTTTGGAATCAGGAATAATCTTCAAAGTTGAAGTTAGTGATTGGGTCTCTCCCATAGTCATATCATTGAAAAAGGAATCCAAACAAATTCGGATATGTGTGGATTTCAGAACCTTGAATGCAGTGACTATAAAAGACCCCTTTTCGATCCCATTCACCAACTCAATATTAGAAGAGGTGGCTGGCCACAAAATTTATTCATTTATGGACAGATTCTTCGGTTATAACTAGATAAGCATAGCCAAGGAGGATAAATTGAAAACTACGTCTATGGTTGAAGATGGAGTGTATGCATACAACCGGATGCTGTTTGGTCTATGCAGTGCTTCAAAAACATTCCGTAGAATCATTCTGCACATATTCGACAAAATGTCAATGGGAAACTTTAAGGTGTTCTTTGACGACTGGTCGATCTATAGTGACCAAGACACATATCTGAAGGATCTCTGAGAATGTATGCAATGGTGTAGAGCAACAAAGTTTGCATTGAATTCGAAGAAGTGTCATTTCGTGGTACCTCCAGGAAAACTACTTGGTCACAGTTTGCAAAGCCAAACTTAGAAAAAATATGTGTGATCATATAGATGGAAGCACCTCAAACCATCACCAATTAAAGTCATTTTTGGGTCATATTGGTTACTATAGAAGATTTATCAAAAACTTTGCCTAGATATTCTACTCGCTCGACATACTCAGAAGGAAGGGCCAACCATTGACATGGACAAAAGAATAGGAGAAGGCCTTCAATGAATTGAAGGTACAGTTGATAAGTTCACCGATCCTTGCATACCCAGACTGGAATAAAGAGTTCCACGTACATGTCGATGCATGAAACTACACAATCGGAGCAACATTGGCACAAGTGGGACCACAAGGCTTAGATCACCCTATATTCTTTGCCAATCGATTATTGTCAAAAGTAGAAAAGAACTACAATAAGACATAGAGGGAAGCGCTGAGAATGGTCTATGGTGTACATAAGTTCAAACATTATTTGTTGGCAACACCCTTCACATTCTACGTCGATCACTAGGCCTTGATGTACCCAACCAATAATCCAAGGATGAGTGAGTAGATGGCTTTTTCTATTACAAGAATTCACATTCACTATTATTGTCCGACCGAGAAAGAGCCATGGCATCGTTGATCAATTGTTCGGGATCAAGTTAGTGAACCTCCAAAAGGAGTAAATGAAGACTTCCTAGATGCCCACTTATTTCAAATTGCAGCACTACCTCCATTGTAATGTCCCTATATTTAGCACTACACTTTCTAGTGACTGTTAGCCTATTCCCTGATGCTCGTAGGCTAGTCAGAGGCAGAATTAGGGTTTCCAGCTGCTTGGAGGTTTTCTTTGAGGATTCAGGGGTTTGCATGTTGGAGTTTTGCAGTTTGGTTGCGAGATTCTTTCTGGGTTTTCAGAGAGCTTCGTAGTGGTAGGCATGCAACTGAATCAGAGAACTTTTCCGGACTTACTATTTTTAGTAGGTTACAATGGTTGCATGTTGGAGTTTTACAGTTTGGATTCTGGATTCCTTCTGGGTTTTCAGAGAGCTTTGCGACAGCGTGACATGCAACTGAATCAAAGAACTTTTCTGGACTTACTATTTTTAGTAAGTACGACGGTTGCTCGGATTGTGGTTAAAATGAGTTTGGGACAACTTACTATTTTTAGCAGTATGCTATTTTTAGTAAGTTCTATTTTTAGCAAGGTTCCTGCAATTCAATTCAATGGCTATATCTGGCAGGTCAATTTGAGTAGTTTGGTCTCCAACACCTTTGGTGCTAACTTTGGCAATATTTCAACAACTTGGTATTATGGCTATTTCGGGTAGGGCAGTATATTCAGCCGGTCTCCAGCATTTGAGGTGATTATTTTGGCAAGTTCAATATTTGATGAAAATATTATTTTAAGTGAAATATTTTTTACTAAGGCTTGGTGGACGCCCAAATGGAGAGATAAGTTGGTTTATTAAAGAGAGCAAATTTTATAAGGTTTCTCATTTAAGTATTTTGGACACCATACTTGGAGAAATATTTGAAAAGCATTTCACTTTATTAAGTGGGGCGCCGTACATTCCTTTTATTGACAATTTAAATAAAGTTTCATCCTCCTTATGTTTGGACTCCAAGTTATGGATAATTAAGTTTGAAATGAAAGGCAAATGTCAAAGTGAATTTGAATGTGAATCTCATGGGGGCGACCTATTTGGAGGGAAAAGGAATTTGAATTTGAGGTTGGAGAAAGTTATAAATAAGAGGCTTTGCTCTCTCTTTCAGCATCTTGGGTTTATTGCAAAGTTATGCTACCGGAATGGTGACTGAGTGCTTCGGGGAAGGCATACCCC